>JASWHV010000018.1:12500-632765 GCA_030760725.1 Neostapfia colusana | reverse complement strand
ATGGGTCGAGGTGCACCGGCAGCAGCGGGTCCACCGTACGTGAGAGCCAGACGCTGAACCTGGCGTTGGGGAATTACAGCCGGTGGAGGAGGCCCGTTCATCGCCGGGTGGGAGCTCGCCGGCGCGAAGCCTCGCCACACGCGGTGACGCCGCCGTGCTTCAACATCCCTGCCATCTGTCAGAGGCCAATGGAAAGTAGTACTCCGTAAGGCCCAAGGCTAAATGTTCTACGAGGCCCAAATAAAACCGGGCCGGGCCTGAGTGTGCTGACTCTCCGTGTGTAATGCGTTGGTGAGGGAGGGGAGCAGTGAGCTCGCTGGAGGAATCCGGTACGCGTGGCGGCGACGTAGTAGGACGGTAGCCGGTAGGAGACGTCGACGAGCGCCATGTACGCGCTTCGCTTGCGGGACCGAGGGACGCGATGCGGTTAGGTGCTCGGTCGCGCGTGGTACAGAATTGGATGGGATGGATGTGATCCGGGTTGCTGCATTGAGGAATTCGTTTTCTGAAAATGGATGCTCGAGGCCGGGTCACACAAGATCGATCACGGTTCATAAATAAAGCCCATAAAAATAAACTAAGCAGGTGGTAGCATTTATTACAAAAGTCGATTATTTAGAACAACACCCACCAACACGTACACTCACTTGCCGGCGTTAAGCATAATGACCTCCTCATGTGCCATCACGCATCACTTGGCCTTACCGTTGGCGGCCTCCTCCTCCTTGGCGAAGGCGGCGACGGGGAAGGTCCTCCCGAGCCCGGTGGGCGTCTTGAAGGTGATCTTGGAAGGGTCGTCCTTGTCGACGGCCATGTCGGTGAGGGCGACCCAGAGGAGGAGCTCCTTGGTCTTGACCCCGGTCATCTTCCTCATCCGGCGGTGCTCGACGAAGGCGGTGACCTCGGCGGCGTACGAGACCTGGCGGCCGATCTGCTTGAAGGTGTGGACGAG
The DNA here is from genome assembly GCA_030760725.1 of Neostapfia colusana. Classification (NCBI taxonomy): domain Eukaryota; kingdom Viridiplantae; phylum Streptophyta; class Magnoliopsida; order Poales; family Poaceae; genus Neostapfia; species Neostapfia colusana. The sequence goes on along the minus strand of JASWHV010000018.1, from coordinate 631,813 downwards.
CGACTTCTTCTGGCGGAGCCAGACGAAGCCGGTGGCGCGGTTGTAGCCGACCTCCTCCATGTCCGCCAGCGGGAGCAGGCCCAGCGGCAGGCCCAGCTCGGAGAGGAGCTCCGTCGACTTGTCCGCGCACAGCGCCGCGCCGCGGTACACCTCCGCGCCGGCGCGGTGCGACTCGATCGCCTGCGAGCCCATGTTTTCGGCGGGGTGCTTCCGAGCAGAGGATTAAAGCCAAGGCGTCGGGATTGGAACTTGGAAGGCGATGCGTCTGCGTATGCGTCTGCGTCTGCGTTGGTTGATTTTATAGAGGGCAGGAGGAGGAGGAGGAGGAGGAGTCGGCGACGGAGGGGAGGGGACAGTTGGGGCGGGGTTTAATGACTACTAAGCAGCTGGGGTTTCCTTAATGCGAGTTTGGTGCGCGCTGGAGACGCGACGAGGCGCCATGCCGATGCCGATGCCGAGTTGGAGACTTGTTGGAGTTGGAGTCGGGTCCGCCGGCGATTGGTTGCCGGCCGGACCGGATGGAGTCCGTCCGTTGGTGGTCACGCCAGGTGCCGTAGCAACGCCATACTGATGACAGACTGCAAGACCACCGTATTCAGCCTTCCAGATGAGATGGACGGCCGTGGTAAATTGAATGCTACTAGTACATGCACCACGTGCCCCTGGCATGCAAAACACCTTCCTCCAGCTACCACCAACCATGATGCACTTTACTACTCGTCTACGGTCCGAGTGGACTCTACTCTGCTTTTTGTGACGGCATGTAGTCAACGGACGGACGGTGATGGTTGCAGGCGCCGCGCATTCATGTCGACCACTGTAGTCGGCGGCACGTACACGCGTGCAGCCTCCAACTGCGCACCTGCTGTACCCGAGCCTCTCAGAAACGGGTCAACCACAGCCGGACCCCCAACACACGGTGCATCCTCTCATTCATGGTCGAGGAAGGAACCATGCATGCTCTTGTTAACGGCCACCGTGTGCTCGTCGTCGTCAGAGACCGAGGTGCAATCATACAGATAGATCCTTTGATCTCCACGGCAATCTCATAAACAGTGACAGGCACAGCCATTCCTTCAGCTGTTGCCTTTCTTTAAAAAAAAAGAAGAAGAAAGATAGAAGCGATCTTTGCTCTTTGCGTAGTTGACGACGACGTCGTTGATCTGATCCCTTAGACAGGTCCACATAAGAAACAAATGGTCACCATCTCGTTCGTATAACAGAAATCATGGGTCCTGCCTTGTAGTAGTACGTTTTGTGCCATCACGAAGGCTCAGCATCCAGGTGTACAGAGAACCTGACTGGGCTAGCATGGTAGAGTAACCCAGTTTGGCGGTGAATGGGCCGGTTCTCAGGCCCAGGCACCGCCGTGGAAAGAATCGGGAGCGGGTTTGGACCGACCCCCGGGCCCTGTGGACCAGCTGCGTCGTCACCTCACATCATCGGGTGCCAATGATTGCGTGCGTCCAGACGCCCGGGTCGTGGGTCAAGCAACGACGCTTTTACAACAAAGCGGGGATTGTGACGTGCACACAGTTCTTTTTTTTTTTTGCCACGGGCTCTGCTTTGCCGGGGGTGGGTAGCGATCATGCATGGCGCTTGATGATGATGACCACACCTGCAGGAGACTTCGATCGCGATGACGCTCTTCGATCACAGGATCATCGAGCTCTAGGCGTCGAAGAATCCTCGTCGTCGTCCGGCTCGGCACCTCCAGCTCCAGGTAAACGAGCGTCCACGGCCGGTCTCGTCCGGATCCAATCCAGCGTTATGTGGGACGCCACACGGACACAGTTGCTTTTTCCGGCGATGCTTCCGTTTGAGGCAACACCCGGTCGGACGAATTTGAACTGCTGATCAGCTGGACGAAATCCTGCCGGCCGGAACACCCAGTTGGCTCGGCAGTTAACGCGTGCAGGGACGAACGAATTCCGGGAAATCCAGGTGGCGCGATCGACGCGCACGGCGAAGCTACTGGCTGACCCCCCCCCCCCCAGCATCAACAGAGCTAGCTTTGCTTCCGGGATCGACAAAAGAAAAAAAAGCAAACGGCGCCGCGCGCGTTCCCCGGCAACACGTGAAGGGCGTGAACACGGCGGCGGCCACGCGAAATCGCCGAGTGATCGCGAGCCCGAAAATCAGAGCCAGGAGCAGGTCCAGTGTGTTGGGAGTGCCGTGACGCAGCGACACTGGTCGCGCGCGTTTCGAGTGATGAATCGATCGATCCCACCACCCGGATACGACGCCTCCAACGAACGAACGATCGATCAAACGGGGACAACGAAACAGACGCCGTGCGTGCCTGCTGGCATCACGGGCGAGGACGATCCGGAGAGTTGGCCAACTGGTTGCTGATTCCGGTATGATGAATGCCACGCACGTGATGGACCAATCAGCACATGAGGAGGTGTGTAGCGTTCGTCCGATGGTGCAAGCGGATGGGGTGCATACAGGGAACCAAACCATGGGACCAGTGGACCATAACAATCCCAAACCTTGCTCTTCCGAGCTGGGATGGACCGCGGCGGATCTGAGGGATATCGGGTAGTTCGTCGGCGTCCATGTCCATCTCACAACTACTTGTGGTAACTCTTTTGTTTTTCTCTTTCATAAGACCTGACTTGTTGTGGTACTGGAGTATCTTTTACTAGACCCAAACATGAACAGAGGAGTCATGCGTGCGCATTTTAAACGGGTCTGGGGCACAGCGTAGGAGGAGTCAACGCGATGAGGACGGGTATGGTATGGGCATCACCAAACCGGACACACAAGAGCAGAGGAGTCATCGTAATAAATAAATCGTGGCACGATTCCTACTTTTCTTGCCAAAACAGTCGACCAACTTCATTGGAGATATGGCTACCAACTTCACAGAAACAGTAGTACACTTTTCTGTGTACTGTCCAGTAGTACACCACACATTCGATGATTCAGTCACCGACCCCGACTTTGTAGAGAACTACTCATACCTGCTTCATTCGCGCGGGGTGGGGGGACGGAACCCCGGCGCATCATCAACCCAGTACTAGCAACGAGCAGGCCAAGATAACATGGACCAATCCGACACCAGAACCTACAAATCGACACCACCTACCACCGGCTAATAAGAAATCTAAAACAAACAAACAAAAAAAGGGAAAAGAAAAGGCGCTTGAGACAGAGAACAGCGTGGCGAGAGCAAGAGGACAGGAAGAACCAGATCATAAAGATGGAAGCCTGGCGCAGCGCTGCGTCAGGTACACGGCGCAGCCGTCCCTGGGCACGATGGTCGGCATGTACACCGGGTCGTCGCACCCCTCCGTCCTGTCTCGCCGGAAGTCCGCCACCGACACGAACAGCGCCATGAACAGCACCAGGTGGTTCAGCGCGTACCGCTGCCCCACGCACTGGTGCGCGCCGGCGCCGAACGCCAGGAAGTTGCGCTTGAACGCCACGTCCTCCCGGCGGGCCTCGGAGAAGAAGCGGTCCGGGTCGAACGCGTCCGGGTCCGGGAACCCCTGGAACGACGACTCGTACACCGACGGGAACACGATGGCGCCCTTGGGCACCGTGTACCACTCCGTCAGCCGGAACGGCTCGCCCGCGACGTGCGGCACCAGCGTCGCCGGCGGACGGTGCCGCACCACCTCGCGCGCCACCGCCTGGGTGTACCTCATCGCGAGGATCTGCTCCGCGGTGATGGGCTCGCCCGAGTCGGGCGACCAGGCCACCGCGGCCACCTCCTCGCGCACGCGGGCGAGCACGTCCGGGTGGGAGTCCAGCGCGGACACGGCCCAGCAGAGGGAGGAGGTGGACGCGTCCTGCGCCGCGAACAGGAAGTCGAACAGGAACCCGCCGATCTCCTCGTCCTCGGTGTGCGCCGGCGGCGGCCGCCCCGCCGCGGCCGCCTCCTCCGTCTCCCGCACCGTCTCCTGCATCCAGTAGTCGACCAGGCACTCGGGCTCGCCGCCGGCCCGCATGCGCGCCTTGCTCTGCCGCGCGCACTCCCCGAGCGTGCGCACCAGCCTCGCCACGCCCTCCCTCGCGCGCCGGAACGCGAACCCCGGCAGGTCGACGGGCATGGCCATGAGCCCGACGTTGAAGAGGGTGTAGTCCCTCTCGAACCGCCGCCTCGCCTCCTTGGTGAGGTACGGCCCCGCGAACACCGTCTGCGAGGTCTCGAGGTTCATGTCGCGGCAGGGCACCCGTATCGGGAAGGCCCTCTTCCCGCCGTCGCTCTGGTCGAGCCACCTGCGGAGGTGGGCGAGGATGACGCGCTGCTGGATGGCGGTGTACGTGGAGAGCGCGCGCGGGGTGAAGTTGGGCGCGATCCGGCGGCGCAGGTCCTTGTGGTCCTCGCCGAACATGTAGATGAGGTTGTGGTCGCCGAAGAGCTTCTTGCCGAAGGGGTGGCCGATGAGGTGGAACGCGTCGGGGCGGACGTTGGTGAAGACGCGGTGGGACAGCTCCGAGTCGCGGATGAAGACGACGAACCGGCCGATCAGAAAGTCGGCGGCGAGCCCGACGCCGGACTCCCGGGCGCGCGCCGCCTGGCCGTCCCAGAACCCCGTCGGGTCGCGGATCATGTGGACGACGCTGCCGAGGAAGGGCACGACGAGCGGCGGGCCGGGAAGGGGGCCCTTCTTGCGGTGGTAGGACAGCTGCTCCACCAGGAAGTAGAACGCCACCGCGGCCACCAAGAACGGCGCCGCCGCGCGGACGACGTCCAAGAATCCGGGTAGCGACTCCATAGCCGCCATTGATGCAAGGAGCTGCGAAAGCTCGGCTCTCCCTTTGACGCGAATGGTCTGGCAAAGATGGTATATTTATGTGACGAAGAGAAGGGAAGGGAAGGGAAGGGAAGATTGGAGCGGGAATCCGCGGTCAAAGGCTGGCTGCGAAAGGGAAAGGAGGCGGCCTTTTCGCCTGGCTGGCACGGCCGTGACGGATCTGCTGATGCAGCGCGGGTCGGCGGCTGGCTGGGTGGAAGAAACGAGGCCGGAGGACGAAGCCGCACCGTACGGGGGCTGTGCTGTGCTGTGCTGTGCTGTTTGCGGCTGCGGATGGGAATTCCTTTCACGGGATGGACAAGAGGGAACGTGAACGAATCCATGATCCATCCCAGACTGTTGGCAGAGGGATGGAGCGAACCACATCGCAGTGTCACTACTGTATCATTTTTAGTTTTTTAAAGGCTGGTTTCTAGATAAGGTTTCTAAATAAAAACTGGGTGAGGTCGTTTGGATTCTTATTTCATAAAAGTTTTTTTCTTATTGAGAGCTACATTCCTGATTTTTCTTAAAAAACAGCTAATTTTTTTTAAAAAAAAAACTGAACCAGAAACTTACCTGTTTGGATTGCTTGTATCTTTGAAAAAATCAGTTTCTAAAAAAATCAGAGGGGTCCAAACAGACCTGAATTTTAAGTGGCTAATGAAACACTTGTGTACACGCAAGAAATTGTGGTACACGTTTGTCTGGCAAACAATGCTAATGAAAACAGCCAGGTGGCAACAGGAAATTGAGTACGGTCTGCCCTAATTTTATTTAGCTCTGGCATGGCTTGTTTCCACGTGTGAAAGAGGCGTCGGCCGTCGAGTCAAACGAGGTGGAGCAGCGATGACAGCAGCCGTGCTGGCCTACTGTGTGAAGTGTGATTGGTTAGCTGATTCTTCCAGCTGGCGGCGAGGACGGTTTCAATCTTGACTGACCTTGACGAACGGAGTAGAACGTTCCTTTCTGAGGGAAACTAGCGAACGTTCTCAAGTGGCGGCTTGCCTCGATCATAGGTCAACGCATCATCAAGAAAAAAAAGAGAAGTCATTGTCTAGATCAATTTGTTCAACATTTGTTCCTCTTTTGTTATAGAGAAAACCTAGCCATTTGTGTGGACTCGAGCAATTTCCGCTTCTGGTCCCTTAATTATATATCTTATATGATTATTAAAATGTACTAATTAATATATACTAACATATATTAATACTATCTGCCATAGTCATCAGTAATAAAAAATACAAATTAACAATAATCATATTCAAACTACTTCATAAATTATTCACTTATTAGTACAATAGCATTTTTTATTTAGTAGTACATACTTAGTTATCAGTATAAACATACAAAATAAGCATCGTTAGTAAAGGGGGATGACCTCATCGTACCAATTTTGATGGATGGCTTCACTCAACATTTGCGCTAATATCACTGTGAGGGATGTTCTTGTCCTTAATTGACGCTGGACCAAACAACCGTAAAAGAGGGGTATATCCGGGTCACGCTGTCTGGTACCTCGAACCAAACATATTAATGAAAGAATCATTTGGTTTAACGTGTTTGCCGAATTGGTAAACAAGTAGTAGTAGCTTTCACTCATCGAGAAACTGCAGTAGGTTGGGACAGTAGTAGCATGGTTATATAGGTTGTTGACAGCAACGGCATTGGACCCGGAGTTCCACGTGCTGGCGGCTTTGGTTAAAAAAGGAAAGAAAAAAAAAGGAAACACGGGGGTGGTGATCGGCTGCGGCCTGCGGAAGACCACCACCCAACCAAAGACCAGTTGGCCCACGACCACCTCCGCCGCCGGCGCTGCCTGCGCCGCAGAGCAGCAGCAGCAGCAGCAGCGACGAGTGATGCGCACACCGAAGCGAGCTCCGGCGTCGGTAGTCTCAACGTGACGCACCAACCAACACAACACAACACAACACGGGTCCCGCAGCTCTGCTGTGCTGCGCGCGGCCTCGGGGCCAGGTCGTCGAGCTCCCCGACGGATGTGTTGGATGGGATTGGATCGGGGTCATGCATGCATGGCCAGCAGAGCATGGCCCCTGGCGTGGCCCAGGGCAACCGGTGCATGGGTGAGCCCGACCGGAGGCGAGTTGGCTAACTCCCTTCCTTCCTTCCTCCCTCCCTACCTACCTGATTTGATAATTTCAGTGCCGAGTCATGTAGGAATGTTGGATCAAGATCGGCATGATGTTGAACCATCACGACCACGTGATCGAGCTGGCCCCTCTCTGCTCTAGAAAGAACATGCTATTGCTAGTGCTGCTGCTGCATCGAATTGAAGGCTTAGGGAGCAGAGAAGCCAGCAAAGAATTCGGCACCGCCGTCACGTGCTGTGCAGGGCGCAATGCAGGGATCGATCTGGCCGGCGCGGGTATACGACAGATCGAGCCCGGGCCGTTCCCAGAACAAAGGCGACGCAGCTCAAGTGTCGCCGTGCTGCTGTCTGCTGCTGCAGTACTAGAAGTTGCCGAAGGAGACACGACCGATCCATCTCCGGCGCGGGCGTACGCCGAGGAAGTCGGAATCTGGGGTTGGGTTTCTCTTATTTTTCCTATTCTTCGTATGCCGTACTTGTATTATCCCTAAGAAGCGTACTTAGCCGGCCGGCAGATCCAGGTAGACCAATTGGCAGTCCGTCCACAGCCACGATCATTAAAAAAAATTGAGATGAGGCTTGGCACGCGATCGTACGACACGGCCCCGTGATCCGTGCAATTTAAGCGCCATTGGCAGCCGGCCGGCCGGCCGCCCAGGCGATCCAAGAACCTGACGAGTCAAACAGAAAATCACCAAACGGACAAAACATCTGACAAGACGAACGCACTTTTCTCTGGAAAAAAAAGCGAGGAGAAGGCGCGTTCAAGCTTCAAGCTCGGCCCAGTAGTTAGCCCGCATACAAGTTCCAAAGGCCCGACAAGGTAAACGCGCGGGCCCTTGTTACTTAGGGGAGGGTAAGAGGAACCATCGCCAAATCGTCAACGTCAACCAAAAACGAAAAAAAAAAAAGAAAAAGGCGCCAAGAGAACATCGTCAGATAGGCTTTATCTAAGATGTTCGTTTCGGGCCGTACAACGCGGGCCCAACGTGGATGGGGATCTGCACTCAGAAGAAGGCCACTTTTGTACGGGGCGCGGGCACATGCACATGCACATGCTGCACAGGAAGACACATGCCTATCCCTTGCAGCCGAAGGAAGGAAGGTACCCTCTCGTGCCGCCCCCGATTTTCTTTTTTCTTTTCCGTTCTAACGAACCCAAAAAGAAAAGAAAAGAAAAATCCTGCGACGAGACAGCATGGCATGAGATGCTTGGGTTGTCTGGTTGACGGCGGCGGACTGCACGTGACAGGCGACGTGAACCTTCGCTTACGAAAGTTGGCAAAAGTAGGAACGGAACAGAAGTTGTTCAAACGGTAGACGGAGCTGAACAGAACGGTCGATTTGATTGATCAGGTGAGATACAAACCCACACACAAACACACAACGGTCGACCTCAACCAATCTGAATTGCGTACAATTCTTTACCTACAACCTTCGCCCGGAACGCCTTAACAAAATTACAATCTCTCTCTCTCTCTCTGTTTACAACCAATTACACCCCGAAAAAAAATGCAAATGCAAACCCAAACAATGCGCCAATCCTAACAGCTACAGCGACCGGAATGAAATGTACTGGTCTCTGTATCACGAGGGCGCGGCGGCGGCGGCGATCAGGTCCTTGTCGCTGCGGGTCGGGGGCTCGTCGGTCGTTGGGGACTCCGCGTTCATGAGGCTCTGTTGGTGGTGGTAGATTTGCCGCAGCCTCTCGATCTCCTTCTTCAGCGCCTCCTGGTGAGCTGCACGCACGCACACCACGACCCGCACACACAGTGTCAGAGCGATTCAGGCGCCGTGCGGCCTGGCCTGGATAGCGACGCGAGAATTTAAGTGGCCGAGGGCCGTCACCGTCTCTGAAGACGTTGTCCTGCGCGAGCGCCGCGATGCGCTGCTTCAGGTGGCTGTTGCCCAGCGTCAGCAGCGAGCGCTGGTGGTCCAGGAACGCGACGCGCGGGGACAGCGCCGACACCTCCGCCTGCACGAGGCCAGACGAACCGGTGAGACCTCTTCTCGCCGGAATTTCCCGGCGTTCTGTGCTATGCCGTGCTATGCTAGGTAGGCGCGCGCACCTGGAGCGAGGTGACGCTGCGCTCCAGCTCCGAGATGTACTGCAGCTTGCGCACGCGCGACCGCTGCGCCGACTGCCGGTTCGCCAGGATCCTGCGGTTTGGTTGGTTGCGGCGGCAAGGAAAGCAAGCGATCAGCTAGGAGCATGTGAAATTTCTGCATTGAAAGGTGGCAGGTTCTGCTAGAACTAGAATCGAGCGGTGGGTGCAGGCGAGAGGGAGAAAAAAAAACGACCTCTTGACACGCTTGGGGTCAACCGGGGCCGGGGCGGCCGCACCGTCACCTCTGCACTCGCTCTGCGCCTCCTCGGTCTCGCCCTTCTCCGGCGGCTTGTCGCCGTTGAAGCTGTTGTGGTCGGACGACGGCGACGACGACGATCTCTGCGCGGGCGCGGGCTGCTTAGGCGGCGGCGCGAGGTCGTCGGCGAACATGGACAGGAGCTGGTCGTCGTCGAGGCGGTCGAACTCGTGCGGCCCGACGACGCCGGCGGCATTGTCCTCGGGGAATGCGACGGAGTCGCTGACGGTGCGGCGGTGCGCGCCGCGCTTGGCGGCCGAGAAGTCGAGGAACTCGTCGACGGCCCAGGACGGCTGCTGCTGCTGCTGGGCGCGGGGCGGCGGGAGCGGAGGCACGGACGCGCCGACGGAGGGGCTCCGCTGGTGGTGCCCGGCCCTGAACTCCGGCCAGGCCGGGGCCATGGTGGGGATCTTGGGCGGCAGCTGCGCCATGGCCGAGACCCGCGCCGCGCGCAGACGAATCGACGCAACAGGCGCAACGCCGGCCGGAACTCGGCGACCGCCGAGGGCGCGGGAGGTAAATGTAGGGACGATGACTTGCTTTTTTTAGCCCGCGTGCGTCGTTGCGGCCGCTGCTCCGCGTCGTGCCGACGGAGATGGGTGGACGTGGAAGGGTGGGTCGGCCGGCTCGGTTGGATTGTGAGCTAAACTGGGCAATGCGGATGATAGGGACAACAACTAACTGTATTGTGTGTCGTGTCTCGTGTGTGTGAAAGAAGATTGAATTGAGCTGAGCAGAGACCAGAGAAAGAGAGAGGGAAATAGAGTGAGGGAGAAGATGTCACATGATAATAGGAGGGAGAGAGACATACAGCTAGCACCAGCTGGTGGTTAGCATAGGAACCAAGGGGATGGCCTCGGGAGGGAGGCGGGAAGAAGACTCGATCGGTGGGATGCAGCGCAGCTTGGTCGGCGGTAGGCATCGTCCAGTGATCCCTCTCACCCACATGGTACTATCCTATACGTATACTGCTACTAGATAGAGTATTTTCCTCTCATCTTTCTGCGACGTTCAAGTCAATAAACCAATGTCATCATGGTTTTACTTCTAAAAACGGGATGTTACAGAGCCTATTCCAAATACCGTGGTTTCATTTCATGGGTCTATGATACAGTAACAGAGAGAGAATTCTAAGCTACTACTACTACCATGGTTCTGATCTCTGATGAGCTAGAACCGGCGTGCAGATGTGAGTAGCTCGAGCTCACGCGCAGTGCGGCCATCGCATTTCGGACCGGCGTGTGCACGGGAGCGGCGACATGGTCCGTCGGATTCATAACCGCGGCGAGGGAGGCCGCTCAAAAGTCACGGCGGGGCCGGGACGGTTCGATTAAATTATAATAACCGGGGCGCGGGACCAGCCGCAGCCACGTGACGAGCCCCTCGGATTTCCGGCGGGCCTCCTCCGTTTGTTTTCCATACGGTTTTCCTTCATGGGCCCGGGGCCCGGCTGCGGCGGGGCCTGGTAACCGCTCCAAAAGCAAAAGCTGACGCGGGCTGGCTGACAGCCCGGTCGTTGTTTACTTTGCCCAAGTAAGTACACGGTACTTGTTGCTGATGCAGGTTACGTGGCCTTTTTTAATCCGGTTTCCCATCGTCCCTCGGCTGTTGTTTTTTTTTCTTCAAAAAAAGTCGTAAACAAAATCATCTATCAACTACTGGCACCGCAGTACGGCACGATAGAAGCGAGAAATGCCGAAACGAAACCACCCTCACCCGACCACGCGCACGTGACGTGAGTGTGTGCCGGTAACATTTCGGCACGGCGAAGGGTCCATATCTGTAGTTTTATCTTAAGGCGGTGCCCAAATAATGGCCAGCTGCGCGTGACTCTCCTCGGTCGTCGTCACGCGCGGATCGAGTATATACAAGTCGTCGCGCGTCGTCGCAACGCCATGCATATGCATGCATGCATGCATGAGATCCACCGCGTCGATCGGGATCGATCGACTCGTCAGGTAGTGTTCATCTTCGTGTTTTTTGTGGGAAATGATCATGTTACCCTAGCTACCGGACAAATTAAATAATGGGGAGCGCCAGCCCGGCAGCGAGTAGACTGCCATGATGCGCAGCACGGTGGTATTTAAGCGCGCGGCGCCTCCTGTTTCCTCCTCCATTTGCATGCATGCATGCATGTGCCCCTTCTCTTGCTTCTTCGTGGCTGCACGCCAATCCGCTCGTTGCTTAATTTGGTCCCCCACAAGGCATGATCCACCACCACATGCACGCTCTCTTTCTTTCTTTCTGTTGCCCTTTGTTGATTTGCTCTCGACCACATTTTGGCCGTAGTTTCGGATGGGTTACCAGCAGTCGTTTCTATTAACGTAAAAATATAAAATAAAAATTGGTGAATAGTAAAATGGTAAAGAGAAATACTAAATGCTGCCAGGCAAGCGTGTGTGGTGTGGGTGGTCATCAAGGGCTTCTCCTCCTCCACTCCAAAGCCTCTGCCATGCATGGTCCTGTAAGATCACACACTGACAATACGTACCCTAATTAATACGATCACGGTCGACGATTGATCGCCGTGTCCTTTTTCTTTTTCGTTTCAATGAGGACCGGTGATGTGAGAGGCGGATTAACTAACTAATCCACCGGCATGCCGGCGGCGGTATGCAGTGCAGCTGTGCAGCACCTTGCCAGGCTGTGGCCGACCTTCCATATCGATCGGAGCTTCCACTTCCACGGAGTGCACACAGCTTGTCGACCGCCCCTGTTTCATATTGGCTGCCGCGCTATAGCTAACAGTGGTTGGGGAGACTACCCAACTCGCTCGTGCACCCATCGATGGATGGATCGGCCGCGTCGACGACATACATGCATGCATGCATGCGGCTGGCATCCGGCCTCCCACGTGCCGCCACCGACCAGCCATGATCGCACCACCACCGGCTGACCGGCCTCGATCGGTCGGGTCGGGTCTCTAGCTTGCTAGATATATATGGTGTCAATAATCGACTCCTCCTCGTGCACATGCATGCCACGGTTCGTTGGCGCCCGCCACGATATGGAAGCTTACGGATGTTCGGTTGGTTGGGTGGAGACCTGGGCCTAGCTAGCTAGGCCTCGGCAGCAGGCTGTCAGAGTCCCCGGCCCCGTTACCATGGAAGCTTCCATGCTCCATATAAAAGCTGTAGCGACGCAGTTTAATCTGGAGCCCACTAATCCGTCCTCTACAGTACGACGGAACGGTCGGGCCTCTAGCCCAGCTAGTAGTACATTTTATTGACCGGGCCTGGATTCATCACCCAGACACGCCAGTAACCACTAAAGCCCAACCCATAGGATGGCGCGCCCTGCTCGTTCTCGGATCGCCGGTTACGAGACCAGACCAGACCAGACCAGACCAGACCAGAGGAGAATCCATCCCATCAGACTACATATGGGGAGATTGTCTTCAGCATAAGGTAAGGAACAGTTAGGTTCTCGAAACCTATGGAGTCATCAGCGAGCTTGGCATCTAATGCTCCCCGGCCCTGATATAAAATTTCACCGAAGAACATCTCTTCGCCGAAAGACACAAGCTACGCATTAGTTCAGTTGGGATCGATCGGTGGGAAAAGAACACTCCATCCCTTACCCTTATCCTGAAAAAAGTCAGTCTAGCGGAGAAGAGTAGAGTAGAGGTCACTCCATTCCCTGATCCGTCCGTCCGTCGTCGTGGGAGAAACCGGAGCAGGTTTGAGCCACAGTTCCGTGAGCCTGCTCATGTCACTGCCGACAGAGCCCGGCAAGGGCACGATCATCTCGGGGCTCTTGTTCCTGCAACGCGGATCCAACGCTGATTAGACTCGTATGTTCTTTACTGTAACCCGGAAGAGCGAGATAACCTATTAGTATTTTTTTCTGGATATGGCGTCTCCTTTTTCTCCCTTTTCCTGGGCAAGCAAAGCTGCGGACGAGCGACAGATTAAGATTAATGCTAGTAGTCGGTTCGAAAGCCTGTGAACCCCCTGGTTTTTGTCAGTGAGTTGCAGAGTTAGTTCGTTGTGATCCAGAAAGGCGGTAATCTGATCCGTCAGTAACAGTGAACCAGGGTCGTTAAGCGAGCTGTCGTCATGGGGTAGATTATTAGGCAGCTGGTTGAAGTTGAATCTCTCTCTCTCTCTCTCTCGGCTGCTCTACCTACCACTGCAGTAGCATGTAGACCATGGCACATGTATGTGAGGCCATACACATGTGTCGCATGCTTTAATAATTAACCCCATACCTCCCACTGCACAAGACGAGCCCACACACATCCACGCTGCTCGTTGCACCAATCAGATGCGGCCCTCCGCCCTACTTGCACGCATTGCAGAGGTTATTGGCATCTATTATGCGCCTTATTGATAGTCGGCACAATCTTTTTTATATCAACGTTTGTTTTCTTTAACAACTACTCCCTCCGTTCTGAAATAAATAACATTTAGGATAAAAAAATTAGTTCAAATTAAACTAAATTAACTGTTCTAAACGTCATTTATTTCAGAGGGGTAGTACTTGTAAAAAAAGAGAAAAAAATAGAAATGGACCATCTGCGAGTCGAGATATTCCCAACGTACCTGTGGGTCCCAGGAAACCGATCTCTTTCAAGCGTTCCAGATTTTGTAAGAGAAAAAAGCCAAATTGGAAGGGAGGGCCACATGGAAAGTGAACGAGTGGCGCCACGTAAAGGATTATACTACGCGTCGCCTTCCCAACTAAGTACAGCCCGTTCCGAGACGGCAACATGTACCACGGACGCAGAAGATCCCGTTGGTCGCGGGCGGCGTATAAAGCTACGCGCACCCGCTTCGCCCGCACCCGGCAAAACAAGAGGCGAAGCGGCAGCGTCACCGCACCTCCCCCCCTCCACCAGCTCGCGCCCTCGGCAGCAAATGGCGACGCCTCGCCGCCGGCAGCGCCGGCCCTTCCCGCTCGTGCCGCTCCTCCTCTCCCTCCTCGCCGTAGCGGCGTACGGCCGCCTCGTCTCCGACGGAGGCACGCCCCCCTCCTCTCACCTGGGCGCCACCGTGATCATCCGCCTCGCCTCCTCCTCGGCGCCGCCGGCCGAGGCGGAGAAGCGGTGCGAGCAGTCGTACGGATTCCTCCCCTGCACCACCACCGTGTTCGGGAACCTCTTCCTGGTGCTCGCGTACGGGTTCCTCATGTACAAGGCCGCCACGTACCTGTCCGCGGGGAGCGAGCTGCTGCTCGAGATCATGGGGCCCGGCCTCGTCGGTGGCCTGCTCCTCCCCATCCTCGGCGCGCTCCCCGACGCCCTCCTCGTGCTCGGTTCGTTTACCTAGCTCACCTTTGCTTGCTTCTTACCTCGGTTAATTAGTGCTTTATTTTATGAATTGTGCCACGCATTCGGCTGCCTAGCCTACTTGATATATCGCCTGGATCGTGGTTAGTTACAGGATAATACGAGGTGCACTCAGCTGTTGCTGTTCTAGGAATTAGCGAGCAAAGAGAGAAAGTCAAACTTTTCCATTTTATATTTCGCCTTTTTTATTTCTGTGTTTGATTCAGATCTGAGGTCTCTAGTTTGTTATGTGATTGGATCGGGGTTTAGACATGTAACGTACTCCCTCCGTTTTTAGGACAACAAAATTAATTTAATTTAAACTAAATTAGATGTCCTAAACGTACACGTACAGAAGGGAGTATATTTTAGACGAAACTTCTGTTTCTTCTTTGTTTCTTTTACTCCCGCAGCTTGCCGAAGTTCCACTTATTCTTGTCGGTGGCCTTTTGACCTTTGTTTAACCTTTTCCTTTCGGGATATGATGTTCTCTTCTCTCTTCCATGATCGACTTTTTGCACTGTTTGTTAACTGCTTAGGGTTGGTTAAATTTCGTATTGTCACTTTGACAGCAACCCTTAGATTTTAAACTCTTCTCGGATGATAATTTAGAAACACTTTATTTTTGTTTGAATGAATACTTATCTTTTCGGATCATAGGCATCTAGACTTGTGAAATCTCTAGTAAATTTTATTGCAACAGTCGGATATGGGTTTCGATGTTGCACTTGCACTTCATGTGTCTAATTTTTCGTACTACAATAGATATCGGTAAGATCTGCAGGGACATGATATATACAGATTATGACAGACCATTATACAACAACTAAATCTTATCAGATCTCTATTCTGGTTCTAACACCACAGTAATTCACAGCCTCGTTAAAAAAATTGTTTGATACCACCTTAAAAAATTCCTGTACAAGATTTCTGTGATGGTGTGACAGAAAATTTTATTTTCAACACTTACCAAATTTCTCCTTGTCAATGTTCTACAACCATGAAACTATGCTCGTTTTACTGAAAATTTACCGCATTGCTTGCTCGTCCAGCTAAAGTTCTGATCTGTTTATATCTGCAAAAGGATGACATCTAATCTGTCTATCAGCAAAAGGAAGAATTCTGATAGTTTGTTGATCACATTGCAGTGTCCGGCCTCTCTGGGAGTAAAGAGACCGCACAAAGTCAGGTTCTTATCGGAATGGGGCTGCTTGCTGGTTCCACGGTCTTCCTCCTCACCCTGCTTTGGGGAACCTGTATCATTGTTGGCAAATGTGATCTTGGGCCAAACGGTGTTGCAATTGATCAAACGAACACTAAGGGCTGCAGCTTGACAGGTATGTCGCCTTCGCTATGAAGTGTTGCTAATTGGGACAATATGATGATGCTTAGTTGTCCTGCAAGTCCGAAGTAGAACAGTGAAGTGAATAGGTTCCAGTTTTTCATATCGAAATGTATCAACCGTACTAATTTAACTTATAGGCAGAATGATTCAAACACTCGATCACTACCAAAACCAAAGCTTGTGATCCTGAACTATTGTGTGTAGTTTTTGCCATCCTGTACTGACTGATAATGTGGCAGGCACTGGCATCTCAACTGATTTGCAGACCAGTTACGCAGCACGGATCATGGCGATATCTGTCATCCCCTTTGTCATCGCTCAGTTCCCTGTAATGTTGAAGAGTCACCACGGCAAGCGTCTAGCTGTCTTGCTGGCCCTTATCGTATCATTCTTGCTGGTGCTTTCCTACTGCCTGTACCAGGTAAATGATCAGATGATGATAACAACAAGATTGGCAAGTTTTGTCTACGGGAATCAATTTTGACACTGTATGATCACGCATTTTGCATCAGGTTTTCCAGCCCTGGGTCCAAAGGAGGAGACTCGCTTATGCGAAGCACAAGCATGTAATCTCCGGGATCCTGCGGCACGCCCAGATGCAAGCGCTCGGACGGCTGCTTAATGAGGACGGCACACCCAATGAAGATGTCATACGGAAGTACGATGCTTCGAACTTCCTGTTCCTGTTGGTCCTTGATATGCCAGTAGAACATCATTTCATGATCCTTGCATGAACTTCATCTGGTGCTCATACGCAGGTTGTTCCACAAGATTGACATGGACCAGAGCCACTCCCTGTCCCGGTCGGAGCTGCATGCACTCATCGTCGGGATCAACTTCGATGAGGTCGACTTCGACAAGGCAGATGCCGTTGATAAGGTCATGGATGACTTTGATACGTCCCGCAACAACATCGTGGAGGAGGAGGAGTTCGTGCAGGGTATGAAGAAATGGCTTGACGAGGCCAAACGCAGCGTGCCGACCAGCGGCGCCTTCTCCATGAAGTTCATCAACGACTTCCACGCTGTAATCATTCGCCCTGGAGCCTCCGTAGTATCCTGTAGGGAAAGTGTGCAGCTCTGCAGAGCAGGCACTTACCCTGATCTTCTGGATTGTGCAGAGGACGAGGCAGGAGCACAACCAGCTGGCTGACCAGGCCGACGAGGCGGTGGAGAGCGTCGAGAACCCAGGCTGGTGCATCACCAAGGCTGTGGGGCTCCTGCTCTTGGGCGCCGCCATCGCCGCCGCGTTTGCAGACCCGCTCGTCGACGCCGTCCACAACTTCTCCGACGCCACTCACATCCCTTCCTTCTTTATCTCTTTCATCGCCCTCCCGCTGGCGACCAACTCCAGCGAGGCCGTCTCCGCCATTATCTTCGCCAGCAGGAAGAAGCAGAGGACCTGCTCGCTCACTTTCTCTGAGGTACGCACACCACCGTCAGCACAAAGCAGCCCTCTTTCCCCGGTCAGATCGAACAAACATTAGTTTGATGGCTGCCTGGTTGGTGGCAGGTATACGGCGGCGTGACGATGAACAACACGCTGTGCCTGGGCGTGTTCCTGGCGCTAATCTACTTCCGGCAGCTGACGTGGGACTTCTCGTCGGAGGTCCTCATCATCTTGCTCGTCTGCATCGTCATGGGCCTCTTCACCAGCTTCCGGACCACGTTCCCGCTCTGGACCTGCTTCGTTGCCTTCGCGCTCTACCCGCTCTCGCTCATCATCGTGTACATCCTCGACTACGTATTCGGCTGGTCATAGGCTTATCATGGCCTGCCCACGCCTCATTCTTTTGGAGACCGTGAGCGTTCAGTTTGATCCTTTCTTGTAATTTTGACTCCTGTGATTTATCTGCCCAGACGCTGTCAGTTGTTTCTCATCTTGATGTAACCACGATATACCTCGCATCTAACTATAGTGTCTCGAGAATCTCCATATACTCCCATCACAACATGACAGCAGCCGTGTTCTTGAGCTAAACAATGTTGTCGATCGTACTTTACCTTTCTACGCTTCAAATCTGGCTCTCTAGCGAAAATGACTGACACTTTAGTAGGCATTTCCAGCCTCCTTAATTTCGTCATTAAGTCAAAAAATAGGCTTAAAAATTTGTGTAGTCTTTGTAAAATGAATAAACATACTAGCCTGGGCTTGAGATGGGCAGTGGAAATTTAGTAGTGAACCCGATTAGACAACGAACGAACAATAGGGAATGTATAAAAAAATCGAGTGAATTTTGTAACAGGGATGAAAAAGAAGAACGCTGTAATGCCATTGCTAGCTTCAGATCGTACAGAAAAGATCAACGTTAGCTGTAACGCTCATGAGCCACATACCTCTCTCCTTTCCGGTTCAACACTGCACCATCTACTCCTCTGACACTTTTCTGTTGAGCTTCTACTACATTTGGCACAGGCTTGCCGGGACCATGTATAAATGCGACGCGTCGTGCTACAATCACGGAAAAAAAAACTAAGTGTTCTTTTCCTCTCTCTCTCTCTCTCTCTTTCAGACTCGTACGCCGAGGGGAAGGAACATCATCGTACATAAACTTTACTCTGCTTTAAACTTGCACGGCCGTTAAAGGTGACAACCGATCGGCAGGATGTTTTATTGGAGGTGAAAACATGCATCTTCAAAGTAAAAAGCAACTCTTGTTTCATCATGTCTCAGGTTACAGGCTGAACATTCATCAACAAGGTGCAGTGATCATCTCTTCTATAGCTTCAGTTCCAGGTCGACGTCTTCTGACACGTCGGCCCTGCACTCGCTCAGGGGCCTCTCGCAGCGGACTGGACCGGCCGGCAGGAAGCTGTAGAATGGCCGCGCGGCGGTGCTCCCCTGGAGTCCAAGCTCACCGGCCAGATTAATCCATCCATCTCACAAAAGTTACAGGTTTCAGAAAGTGAGAGATGTACGAGTTTTTTTTCCAAACTTGCCTGGGACTGCAAGACGCCGAAGTCGATGTACTCCGGGAGGTGAGCTGATGATGGGATCAGATGCGTAGGCTGCTTCGCGAGGTTTGCAGGCTGTCGTGCGCTCAGACTGAGGAAGGCAGGTTCTCCGGCGCAGCCGTTCGCCTTGCCGTTCTTGCAGTAAGCGAAGTCTGGTGGTGACCAGTCTGAATAATTTGCGTTGGCGCTGCTGAATAGTACAGTGGCAAAGAAGAAGGTAGAATCAGATGATTTTTTTTCTTCTGGTACTGATATCAAATGCATGAAACGTGCAACTGAAACTACAGCCAACAAGGATCATCTGAGATAATGTACCTGAAATAATTCGTTGCCCTGAACTCCTGCCTGCTCATCAGGTCAGGACACACATCAGCAAACCCGGCGGCTTCTCTTCTCACCATCCTGGGGGCGAAAGGCGCCGTTGCCGGAGTGGCCTTGCCGGTGGAGGTTCGGAAGGCGGCCGCCGTGGTCATCATGCCCTCGAACATGAAGGGCCAAGACGTATCGAGGCCGGCCGACTCCTGTACTCTCGCCAAATTAATAGAGTAAGTAACACTTAGCAACGGTCGCATGAGCAGAGCGTTTATTCATTGTACTGCGTGGAAGCGATCCTGAAGCCAACGTACCCTGCCCTCCTCCTCGGCCGGCGCCGGCGCCGCGCTGCTCCTGCTGCCGCTGCCGCTGTACATTTGGTTTGAAGGGGGCTCCGTTGGGTGGCTCGACGACGCCGTCAGTGACAAGCCCGTGCTCACCTGCCCAGAGAAACATTTCCGAGGTCTGAAGCTAGATATGCACGCGCGTCTCTGTAGAACAGAATAAGACTTGTCTGAACCATTGGAAGTGGAGACATTCTCTTGTACTGGTGTTTCATGGGGTCCATCGGCGGGTCCCAGAGCACCGGCGAGAAGCCGCCGTCCGCGGGAGGCCGAGGCGGTGGCGGAGGATGCAAGGGGAGGAGGTGGCCGCCGCCGCTGAGGGCGCGCGAGTGTGCCGCCGGCAAGGCTACCGACACGCCGCCGAGGTCGCGCGAGTGTGCCGCCGGCAGCAAGGCTCCCTCCATCTTCTTCTGCTCTTCAAGGCGGAGCTTCTCGAGCTGCGCCACGCCGAGGCCGCGCTGCGGGATCTTCTTGGGCTTGTTCTTCTTGGACGCCCGC
Source organism: Neostapfia colusana (assembly GCA_030760725.1). NCBI lineage: Eukaryota > Viridiplantae > Streptophyta > Magnoliopsida > Poales > Poaceae > Neostapfia > Neostapfia colusana. The sequence continues at coordinate 611,869 of JASWHV010000018.1, read as the reverse complement.
GCCACCCCGGTGGCGGAGCCGGTGCCGTACTTGGGCAGCTGCTGGTGGTGGTGGTGGCTGCTGCTCTGTTCCTGGATCATCTCTTTGAATCGAATCCACCGACCGCAGCTGGGACTTTTTTTTTCTCTCTCTCTTACTCTCTTGGGTGGTTAATCCGTAACAGAATGATCCAGGGATTCGTCACGGACACAAAGCAACGGACGGCATAATAAGGATCGCAGATGGCTATGATCGAAGGGAAACAGATGCAAGATTTGTGCTTGGTATTATACCTCTACGAGAGCACCAAGATCAGGGCCTGGAGAGATGCATGAGAGGGAAGAACGGAAACAGAGTCCAGCAGCCCCTCAGACAAAACCCACAGAGGAACACATGCACTCGGCAGGGGATCAGACCAATGCGGTTCTTGCAGGCTACCAGATCGAGGACCTGTCTGTGGCCGTGGGGAGACGCATGATGAGCGGTGGCATATATAGGCGCGCGGCGCGAGCGGTGTGGTGACGGAGGAGGAGGAGAGGAGCGCGGTGGCGCCGGGCCCGGGAGACTCGGGATCGGGGATCGAATCTTGTCCCTCTCTCTCTCACGCCCCTCGCCTAACCGGCCGCCCTAATCCTCGGTCCACCGTGCTCCCTATTCGCGCGCTCGCTCGCTCTGGGCTCTGCTCCGGCATCGTCGGACAGAAGCAGCCACAATACTAGGAGGAGCAGAGCAGCGAGGGGAGGCCCGGACGCACCGAGTGAACGGCTGCAGCTGCGTAAGCACCCGAGAAGATTGGACTGAGGCTTTTCGTGCGAACCTGCATGAGCACACTGCACACGCACCAGCGGCACCACCGATCAGTAAGTAAAACATGACGCACACCGTTTCAGTTATTCAGTAGCATAGATTTTTTCAGCAAACCATGTATCCCTTGTTCGTGTGAATGATTTCCCTGAAAGGGAATTGCGTGTGAAGGATAGAAGAAAGAGCCTCGAGTAGAGTTCACAGCTTAACAGAAATGAGATCCTTGTCATCACCATCTTCTTCTTTTTTCTTTCTCTTTTTGGCTTACTGATAAGGGCGCATACAGCTTGCATGTGTACACTTATGGTCCGTTCAAAACCGACAGGTACGCAAGTCTATGTGATATTGAGACATTTCATCACGACCTGAGGTTGAGTAAAGCAAAGAGTTTTGGAACTAGTATCTGCTTAGTTTTTTTTTAAAAAAAAATGATTCTGCTTAGTTTGAAATAATAAAACGGAGGGAGTATTCTTCAATCAAATTAAATTGACCTACAACTGACAGCAACACACGAAGAACACACAAAAAGGACCAAACCATGTCACATGGGATATGATCCAATGAGCAAAGAAACAGAAAGGACAAACCCGTATCCAGGAAAAATTCCTCCGCACGCACAACAAAACAGTTAAAAACTCATTCTAAAATATTATGTCCATTGATCAAGTGCGAAAATAAAACAGATAGTAAACCCAACCATCTGGTCCCCTGGTCTGACAAGGTTTCCATACAGAGGTCACAATCAATAATGGACTCCAATGCATCCGGTGAGCGAGGTAGGGTAGGGGCCGACCAAAACATTTGAGCGAGCCGAGACAAAGGTCGCAGCGCAGATCAGCCTCATCACCTTGTTGCGTGCGTTCCCACCGGGGCCCAAGCTTTTCCGGGTTTCTCCCAACCCCAGCTTTGGCCGGCATGCTCGCGACGCGATCTCCTCTGATCTGGACGTCCTCCCAGCCACGATCTCGACCTGATCTCCCCTAGGCTTTCGTCGCCCCGTTTCGGGCAACCGTCTCGGATCGGCAACGCGCGCAGCTCCTTTCTGCCGCCTCTTTTAGGCTCTCTCTCTCTCTCTCTCTCTCTCTCTCTCTCGGTGTGTGATCTCTGGTCTCTCTACTGTGACCACTTGCAGCCAGCGATCGGTTCAGAGAGGATCCTGCCATGGGAATTCATCCGCGAGCGCGCAGCACGAGGCGCATGTGAGCGACCTACCGAAATTTATCAGGGAGATTTTCGAAACGGTTGAGGAAACCATGGACTTTGCTTGCAGGTGAGGGAAGCGCATCTGCTCTGTTGTGTACGTGCATGCCGCATCGGCCTATCGTGTTGGCTCGGGGGATCTGTGCTCTGAATCTAGTTAGTTGGTGAGCTAGTATGTGCGTATGGCATCTCCTCGACCAAACACGCCGGCCACCTCCTCGCCTACCGCCTTTCCCTTCGCCATCGATGGTAATCGCCTCTAGAGCTTTCCATGCAGTGGCAGTGCCGATGCGATTGGGGATTGTGGATCAGAGGTGTGGCGGCTTTGGCGATTATACTCTTCTCCGCGTTCCTGCTGAGGGGAGGCCCAGGCCCAGGCAGCGCGGCCCTTCCCCCCTCCTGTCTGCTCCATCACCAATTCACCATCAGGTTGGGCTGGCCCGTTCTTACACGGTGATGCACAGCACCAACACATTCCATTACGCATCTGCCAACATCCTACTTCTGCTTTCTACCCTCCAGCTCCAGCTCCGGCACCGGCAGCGCCGCCTTCTACCGTCACGACCAGCGGCGTACCTCCCGCGCCCAACAACAGCGCCAACACGTCGGCACGGCACACGGGGCACGTCGTCCTGGACCGCAGCCACGCGTCGACGCACTCCACGTGGAAGACGTGGCCGCAGCTCGGCAGCGCGCGCACCTTCTCCCCGTCCGCGAGCTCCGACAGGCACACCGCGCAGTCCGTGCCCGCGCCGCCGCCGCCGCTTCTCTTGCGGTACGCGGTGACCGGCAGCGCGGCGAGCGCGGTCGCGTCGAGCCCGTGGCGGCGGCTGCTGCTGCTGCCTATCCGTCCGAACGAGGTGAAGGAGCGGCGGAGGACACCGCCGCCGCGACCGCGCAGCACGAACTGCAAGAGGAGGAGGCGGACGAGGACGAAGACGACGGCGAGGACGGCGAGGACGACGGCGGCCGTGAGCAGGACGCGGCCGCTGAAGCTGTAGCTCTGCTGCTGCTGCTGCTGCTGCCGCGGCCCCCAGAACGGACCGCCGTCGTCGTCATAAGCCGGCGGCGCGGCGCTCGACATGGAGATCGAACACGCCTCTGTGTTGGGATGCTTTTGGAACTGGTGGCACTGCTTGTTTGCTTTATAATTTCCCCGGACACGTTCGGTGGTGGCGCTGAGGTCAACGCGCACGTCACGGAAGCATTGGGTTTTGACTGTTGTGACACTGACATGTAGGCCATGCCCAAGAATCTGCTTCCGCTCTCCAGGACGATCGTGCGGCCAGGATATGAGGAAGACGTGGGATCAATTTGAACAGTCCCCGCTTCCCGGGTTGATTTTGAAAAGTCGTTCATCAGCCGAGCGCACATCATGCATATCGCTGTCCTGTCACGTACGATACGAAAGCTTGCACGCTACACGTACTGGCCGGAGTACTTTGTACGTATGCTGTATGTGGGAAGCAGGGTCTGGGAAGCTTGGAGGATATGAAGAGTCAAAGCAGCAGATGCATGGAGGATATGCATGCTCGTGCTGACCTGCAGCTGGGCGCGTGCGAACCTGGAGATGACGGAACTTGGCCGAGAAAACGATAGTATTCGACGAAATGTCGTCGCAGAAGAAGCGTAGCAACGTCGCAGGAAATCAAACGGCCGTCACAACGACGGTGATGTGTGATGCCTTTACTTTCCTAGTAAGTTCGTAGATGCTTTTACACGACGATGCCTGCGCGTGTCCCCGGCCGGAGCACGCAACAAAGAAGCATACATACATAGCAGCGACCCAGGCCTATGCGTGTACTTGCTAGTATATCGACGGGCCGGGGCGCGGGGCCATGCCATGCTAGTAGATGAGTCGTCAGATCCCTGGCATATATATTGATGCCAGTGGAGGAGGCACGCGTATTGATGCCAGACGCGCGCAGCGGATGGATCGGAGGCCGGGCGAGCTGAGGTCCCGTTCCTGTTACCCTAACGAGTACAGAGTACTAGTAGTATGTAGTGGCTGCGCGCTGGCCTGGTTGCTAGTTTACCTCTGGATCTGGGGATTGGTTTTACCCGGCCGCCGGCGTCGATGCATGCGCGCGTTCGTTACTACTGTACCAAGATCATCCCGTTCCTTGAGGAGACCTGTGCACTGCAACCCCCTCTACCTCAGCTACTACTAGTTCCATGACGTTCGAAAGAGAAGAGAGACCAACAATATATACCAGCGATTTTAAGTGACATGAGAGCTGCAGACTTGGCTGGAATCGGCGAGGACGTACAGACGGACGCGCGAGGGCGAGGCGAGGCCAGGCCGCATTTACGGTCCTCTCATGTGCTTCTCAAGCATGTTCCCCTCTCTCTCGCTCGCTGGCTGGCTCGCCTCGTGCGTTGCATGCATGGCGGCCATCATTGTGTCGGAGCTAGCTAGCTGGCTGGCTGCCCTGACCGTGAGGGACCGCCGATGATGCCAGCAACTCCACCGCGCCATGCCTCGCTGTCGTCGATAGATGATGGTGAAGTAACGGCTGGTTGATGAGAGAGGCGATAATGCCTCCGAATCTGACGGTACGCCGGCCGCGTTGCAAAAGTACGCAGCATGCGGCTCCGATCCGGCCGCCGACACCGTGGTTTTCACGAGGTGGATAATGCGTCGTCCGTACGTGACCGGCCGGCGCCAGATACGCGACCACATCCACATCGTGCGCAGCGTAGCAGCTTTCACGGTTTATTTGGAACGCCTACTTATACTTCTATCGTCGTCGGCCGGTCAAATCGATCTCTTCTCCTCCTTTTCTCCATCATCAGAGACAGGAAAGGGGATGATGAGTTAATCGTGGCCATGTTTTTTCCTTATCTGAAGAAATGACGCTCCATGATGATGTCGCGGCCGGGTTTTGCTGCTGCTGTTAGCTAGAGCGTTAGTATCGTCGGTCCCAGGGGGATGATCGCATCATCTAGCTACTTTTTTCCATCGCTAGCTTAGTTCATTTCCCATCGATCGCAAGGACTTGTAGCCTTCAGGATTTAGCTACAAGTACTCATTGGTACATATATACGACGTGGGGACGATGAAACCTGCGACCACGCACGTGGATTATTGCACGACGGGGTGTCATCCAATCGTCCTACACGCTTCACTAATTGGTGCATATTATTAATTGTTAACCACTGTAGCTCGATAGCTTTAATCAGGCCCATATATATATACGAAGCATGCGTGAATAGATTTCTGTGTTCCGGTGTGCATGCGATAAAGCAAAGTAGAACGCACGCTATAGTAATGATTCTACACACACACACACACACGCAAAATAAATAAAAAAACCGTGAGACCCAAGTTAGAAAAACGCAAGGATGAACTGAACCATGCATGAGAATGAGAGGACCGGCGTCTTTCCACGCGCGCGGCTTAGGCGAGGCACAGGGGTACGTATAAAGACAGAATTTAATCCAACCTGACGACATTGATCACACTTTGCTAGGCATATTAAGTTTATCGGCATGTCGGGACAGATGACGACCATGTAACACAACCAAAACTGGCTGCAGGACGTGTCCGCCGGTTCGCAACTTGAAACAACAACTTGCTCCACTTGAGAGCATATATATATATGGGATGTTTCGATCGTGCATGCCTGAACACGGAGAGAAAAAGAAGATGAGGCCGCCCGGTCCTAACCCCAACTTGGAAAAAACGAAAGGCGTGCATCTTTTTTTTTTCTTCTTTTCTTTCCTTCGAACAGCTACACTAGTAGTACTAGCTCTTCCATGAAAATATCTCGTATCCTGCCGCAGCTAGCTTAGGCTTAGCTGCAGCTGCTGCTGCTGCAGGCCCCCCCCCCCAGCCTATGGTCTGTAAAGACTGTGCTTGTGATAACGACTACTCATATCCAACAATGGTGCTCGCTGTAAACATTTGGTGTCCTTTGCTGGTTCCCTCTTGGTCTTGGTCCTCTTAGAAGCAAAGGACTCACTCACCTCTCTGGCTCTGCCGATCAAGTGTCGACTCCCAAGCGGGTTAAAGGAGAAGAAGAAAAAAGGACGGAGAGGCAAGGGGGACGACGGCATGAAAGAGATACGTATATAATTACCAGCCTTTTAAATCAAGTTACCAAGTAGTACAAATAACTATAGCGTTTAAAGCCAGTCTCTTTCTTTCCTCTGGCATGTGTCGCAGGCAGAGAGGGTTGCATCATCATCATCGACTGCTGCCTGCCTGCCTGCCCAGCCCAGTGCAGGCTAGGCTACGGCCGTGAGGTATAGATCGAGTAAAATGGTTAAAAAGGCCGGGTATACCGGCCGTGCTGATGACACATGCAGAGGTACTACCAGACAGGCAGATGCTGTCCTAATGACTCGCAAAGCGACACGACAACTTTTCCTTGTGTCATTCCCTGCCTCGTCCATTGATTAGATTATATCATGCAGTCGATGGCGTAGGAAAGCTGCTGCTGCTGTTGCTGCGTCGTCCTGCTGTACTGCTACAGCAGCAGCGTCAGGGAAAGGGACCAAACCAATCACATGCTGCTGCATGGATAGGGCGTGGCTGTATTTTGGTTTTTTGTTACTTTTTTTTTCCTAAAAAAAAAGAGAGAAGAAGAAGAAGAAGAAGCTCAAAGCGTGAATTCAATCATACAACGGTACTCGATCTTTTGTTGTTTTGAGGAGGGCCAGCGGCATCGTCATGCATGCAGCGCGCTCATTCTCGGTTCCGAAACAGATAACCCAGGATTAAAAAAAAAAGAAAAATTAAGCATGTTGGAGTTTGGCGACAACTAGTAGTATGATACATCACTAGTTGTGGAGTATTATTTAAAGAAAACATAAGAGAAGATCTTGGGACAGGCCGGCACAATCTGAGATTCCAAATGCCGCGGGAAAGAACGAATGAAAGACTCCTGTCCCCGTCCACTTATCACGTTAATAAGAACAACAACCCAACATCTAGAGCACTGTGGCTCTCCCCTCTGAACCGCCGCAGAGAGGGGTCGGGGACGAGGAGGAGGAGGAGGCACAACAACAACTAAGCATGCATTCATGGATGCATCACCAAACACGAACAAGTGAAAAAAGCAAACAGGCTCCGGCTACAGCAACTAGAAAACATCCATCAGCTAAACCTACTGTAATGCAACAGGGAGGCCGGCGTGCCGACGACGTGCTGCTGCATTCTCACAGCTAAACCTAATTCTAAGAAGATCCGATCGAGCTCTTAATTGATCTTGAAGCAAAAACCAATGACACAGACAGCAGAAGAAGAAGAGATGAAACACCGACGACCGACCAACTCATAGCAGGTAGTACCAAACTGTTCTCCTCCAGGTTGCAATATCACCCGCGGTTCCCATCAGAAAGCAGCAGCAAATCAAGTACTAGTACTATCTAGCACGAAGATAAAAAAAATGCGTCAGGAATTTAGTGCTACAAAAACAAAAAGAAACAGCAATGCAGCACGGGAAAATGGAGCATTATGAGCGAATTATCCTCACCAAGATGCATGCGGAGGAACCGGCCGTGATGTTATTGATGATAACATGGTGTAGGAGTAGTTCTCGACGCTGATGGTGGTGGTTGGTGGCGAGGTAAAATCCGAGGCGTTCCACTGCTGCTGTCAGTGGTGAGAAGCCGAGGACACAGACGCCGGCGGCTTATCGGCATTGCCACCGCCGGCGCTGTGGTCCTCGTCCTCGCTGCCCTGGATCCTGGCGGGGATGCGGAAGCCGGAGAAGCCGATGCCGGGGCCGAACCCGACGGCCGACATGGGGTTGTCGGCTTCTTCGACGGTCTGATCCGGCCATCCTCGGTGGGAGGGCTGGTTGTTACTGGACTGAAGGGGTCCCCTCTGGAACAAGAACTGGCTCTGGCCGCCAAGCGCGGCCGCCGCCGCATGCTGCGACACGTTGAACAGGTAGCCGCCCGGCGGGTCGGGCACGGTCCACGGCAACATGCGCTGGCTCTGCGCCTGCTCGGCCCACATGGCGTTGCCGCCGAAGGAGTAGCTGGGGAAGAGGGCCTGCTGCGCGGAGCCGTGGCCGTCCGACCGGTCGTGCTCCTGGTGGTGGTGGTGGTGGTGCTGGAACATGGGGTCCGGGAGCGACTGCAGCGACAGACGGAGCTCCTGGCTGTGGCTGCCGGTGCGCGACAGGAGGTCAGGAGTGTAGCTCTGGAAGCCCCGCATGGCCGACGACTGCGCCGCGGCCGTGGAGGACGACGCCTCGCCGGCGCCTCCCGCGCCACCCACGGGGAAGAACGACTTGATCGTGTCGGAGATGGAGTCGGAGTCGAGCGACGACGGAAGGAAGCCCGTGCCGCCGCCGCCGCCGCCGGTGGCCCCTCCCGCGCCGGGGAAGTCGAACCCCGCTTGCGCGACGGTGATGGCCTGCGCCTGGTCGTCGGAGTTCTCGGCGGGGTGCGTCGAGGAGGACGGCGGCGGCGCGGCGGCATTGGTGGCGGTGGGCTGCCACGCGGGCAGCGCCTCGAGCTTGTCGATGGCTTCCTTGGCGTTCTTGATGAGCCAGTCGACGGCCTTGCTGGGGCGGTCGTAGCCCAGCCGGTCCTGCACGTCGTAGAACTGGATGGCCGTGTGCGCCGACAGCCGCACGCGGCGGTCACGTGGCCCGCGCGCCGTGCACACCTTGCTGTGCCGGTCCTTGCGCCCCGTCGACCGCACAATGTGCCCGCCCTGCACCGCCACGATCTCCCCGACGCCGGCGCTCCTCACGCCGCGCGACTGCGGCGCCGGCGCAGGCGCCTGCGCCGCGAACTGGTGCTGCCCGGCCCCTCCGCCGAAAGACAGGAGCTGCGGCTGGAAGCCGTGGTGGTGGTGGGACTGCTGGCCGGCGTCGCCCATGGGCGCGAGAAGGGCATAGTCGGAGGACGACGCGCGCTGCCTCACGGCCGCGGCCTGCAGCTGCTGGAGCTGGAAGACGTGGACCGACGGAGGCTCTGCTTGGTCCTGAACCTCCTGGTGGAGCTGCAGCAGCCGGTGGCGGTGATGCTGGTCATCTTCCTCCTGCTGCGCTTCTCCACCTCCGCCGCCTGCGCCGCGGTGGTGGTGCCTCGGATCCAGATCCCCCGCCTGGTTGGTCGCCGCTACTGCTGCTGCTGCTGCTCCAACCGTAATGCGCACCCATCCACCTGGCCGGAACCCATAACTAGCAAGACAGAGAAACACAAGAATTAAGCGTCAAAAGGAAGGGAGAAGGCGCCGGCGGCGGCGGTGGCATGGGGAAGGGAGAGAGAGAGAGAGAGACAGAGGGGGGAGTGGTGGCCTCTGGGACGACACTGACCCAGGAGAGGGAGAGGCGAGTGAGGAGTGGGGGACTAAACTAGACGCAACGCAACCGGATGGATGGATGGCAACACCACATTTGAGCAGGGCCGCAGGGGTGGGGGAGCCAAAGCTTTCCACTTCTCCCGTTCTTTTTTTTTTTCTCTCTTTCGCCTCCAGAGTGTGGGAATCTTGGAGAGCAGGGGGGGCACAAGGGAGGCAGCGAGACAGGATTGCCTTGTGAGTGCTGTGCTCTCTTCTGTCTCTGAGCTGAGAAGAGAGAGTGAGGGTGGCTGTTGGAGCCGAGAGAAGTGTTTGGGAAGCCAAATCTGGAGGGAGGGAGGGAGGGAGCTTATTGGGTGGGGATTCGTCTGCAGGGTGGCTGGTTTGGTCATTTGGGATGATTGTGGAGATGGTGCATGAGATGGGTATTTATGTTCTTTGTACAACAACAACAACAACAACCAAGCCTCTATCCCAAGCCTGTTGGGGTCGGCTAGACATGAAACCCAATATCAATGAAGTAAAACAGAGGAAGAGATATGAGAACAAGGGGAAAAAAGGAAAAAAAGAAAAAAAGGAAAAAAGAAAAGGAAAAAGAGAAAAGAGAAAAGAAATAAGAAAAAAGGAAAAGAAAAAGAGAAAAGAAAAAAAGAAAAAAACAAGACTACGATTCTGGCACATGAATTGCTACTTTCCATGCGGTCCTATCATGAGCTAAGTCTCTGGATACATTCCAATCTCTCAAATCTCGTTTTACCGCCTCCTCCCAGGTCAACCTTGGTCGTCCTCTACCCCTCCTAATATTTTCTCTACCTCTTAAAATCCCACTGTTAACCGGTGCTTCCGGAGGTCTCCGTTGGATATGTCCAAACCACCTAAGCCGATGTTGGACTAACTTCTCTTCAATCGGCGCCACCCCTACCTTATCACGAATCGCCTCATTCCTTATTCGGTCTCTTCTCGTGTGCCCACACATCCACCGTAGCATGCGCATCTCTGCGACACTCATTTGTTGGACATGTTGCCGTTTAGTTGGCCAACATTCCGCCCCATAGAGCATCGCGGGTCTGATCACCGTCCTATAGAACTTCCCTTTTAGCTTTTGTGGGACTTTCCTATCACATAGGATTCCAGAGGCTTGTCGCCATTTCATCCACCCTACCTTGATCCTGTGGCAAACATCCTCATCAATATCGCCATTGCTTTGTAACATTGATCCTAAGTATCGGAAAGAGTCCCTTCTAGGTACTATTTGTCCTTGTAGACTAACATTTCCCTCTTCACGACCAACACCACTAAAGTTGCACCTCATATACTCGGTTTTGGTCCTACTAAGTCTAAACCCCTTGGACTCTAAGGTTTGTCTCCATAACTCTAATTTCTTATCAACATCATCTCTAGTTTCATCTACCAGCACTACATCATCAGCAAAGAGCATGCACCAAGGGATATCCCCTTGTATATCCTTCGACACCTCATCCATGACCAAGGAAAAGATGTATGGGCTCAAAGCTGATCCTTGATGTAATCCTACCGTGATAGGAAATGCATCAGTCTCACTATCACTTACGCGCACACTTGTCCTAACATTATTGTACATATCCTTGATAAGGGTAATGTACTTTGTTGGCACTTTATGTTTCTCTAGTGCCCACCACATGACTGACCTTGGTATCTTGTCGTACGCCTTCTCCAAGTCGATGAACACCATATGCAAGTCCTTCTTCTGCTCCCTATATCTCTCCATAAGCTGACGAAGCAAGAAAATCGCCTCCATTGTAGACCTCCCAGGCATAAAACCAAACTGATTTTTAGTGACATTGGTCACTTTCCTCAGGCGGTGTTCAATCACTCTCTCCCAAAGCTTCATAGTATGACTCATAAGCTTAATACCTCGATAATTAGTACAACTTTGAATATCTCCTTTATTTTTGAAGATAGGTACTAATATACTTTTCCTCCATTCTTCAGGCATCTTGTTTGACCGAAAAATGTGGTTGAATAGCTTTGTGAGCCATACTATTGCGACGTCCCCAAGACATCTCCACACCTCAATAGGGACATCGTCAGGGCCGAGGGCCTTTCCTCCTTTCATCCTTTTTAAGGCCTCCTTAACCTCAAACTCTTGTATTCTCCGCACGAACCGCCTGTTGGAGTCATCAAAGGAGTCATCCAACTCAACCATAGTGCTCTCATTCCCATCATTGAATAGCCCATTAAAGTAATCACGCCATCTATTCTTAATCTCTTCATCCTTCACTAGAATGCGGTCAGTCTCATCTTTGATGCATTTAACTTGATTGAGATCCCTCATCTTTCTCTCGCGGATTTTTGCTACCTTGTATATGTCTTTTTCACCTTCTTTTGTCCCTAGTCTCTCATATAACTTATCATAGGTTTGTCCTCTTGCCTTACTTACAACCCGCCTTGCATTCTTCTTAGCCTCTTTGTACTTAAGCATGTTGCTTGCGTTTCTATCATTATGCCAACTCTTATAACACTCCTTCTTCTCCTTAATGGCCTTTTGTACATCCTCATTCCACCACCAAGTGTCTTTATCTATAAGTTTCTTTCCCTTTGTCACACCGAACACCTCACTAGCTACCTTCCTAATGCAAGTTGCCATCTTCATCCACATACTATCTGCATCTCCATTTTCTGCCCAGGGTCCTTCTGTGATCACCCTATTTTTAAAGGATTCTTGTGATTCTCCCTTCAACTTCCACCACTTTGTTCTTGTGATTTTGACACCTTTGTCCCGCAAAGAACATGTATGGAAGCGAAATTCAGCTACCACAAGCTTATGTTGTGTCACAACACACTCCCCCGGGATCACCTTACAATCTAGACACTCCCGTCTATCCTTTCTCCTAGTGAGGACAAAGTCAATCTGGCTAGAGTGTTGGGCACTACTAAAGGTCACTAGGTGAGATTGCCTCTTCCTAAAGAGGGTGTTAGCTATCAACAGATCATAGGCTACGGCAAAGTCTAGGATGTCCTTACCCTCTTGATTTCTATCGCCGCATCCAAAACCTCCATGTACTCCTTCAAATCCTAGGTTAGTTGCACCCACATGACCATTGAGATCTCCCCCTATGAGGAGTTTCTCGGTTATCGGTACACTACTAACCATATCCTCCAAGTCCTCCCAAAATTGCCTCTTAGCACTCATGTTGAGCCCAACTTGTGGGGCATAAGCACTAATGACGTTCAAGACAATGTCCCCAATTACTATCTTGATTAAGATGATCCTATCCCCTCGTCTTCGAACATCCACTACTCCATCCTTAAGACTCTTATCTATTAGAACACCTACGCCATTCCTAGTCCCAGCCGAACCAGAATACCAAAGCTTGAAACCGGTATTCTCGACTTCTCTCGCCTTTTGACCAGCCCATCTAGTCTCTTGTACACAAAGGATATTTACTCGTCTCCTAATGGCAACATCTACTAACTCACGTAGCTTCCCCGTCAAGGATCCTACATTCCAACTACCCACCCGAAATCTATGTTCCTCGGCTAGCTTCCTTACGCTTTGCACCCGTCGAGTAAGATGCAAAGACCCTTGCTCACTTATCACTACATCCGGGCGATGATGTAGCGCGCCACTAAGGTGATGGCGATCCGGCCCTTGCTCATTTAACACCATATCCGGGTTCCGATATGGCGCGCCACTAAGGCGGTGGCGACCCGGCCCTTGCCCACTTAACACCATACCCGGGTTCCGATATGGCGCGTCGCTAAGAGGGTTACGCCCCAACGAATTTCTATTGGGTTTCATTTCCATGAGAGTGGCTAAGTGTAGTTGTTGGCTCGCCAAGCCTATCACAACCCCCTCCTCCTTTACCCGGGCTTGGGACCGGCTATGTCATTACAACCCCCTTCTTTGTATGCTTGCTTATAATGTTTTGTTTTCATATGGTTTGGATCCTTCCTCCTCCTCCAACTTCTTCTTGATATGGGGTAGCCCGTGGATACCATACCAGCAATTCACTTGAATCGTAAAGATCATGTGTCCACAGTAAACACGTACGTAGTAGCGCATCCGTTTCAGAACAGCTGACCTTTTTGGCTGTCATCCTTGCGTCAGTAACAGTTTCAACTTTCAACCAGGCAGCCAGGCAGCCGGGCAGTGTGCAATGAATCAGTAGCTGCACTCGCTCGGTCGCGGCGCGTGAGCCGGGTGGTGGCAGCCGGTTGGCTGCGTGTGGCAGTGCGATGATATATGCTTGCATCTTTTCGGGCTGTGCTCCTTTAACTTGCTTTGCTTTGCCAAAAGAGGCACGACCTTTCCTCACACACACACACATGGTGACAGCCGCGTTATGGGATTTGATTAGCAACCCGTGGTAAAGAGCGTGAAACTAGTACTACTTACCAGTAATGGCTAGTGAGCGAGCGAGCGCATGACATCCCGCCCCCCGATGCCGATGCCGAAACGCTGTAGCTGTACTGTAGGAGGAATGGGCGGCAGAGATGTGGAGCACCTGCTGCGGGGTGTGCCGTACGCCGCACAACTAAGCTCATCATCATTGCTTGCCCGCGCGCGATCTTCTTCCGCATCATCCTGCAACCAAGAAATACCAAGCCATATTAACAAACCGACGGAGAGCCCGACGACATTCGAAAAGCTTTTCACCATCTTTTAATTACTACACTCCTCCTCCTCCTTATCTGATCAGACGAGGGCGGTTTTTTAGTCGTCCTAAGCAAATCAAAGGCTGCAGCGGCGTTCAAGCATAATAGATTGAACGGCGCCTCTCGCCGTTCGCTTGCTTGCATATATATATATATATATATATATATATATATATATATATATATTGCTCGTGAACCTCGCTCGTCATGTTTTGGGCGACGGAGTTCCTTAGCTTGCATGCCGCTTAATTTGAAGTAGGGGCCTATAGCCTAGCGCAGCGCCTGCAGGCACGCACGCCACATCCCGGCCCACACCCGCACCTGCAGGCATATATACGCTGCTTACATGCATTAGCTACACGAGCAGCTAGCTTGCACGCAGACGACGACATGCAGTGGCAAGGTGCGTGCTGCTGCGGGCTGCCTGGTGGGATGAAGTACGTAGAAGCAGCAGAGCGGCGGTTGCTGCTGCCATCCGCGGCGGCCGAGAGTAAAATACAGTGGTCTATAGCGCACTACTACGCTGGTAGCACGTATGATTAGAATTAGATTTAATAATGCACCCGTAGCAGTACGTGCTCCGGTGATCGAGCCGGCTTGGCTTGGATGCGCGGCAAATGAGATACGTCCCAAGCGCGCGCGGAGAGAGCACGCTTCCATTAGAAAACAGATTCCCCAGGTGCTCCCCCCCGCGTGCGTGTCAGCACGGAGCCCGTGACATCTGCTTATATTATTCATCACCCGTACCGTACGTAGAGGAAGAGGAAGGATGCCGTGCAATCCAAGAACCACATCATATCCGTCCTGCATGCTGCGCTGTGAGCTTCTTCTTCTACTTCTTCTTCGCTGCCACTGCCAGAGACCTGCACGATACAAGGCTGGCTGGCCCAAATAAGTGAAGGACCAGATGGATGAGCCCAAGAGTAATCGCGATCTTACCGCGAGCCACGGCGGGCTTAGGCTCTGTTCTACGATGGATGGGCCTCCTCTGGCCTGCTCTGTTTCAGTCCTCTCTCTTAGGAACGGCTTGATGCGTGCGTGGCACTCGTCCTCCTGTTCTGTCTGTGTAGCCGGATCAGCATCTCATCCCACCATGAGACTTGTGTATGGTTTCAACCCGTGCACGCACTCCCGAATGATAATGCTAGCACAGCAGCAGACCAGGACCAGGAAGCGGAGACTGAGCTCCGCCTACCTCAAAGCGCATTTGCAAATTCACTGCAGAGGAACAGAACCAACAATCGCCGTCTATTTATTTTTCGGGAGCAGCGTACGTATGATTATTAGTTACTCCTGATGGAAAAAAATAAAAGAAGAAGAAGCATCATCCGGAATAAGAAAAAAAAAGAGAGAGAGCCGCACACGAACTAGGATCGAGCAGTAACAGCAGAATAGACAAGTTCAGAGGGAGCGACACCATGTGTCAGATCAACGGGGTGGGTACAGCGCGGGCATCCGCTTCAGGTTCAGGAGGCCTCATTCCAAAGCCTTCATGGGGTCCTCGGGGTCGATCTCGTGGAAGAGAGGGAGGTCCGAGGGGAGCCCCTCGCCGCTGAAACCGACACCCGCCAGCGCCTTCACCACCTCGTCCAACAGAACCTTGTTTCCAGCCGGGGTGAAGTGAAGTCCGTCGCTGCGTTGCCCGGCGTAAATAAAAGTGTTAGCTCATGGTTCCCTTTCAAACTTCTTGACACTGTACTGTATTCTACGCGCGTAAAGCCGACAGAACGATCAACAATGTATTTCATCTGATCAGCCAGCCACGGGGTCCATGATGAAGTAGACTGCTTGCAGCACAAAAGAGGCGTATACAGGAATACAAGCCGTACCTCAATGCAGACGTTTGCCAATCGGGAAACTCCTGCATCCTTGTCCAGATGTCTATAACAGGAAGGTTCAATTCTTTGGCAACGGCCAGGCATGCCTGTGCATAAGCTCCAGCAGCCTCGTTGGTTCGTTCTGGTAGTCGTGAAGGATCATCATCTCCGTACATGTCTCTGCATAAGGTTTCTTTACATCAGGCCAGGATATACGATACTGTAGATGGACCTGCCTAGAACAAAGAAGTAATGTACCATTGACACCGTATAATGCACATACTTCTGAATGGAAAATACAGACAACACTGGTGAATACTTTATCATGGAATCTTGAGAAAGAAAAAGATGTAAAGTGTACGTAAACCTAGAATAAGCATGCACTTCCCTCAGGAAATACAGTGATATGATTATCTGAAGTGATATGATTTGGTATTCCCATTGTCTCTTCCTTAAAAGTTTTGTTCGTCACAATCAGCATGTACAAACAGAGGCCGTGAATTAAAGTTTACAAAGCATGCATTTCACGTCAAAAATGCATGAGGAATGACACATGTGGATAAGGCAAAGGGAACCAAAATGTCAGCATGGCGATCAGCATAAAGACATCCAGTGGTCCGGCAACTTATGTATATATGGCTGGCCACTAGATTCCACTCAGAAAGGTAAGCATAGCAGCTAGAAATATGCAAAGTGGAGGCATTTGAATATCCGGGTCTCGTTTATCCCTAGACCGGTGGAAGCATGATGAGTAGAGCAATGGCTGCGCACGCTAAGCACTTTTATAACTCACTGAAAATAGCAGTCTGGACTAATGCATTTCAGTTCCATGGGCCGAGGAGAGTGAGATGCAGTGTTATTCGTCATGTGTGTCATGACCAAATGCAGGAATGGCATATGGGCGTAGCAAAAGGAAACCAAAATGGGGATCATCGCAAAAGCACCCAAGGACTTGATGGATTCTCTTCTGAAAGCTGAGATCAGTAGAGATGTGCCAAGTGGATTCATTTCTTTACCGGATTCTCGCAGGTTCGTAGATCGGTGGGGGAGTGATGAGTATGATCGCGGTGGACGGCCATTGCTCCTGCGATTGAAAAAACACAAAGGGATGGATACATGAGCGAAGCATCAAAGAGATCCGGATCCGAGAATCGCGCAGCACGAGCCAGCATCAGAAATTAAAAGCGAGCGGGCCGCAAGCACAACCTTGAAGTATCCGCAGATGGCGCGGAGGTTGCTCTGGTACTCCTCGAGCGGCACGTGCTGGTGCGCCTGCTTCCGGTCGGGCAGCGAGGCGTCGTTGGCGCCGAAGAAGACGGTCACAGCAGCCGGGTCACCGCCTGCCGCGGCCGCGCCCTCCATGGCCCGCGCCAGCACCTTGAGCGCCCACCGCGTGTTGTACCCGCTGAGCCCGCGCAGCACCACGTCCGCCTAGCCGATCGGCGCCGGGAGACATGAACGTAATCAAGGCCACGCTCGTCTAATCACGGTGGCCGCCGATGGCGCGCCCGGAGAGGAGGGGAAGGGCGGCGGGCTCAAGTACCTGGCGAGCGAAGCGGTCGGCGAGGGCGGCGCCCCATCCGCCGTCGGCGAAGGACTGCTCGGTGATGGAGTCGCCGAAGAGCACCAGCCGCGGCCGCATCTTGGACTGTCCGGATGGGGGAATCCGCCTCGAGGGCTCGCTGCAACGACGACTTCTCAATTTTGTAGGCCCTCGTGGCAAACCGGCAGTGAGAGCCTGGCTCGACTGCTGCAACTAATATTCTTATTTTTTTTACAGTTAAATTTTCTACACTTGTTCACCTCTAAATCAGAGTTCTATATCAAATATCACATAGATTATATACGAAAATACGACTATCTCATATTTTAAAATATTTCCATATAATTATTTTTATATTAATAATATTATAATTACAACTTATAGAAAAAACCAAATTTATTTCTCACTTCCTTTTTCTCTTTTTCTTCTTATTTTTCTTTTTCACTCTCTTCTTTTTTTCTTTCTTTTTTCCCTTTCCCCTCTTTTCTTTTTTTTTCTCTTTCCCCCCTTTTTCCTTTTTTCCCTTTCTTCTCATCCTCTCTTTTTTTTCTCTCCCTTCTTCCAAGTGCTACAATGCGTCTCTAGATTTAGAGGGTCTCTGTAGGGACCGGAGATTTCTTGGTCGCGCTATAGCTGTCGTTGCGGGGAGCCGCTACGGCTCCGGCCGCTGAATTTGCAGGCACGGGCAGTATACAGACCCTCGGTGCGCACATCCTAAAAACATACCAAGCATTAGACATATGTGGTGAGATCTACAGTTCCCCTTTCTCCCTCCTCCCCTTTCTCTCTCGGGAGTGCAAATTGTGAACACTGTCTATTTGCATCAATGGATGATGTATCTACTAATCTAAGGTGCCAAATACTCCTGGTTCCATTTGCAACACAAACTCATATATGGAAAACCACGAATAATGTTCTTTGATATTTTTTCAGGTTGGTTGCTAATTTATGAAACAACATGCAATCACCAAGCGATGAAAACACATAGAAAATCGAATGGAATTCCATAACAGCAACTGGTAGGAGAGAGCTCTCCAAATCTCTCCCGGTTTCTCTCCGTAATCAGTAACAAAATCTGATTACATGAGAGTCTCAGAACTGGAGAACAAGTGGATAACAGAATGGAGGAGAGGGCGAGAAGACTGAGAGGAGAGAAGGGAACATAGTAACTGATTCTGTTCCAGTTGTCCCATTCGGTCCTGACCGATCACACTTTAAACCCCGTTGTGGGCTCTTGGGCCGCAAACAATCTCCGTTGGGCCGTCCTTTATCTATGTTTGAATTACTCGCGCCATACTCGTTCGCGCCGAGTCCTGCGCGCCGTCCGATAACAGCTCAGGCGGGTTGGTGACACAACAAATGCTATTACCCCCGAATATATAGCGTCGCAATGAATAATAAGTGCGGTAACATGATTTAGTAAGCATCGGTGATGGCTATTTCAATAGTTTAATATGTTTTACTATACTTGACCAACCAACGGTTAGTTCGGTTAATTCAAGAATGATAATTTACCTCAATATATCATAGAGTATAAAACAGAACTGTCTTAGATACTTAGAAAAGTGAACTACCACTCCCCTCCGCAATGCAAGAAAAAGTTCTGATCCAAGAAAGAAGGGGGTAGATCAACTGAAATTTTACCCTGAACGGAAGGGGACAGGCAGATGCGGGGTGCAAAATAGAGTAGGCCTGCCCGCCCCCACCACGAAGCACACGCCAAGCCCTCACCGAACCCCGCTTTGCCTCCTTCGCCAAATCCCCAAATCGCCGACTCCGATCCGCCGCCGTCCTCGATCCGCCTCCGCCGTTGACCCTCACCGGGATGGCCTCCGGGCCGCCGTCGCCGTCCGGCAAAGCCTACTCCCGCAAATCCCACGGCTCCAGCAAGGCCCCCACCGTCCCCTCCTTCGATGCGCACAACGGCTCGCTCCTCCCCACCGTCACCTTCTCGGTGCCCTCCACGCCCGCCTCCCGCCGCGACCTCCGCCGCCGCCTCTCCGCCGAGCTCGCCCAGGTGCGCGCCGCCTCCAAGCGCCTCCACTCCCTCCAGGCCCCCGCCCCCTCCTCCGCCCTCTCCGCCACTGACCCCTCCACCCCGCTCCCGCCGCACCCGCCCGCCTCCAAGCACAAGTCCAAGAAGGCCGGAGCGGCGCACCCGCCCATGTCCGCCGAGGCGCGCAGCAAGCTCTACGCGCCAGTGTTCAAGACCTGCGGCGCCCTTCTCGCCAGGCTGATGAAGCACAAGCACGGCTGGGTCTTCAACAAGCCCGTCGATGCCAGCGCGCTCGGCCTGCACGACTACCACACCGTCATCACCAAGCCCATGGACCTCGGCACCGTCAAGTCCAAGCTAGCAGCCGGGCAATACAAGTCGCCTCGGCAGTTTGCCGCGGATGTGCGCCTGACGTTCCAGAACGCCATGACTTACAATCCCAAGGGGCAGGACGTTCACATCATGGCCGAGCAGCTCCTCAACATGTTTGAGGAGAAGTGGCCAGACATCGAGGCTGAGGTAGCACAGTTATCGCCGCAGCCTCCGACGCCATCTTCAGCTGCACCCAGGAAGCCGAAGGAGATAGATAATTCTAGGGTGTTAGAGAGGTCGGACTCGACAGTCCATGCTGCAGGGGTGGAGGCAACACCAAAGCCCCAAACCAGCAAGCCCCCGGTTTTAAAGAAGCCCAAGGCGAGAGAGCCTAATAAGAGGGATATGACCTTCTGGGAGAAGCAACGGCTTAGCAATAATCTCCAGGAATTGCCACCGGAGAAGCTAGACAATGTTGTTCAGATCATAAAGAAGAGGAACTCATCACTTAGCCAGCATGATGATGAGATCGAGGTTGATATAGATAGCTTTGATGTCGAGACATTATGGGAACTTGATAGGTTTGTGATGAACTATAAGAAGAGTCTAACTAAGAATAAGCGGAAGGCCGAGCTTTCCATTGTAAGGCAAGATGAAGCTGAGCAAGATCAGGAGATGGAGAAGATAGATCATGTGAGACAGGACGAGGCAGATCAGGATCAGGTTACAACTGTACAAGAGCCGGTATGGTTTTTGTTGATTAACCAATTAGTGCATGTGCTAATTTTTAGTGT
This sequence comes from Neostapfia colusana, assembly GCA_030760725.1. Taxonomy (NCBI): domain Eukaryota; kingdom Viridiplantae; phylum Streptophyta; class Magnoliopsida; order Poales; family Poaceae; genus Neostapfia; species Neostapfia colusana. The sequence continues at coordinate 591,522 of JASWHV010000018.1, read as the reverse complement.
CCATATGATCCTTATAATTGTACCGGCATGTTTTCAGATTCCAGAACCAGAAACAGTCGATATTGACCTACCTAAGGAAAATGCAGCAGGTAATTGACACATGTGCATTAGAGCCTTTCCTCTTTGATAAGGAAATAAATGTGTGACTAATAATCACGATTTAAATGTATCAATTATTTGCGGTTATAACCTACTTTTATTATCACTGCTAAAGCACGAACAATGTTTACTTAACTCTAGATGACAATGAGAGATACATGGGCTCGTCATCACCGGTTCATTTAGAGGATAATAAGGGGGAGAATGCTAGTAGGTCAAGCAGTTCTGGAAGCTCTAGCAGCGACTCAGGCTCTTCCTCCAGCGGTAAATGTTTTGGCTTTTGGAAACATTGTATCGAGAACATCTTTTTTTGTAACCATCTTAATTTTTTTCTTAAATTTGTTTGGGAGTATTTGCAAAACACATGGATTTATGTAATGTAAGAAGCATGTGCTGATGTGCAGATACCGACACAGATAGTTCATCAGCAGATGGCTCTGATGTTGCACAGTCACCCAGAACGTAACATCTATAGGCCAGGTATATAAAGTATATTTCATATCAATGTGGCAATCCTATACATAATTTAAGAATTTTATTAAATTTTCGAGGTGCGAAAAGAGAACAGCTAGAACTGATAAGTGTGTATAGGAGATTGCATGTTGTTTATAGGACTTCCCTAGCTAGCTGATTGCTTATTCTAAAGTCAGAGGATGCTAGTCTTACTGATCGGTAAGCTGACATGAGCAACTGAGCAAGCCAGAATTCAGCTAGATGGGTGAAGTATTCTACTTTACATGGCTATCAGTCCTGAAATATTTTAGTTCTGTGTAGAAATACACTTTTAAACAAGTTAATGTGTCGATCTGATGTCTTTGGATGGTTTGATCTTCTGTTTGGAACTTTGGATGCGTGCTTGCAAAAATGCAGACATCGTCTTCTTCTTGCTATTATATCTTTTCATAGACAGTGAGTAAGAAATGATATGTGCACTGTGTAGGCTAGATGGTGACCATGTCTTTCTTGCCCCGTTCTTTTTCCACCCTAGGGGATAAGACCAGCTAGTCCAGAGTATTGATGGATTAGAACAAGTGTAGTTATTTTAGTTGCTGTCTACTTTAGTATAATGGGATGATGTTCAATGGGATACTGATATGAAACCAATAGCTTGAATGGCTGGAATTTTCTTTTTGGGGGCCGCTTTACTAGTACTATGGAAAGGGCTAAGCTTATGGCCTTAAGCTTTTGCTTGCCCTTGTACAGAGGTTGCTGGTTCATATTGACCTTTTCCAGTAATTTTTGTCATCTAACTTCTCCAATCATAGGAAATAAACTGACTAAATCATAACAAATAGCTCACAAGTACAAAATTGTGAATCTGACATGGTGCATTTCGTTGTGTGCAGATGTTTATGTGAGGCTGGAAAGGTCATAACTCCTAGTTCACCAAAAATCTATCATAAAATCATCAGGATCGTTGTAGATTTTGGTTATTTATGAACTCTAGTCGGTGTTTTGGTCTCACAGTTGATGCCTTAGATAGCACCGCACATGTATGCACCGGTATCATTATTTGCAGTTATGTACTTATCGGAGAGTGCTGCATTTACATAGTGGTGCAGCTGGGAGTTCTCACATTGGATAGAAGAAACCTGCAGACTGGGGCAGTAAAACAAGAGGTGTAGTTAAGACCAGAAACCTGGAAGCCTCGCCCTGTTGCAAGATTGCGCAATTGTTACAGTTGGTTATTCCTGTTGTTGGATTAGCGTTGATCAGTTCTATCTCCGATTGCAATGTCTTTTCTAATTATGCTGCAGATGTGTTTGAAATGAGTTCATATCAAATGATTTGAGAGCAGCTAGGCTGGTTGTGTGATTTTTGGGAGACGCTCGGTACAGCTTATACGGTGATGGGAGCACAAGTTGAAAGAGTAGAAATCTGTAGCGAGAATGAGATGATATTTTTCACTCTATCTGAGATTTTCATCTTGGACCTTTTGGGTTGAGGTCTCTTTCTGCTACTTCTTTCATTCCTTTTTATTTGATGCTGCATCGAATAGCCTTTTTATTTGGTGCTGCATCAAATAGCCTTTTTATTTGGTGCTGCATCAAATAAAAAGGAAAGGAACGAGGAACGGAGGGAGTACATTCGCGTCAGAGACAGACCACATTGTCGGTATAAAGGAAGAAGATGACTACTATTTGCAGTAATGAAACTTGAGGCTCGTCCAATCTAAAATCATCAACTGAAAATAATCCTAGATTTTAATCGGCTGAAACCGAGCATGTTTTTTTTTTTAAAAAATGACGAGTAATTATGGCTGGCTGGGAGAATGATGATCCGAATGGGCCTCCTCTCTGGCAGGAAAAGAAAAATAAAAATGCTTGGGGGAACACCGCGTTATCTGGGCCATAATAATGTCCACACCCTTCTCTGAGCTCGGAAACATACGACTCCAGCCAAATGCGCCCGCTCCGCCGCCGACCCCTTCTTCTCCCGCTGCCACTCGGCCCCGCGCCACGCCGCCTCCTCGCCGTCGCGGCCTCCGCCTCGCCGCTCCCATGGCCGGGCCTCCACGCCTGGCGCCGGGCGCCGCCCAGCGACCTCCGCACGTGGGGCCCGAACGGTCCCTGCGCCTCCGACGCCGATGAGGCAGCCCCGCCCGGAGCTGACGCCGGCTCGTCGCTGGCGGAGATGGGAGCTCTCGTGCTGTCCACCGCCGACCCTCTCGCCAAGGCGCGGCTCACCCATGCCGCCTTCTCCCGGTGGGCCGCCGGGCTCCCCGTGGGCCATGCAATGGCCCCCGACCACCCGGCCAGGCCCGACAAGCCCGTCGTGGTAATTTGCAATGCTCCTACCTTGCTACTCCTCGACATGGCCGATCTCTTGGTCGAGCCATGTCGTCGAGCAGGGGTGGTACGTGACTGGCCGTTGCCCTTGCTCCCGCGCAGGTGACGCAGAAGGAGATCACCACGCACAAGGAGATGGGGGTGCCGCTGAACGCGTACATGCTGCACAACCTGGCGCACGTCGAGCTCAACGCCATCGACCTCGCCTGGGACACCGTCGTGCGGTTCTCGCCGCTCAGGGGCACGCTGGGAGACGGATTCTTCTCGGATTTCGCGCGTGTGGCTGATGACGAGAGCAGGCACTTCCGGTGGTACTCGCAGCGGCTAGCGGAGCTTGGGTTCAGGTGAGCAGCGCATTGAGTTCTGAATGCGTCACCGGCCAGCTACCTCAGTTCATATCTACATTGGTTAGAGGTTGGAATTACTATCAGCCACCGAGCAATGTCACATTGTATGTTAATTGTTTAGTTTCTCGTGGACAGCTATGGTGATATGCCTGTCCACAACCTTCTTTGGAGGGAGTGCGCAAAGTCCTCAAGTGATGTTTCTGCGCGAATGGCTGTCATTCCTTTGGTTCAGGTTCTGAATCATTAGAGCTTCCTTCTATGTGATGCTTATCCTAAGCGCATACTATGCTATTTTGTTGTTGATTACGTTCCTTGTTCATCTTCACCAGGTAGGTTCAAGTTTTAGTGACAGTGCTTGTTGAAGAACTTTTGCCTCGTTACAGTTGACCAGTATGTTAACTGTTAGAACCTTGATAGGAAGCCAGAGGCCTTGATGCTGGACCAAGATTAGTCCAAAGGTTACGCGGTTATGGGGATCATCGGTCTGCAGATATGGTAGCTAAAGTAGCCGAGGAAGAGCTTGCACATGTTTCTGTAGGATTATATTGGTTCCTGAAAGTATGCCAAATGATGGACCGTGTCCCCAGTGATACTTTCAAAGGTTGGGCTGTTTCATAGTTATCTGTCGCACATTCTTAGGCTAAATTGTCTTGAGTAATGGAATGCCTACATGTATTGACAATCACAGATTTGATAAAGGAGTATGATGTTGTATTGAAAGGCCCCTTCAACTATCCAGCTCGTGATGAAGCTGGTATACCCCGAGAATGGTTAGTTTCGACTCAGCAGTGTTAATCTACAAGCATTTGATACCTACAAGAGATTAATATTTATATCATTCCAGGTACGATGAGGAGACGCTTAAACAGGAAGATACAATGAAACTTTCAGAGGTGAGAAATTGTATTGTTCTTTACGCTAACAATTTTCAATGGACCTAAACTTGTGACATTTCCTGACAGGTGCACGACCGGTTAGCTAGGATTGTTGAGATGGAGAAAGAGAATGCGAGCTTGAATACCTAACTCTGGGTGGATGAGTACATGTGCAACTGCAACTCGGTAGGTACTGCACTAATATTGCAGCGTACTAGAACTAATTCTCTTTTTTTTGGGTAACAACTGTCGGTAAACCTTATTTGGATCTGTTGTCTTTGTGCTTTGGAGTATACAAGACGTGTGCTACTCTTCTTTTGGCGTCGGATATGTAAAGTAAACTGTCTGACTTTTAGGAAAAAAATTATGTTGTGTCTCAACTTTGGTTACATTGTTCAAAATACTTTTTTTGTTTGAGTCAGTGAGGAAATTCATCTTACAGCAGCCTCCAAAGTTGTTGATGAGCTATAAACCGTAAGAGGCCCCTTTATTTTTTTTAGGAAACCCCTTTGGATTTTTCTTCTTTGACTGCGAGATGTGCTGTGATCATGCGGAATGATGAGTGTTCATCTTACAGCAGCCTCCAAAGTTGTTGATGATCTATAAACCGTAAGAGGCGCCTTTATCTTTTCTAGGAAACCCCTTTGGGCTCTGTTCTTTTAGTATCGCTTTGCTTGTTTACAGCTTACAAGTGCTTTGGGTGAATTCTTGACTCCTGACCATTTCAGGTTTTGTTTATCTGGATTGCCATTTGCAGGTAGTTTGGAAACAGTACATTTTAAGCATCTGGTGTTGTTTTGTCTTTCTTAGTCGACATGCTTGAGGATGGATACAAGTGCACCCTACAGTTTTTCATCCCATGGCCAGTTGGCCACGTCTGTAGATCGTGGATTGTCAAAGCAATGCATGGTACTTACCGGTGGATTCCCGCAAAGATGTCCTGGTTGTGGCAATTGGGAGCCAGATGATACTGTAGGCCGAGATCTGGAAGATGAAGAGCGCTGGGTTGCTTGGTTGAGCTTTCCGGTTGGTTTTGTACAACAGATGCGATCAATTATGAATAGTGCTGCAACGTATTGGCTGTGATGGTCACCTCATCCCATATCATCATCTCGAAGCTCCTGTATTACCATCTGATCCGAACACGTGCGTGACAGGGTAAGATCCTTAGTTAATCTACGGCCTCACGTTGGTTAAGCGATTATCGAAGAGTTGGATGATTTGGATGGCATGCAACCTCGCACGTTCCGTCCAGGCTGAGATGGGGCGGCCTAACCTAACCGCCGGTCAAACACCAGCGAAGCTCGTAGCTGGCTAGGCGGGGTCTGGTAACCGGCAAGCATTTCCATGATCTCTCTCTCTCTCTCTCTCTCTCTCTCTCCATCGGCGTCCGGAAAGCGACCGCGAACCTGCCCGGCTTCATATTCTCGAGACGTTGTGCATCTTGGACTCTTGGGGCTACTCTACTTGGTTTTCCAGCGCAACAAACAACGCGGCGGCATTGATTGATCTCTCTCGCCTGATACGTCTCGTCCGCGAAGAACCCAGTCGCGGCGAGGGAAAGAGAGAGAGAGACAGAAGATGTGCTGCTGCTGCTGCGGTGGCGAGTGCCGGCCGCTGGGGTGTCTGCTGGGCCTGCCCTTCGCGCTGCTCGCCGTCCTCGTCTCCCTGGTCGGCGCCATCATCTGGATCATCGGGTGGGCGGTGGCTTTTTAGCTTCTCTTCCTTTCCTTCCAATGTCGTCCGTCGTCTGCGCTTCGCTTTGCAGCTGTATGTACGTGACCTGAACGAGTTGGGGTTTTTTGGTCGCAGGGTGCCCATCTCGTGCATCTGCCCCTGCTGCCTGTGCGTGACGCTGCTGCTGGACGTGGCCGTGGACCTCGTCAAGGCGCCGCTCCATGTCATGACCTGGTTCACCTCCAAGATACCCTGCTGATCGATCACTGCTCAAGCTCCAAATCAGTCGCCGGGTCATCTTGCTTTTTTCCCTCTCGTGGCGTGTGTCGGTCCAACAGGTTGACGTGTATTCTTCTTACGTATAATCGATCAGTTCATCTTCTTGTCCCCCTCTCGCTCCGGGTTCCTTCCTGCGATTTGATGCTCGTGAATTCGTGACAGGTATAGCAGTAACTTTGTTTGTCTGCTCCTGTCAGTTTCGCTCTTGATCCTGTTTGTTCTCTGATTGCTGATTGGTGGTGGCGGCGGCGAAATGTGGATGGCTGATGAACGCCGCGTGGGTGGCGACGGTTTCGCGCCGAATCAGGTCAGGTACGCGTACGCATGGAAATTCCAAGAAATGGCGGATGAAAGTTGGTCTTCCGCGGCGCGGCGGCGGCCGGCGGGTACCGTCGCATCAGGTGGTCCGCCAAGTGTTTCCGAGAGAAACCGGCGGCCGGCGGTCTACCAGAAGTAGCTGCTCTGTTCTGGGCCAAAGGCCCAAGGACCTAGAAATAGCTGTTCTGTACTGGACTCTCGGCCCAAGGACCTAGAGGTCCGTGGGCTTCTCGTACCCCAAAGCTTAAACCTGTTCGTCCCATTCCAAGATCAAACTCTCTCTCTCTCTGCCCTATGGACTAGTGCTGTGTGGTAGAGCATAACTTGTTTCTAATTCCCCAGATCAAAACATGGCGTGTCGCTCACCTTGCCGCATGATGATCTTGTCACTGATGATTTTTAATTTCTAAAATTTGCGGCGAAATGACAAGATATGTTTTCAAATTCAGTACGACGAGGGAAATGAAGAAGGAACAGACAAAAAGGTGAGCCGGTGTTGGAAAAAGGATAGTAAGTCTTAGCACGACGACACGACGGTGGGACAAAAGCCCGAAGACTATGACCCATGCATACGACACTGAGCAACCGTGCCAATTAAAGACCACACCTCAACAGCCTTGTCCACACTGACGGTGCGTGCTCGCGCCTCGCGGCGGCCTCACGCAGTCACGCTTCTTATATAATATAATATAAACGGGCGCGTTGTTCTGTTCGTCCGTTGCCGCAGCCACGCACGCACAAAAGGCCTCATCACGATCTCGGCGTGGTCCCCTCCATTTCTGTGAAGCATCGGCACAATGCGGGAGGCCGCCGTGTCCGTCCTCTTCCTCCTCCTCGCCGCCAACACCCCGCTCGGGTCGCCGCAGAGCTACAACGCGATATACAGCTTCGGGGACTCCATCTCCGACACCGGCAACCTCTGCACGAGCGGCGGCGGCTGCCCGTCGTGGCTCACCACCGGGCAGCCGCCCTACGGGAACACCTACTTCCGGCGGCCGACCGGCCGGTGCACCGATGGCCGCGTCGTCGTCGACTTCCTAGGTGCGTTTTACCGCTCCTGTCTCTCCCCTCTAGTGCATACACGCGCGCACGCATGGCTGATCGCTTCGGCACGAGAAGTACTTACCTACTGGTTACCGCGCGCGCAGCTGATCGCTTCGGCTTGCCGATGCTTCCGCCGTCCAAGGCGGGCGGCGGCGTCGACTTCAAGAAGGGCGCGAACATGGCCATCACCGGCGATTTCTTCCAGAAGCACGGGCTGGGCGACAAGATATGGAGCACCGGGCCCCTGGGCACCCAGATCCAGTGGTTCCAGCAGCTCACGCCCTCCATCTGCGGCAGCGGTATATATATATCGTCTCTTTCTGATTTCAAAAGCTGCAAAAAAGTTCGTGGGGGCGGGGAATTAATTAATCTACGCATCGATCGTGCTATAACTGTCACTATATATTACCGTGTGTGCAGACTGCAAGAGCTACTTCAACAGCTCTCTGTTCATCGTGGGCGAGTTCGGGGGCAACGACTACAACGCGCCCGCCTTCAGCGGCACGGTGGGCCTGCCCGAGATCAGAACCTGGGTGCCCCAGATCGTCGACAGGATCGCCACCGGCGTGCAGACGCTGATCGGGCTGGGCGCGGCGGAGGTGGTGGTGCCGGGCGTGCTGCCGATCGGCTGCTTCCCGCTCTACCTGACGCTGTACGCGAGCTCGAACAGGGACGACTACGACGAGATGGGCTGCCTCAGGAGCTTCAACGACCTGTCCAGCTACCACAACCAGCTGCTCGAGACGGCGGTGTCCGGCCTCCGGAGCAGGTTCCCCGGCGTCAGGCTCATGTACGCCGACTTCTACGCGCAGGTCACCGACATGGTCCGCTCCCCCGGCAGATTCGGTACGTCATGAGTACGTCTCTCTAGATCTCTCATTCTCTCTCCGTCATCACGTAGCGTATACGTCGTATGCGCACAGCATTGTCTCTAGTTTCGAAAAAAGATGAGGATTCCCGGGGTCAAACGCATGCAACGGGCCAACGACGATCGACGACGCATTCAGCACCGCTCGATCGTTGCAGATGGATGCTAGCGGCATCAGCTCCGACGACGATCGATCATATAGTCGTCGTCGTTCGTTCTTGCATGATACGGTCGTCTGCGGCCGTGCTGCTGGCATGCAGAGACATACGTACGTAATATATACTACTAACAACCTGCGCGCTGGCATGCAGGACTGAGATACGGGCTGAAGGTGTGCTGCGGCGCCGGCGGGCAGGGCTCCTACAACTACAACAACGGCAAGAGGTGCGGCATGCCCGGGGCCAGCGCCTGCGCCGACCCGGAGAACTACCTGGTCTGGGACGGCATCCACCTCACCGACGCCGCCTACCGCGCCGTCGCCGACGCCTGGCTCAACGGCACGTACTGCAGTCCCGGCATCCTGCGTCCTTGAGCAGCGAGCTACCTACTACTGGCTGTCTAGTTCTAGCTGCACAACATATATGATGAGACTGTGTTACAGCTGGTAGGACATATAAGATCTGACTAAATGATGATGATGATGATGTCCATGCCGTAATGCAAATTGAGATTGTGGTGACTCTACTCCACTGCTCGTGTTGTGTTGGGCTGAACAGAAGCAAAGGCCCATGAGGAACCACACGCAACCGTGAACGGGTTGGTGAAGTCGAACCCTCAACGACGAGGCGACGCACTACATCCAGTTCAACGGTGCTGAGGTGCAATCATTCACCAAGAGTTAGTTATTCAGGGGCACACAGAACAATGAAGGAGACGAGGTCGCCGGCATCAACGCTGCCAATATACATAAATACTTCGCATAGATCGTTCGTTCTCTCCAGCGCCAACCCCGGCCGCACCTACCAACACCTGAACCTGAGCAAAGAGCAGGTCGCCCGAGTACCTCGATCGTTGGCAACCACCCCAACTGATTGAAACAGGTTAAATTATTATTATTATCTGTTTAACTAATCCCTTTCAATAGTACAACCCAAATTGATCTAATCCCAAACTGAACTCGATCCTAGCTGCCTGCAATTGCAAGCAGGTATTCAGTTGTGTGTCCATCCAGGAATCTCGCTTAGCTGCCGCCGCGCATGTGCCTCCTCTCTGCTGCAGGTGGCGAACCTGGCAACCTGCACAGGGCACGTCCGGCCCCCTGCCGCCCGCTTCCAAATTCCAATTGATTGATTTATCCGGCTCAGCTCAAGTGGTGCAGCAAGACATCCCTGACATCAGCTCACAAAGGTCAACCGTTTCCCTCTCTGTCTCTCTCGGGACTTGATGGAACGAACAATCGTGTGCAAGTACTCTCTGCACCCCAACAAGAAGAAGGAATTAGTTTAAGCAGGCCGTAGCTAGTACCCCGACGACCAACTCCGCACGAGCTGAGGATTTAAACGATCGAGCGGGCAGCTGGCCGGAAGCTGCAGCAGGCGAGAGGGAGGGAAGCGCGAGCGGACAACAAGCGAAAGCCTCCCGGCCGGCGCCGTGTCGTCGTCATGGGGTGCCGGGCGCTGGTGACGATGGCCGCCGCGTGCCTGCTTCCCGTCGCGCTGCTGGCGGCGCCGCGGGCGGCCGTGGCGCGGGAGTACGCGGCCATCTTCAACTTCGGGGACTCCCTCGTCGACGCCGGCAACCTCGTGGTCAACGGCGTCCCGGACTACCTCGCCACGGCGCGCCTGCCGTACGGCCAGACCTACTTCGGCCACCCCACGGGGCGGTGCTCCGACGGCCGCCTCGTCGTCGACTTCATCGGTGTGTACGCTAGCTTGCACACGTGGCGATGCGTCACCGCGCGCGCGATCACTCTGATTCTGATCGGCTTGTTTACGACGAGCAGCGCAGGAGCTGGGCCTGCCGCTGCTGCCGCCGTCCAAGGCGCGCAACGCGTCGTTCCACCGCGGCGCCAACTTCGCCATCACGGGCGCCACGTCGCTGGACACGCCCTTCTTCCAGGAGCGCGGGCTGGGGCAGACGGTCTGGAACTCGGGCTCCCTGCACACGCAGATCGAGTGGTTCAAGGACATGAAGCCTTCCATCTGCAACTCCACGCAAGGTTCGATTATTATTATCATCCCTTGGAGCAGTTTCATCCCTTGGAGCAAGCTTATATATGATGATGATGATCATCATCATCATCATTCAGAGTGCCGTGACCTGTTCCGGCGGTCGCTGTTCATCGTGGGCGAGTTTGGCGGGAACGACTACAACTCGCCGCTGTTCGCGTTCCGGCCGCTGGAGGAGGTGCACGCCTTCGTCCCCCACGTCGTGGACTCCATCGGCGAGGGCGTCGAGAAGCTGATCGCGGAGGGCGCTGAGGAGCTGGTGGTCCCCGGCGTGCTGCCCATCGGCTGCTTCCCGGTGTACCTGTCCATCTTCCAGAAGCAGCGCCCGGGGATGTACGGCGCCCGGACCGGCTGCATCAAGGAGATGAACACGCTGTCGTGGGTGCACAACGCCGCGCTGCGGCGCAAGATCGTGGAGCTCCGGGCCAGGCACCCCGGCGTGCGCATCGTCTACGCCGACTACTACACGCCGGCCATCCAGTTCGTGCTCCACGCCGAGAAGTGGGGTGAGCCTCCTCTGCCTCTGCCTCTGTTCGCGTCTGAGGTTGTTAGTTTGGTAATAGCTGGGTTCGTTACGGCAACGAGCACGGGCGCTGAAACAATTTCTCTGACCTGACCCGATAAATTAGACTAAGAAACTTGAAAGCAACTTATAGTTTGCACAGGTGTAGAAAACTAGCTAGTGACACAATGTGACATCTTATAGTTTGCTCCGGTCACCTACATCATACTTGAGTGAGTGAATGAATGAACACAGGTGCAGAAATAGCCAGAACACGAGGATGACCAGAGGTTGTTGGTTGAACTATTTCCACTGCGAGAATGCGAGCTCACGCGTCCCGCCATCCCCTACGACTACGAGAGCAGCATGTGAGGTGACCAGAGAAGCATGCAAGAGGTTCCGTGAGGTTCCGTGATCGGCTTGCCGCGACGTGGCTTTGAACGACACTTCCTCTGGCCGCCGGCGTCACCGTCGCGTGCATGCTAACACGACCTGTCCTTACTTGGGACTTACATTTACGGCGCTGTTGTCGCCGTCACTCGGAACGCGAGCATATGCAGAATGCGAGTAGAAGCGTGACACGAGCTGCGATCCGGGCAATCCGGGTTGGAATCTCATCTCCTTTTTTTTTCTGCGCAGGTTTTCTCCGGCAGACGCCGCGGGCGTGCTGCGGCGCGCCGGGCGTGGGCGAGTACAACTTCAACCTGACCTCCAAGTGCGGCGAGCCGGGAGCCTACTCCTGCGACGACCCCTCCAACCACTGGAGCTGGGACGGCATCCACCTCACCGAGGCGTCCTACGGCCACATCGCCAAGGGCTGGCTCTACGGCCCCTTCGCCGACCCGCCCATCCTCGGCCACCGGCGAGCTTGAAGCCAACGAAGCCGGCGCGGATCGTTCCTGCGAATTGGTCAATGTAGAGAAAGATAAAACTGAAACCACAGGAAACAAGTACACCATGAACAATTTTATTGATTGGTTTACATTTTCTTTCCTTCGAGATATGGTATGGTGGCGGCAAACATCTGGCCCCCCTCGGTTGTCTGTGACTTTGTCACTGCATGCATGGTTGACTATAAATTGTTCAAACTGTAAACATCGAGGGGTTATAAAAAAAACTGTAAACATCACTAGTAATTAATTTCTCAACAAGTAAATGCTACTGGTGAGAGACACCAACCAGTAGTGATAATTGATCTGAGTCGTTCGTCAGGTGATAATACTAACTAGATACAGTATTATCTAGCTGGCCGAGTTGTTTTAGAAAGAAAAAAAAAACAGAAATCGTTGGCCATGTTAGCCGCCTGTTTTGACTTGTTTTTCTTTTTGCTGCCATGATTCTTAGTCAACTCTTGAGCTGAGTCGACAACTCTTTGCGCTTCATTACTATACTGATGCGAATTGGAACTCTGATTTGTTTTGGACAATTAAAGGGAACAGAAACCTGCTGCGCCTCTGACGACCTCGAGACGAACTGAAGCTGCGCGATGAGGCGCGTAGTTCTAGGCTTGCAGATCTCTCTGTTACTCTGTAGCAGCTTCTTCTGTTACCCCATCGACACTTCCGTCTTTAGCTTCGGCGACTCGTACACTGACACCGGCAACCTCGCCGTCCTCTACGGCGGCCCGGCGTCGCCGGATTTCTTGATATCGAAACCGCCGTACGGGATGTTGAGTCTCTATCTGTATACACGAACATGCAAGCAGTGCATATTATTAATTGTTTTTTTTTAAAAAAAAAGTCTGGTGCATCGAGACTAAGACTAGGCATGGCGGAGGATGTTTCAGAGGTCCATCAATCCACTGGGCTGTGAGGTCCATCGGATCCAGCGCTACAAGGTGACTTCGCAGCCCAACTAGGTCCATCAGTCTTTTTCTGACTTTACCTGTTTTATTGTGCCTTTGATTAGGAACGAAAACATGAGGTTGTTTTCTCAATATAAATCTTAGAGTAGATATCATAAGACCCCAATTATTCTAGACCCATAAAACTTTATTTTGCATTCCTAATTTTATTAATTTGTTCCCTTGTGTCAATTGGGTTATAAACTTTTTTCTTTGCGGTTATATGTGTATGAGATTTTAAATTGATACGCTACAGAATAAATACCTTTCACCGGACATTTAAATCTGAATTAAAGGCTCATTGGTTTTTGCTGGAGAAGAGCCGATAGATTGCAACCGCTTATGTCATGTGTTAAGGTTCATGAAGAAGCAGGTACAATCACTATTCTCGCATTAGCACGTGAGTGCGAGCTGGTTCTACTGATTTCTAATCTATTGTGCTCTTTGCAATTCGATCTAATGAAGGGTAATATTACCACGTGGAGAGTGTCAGTCATAAAAAGGAACAACAACACTAATGATTTTATCTCGGTAGCATTGTCCAACTAGAAAAATAGACAACTGTGGACTGTGGCATGTGTGACGATGCATATGTCAGGATCATAAAGAGTTGACAAAGAGGTATAAATATGTAGCACATCATTTTAAAAGTTCATGCATCTGTAATTATAAAGAAAAAGTTAATTTACTTAAATGACATGGATGAATAAGTTCATGAATGTAGAAATGTAAAATAAAAGTTCATGTACCTGGATGATATAGTTAGGCAAGTTCATGAACCTCTAGCGTATTTTACTCATTATATAAATTTCACAACAACAATATATTCTTATCTTTTCAAACTGTAAATAAAGAGAGAGAGATATATCAAATATTGTCTACCAAAGAGAAAAACGACAAAGTACCAAATAATCCTAAAATGTATCTTGATCTCTATCTGAGATGATTCTCCACATAATAAGATGTACGATCAGTCTCGTGAATAATAAATACTTGATGTTAAAATGAAATAAGTAGTGTACATCAAAGGTGACGCATAATTAGAAGGGGAACAACAGTGTTTCGAAAGGTTTTTACGGACAAAAAATGGAGAGGATGCATCGGTCTAAGACTAGGGAGGGAGCTGCGATGCTCAGAAGCCTAAAAGGGACGGTGCATGGAGAAAGGCTACATACTGAATAGACACTACAAATTATTATGATATTTTTCTCTTGGTTTATATTTTGCCTTGAAACCTTCATATCGAACTTTTGCTTTGACTTTTGACATTCCCTGAAAGAAAATAGAACTGTTAATATTTTTGAAGACAATGTGAAACTTTGGTAAAATTAAATGTTTAAGGGAAAGAATATACTCCCCTGTTTCAAAATATTTGATGCCGGCTATAGTTCAAAATGGAACTAGCCGGCGTCAAATATTTTGAAATCTGAGGGAGTATTTGTTTGCTATATTTACTTTCTGTAGATCTTAAATATTGCAAAATTATATTAAACATTGACATATATAAGGAGAACGATCGGAATGCAAACATGTGTTTTGGTGTAACCGTGTAAAATCTGTCCTAATCCATATATAAGATCATATGTTAAAAATATGCCTTTTCTGGATTCAATAATGTTGGTATCATATGCTAAAATTGTGCTTTTTATGCATTCATCGTTGGCGTATTTCTAGCATCGTCATGAACAGTAACTCTGAGAACGCATATAGATTTTGGCTATATAAAGAAACACTGCTACCAATCTTGAAAGTACAATAGAGTCTTCTCTTGACAAGGGATATATAGGGTAGAACAGGGCTCCTCTCTCTCTCTCTCTCTCTCTCTCTGGATTCAATCCAGACGGTAGAATAATGAAGCTGGCGAAGCACGCCGTAGTTCTGTTGGTGCTACTTTCCGTCGTGTCGTATTCGACCCAAGGCAACAACTACAGCTCGATTTTTAGCTTCGGCGACTCCTACACCGACACCGGCAACATCATCATCATCGACGGCCCCGCGACGCCCAACCTATGGATAAACAAGCCGCCGTACGGGATGACCTTCTTCGGCCACCCCGCCGGCCGTCTCTCCGATGGCAGGTTAACCATCGATTTCATCGGTGCGTTCCCTTCGAGTCTTGCTTGTTACTACCGCCTTTGCACGAAAACTGTTCGTATTGTATCAAAACCGGCGGCCGGTGAGTGATGTGTAATGCATTAATTCAGCTGAAGCACTGGGGCTCCCTCTCCTTCCGCCGGCATTGGCGGCGAACCGAAACTTCCAGCAAGGCGCCAACTTCGCGGTGAGCGGAGCCACAGCATTGAACATAGCATACCAGCTGACGCCGGGCAGAGGCGTAAATGCTCCTCCGAACAACGTCTCCCTGAGCACGCAGCTGGGATGGTTCGACGCCATGAAGCCCAAGCTCTGCAGCTCACCAGAAGGTACTTGACGCATGCATTCTGCCTGCTCAGATGCGGACGGGCCGGGTGGCATCGTCCTTACGTCGTCGTTCATTGTATTTCTCTGACACGCAACAGCAGCCACAACAACGACAACATGTCGCGACGCGTTCTGTAGCATGCAGCGAGTACTTCGGGAAGGCGCTGTTCGTGATCGGGGAGCTGGGCTATAACGACTACGGGCTCATGTTGGTCGGCGGTGGCAAGAGCGTTGCGGAAGTGCAATCGTCTTACGTGCCTCGAATCGTGGCCACGATCTCCGCGGCCGCGGAGAAGCTGATCAACGACGGCGCCAGGGCGGTCGTCGTGACGGGCGTGCCGCCGCTGGGCTGCGCGCCGGGGAACCTGGTCCTCCTGGCGAGCCCGACGACGAACAGGTCCTCCGACTACGAGCCCGACACCGGGTGCCTGAAGAACCTGAACCTGCTGTCCAGGGACCACAACTCGCAGCTGGTCCAGGCGCTGGCGGGGCTGCGCGGCAGGTACCCCGGCGCGCGTCTCACCTACGCCGACCTGTACTCGCCCGTCATCGGCTTCGTGGCGTCCCCCGGCCGCTACGGGTTCGGCGACGGGACGGACGGCGCCGCGCTGAGGGCCTGCTGCGGCGGCGGCGGCGGCGAGTACAACTTCGACCTGAGCAGGCCCTGCGGGATGCCGGGCGTCAGCGCATGCGCGGACCCGGCGGCGTACGTGAACTGGGACGGCGTCCACTTAACCGAGGCGGCGTACCACCGCGTCGCGGACGGTTGGCTCCGTGGCCCCTTCGCCAACCCGCCCATACTCGGTCGTTAGAATGAGAATGAGCGGTTCATTTATTCCCTAAAATAGTGATAAGGCATGCTGCTGCTTTTAAGCATTTCAGTGGGATTTGGAAACTTAATTCAACCGTGAATTTTTTGATTTTGATGGAAAGCTGGGCCGTCTAAATCTAGGGTTACCTCGGCCTGTTTCCAATTCATCGCGTCGCAGCCCAACTCGATGAGCAGGAGTTTGAGTCCACGTAGCAACTGATTGACTCACGGACGCCGGGAGGTGACGGGGAGGAATCCACGCAGACGCAGTACAGTACAGTACTGGTGGGGGCATCAGTCCGTCCGTCAGTCAGTGCATGGGGAATCATCGCATCGGCTGCAGCACGAGGAGGTGGCCCGGCTGAGGGGAAAAAGGAGCGGAAGAATTAGATAATCCAAAGCTGCAGGCGTACTGCAAGGCTGCCACATCGGCTCGGCGACAGGGACGCGATCCAGGGCGCCTTGCCTTTGTTTATTACCGATAATCTCTTCCTGATCATTCGTGCACGGCCACAGGTTGATTCGCTGGAGCACTGATGAATTTCGTGATGCCTGAATCCGTCCTTGGTCCGTGAGACTTTTTTTTTTCAAATGCTGTTGCAACTCTTTTCCTTTTTAACAACGTCAGATAAATGCATGATTCGTAGAGAAAATAAGAAACCTAAAAATAATTTAAAAGTGGAATGGTATTCCGATTCAAAAAAAAAGAAAAAGGCATCAATCATCCATTGATGAGAACGGGAGAGGATGACGAGGCCGGAGCTCGGTTCAGGTTGAAGAAGGACACAGGGGAGAGGACGGACAGCACGAACAATTACTCGCTATCCACCATGGATTCATCGCTCACCCACCTACGTACCAAATTTCATTTACTCCCCACCCCCACCCATCAATACCAGGCAGGCCGCCATTACTAGGCTCGCTCGTCGCAACGCGCTCATGCCGCGCCCTACCAGCCAAGCCGTGCCCGTGCAGCCGTGATGCTACCACCACTGACACCAGCTCGTGTCGTGAGCTGCTCCGCTAACTAGCTAGCTAGCGTGACACTGCCACCACTCGCTTCGTCAGTCCAGTCCCCTCCCATCCTCCATGGCGCCCCGCAACGAGCTGTCCGTGCTCGCCGCCGCCTTGCTCGTCTGCTCCCTCGCGCGCGTCTCCCAATGCGGCGGCGGCGGTGGGGCACAGGGCAACTACACCTCCATGTTCAGCTTCGGCGACTCGCTCACCGACACCGGCAACCTGCTCGTGTCCAGCCCGCTCTCCAACGCCATCGTCGGCCGCTTCCCCTACGGCATGACCTACTTCCACCGGCCCACCGGCCGGTGCTCCGACGGACGCCTCGTCGTCGACTTCCTCGGTGCGTTGCTCGCGTAGTACCTTTGAGTTGTGAGCCTATCTAATGTCTCTCGTCGGTTCCCGCGCATTCCGGTGACGTTCCCTGCACGCAGCGCAAGCGTTCGGCCTGCCGTTGCTCCAGCCGTACCTGCAGTCGCAAGGGAAGGATGTCCGGCAGGGCGTCAACTTCGCCGTCGGCGGCGCCACGGCCATGGATCCGCCCTTCTTCGAGGAGATCGGCGCGTCCAACAAGCTCTGGACCAACCTGTCCCTCAGCGTCCAGCTCCGGTGGTTCGACAAGATCAAGCCCTCGCTCTGCAACTCCACCAAAAGTTGGCGCGCGTTCCTCCTTCACTCGCCACCGTTCCGGTTCTGCATTTTGGGTTACTAGCTCATTGCGCCCCTAATCGTAAATCTCCTCTCTTTTTTCTTTTTGGAATCTAAAAAAACTGCAGGTTGCAAGGAGTACTTCAGCAGGTCCCTGTTCCTCGTGGGAGAGATTGGGGAAAACGACTACAACTACGCGTTCTTCAAGGGCAAGACCCTGGATGACGCCAAAACTTATGTTCCCACGGTCGCCAGCGCGGTCGCCGATGCAACTGAAGTCAGAATACTTTTAACTGAAATTCAAGAAAAAATTTAGTCTTGAGCTCCTAATTAACTAGTACTTCCTAGGCTCAACGACGAAATCTAACTGAAATTCGCAGAAGCTGATCAGAGCCGGCGCGAAGCACCTGGTGGTGCCGGGCAACCTGCCCATCGGCTGCTCGTCGGCGTACCTGACCTTGCACCCGGGCAAGAACAAGAGCGACTACGACTCCGTCGGCTGCCTCAGGACGTACAACGACTTCGCGCAGCACCACAACGCCGTGCTCCAGCGGAAGCTGCAGGCGCTCCGCCGCAACTACCCGCAGGCCAGGATCATGTACGCCGACTACTACGGCGCCGCCATGTCCTTCGCCAAGAACCCCAACCGGTTCGGTGAGTAGTGCTCTGATGGCTTTCAAACAAATGGAAGGATAAAATCTTGACAAGTCTCCGTTCATCACACTATTGATGCGAGTCTGAAAGCGACAATTAATGCTCACTATACGCTCAGCTAAATGATGGCCCCGCCACGGTCTGGCATCCAAATTTAGGGCTCGATCGTTCGGAAAAGGTTTCAGTCAGGATCTGAGACAATCTTCTTTCGAGAAAGATGGGCTGTGTCTAGCTTACTGCTTGCGTTGCTGTTGCTGTGCAGAAAAGATTTAGTCCTGAAAGCCAATCATCATATATACAGCAGCTAACACGGATGTGACACTGAAAAAATGGATCTCGTAGTCGTAGTGCAGCGCTAAAAGCATTCTCATCCCTTTTCTTTTCGTTTTTCCTAAAAAAAAGATTTAGGCACTGATCGTTCCATCCTATCTAGTAATAAACTCTGTACACTTGCGTGACCAGGCATTTCTGTTCTGAAGATGTCAGTAATGCCAGGTAACCTCTGTGTGTCACTAACGCCGGGTTCGTCTGCAGGTTTCACGGAAGGGCCGCTGAGGACGTGCTGCGGCGGCGGCGGGCCGTACAACTTCAACCCGGTGGCGAGCTGCGGCGTGCGCGGATCCAAGGTGTGCACGGACCCGTCGGCGTACACCAACTGGGACGGCGTCCACCTGACGGAGGCCGCCTACCACGCCATCGCCGACAGCATCCTCCACGGACCCTACACCACCCCCAGGCTGCTCTGATCCCATCGGGCTTCTCAGGCGGTCGATCTACCTGCAGGCTGCTGCAGCTGATCTGACGGTGGCGGGAACGAGTGTGACTGTTAAAAATGTGCGTGCTAGCGGTGACAACACGGGGACGGTAACTCGTAACTAATACTAGTTAAAAACGGTTCGAGTTTTGGGCCCTGACTTTGTCAGTGTGGTGTGGTGTCGTGTATGTCTGGTAATTCTCGGAACAGGTTGCTGGACCAGATGAATGGGACGAACAACATATTCTAGGCACAACAACGTAAAAAAAAAATACAGCATGGTAGAGTCAGTTGTTTGACTAGTATCCCATCTTAAAAAAAGTCGCTACAAGAGTTAGTCTTGACCCTAAATTAATTACAGGTCTCGTATGTCATGAAGAGCCGGCTGGCTCTTCAGTTTCTCCTCTCCTCTTAACCGTTTGAGTCAAGTAGGTATACAATTGTTAACTTGTGCTGGTCACTCCACAAACTGGGTCGGCTGTTACATCATCCTAAATGTGATATTGTTCCCCGAGATTGACTCCCATTCGCAAAACTTGGTGAACAAGTCTGTCTGCTCTTCGGTGATGTTCTGGATGCTGGTTCTAATGGCGAGGTCAGTCAACGTGCATGGTCTATCCTGTTATTTCATCTCAGTCGCATGGTAGTTATGGGCGATATTCCACAGCAATGTGTTGAATGTACATCACCAGATTGGAAAGTAGCGATCTTGTAAATTGCCATTCAAACCGGCCGGTGCCCTATTCCAAGATGAGTGTTGTGCAAGCAATCAGAGTCCCTATTTATACGACCAAATGCACTTCAGAGTGGAGACATGTCGAAGCCTTGATTGATAGGCAGCCGGCCACTCCCACCTCAGAGAGGCTCAAAACACTCTTTTGAGACAGACAGACAGCCATCATCCTTGCTTTTCCAATTAAGCAGCACGCGCGCAGCCATGAGAACGAGACTCCCTGCTGCATTCCTGCTCCTCGCCCTCTCGAGCCTTCTTGTTGGCGGCTTCTCCAGCGAGCAGAAGCGCTACTTCACCTCCATACTCAGCTTCGGCGACTCGTATGCCGACACCGGCAACTTGGTCAGGTGGGAGGACCCAGTTCTTGGGGATCTCACCATCAGGAACCCCCCTTACGGCGAGACCTTCTTCGGCCACCCGTCCGGCCGCGGCACCGACGGCCGCCTTGTGCTGGACTTCATCGGTATGCAATGCAAGTGCTTATATATCGTTGGTTTTTTTCTTCTTCTAATTTCTTCCTGGGGGATACTGTAATTAATTAAGAAGTGATGTCAATTGATCTGTTTTTTCTTGTTTTTTTTTTTTGGTTCGCCTGTGAAATTCAAATTGATCCAGCCGATGCTCTGGGTCTACCTTTGGTGCCGCCGGTGCTGGCCAAAGCAGGGCGGCACAACTTCTCGAGTGGTGCGAACTTGGCGGTGTACGCGGCGCCGGCCCTGAATCTGACGTACCTTCAGGGACAGAACATCAGTGTGGAGCCTCCGATTCACAGCTCCCTGAACGATCAACTCCGGTGGTTCCACAAACTGAAGCCGTCGCTCTGCCGTAGCATGCAAGCTGGTGAGGGATCGCACGTCGTGTGCCCTTAATTAACTCAAGTCGACTCAGGGATTCCGAACGAAGACTCAATACTGTATAATCAAATCATCCGATTCGTAGCACTCTATCTGTTAATGTCCATTGGTGAATGCAGCAGCAGGCCGTGGCGATTGCTTCGGCAAAACCCTGTTCATCATGGGAGTGTTCGGAGGAAACGACTACAACTACATCCTAACCTCGAAAAAGACCTTGCAGCAAGCAAGATCGTACGTTCCAGCCGTAGTCAATGCCATTTCCGATGGCGTCGAGGTACTCAATTGATACAGTTTATCATGACCAATAGATAGCTTAGTAGTACGTAGCTCACGCTGATGGCATTGTCAAGTCTGACGCGCGCGAGCTTCCCGACTCAAAACAAAAAAAAAAAAAAGAGTCTGACGCTAGCTGCATTCACATATGCGCGCCCAGAGGCTGATCCATCACGGCGCCAGGTACGTCGTGGTGGCGGACATGTTCCCCATCGGCTGCCTGCCACCGGTGCTCACGATGATGGCGAGCCCGAACAAGGCGGGCTACGACCGGCACGGCTGCCTCAAGAGCTTCAACACCATGGTGTCCCAGTACCACAACAGCCTCCTCCGTCGGCATGTTGAGAGGCTCCAGAAAAAGCACCCGCACACAAAGATCGTCTTAGCCGGGTACTACCAGGCCATCCTCGCGTTGCTGCGGGACCCTGAAAACTTTGGTGAGCTACCAGTTTTCTTCTTCTTCTTCTTGAGAGAGAGAGAGAGAGAGAGAGAGAGAGAGAGAAAGAGAGAGAGAGAGAGAGAGATGTCCTAGCTAGCTGGCTCTGATTTTGACCACTTCCAGGGTTCAATGGCAGCACGGCCTTGGTCTCGTGCTGCGGAGGCGGCGGCCCTCACAACTACAACCCAAGGGCGCCGTGCGGATCGCCGGGCGCTACCGCGTGCGCGTCTCCGTCCAAGGCCATCTACTGGGACCACTTCCATCTCACGGACTCCGCTTACATGAACATCGCTCGCGGCTGGCTCCACGGGCCTTACGCTCACCCGCCCATCCTGCACATCGTCACCTAACATCCTCGCCTCCGTTTGCTTCTACCTATTGAGGCCTCTTTAGGGTTGGCCCGCAAGCTAGATGAGTCCAGTCACTCATGGGTACGTACGGTCCAGTGTTCGTAGCTCGTCGTGAGCTGCAACATCTTTGCAGCTGCACTGTAATCTTGTTGGTCTCAGCTTCACTTCAAATAATTGTGCCCCAATCAATAGCAACTCGATTTTTTTTCCTTTCATGAAGGAGATTTTTGTTTATGATCGTACGTAGCATTCGAATCAGGCGTCTGAATGAACGAAAGGATTGCCTAACTGGAAACAGCATGCATGGTTCCTCCATTACTTCCGCGTTAACCTCTTTCTTTTTTTTCTTTAAGAAAAAAGGAAATAAAAGAAAAAGAAAAAGAAAAAAGAACAAGAGAAAAAGGAAAAGAAATCAGGTTAATGAATTTCATTTGTATAAATCACTCACAATGAGGCCTCCATTGCCAGATGATTACAATATGGTGAGCGCATCTCCGTTTCGGAGAAAGAAGGAACTATGCATGAAGCTTTTTTCTGTGTGTGCATTCTTCTAGTATCTTTTTGAGTAAAGAAGTTACAACATCCTTTTTTTCGCCCCCTATTTATCATTAAACCAATCTGCTATATCATCTTCCTTAGCTTACTTATTGATGAAGAAGGTTTGAGAACGGTGCCGGCCCCCTCAGTCCTGTCCGGTGAGCGCGGCGTAGAAGAGGACGTTCCAGGTGTCCGGGAGCCCGGCGATGCACCAGTGCGTGCAGTCCTCGCCGAAGATGCCGCCGTTGTACCTGGTGGGGTGCGCGTCCTTGCGCAGCTGCGAGAGGTAGGTGAAGTCGAGCAGGTACACGGGCTTGGCCATGCTGGCGAGCACGCTCTGCAGGACCGCCTGCTGCGGGATCGGCCCGCCGGGGTACGCCGCCGTGCCGTTGAGCGGCTCCGTCTGCCCCATGCACGTCGTCTTCGCCGACGCGCCCCAGTCCTGGCCCCTGCGTGCACCAACGGTGAGTTAGGCAGGCAGGCAGGCAGGCAGGCAGGCAGGCAGGCAAATACTATGCTGGAACGCGCTGTTGCCAACGAGGGTTCATAAATTGGTGGGACGCGGCTGAGGCTGAGCAGTTCAGGACAGAGTTGCAGCTGGAGGCTGTGGCTGAGCGGTTCAGGACAGAGTTGCAGCTGGAGGCTGAGCGGTTCAGTTGTTGCAGTCCACGGCAAATTTTTAAGACATGGGGGGGCCAGTCTGGTAACTGTACCAGATTTCTCCCTTTCTGTTGTTCACGGTGAAGTGATGGCGTGGCATTGTGCACAGTGCTAAAGTCGTGTCTTACCTGTAGTGGGACGGCGAGATCCCCTGGAAGAAGACTCTGGTGTTGGTCTGGACGAGGTTGGCATCGACCCATGTCGCCCAGGTGTGCAGCGCCCTGGCGAAGGCCTGCGTCCGGTCCATGTCCTTGAGCACCGTGTTGCCCACCTGGACGAAGTCCCAGCTGCCCGCAAGCAACACGGCGAGTTCAATCAGAGCCAGAGATGGAAGAGGGCGAGCTAGCTAGGAGGAGGAAGAAACGAAAGAGTGGTGAGCCTTACGGCCGCGTCGGGCCGGAGCGCGGCCACCAGTGCCACGAGTCGAAGACGAGGACGTCGGCGCCGAGCCAGTTGCTGGCCTGGTCGATGGTGTCCAGCTTGAGGACGCGGCCGGACTTGTCGTTCACGATGTCCACCAGGTAGTGCGTCACGTAGTACACCACCGTCACGTTGTAGTCCTGCATGCACACCGTCAGCTCCACCAGTTCTTACAGTCTCACCGACAGATGGAACATCAACTTTTCATTCAGCAGGCCAATCAATCACCCGACAGTGGTAGTTAAAAATAAAAGTAATACTGCTAGCTTGGTGTCGGCGCGCAATGGCGCCACGGAAGAGAGAGCTGGCGGCCAGCACGCAGGAGATTGAGAAAGACTATATTTGTGGCTCTGACGGTCTGAGTCTGACACTAACGAACAACGAACATGGTAAGTAGGACACACGCCCAGGTAAGTTTCCAACGAAACGAGGCTGAAGCAGACAGGACCGACTCTGTCGATCGCCCAAATGGGCGCACCTACCACGAACATGTAGATCTGCATGCAGATCGCATCGCCCCAACGCCGCCATTGCAGCAAGCTTTCTTTGCTCTATTTTCTACTACTACTACTACTACTACAGTAAGCTGGGAAGTCAGGTGACGGGGTGCCCTACTGTCCCGTGTTGACTTTATTTGGTACTCCGCCGCCGGCGCACAACCTGTCGAGGCCACCGCCGCTCGTGGCAACTCACGCGCAAAATTGATGCCACCTGCTAAAGTTTTGGCACGAGAAGGAGAGCATGCGTACCTCGAACCGGACGGAGGTTGAGGGGTTGATCCTCCCCGACGCCGGCGACACGGTGGTGCGCGCGTTGGGCGCTGCGGCGGCGTGGAGCATGCAGAGCAGCGACTCGTACTGGTTCAGCGCCAGCGAGTCGCCCACGAACATCACCTTCTTCCCGCTCCACATCCGAAGCAGCGCCTCCCCGTCGAACCTGGGCAGGGCGCAGGGCGGGTCGGGCTGCCACCGGTACTTGAGGTAGTTCTTGTCCGGGCGGCCGAACTTGGCGCAGTTGAACTCGTCGCGGATGAAGGGGCACCGCGCCGAGTCGTAGAGCGGGTACGACTCGTCCACCACCCACCGCCCCGCCGCGAACATGTCGCAGGACCGCGCCGCCGACGCGCGGCGCTGGTGGTTCCGCGATATGGTCGCCGCCGCCGCCGCCGCCGTGCACGACGCCAGGAGTGCCACCACCACCACCACCACGGCCGCGCAGAGCACCGCCGGCCGCCGCTTCATCATCATCGTCATCTCACCCCTGTGCCAACGCAATTGAGGTGAACTCCCGGCCGGGATGCAAGGTTTGGTTGGCGGTGACGGGCCGGCGCGGAAGGAGGTGTTGGGAAGATCGTGAGGACGGGGCGGGGCAGGGGGCGCCGTATATATGTGAATGTGATACAGGGCAGGGCAGGGCAGGGCAGGGCAGCAGCTGGCAGCCGGCCTCCTCCAGCTCCTGCCTCCCTCCTCGTGTTTTAATGGTTGCGGATAGCTGCACAGCTCTACTGGCCCTGGACCGATCAATGCTAGAGTAAATGGTCCGATCCTATCAGGGGATTCACTCATTAATCCAGTACCGATTCATCCATTGATTGGTAGGCGCCGTGCTCTGTATGCAGCATACGGTCGATCGGGTGAAGAACCGAACGGACCTTCTCAGAAGAGAAGCGCCGCCGGCCCCTGCTGGTACTGCTGACGAACCTGTGGCGGTCTCATCCATTGCTTCCTCCTCCTCCTCCTCCCTCTGCCCTCATCCAATTCCAAGGCAACAAGGTTACCAAGAGAAGGTGCTGGAGGTGTGTCGGTTTCGTGTGTCTTGGACCAGATTTAGCGACAGCACCAGATTAGGCTCTTGACGGAGACGTTTGTGCGTGTGTAGATGAGTCACGATGGATTCGCATCGTTGCTCACGTATTCCTTCCTCCTGGTCTATGGTTTAGCTCTCTAATAATACGCATTTACGAGTTGATCTTTTTCCGGATCCCACCCTAACCTTGGCTCATTGGAGAAAAGATGGTTCGAAAGAAGGGCGGGGCAAGGGCTCACTCAACTCAAGAACGGTTCGCCATTCCTCCACGAGATATTCCTTTGCCTTTCTGTCTTTCTGACCTGACTGGCAGCAGGGAGATTCGGTTCAGGACCAACGACGATCTGCTTTACCGGAAAGAAACAACTCACCTTTCATTCAGATCAGGCTTTTCACTGCTCCTCCTACCTTTTTTTCATATGGTATATATTGGTCCTGCTGGGTACGTACTTGAAGATGCAGCTCGATCCATCTGTCGGCTGCTTGCTGCTGCAAGGGAAAAGGGTGAGACCCAGCCAGCTTAATTAATAAGTAGTATAGGACTCTGCTGGATCTAGGGTAGGTAGAGAGGACGGACCAGCATCTGATTTGAGCAACAGTCACATGTTGGTCGAGTCTGATCTCGAGATCCACAGACAGCAATCAGCCCCGGCCACACGTGCCCTAGGTGCGGGCTCAAACATAGAAAACGTAGATATGATGTCAACTGAAGCCTGAGGTTACCTTGCTCGGCTGCAGGCTGTGACCACATACATGGTGGTGGATGGATGGAGGTCGATTGGGTATGGTCCCAGAGCACCAAGCAGAGCTAACTAACGCCGAAATCTTGTACCACAATCATTACCAGCTGGACTTGGGAAGTTGGGATCCTTTCCATGAATTTGCCCCCGTCCAAGGAAGGGGGTCTGTCTACATGCAGTTACCAGAAAACATTACTAGCATTGTTTAAGCGTGTAAGCGTCATGTACTTGTGATGCCAATGATTAGCTTTGCATTAGAAGGGAGCCAACAAAATGCTTTGGTTTGGTACACGCATGGGGGGCCGTGAACTCACACATGCTATATATCTAGCTCTCTCTCTCCCAAGAACCAACCAAACTTTGTCTTGGGGGCAAGGCATTGGGTCGGCCGCTTGAACCACGCACTAATCATGGCAGCTTACGGACCGACGCAATCTTCGTTCGTCTTGATGATTAATGGTACCTCTCGATCTCAACCGACCTGATCTACGCCCAACCGGCCGGGGTTGATGAGTGGACGAAGCCTCTGCCTCTGCGGTCTGCGCTGCAGCCCGGCTCATGCATGAAGCAGCACTTCGCGGATCGTGGCCCGTATCTGCAGGAACACATATAAAACAGTGGGAGATGAAGTGATCTGTGAATGTCCCACGCATTCAGAGCCGTCGCGTCACGCCAATCTGGAGCACCCGCGAGGTCGCCGTCCTCGGGCACACACACAGCCATGCCACACTGGCCATGCCGTGACCTTTTTTTCTTCTTCTTGAGTTGATAGCGTGCTGAAACCGCTCGTCCCTTACCCTGGTGGCTGGGCCGATCAGATAATGCCAACGTCCGCTTGCACTTGCAATTGGCTGCGTCATTGATTGTTTGCTCCGCTGGAGCAACAGCGCGGCCCAGGACTAAGAAGACTATGCGCGCTGCTGTCACTTAGGTTTCAAAGTTCAAATGATCAGACACAAGCCCACAAGCCACCATGGGGCACCGACTCAGACAGTTGAAAACCAAAGTACCGATTCAGAATTCGGATATTTGTCTGCTTGCAGAAAGAGAAAATTTGAAGAGCTTTACATAGCCTCTACTGCAATTTACAGTTACGCCGATGGATACGCTAGAGATGCTAACACCTCACGTTTTCATCCTTTTGTGAGATACTCCGTCCACTATATCAACTTGTTGTCTTTAGGACAACAGCCCTAGTTCATTTTGAGAGTGGAGGGAGTATATCGTAGCAAAAGGACATTTGCTCACAAGACCTCCCAATCATCATCCAGATCATCTGACGAAGCAACTAATTGATACCCAATATTCTCTCCGTCCCGTGATCTAGCAGGCACAGCCTGCTGCGCACTCGTCTGCTTCTTCGACCACCAGAATTTACTCGATAAGTTCCTCATAGACATTTTCTGCAAGGAGTGAAAAACATCAGCTGCATATCGCTTCAGAGAAATTCCTATAGATGACAAAACTGATCATAACAGAAAGGGTGACGTAAATTAGACAGTTGTTTAGTAATAATATATAACTGTTCCCTTTAACTTTCCAAGCACGTCTATCGTAAGATATATTTAGAAAGAGAAACATTGAGACAAACACAGGAGCCCTTCTAGCAGGACTAACATGCCACGGGCATTATTATGAAAATTCATGACCCCGATTCCTTTTCTGTTACTATGACAGTACTGACCGTGTTTCAAATACTAGTACCTTAAATGATGTGTTTTGTGGTAAATATATATAAGACGCCTCAAATTTGTCATTTTTCATGTTCTCCTGGACATTTCTGAGGCATACAGCAACAGACTTTGCCGTGTCATCAGAAGACATAGGTGAATCGCCCGCACATCTAGCAACATCTGCGCCCACGTCATGTGAAATTGTTTCTGCAAAAGATCCAGTGCAGTGGTAAACAAACATGACATAATTCACTGGGATCAGCGAAAATATCCAAGAAAATATACAAAAAAAAAGAAACATACCCAGAATTGATTTGGTACTTCTTAGTATTTATTTATAAAAAAATCAAAACTATATTCATTTAATAGGCTTGTCTTTAATTTTGTGTAAGACCCACATTGCTAGGATACTAGAAGGTCACTTATCTCCCCACTCTTGCAAATGTGGAACAGAACTGGGCCCTTACACATCAACTGAGTGAGACCGTCATCCGGTTTACTAAAGTATCAAAGTTAGTCAATGTCAAATAAAGTTACTTTTTACTATTTGGGCCAAATTATAGTCATGCAACCTTAATTAACTGTCACTACGAATAACTTATAGTTATATGCATACTCGCTCTGAAACCCATTTAAATACAATGGGAAAGATAAAAGAACTATGTACAACATTTAAAAAGTATAAGCTACAAACCATGTGTGGTTGCTTCCACAGGGTCGTTTATACTGTGTAATACAATGTGCTCTTCATAGTTTGCACTTGAATTTTCTAGTGGAATATCTGTGTATGTTCAGTATGTGAAGACAGCAAAAGTTCCATAAAAACAAATGGTGCGCCATTGAATAAGGACAAGCTGAGGAAATAAGCAATTTGCCTGAATGGCCAGAACAGTGGAGTCCAACTTGCTCTGTCACTTACCCGTGTCCAATGCATGAGGTACATAATGATCTTCGGATATGGTGGCCGGTTCTGACAGGGCGTGTACAGTATTTTCATTAGCACAGATATAACAATAGATCAATATATTGAAGGCAGAAGGTGAACAATCTTGCTATAAGCCTGGCTCTGGAATCAATCAAATTTGGACATTTTGCTTCATACAAAATACATAAAGTTGATATTCAATGATTGCAATGATCTCATCTACAAAAAAATATGAATACAAACCAGTTGTTTGTGGTGGTTTCACAGAATTCTCTGGATTCCATAAAATAATTTCCTCAGGGGTGGTGCTGTCTGAAGCAAAATGGGAAAACATAAAATAACTAATTATGTGAGAATGTATAAAAAAATTCTGAATACGAACCAGCTGGTCGTGGTGGTTTCACAGAATTTTCTGGATTCCATAAGATAATTTCCTCAGAGGTAGTGCTGTCTAAAGGAAAAAGGAAAAACAATAAAATAACTAATTATGTGGGAAAATGATGATAAATGTAGATGGAGTGCCTGTTTGAAAATTTGGTACCATATAATTCAGTTGTTAAAGTGTCCTCTGGCAATAAACACAGATCATTTGCTTGAATATGGTCTCCTTCAGATGAAGTATTTTCTGAATACAAAGAAGGAAGATAGATAATAAGAATCAGCTGATCATGATGTAACCAACATGTTCAAAAAAAATGACAAACCTTGACTTTTAGCTGAAACTGATTCAGTTTCATGAGCATCCATATCGGTACACCATGTACAACTGTTTTCTCCAACTAGCTTTGTTTCAACAGATGTTGGCAATGATCCAGTAATGGCATTGCTACTAGATGGATCCTTAAATGTCTGGAGTTTATATGGTACCTCGCCATCAGGAAAGGGACCCCAAAGCATTGCATGGACATCTTCAAATAATTCAACAGCTTTGTCATGAGCGGAATCAAGATACTTGATCAGGAGCTGTTAAAAAATGTGAAAATGATCATCTACTGTCTAAAAAATCCAATCTTATTATGGAATATCTGCATACTACAGAAATAAAATTGAGATAAATATGCTAACTCATCGAAGTTATGAGAAGCAACTACCTCCATGATCTTTTTCACATTTTCCTCAAATCCGTCAAGATCGATGCCCATATCAAAACCACCCATAAGTGACAGATCAATATAGTCTGAATCAATGCTTCTGGCCATTCGCTATCTCCTCTGAGAATGAAAGATGAAACCTGTTTCAGAGTCGCATAATGAAAATTCAACATTGGCTACTACAAAAACTTAACTACCACCACGTTAACTTTATATAATACTGATTTTTTGACAAGTTCATCGAATAAGCTTATGATTGGCTTATTTCCTTTACAAGGTATAAACAGAGCTGGTTGTGTATATTTACCACTCTATTTACTTTATTTGCTTTGGGTCATTATTAACAGCTCCTGGGTTACATACCACTATAATAAAATAGTATAAGCTGAAAGTAGGAAGTGGTTTCTTATCAGAAAAATTGGTAAAGGCTGCGGATCTCCCACATCTATTTTTGCAAGATTGAATCGCAAATTATATCGCAACTTCTAGCTGAATTTATAAAAATCTGCAGTACTTGTTATTCACATATCCTAGATCAAACTGTTCTCTTCCAGTCAAACGAAAAGCTCCATGAATGAAACAGGAATTCTGCAGTTCATTTTTCTCCCATTTTTTTCCTTTTTCAACTAGCGCTGAGGTAACCTAAACGACTAAAGTTTCCTGTTCCTCTGCAATTGATCCCGTTAATGAGAGAACTGTCACTGAAGCACCCCAAGTCAAATTAAGGCAAAACCTCGCAAAATCCCAAGGCAAGAACAGCATACTGCCCTAACAGGAGTTAATCCGCAAGAAAGCGTGACTCGAGTTTCTAGTAGACTATTAGACCAATAAGAACCGCAGTGCTGAAGATTAAAATTAACCCAGCGGAGGGGAAGGATAAGCGAGATGGAGAGCAAACTTCCCGATCACGTCAAACTATATAGGCACCCAAGCACTCACTGATCGAAAAACAGAGAGAAAACAAGAAGGGAAACTACGCACGAAAAAGAGAAAGAAGGAGAGAGAGAACAGAGAAAAGTTTGCACCTTTGGTCGGCGGCGGCGACGAGCGAGGGCCAGGAGTCGACTAGCCTTTGTGGGGAAGAAGAGCTAAAGTACTAAAAAGCGCTCAACTGCGAATCTTCGGGAGCACGAACTCCTCCCGGGCCCGACGCTTCCGTTGCGCCAAATTTCGCAATTTTATTATTTTTGGAGAAGGCAAATTTCAAGATATTGAGGCAAAAGGACTTCTGAATTTTATCAAAATTGTAGTGGCCTAGGCGGCTAGGCCGGTAATTTTACAGGGTTTCGGTTATCTTGAAGGATGCCTGGGACCGATCTACCGTTCGAGTTTGCATGGAACGGGAGTCCTCAACAGAATACAGAACGGAAAACACGAAATCTCGTTGAGGAAAGAGAGAATCTTGTGCGAGTAGGAAAATGACTCGTCCGATTGTGACCCACCGGGATGCATGTGGTTCCAAAAATGTCTACCTCTTTTTCCAATATATAAAAAATGTTATTCGATTTTTATGTTGTTTTTTCTCGGAGGGGTCACGCGGAACCTGTAGGGCCAGGAAAAGGGCGGCACACGACACACTTTGCGAGAGCTGCTTTTGGCCCTTCATTGACAACCAGTGGACCAAAATTTGCCAC
This sequence comes from Neostapfia colusana, assembly GCA_030760725.1. Classification (NCBI taxonomy): domain Eukaryota; kingdom Viridiplantae; phylum Streptophyta; class Magnoliopsida; order Poales; family Poaceae; genus Neostapfia; species Neostapfia colusana. Next base: position 560,276 of record JASWHV010000018.1, on the reverse strand, counting down.
TCATTGGTATTTCACAGTAAAAACTTGTCTAGGTCAAATCTGGGTTTGTGTTTTTGCTTGTTTATTGGCAAAAGTGACAAGTCAAACCATTTATTTGCAGACACATTATCCTGGATATGGAATAACTAAATCCTGAACAACAGATAACAGCATATTCAACAGGGGAAAATACAAGACAATGAAAAAAGACACATTATGATCCATATCACAACTTAATTACTAGCAAGGCTGGTTCCACTGCTAGACATCACCAATAAGCATATTAGAAACTAAAGTGCTAAAATTTCTTGCTTTTGTCCGAACAACCATGTCTGTGACTTGCTGACTGCTATAGTAACAACACCTCCACATTTGAGCAAGACCAGAGAATTGCCTTACAGGAGGGATACAAGATGTCTATGGCTCAACTGTAGTCACTTGCTGCCATTCACCATCCACGGCTTCTTTCCACAGGGTCACATTGTTGTTGCCATCAGAAACTGCCAGTATATTTCCAGTTAGCGACCACGATAGCCTCCATACCGGGGTTCTGAAATCATACAGAACCCGGCCTTCCCACTGCTCTCCTTCCTTTGCTGTTGTCCAGATAACAACCGTTCCATCCTGAGAGGCACTGGCAATAGTGGACTTTGGGAGACCCAGGTTTGGTGCCCATGCAACGTCCCTCACCCAGTCCTTGTGCATCTGCAGAGCAGGAAAACAATCCATCCTCCAACTTCCATTGCTGAGCTTCCACACCTTAACTGTGTTGTCACATCCACCAGAAGCAAGTTTCTGAACGTATTCAAACTGACCAGAAGATCCTGAACTGATTAGAGCACCCGGTGCCATTGCGGGAGCCCAAGAAACTGATGTCACACCCACTGGATGGGCTTGATCAATGCGAGTTGTGTCCCATCCTCCATCAGAGCGGGCACTGAAGACTGAAATGTTCCCATCAGACGAACCACAAGCCAAGCATAGACCAAGCTCATGAGATGCCCATGCAATGGAATTCACAGATGACCTGTGCTCAGCGAAAGTGTGTGCTTGTGCCCATTCTTCAGGCTTGCTCCCTTCCTTCCATATGATTACCCGGCCATCATAGCTGCAGGATGCAAGCATGGAACCGAACTTAGGATGAGCCCATGCAACTTGCCAAACTGGTCCCTGATGTCCACTCAAAGTTGCAAGTTGCTGGTGCGAGTTGCCACTTACGCCAATGATCTTTATTGTGTTATCAGAGGAAGCTGTAGCAAGACGCTTGCCATAGTAATCCATGGCGATATCATGCACCACATCTTGATGGCCAGTCTCAATCTTATGCGGCGGCATTGTTCCGATGAAATAACCTCACTGAAAAATAAGGATGACTGGATAAGTCATACTTCACACGGAGTTAATAGTATGCCATAATGAAATTGCTAACAAGACACAGGAGGACTGAGATATACATCTGACAAACTTCTGAAAGAAACTAGCTCAATAAGCTAAGATTACTGGCAAGGCTCTATGACTATAAACATTGCATCATCAGGAAAAAAACATCATTAATATACCGTGTAGTCAAATAATGGTTGTATAATATTTTTATGAGAATTAGAAAGACAATAGTTCAATATATCAAGGGATCACATTTGGTATAATAGCACAGTTTCACTTATCACTTTATCAGGTATTTCCTCCATTCTCGACACTGCTTAGCTTAAGTTTCAGTAAGCATTCTGTAGCCTACCAAAATAAGTCCATGTTCAAGTAAAGTGCAGATTATGGTTTGGTCGTCATCAAAACAGGTATTTAGGTTTAGCTTCCACCTAGCAGCAATGCAGCATACATTCGCTGCAGAAATGTATCTAAAAATGCCAAAAATCAAATCTTTCCGGACCTCCCTTACGCAAGTTCCCTAGGAATTAATCTACAGTAGTCAGTCCTACAAGAAGCAATAGCGCATGCTTGGACAACCAAAAATCAGCGGACAAGTGAGCAATCTAAGAGCCCGTTACACATCCCAAAACCAAACGCTTCGTCCCCAAATCCGCCCTATCCTAACATCTCATCGGGATTCCTCGTTACAATATCAGGATCTCCGTATCTTGGACACTCGCAGGAACAATCAACATACCCGACAATGAAAAAAAAAATGAAAAACGAAGCGCGGATTGATCTCGATCCAGATCAAAAATAAATCAAAGGCTACAGTAAGGAGGGCGGGAAATCATCGGGGAGGTTTCTCTTACCAGCGGACGGAGGGGACGAGGAGGAGGAGCGAGACTGCGAGAGGCGCCGACGAGGAGGAAGGGGAAGGAGATCGGCGGCCGTCGCGGTGCAAATGGAAACTGGCGACCTCTCGGCGTCTCCGCGTCGATCTATACGGGCTGGGTTTGATTGAACCCACTTCACTAAACTGCAGTGCGTGTTGCGGGCTGGATCCAGTTAGGCTACACCGGCCCAACAGGCCGAACTCGTCGTAGATTCCCTAGTAGTATAGGAAGTACGGCCCAATGAGGCATATTTTTGTTATGGGCCGGGGCTTCTGGCCCATTTCCAGGGAGCAAAAAGGAAGATCGAGGCAAGTTCCACGTGCTCACGGAGGTCAACGTCAGTACAGCAATCGACCACGAGAGTACGGGCGTGGCCTTTGTTTAGCCAGTCGTCCATGGCATGGCAGCACGCGATCTTCTTCCCAAACCCGATCTGGATCGGGCAGCAGCATCGAAAAATTTGCGTGAAGCAGAGCCGTCGAGCTCCTGGCCGACGCGGGGACACGTCCTGACCCGTACTTTTAACATGCAGCTGCAGTCCCCTCATCACTCATTCACTCCGCACCAGTCTGCATCTCCACTCCAGAGCCAGAGCCTAGCAAGCAAGCAAGCGAGCATCCAATCACCGTCAATGGCGTCGCCCGCTCCCGTCAAGAAGGTAAGTAATAATACTCTTTCCCTGTGGCCTGCTAGCACGAAGCGCGACCTCTTGGATCTTGCCCCGCCGCGCGGCGCGTAATAAACCATGGCGGAGTGTGCATTGCTGCGCTGCGCAGGTGCTGGTGCCGGTCGCCGCCGGCTCGGAGCCCGTGGAGGCGTCCGTGTCCATCGACATCCTCCGCCGCGCCGGCGCCGAGGTCACCGTCGCGTCCGCCGGTGACTCCCTGCTCGTCGAGTTCATGCACGGCATCAAGGTCGTCGCCGACGCGCTCGTCGCCGACTGCGCCGACGCGTCCTACGACCTCGTCGTCCTCCCAGTAAGATAACAACGATTCTGAACTGGCCAGAATCGCGCTCGCGCACCGCGTCGTTTGACCTGTGAGGTGCGTGCGGCGCAGGGAGGGATTCCCGGCGCGGAGAACCTCGGCGGCTGCGCGGCGTTGGAAAGCATCGTGAGAAAGCAAGCGGGGAACGGAGGCCTCTACGCCGGCATCTGCGCCGCGCCGGCGATGGCGTTGGCGCCCTGGGGCCTGCTCAACGGCCACAAGGTCTCTCTCTATCCGCACCGATCTGTCATTTGGTACGGCTGCTCATTGCGGTTGTGCAGGCAACTGCTCATCCAGCGTTCGTGGACAAGTTCCCGCCGGAGGTGACCGCCGTGGACGCGAACGTGGTGGTCGACGGGAAGGTCGTCACGAGCCGTGGGGCGGCGACGGCGATGGAGTTCGCGTTCACCTTGGTGGAACAGCTCTATGGGAGGGACAAGGTCGAGCAGATTGCCAAACCAATGGTACGTGACTTGACGTTTATCTGCAAGACTAATTAAGCTTACATTAATATATAGTACTCGGTGTCCACCATGTACTTTGCCAGGACACCAGGAAATTTGCTAGATGCTGCTGTAACTATTGTTGTGTGTCGGACACTGACCGTTCTTGTTTTAGCTTGTCAGATATGAGCCTGGGTACACCATCAAGGAGCTCAACCCAGTTGAATGGCAATGCAGCGGCACACCCAAGGTGCTCGCACAACATGTGAACGAAACCAAGTACCCTAACGGTGTCAAAATGCCCGAAATTTCTCAAACAACCTCTGTTGTCTGTTCAGGTTCTGATCCCGCTGGCCGACGCGAACGAGGAGATGGAGGTGATGATGATCATCGACGTGCTCCGCCGGGCCAAGGCGGACGTCGTCGTCGCGTCGGTCGAGGACAAGCCGGTGATCGCCGCGCGCTACGGCATGAGGATCGTCACCGACATGTCGCTGGACGCCGCCGCCGAGCGGCAGTTCGACCTCATCATCGTGCCGGCGAGTCACAACTGCCTCTGTCCAAACGAAAACGGTGTGCCGTGCGTGTATGAACTGACGTTTGGTTGGTTGGTCCCGACGCTTGAACGACAGGGTGGTATGCCCGGCGCCAAGACGCTCGCCGGCAAGGAGAAGCTGATCGCTCTACTGAAGAGGCAGGCCGAGGCGAACAAGCCGTACGGCGCCATCTGCGCCGCGACGGCTCAGGTGCTGGAGCCCCACGGCCTTCTCAAGGTACAGAAGACCCACGTGAACGCATGCTCGGCTCGTCGCGCAAAGCGACCGTGATGATGATGCTCTGACCTGCTTTAAAAAAAAAAAACGCGCGTGCTCGACGACGGCTGCGACTACTGCAGGGCAAGAAGGCGACGACGTACACGTCGATGGTGAGCATGCTCGCGGACCCCAGCGAGTGCGAGAACAGGGTGCTGGTCGACGGGAACCTGATCACGAGCAGAAGCCCCGGGACCGCCATGGAGTACGCGGTGGCCATCGTCGAGAAGCTGCTCGGCGGCGAGGCGGCGCGGGAGGTGGCGGAACGCTTGCTCTTCGTCTGACCGCAGAGTGGAAGCATGCCAGGACGGCGGGGGGAAGCATTCCTGTGCTCCGGCTCCGACAGTGTCGTCTGTCGTTTCGGTTGTCTTGGTTCTTGACTTCTATATATAGAGGCAACCGGGCCGGCGAGTAATAATACAATAAAATTGCCTGCTTTTTGCGACCATCTCCTTGGTTCTGTCATCCATGTCAGCTACTACAAACAGTTTGCCATGTCGATACTGTTGGTGCGCATCTGCAAAGTCTACGTTACCCATGGGCTATGGTAGAGATCATGGTTCAACCAAAGGCTTCGGAATTCCGAAAAGTCCTTATCCGTGTAACAGCGTCAGTGTGTGTTGAGTACAGCGCACAACCCACGAGGACGCGGACCACTTGTCCCTGACGACCGCCCGCGAACCCACGTCTCGTTGACGCCTGGCGAGCGCTAGCGCCGCTCCTGCTCGCCGACTCACCTTGGCAACGAAGCCAACCCATGGCCACGTAGCCAGAGTCGTGCGGCAACTGCTGCTAGCTACTGCTACTGCTACTGCCTAACTGCCCTCTCTGGAAGGAAAGCAACTGCTGCTAGCTACCGCCCTCTCTGGAAGGGAAGGAAAGCCAAAGCGGCGGATCACGAGACACAGACCCACGTTCCAGTGCCCCACCTCCTTCCCGGCGACGGCGAGCAAGCCAAGAATTCCGCCGCGAAGTTCCGCGCTTTCCTCGGATGGCACCGCCAGCCGCAGCCGTTCCCTCGCTGGTGAGGCGTGCCGCCGCCGCCGCCTCGCGCCGCCTGTTCGTCGCCCGCGCCTTCGCCTCAGGCGGCGGCGAGACGGCCAAGCGGGTCTTGGTGCCGGTCGCCGCCGGCACGGAGCCCATCGAGGCGGCCGCCACCGCCGACGTCCTCAACCGCGCCGGCGCACGGGTCACCGTCGCCACCGCAGACCCACCGAGGGACGACGGTCTCGTCGTGGAGGCCGCCTATGGGGTAAAGCTCGTGGCCGACGGCCGTGTCGCCGACTTGGAAGGCGAGGCGTTCGACTTAATCGCCCTGCCGGTGCGTATGCGTTCTCCTCATCACTCACTGTCATGGGGTCCGCTCTTGTACTGAAATTAGCACCCTTCATTTTTTTTTTAATTTGAAACGACTAGTAGGAAGTTTGCCTACCGTGTCATCGCCCCGCTCTCAGCCTCTCATGTATCGTCCCTTCGTTGTCCTGATCGTTTAGCGTCGATGATTAATTGCTTTATTGATTTATTTGGTGTAGGGAGGGATGCCGGGATCAGTAAACCTTAGAGACTGTAAAGTACTCGAGAAGATGGTCAAGAAGCATGCCGAGAATGGTGGCCTCTACGGTGCCATCTGTGCTGCTCCGGCAGTGACTCTGGCTGATTGGGGCATGCTCAAAGGCTTAAAGGTGCAACATTGATCGATTCCGGGGGTTGGTTTTTGCTTGGAGATATAGACCATACTTAGAAATTGGTGGCTTTTGTTGTTCCAGGCAACTTGTTATCCGTCTTTCATGGAGAAGTTCACCGCAGAGGTGATCCCTGTGAGCTCGAGGGTGGTGGTAGATAGAAATGCAGTGACTAGCCAGGGTCCGGGAACGGCAATTGAGTTTGCCCTTGCTTTGGTGGAGCAGTTGTATGACAAAGAGAAGATGGAGGAAGTTGCTGGGCCTTTGGTAAGCTGTAAATCTGTAATGTAATCTGTAACGCCTTTCCTGTTTTTAGTTGCTATGTTTACCGATAGTAATGTTATGAACACGACAACTCTGAATAGTTAGTTGTATGCCTTAATGAATAGTGTTCCCAAGGAAGATGAAATTTGCTACTCTACACCTGTGATACTTTAGTGCCAAGCAATTACCTGAATGAGCTATCCTTTCATATTTTATTATTTTCCAATGCAAACTTAACTTATGGCCGTATCAGAATTTTGTTTCCATCTGCAGATTTAGCATGAACCAGTGCTAATTTTGGCACATTTCCTTACGTCATATTTGATTGTTGTTGCCCCCTCCCCCCTCTCTTTAGCACATTTGGTTAATGTGACTGGAATTTTCATTTCTGATAAATTTGCAATCATCCTCATTCAGTATGTGCGCCCTCAGCATGGAGCTGAATATACCGTAGAAGAATTTAATTCGCTTGAATGGAAATGCAGTGGTACACCTCAGGTATGAGATGAAACTGAACCCCATGAGTCAAAACATATGAGCCCCCCTTTTCTCTTTAGGATGCTTTCAGCGACTCTCTGTTTTTTATTCCATTCGATGGGAGTAACCTATTGCAGCCTGCTTCCAGACATGCATCCAATATCCTCTTCAGCCTTGGTGCTGCTGGCTTTAATGAGTGTTCATGTTTCCACTTTCCAGAACTGTATTATGTTGATGATAATAATTTTACCATTAAACTTTATATTGAAGAATAGAGTCATATTCCTGGTTTACATGATATGAAAATGATGTTTTCATAATTAATTATGAATCAATACAGGTTCATAGCAATGCACCAAACTTTTGCATCTAATCTGGTTACAAGCCTTTGCAACAGAGTATGGTTGGTCTAAAAAATGATCTTTAATGAAGAAGTCAAGTATGTTGATATGTCAGAGGTTTTCTATTTTGTGGTACTGTTCTGAGTCTGGTCTGAAATACACCCCTTTTTTCCTTTATATCTCCTGCAGGTTCTTGTGCCAGTTGCTAATGGTTCAGAGGAAATGGAAGCTCTTAATTTGATAGATGTCTTGCGTAGAGCAGGAGCAAATGTTACAGTTGCTTCAGTGGAGGATAAATTACAAATCACGACCCGTCGCCACAAGTTTAATCTAATAGCTGACATGATGTTGGATGAAGCCGCTAAAATGCAGTTTGATTTGATAGTCATGCCGGTATGTGGCTATTGAGTTACTTTTCTTACTAATAACCGTAGCTTGTATTTTCCTTCATACTGACAACAGTATACATATACAGGGTGGTTTGCCAGGTGCCCAGAAGTTTTCTAGTACAAAGCAACTCGTTGATTTACTCAAACAACAAGCAGAATCAAATAAACCATATGGTGCAATATGTGCTTCTCCTGCTCATGTCCTCGAACCCCACGGTTTGCTGGAGGTAGTCCTCACGCTTTGATGAAAGTATGCATTTGTCAGCATTAATCCTCTGTATCTCCGGTTCAGAACCAGAGACATGAATACATAAACTTGGTCACAAGAAATTGTGTTTCAGTTAAAGAGTAACAGATAATTTTCTGTACAAGGGGAAGGTTTTTTTTGGCTAAGTACAGTAGAAAACTTGTGATTGGTCATTAACTTGAAAGTGTCTCTGTCACTGTAGGGCAAGAAGGCGACGGCCTTCCCACCCATGTCACACCTGCTCAGAGATCAGAGTGCGTGCGAGCATAGGGTTATCGTTGATGGAAACCTTATTACCAGTAGCGCCCCAGGGACTGCAACAGAATTCTCCCTTGCGATTGTTGAGAAGCTTTTTGGTCGAGAGAAAGCAGTCAGTATAGCAAAGGAGTTGATTTTTATGTGATTGTACAGTGAGATGGCCTTTTTTGAAGTAGAATCATGTGGATAAACATGTCAGGAACCTGTCATGATGCTTCTGTTTATATATCTGTGCTGGCAGGAATGGCTTGTTTATATGTTTGTTTTGGTAGGAACTGCCTGAATATTTCGAGTCAATGTTACTATATACTTCACACTGTAAAATGTGATCCAGGAATGTAAATTACGCATACTTCGATACCACATATGCAAGGGGAATTTTTTCAGCCTGGCAAGGACTATGGCACACAAACGCAGTGGAGGCGAGTCATTACTTGCAAGTCCCTGTTTTGTTTGCTGAAAGAAACATGGATTGAGTGTTTAAGTTTCATGCCTCCCATGACTCGCCTGCTTTGGTAAGCATGGATGACTGCGTGGAATACAGCCTCATCCAGGAACCACAACAGGTCTGCTCTATCATATGAGAGAAGCTGCTTGATAGGGTCTTCATGTCATAGTAAACTGTATGTATGTGCTACTGATTTATATGCTGAGCTCCTTTCTTCCTGGCGATACTACGTCGTTACTACTACAGCTTTTTTGTTTTGTTCTTTATATGCTGCTGTGTTTTCTTTGTAGCAACATTACATTGTTACTTGTACAGTTCTTTTGTTTTCTGCATGTTCCAGCCTCCTAGATTCAGATAGAGAACTAAGCAACACATGTGTTTTAAGAAATCAAATTACAACTCTTGAAAGTATTGTGTCCTGATTCCTTTGAACCATCATTTCTGGACTGGGAATCTTTTGCATCCTCCAGAATGCTTGAGAAAAGCTTATGGGTTATGATTGTCCTTTTCACGTCAGGAATACCAATTTGTTAATGTAAATAACATAAGCATATTGCAGTAGGAAAGTGGAATCTTGCTCTTTTGTCGAGAGGGATAAGTGGATGTAAGGTTTACTTTCAGATAGTAGAGGGTGTGTGATTGTTCAAAACCAATCTATGACTTGATCCCTGCAATAGATGCTTGTCCCATTCCTATATCATCAAGTGGTTGGAGCTTCTCTGTCACACTGTATGATAAGTCTCTAGTTGATTGCTACTGATATTCCTTCCACTTTATCTGTTTTTTGCTAACGTTTCCACTTTATCTGTTGTTGAGCATCCTTCCAAGTTCTTATCAGCAAAACTTTAGTGAGGAAAGACCTGTCCATGCTACCTTCCTTGGATTGGCCTAACTACTAGAGTTTGTAACGCATCTGTGGAGAGAATAGATTATGAAATGGCAAGAAATACTTAATAACATTCAGAAACATCATAGAAGCTTTGTTATAGATATGTTTAATCAGCACTTGTGAATTGTTGCTTTCCCATATCGACACTGAGCAACGATCCATCTGTGCTCTTTTACTTACAACACCATAGGCTACTTTTAGAAGTTTACCAAGTGCTCTGGTGCTTTTTCTGCATCCTTTGCATGTCCTAATTCTGTGTTTATGATGCATACTTAATTTATGACATTGACTGCTCAAATAATACGGGCCCATGCTCTAAGAATTTACCACTGGCAGAACTGATTCATTTAGCTATGTTTGAAATTTTTCACTGTAAGATATCTGACACACAGGGTCCTGAGAATGCCATGAGTTTTGTTTCAAGAAGGCAGATTTCGACTAGGAAAGGTCAAACAGTTAATACACTCCTTCGGAATTTTACGCTGAAGGCAAACTCATATGCAGAGGCCTAAATTATTAAAGTCAAAGCATAAAGCTCTCAATGCGCCAAGTGTTTGAGATTATCTCTTGTTCCTCACTGGTCCATCAAGGAATTAGCTAATTCTTGTGCTATCAGCTTTGAGTTGCCGAACCAATCACTTTAGTTTTTGTTGTACTAACAGAGAGGTTCTATTGAAGATCACAAGCGGCATCCAGTGGTTCAGTCGCTAGCATAATAATTCTAGGGATATACCTTACTAGAGCCTGCGATAAAGAACTCTTCAGAGATGGTGACTGAACTGTACCTTATGAATGTCTTTTATTTTTCCTCTATTTTACTTTATTAATATATATATATATATATAAATAATTATTGAGTTTCATGTCTAGTCGACTCCAACATGCTTGGGATAAAAGGCTTAGTTGTTCTTGTTATTGTAATGTCTTTTATTTTGATCACATGCAGTTATGTACATCCAAAGCTAAACATCTTGTTTTATAGACGCAATGCAATGATATAGATCTGAGGGAGAAGTTGTGGCATTTGTACTTCATTGCCCGGCGGATCTGATCTTTTGCTGTGTCTTCTTTGTAAATTATTTTATAGTTCATATGCCAAGTAAGGTTCATGCATATATATATATATATATATATATATATATGAAAACTTAAAATAGCTAGGTCAAACATGTTGCAGTATTCTATAGAAGATGACTTGTGAAGCTTGTAGTCAGACAGAAAGATAGGTTGGGCCCTCATGACATGTATGTTTGTTTAGTCAATAATGGCAAGGACAAATTCTCCCCTCAGCATATCCATTGGCCAATAAGAGATTAGAGTCATGCATACCGAACAATATGTTTTGAAATTATTATAAACCTATATGAACTCGGTTTGCAAAGGAGGGACGTCAGAGAGGATGCATCTATTTATTTTTGTTCAGTGAGTATGTGGAACACTTTGAAACCATAAGCTCCCTTGGACCCAAAAGAGGATGGTTGGAATGGCAACGTCAAGATTAGATTCTTAGGGCCGTGTCAGCTGAAATCATCACAGAACGAAGAAAACACATATTACAAGTTGAGCAGATAGATAGTAAAGTTGCTTGAGCTGCCTTGATTCAACTATTATTCTTCTGAGTTCTCTTGGCAGTTTAGTGTTAGGATATTAGCTTTGGAGAGGCTCATCTTAAAGTTATCAATATCCGGTATTGAAAAATGTGCGCACAGTTCTTGTCTAGTGAAAGGGAAAAAAAACTCTGGAAAATTGAAAGGATGCAACTCTGGACACGTATGGACATCAAGAAATTCTAGTATCATTTTCGGGAGAGGGAAAGATATACAAAGTGGAAGGAGCCAAGAAAGCGTACCAAAGACCAAACCCAACAAGCAACATAACAAATGCCCAACACGTCCTTATCCTCCGCGTCAATTGCAGAAAACAACCTCTGATCGAACGGGAACACGCATGCTACATATTCTCTCCTCTTGAGCTGCTTCCGTGATCCATCTTCTTCCTCCTCCGAGCACTCTCGAGTCCTTGCCTCCTCTCTCCTCGCACAGCAGTTGCTGAAAACACTACAAACCAAAACACCAGTTCCCAAGAAACCGCGAGGGAATTAATCTCAGAGACACATCGCCGCCGCGCGCTGTCTGTATCTTCATGAGAAGAAGAAGAAGATGATCCCTTTCACAAAGCAGAGGAATTCGAAGATTAAACATTGCCTCCACTAGACATCGTCCCCCCGGACAGGAAGCTCGCTGAAGCCAGTAATGGACTCGCAAAGCCGCGCGCCAAGAAGATTCGGAAGCTGTGGATGCAAGGAGGACTCGGCGCAGAGGAAGCTACGGCGCATCAGGCTCCCCTTCTGGTCGTGCCCACCAAACCGGCCTCCAGGCACCTGAGCTGGCTTGGTGTTCTCGTTTGTGTTCACTTTCCAAAGCGAGTGTTTGCTAGCCTCTCTTCCTAAGCTCCTCTCTTCTTGGTGCATTTGTCCTTGGGTTCCTGAACAGTGTCCAGGGCGGCACAAGCTAAAAACCCTGTGCCCTTGTGTTTCCTGTCCGTCTCCAGTCCTGGCCTCCTGAGACGACATGGCTCTGCTTTTCCTGTGATTTCGTTGCGAGTTTGTACTACGACCCTATCTCGGGAGAAGGGCTCTTGTCTGGGCAGTGTTCTTGGGAACCCGGGCGTTGGTGTTGCTGCTGTTTGCTTCCTTGTCTCTTGCTTCCTTCTCTTACCTAAGCTTGCGGGTCCTTGTTGGGAAACAAAGGTGCTTGGACTTGTGACATTCTGGACGCCTGTTCTTGACACTTGTGACTGTAAGAAGGTCTTGGATGCGAGAGCTAGCTGTCTTGTCCCTGCTGCTGAATCGCTGAATCCCTTGGAAGAAGCAACGGCTCTTTCTCAACTTGCACTGCCTCGTTGGGATCGCAAGGGGACAGGGTTCTTCTGGTCTCGATCTTCTTCTATATACAGCTCGCCTTCTTCTCCCCCTGGCGTGTCAGCTCTCTCAGACTTTTGAGTTCCTGACACCACACATCCATCCACTGGGAAACACTTTGAATTAAGACCGGTTGCACTGTTTCACCGTTACTGCAGCTCCCACTGTTATGTCGTTCTGCTTTGCCGATCACCTTCGTCATGGAAGCTTGAACGGCGACATGAGCTCCGTCCCCTTGAGTGACTCTGGGCTCCACGCTGGTTTTAGCAAGTTGGACGGGAATGCACAGGAGTTAGACGCCGCGGCCATGGAGGTGACGAAGAAGGAGGGAGTCCGCGGCGAGAAGGCGGCGACGGCCCTCAAGAACCACAGCGAGGCCGAGCGGCGGCGGCGGGAGAGGATCAACGCGCACCTCGCCACGCTCCGGGGCATGGTGCCCTGCACCGACAAGGTGAGTGAGTGAGTGAGCTCATTCTTGTAGCTCGTAGAACTCATTAAAAAGTTGTTCCATGACGGGCTAGATGCGGATGAGGTGGAGGGGGCCGTTGCATCGGCGTTCGGCCGCCGAATACCAAGCCCTCAGCTCGGCGCGCCCTCAGCTCGGCGTGCCGGCGAGCCGCCCCGACGTGAGCGGTGGCGCGCGCGGCTGACGGAGCCCAAAGGCCTACTTGTATCTAGTGCTCGGCCCAAAATAAATTGACTGGAGGATGCTTGGCTGGGCTTGTGTAGTCTTATTGCCGTAGCCCACGTAAGCTTCCGTTGTGCGCAAGGCCCAATTAGAGCCCAAGCTGAGCACAAGAATGCGCGAGCGGCGAGCCCCAGCATATCGCGATCATCTTTGATCCTCTCTCTCTCAAAAGAAAAAAGAAATTAGTGACAGCAGGCACTAATTTGATTCATTTTTGGCGCCCAGATGGACAAAGCCGCGCTGCTCGCCGAGGTGATAACCCACGTGAAGAAGCTCAAGACCCACGCGGCGCGGATCAGCAGCCAATGCCCGGTCCCGGCCGACGCGGACGAGGTCACCGTCGAGCTGGTCCGCCATGACGCCTCGTCCTCCTCCTCCCGTGGCAGCGGCGGCTTCCTCGTCAAGGCGACGCTGAGCTGCGACGACGGCGCCGACCTCTTCGTCGACATCAAGAACGCGCTGCAGCCCCTCCGGCTCAAGGTCGTCGGCTCCGAGGTCACCACGCTGGGCGGCCGCGTCCGGTTCACCTTCCTAATGGCGGCGTGCGGCGGCGACGACGACGTGGGCGTGGACTCGGTGCGCCAGGCGCTGCAGTCCGTCCTCGACAACGCCAGCTCCGCGCTCGAGTTCGCGCCGAGGGCGTCGCTTCTGAACAAGCGACGGAGGGCCTCCACGTTCGACTCCTCCAGTTCTTCTTCATGACAAGTTTCAGAGATCGCCTTTGTCAAGCATCAGGAGTATTAGCTAGGTTATCTCTTATTACTCTTGGTACGTAGTCAGAGAATTCACCTCACCAGGACTTATAAAAACTACCATGGTCGTCCGCTACAAAATTTCTGAAAGTATTGGTTTGCAGTGTCGTGTTGTTTATCTTGCAATAAGAACATTTTTATTTCCTTCCAGCTGTGTGCATCTTGCATATGAAATATTGCACCAACATACACAGTATGCATCTTGCAACAGTATCCCAAATGCATGCATTGTCGTTCAAACTCCCATGCATTGCTGCAGGAGTTGAATGTTCAGAGGAATAATCAATGATCTCTACTGTGCACGTCAAAAGTCCAGGACAGAAGAAGGATCCCTGCGATCTTAAATTCCTCTCGGACCATCATTCGCATCTAGTATCAATGATGAAGGTTTCAGCACAGGTGATGGTCTCGTCTAATGCAGCCATAGATGTGGATAGAGATATTCACATGCATGCATGCATGTGTTGCACAGCAGTCAACTTCACGGCAGCAAGAAGCTGCATGCTGGGGACAACTGACCAATCTAGTAGTACTACGTAGGAATCTATCGCTATTAGACTCAGTTAGGTACTAGCTCCTACTGCATAATCACTATGAAAATGAGAAGAATCAAGCCAGATTAATTGCCCTGCTCCTCTAACTGATGATCTCAGATTGATCTCGGCTAATGGACATCACTCACAAGTTTTTGCCCGATAAAAACGAAAAACAGAAGAGTTTCCTCAAAATAAAAAAAAACAAGAAGAAGCATGTGGCTTCTCTAGGTCAGGTTGTTATGTCGTTCTGCAGAGATGGAGATGAACAAAAAAAAAGAAGAAAAGGCATGAATAAAGCAAGATTCGGGTGTATAGAGCGTGGTCTAGCTAGACAAATGTTAGTGGATGCATAAAGTAAAGTGACAATTAGATTAGTTCTATGACATTTTTCGTCAATTCATATCGTCCTTTGGAATAAGAAAACGAGAGGGATATATATTAGGCTCGATAGGCGCTCAGGGGCGACGCGTAGGGCGACGACCCAGCTAGCTAGGGTTTCCCCGGGCGTCGCTATAGTGCTTGTCGTCTTTGTTGTAGTGCTTGGCTATAGTGGCCAGGGGGCAACGAAAGCTTGTTGTTTGTGATGTGTTGGTTATATGTTGCACCTTATACTATGAGTAGTTGTGTTTGCTCATGGCTCTCACATTTGATATATATTACGAGTAGTAGCTAGCCTTTTATTTTCATGTGTTGTTGCTGTGGTCCTTTGTAACAAACTCTTGTTTCTTTTTAATGAAACGCATGTTCGCAAAAAGAAAAAGAAAAAAAGATCATGTGGGAGCATGCAGGGAATTGCTTGGGGACTATGTTCTTCTCCCAGATCCCCAGGGAGCAGTGCAGGGGTTGTTGATCGCAAAGAATATTTGACTAACAAAACAATTCCAAGCAAGTTCATTTCTTCCGACGATCCTGCATGCTGCAGGGTAGTAGTGCACGCATGATGATGTGTTATTGACGATAATACTAGTTAAACAAAGGCCTGTCCCTGGCATGCATTGTGTGTTGTCCACTTGGCGAGCGACCCACATGTGCCGCTAGTGCATCGAGACGTGGAGCCAGGAGATTAGATTCTCCTTTGAACGCATGCATGATCTTTGTGGTGATGAGATGCGTTGTAACTGTAGTTTAATTAGTGACAATAATCGTAGGTTGGGTTCCGACCTGAATTACCGGCTAGCTAGTATGCATGAGCTGGATTGAAGTGGATTACCGGCTAGCTACATTAGTCAGTTAGTTAGCAATAACTGATTATCAACCAAGAGTTAATAAACTTGTCATGCTCATCGACGGGGATAATTCTAGGTTGGTTTCTGTAAATAGCTAGCTGCAGTGCCAGTGGCGATGCAATTTCTGCTCCTTTATTCAAGTACAGGGTATGCCATGATGATGATGATGAGTATGAGAGCGGCACCACCCGTCCAGCAGCAGCAGCAGCAGCAGGTCACCATGGCATGGATCCAGCAGCAGGTGACCACGGATCCAGCAGCAGCAGCAGCAGCAGCTGGTCAGCATGGATGCAGCAGCTAGCAGCGGCAGGTCAGCATGGATCGGCGCGCGACCAGCTGCAAGGAACAATGAAGGTCGCAGACGACGCATGCAGGGATGGGGGCGACGCTAGCCATGGCTTATTAGCTCGTACTACGTACCCCCTGAGTGTCCTGAGACGAGAGGAGTCATCGGTCGAGGAGTCCGTCCTCGCCTACTACCCAATGATTTCCAGGGCCAGCTGCGGCGAGCCCCATTTACGCGACGACGAATGGGCAGGGGGACACGCGTACAAGCCAGCGTGGTTCCAGCTAGACGAGCAGCCCAGCAGCTAGGTGGTGTTAAAGGTGTTCCAGCTTGGCAACCCATCGGATTGTTCGTAGATCCAGCTGCTCATGCCGGAGGAAATTCAGAGCGATCCATCTATCCCCGGCGGCGCGGCGCGGCACGGCGCAGCCCAGCAGAGAACGGTTGTTGTTAACTGGTGCTCATCGCCTCAGAACTCAGTACTGCTGAACCGAGCACCACCATTGCTGCTGCTGCTGGAGCCTGGAGGTGCAAGACGGGACCAGCATGCAGCTGAGTTTACCCCCCGTGATTAGCAGTAGTAATAAGCAAAGGTGGCGGCGGCCGGCCATGATTCGTCACTGTAGTGGGTCAGTCGTGGGGACTGACAAAAGCGCGGGGCCCCTTTTTCTCTCTTTCCCCGCCGCTCGTCGGACGTCGCGTGACGCCACCAAATATTCCCCCGGCCATCGTGTTTCCAGAAAGAGAATACTATGACTGACTGTAGCTTTCTTTTCCCCTCTGCCAGCCCAAAACCCAGTCCTACCTGGCACCCGGCCGTCGATCTCCATCTCAAGCCGGCAGAACTGCTGCAGCTAGCCAGATCTTAACCATGCATGAACGAACACTACTCGTGGACGATCTCCTCCATCCAAGCCCAGCCAGGGTGGAGAACTGCCAACGGAGCGATCCATGCGTGATGAACAAAAGCAGCAGAGAAAGTGTCCAGTTATCTCTCCTCAGGATCAGGATGGATCTATCATCGACTCGACCCTCTGCGTGCCTGATGACATGTACTAGTGCTACTAGACTTAGACGACTAGCATGATCTGAATAAAGCCTGTCTGAATTCTCGCGCAAGGGACCTACTCCGTACTACTACACAACACACGCGCCGTGCATATGGAAAATGTTTGATTGGGAGGAGGGGCCGTCACACATGCCTCTTCACGTCACCACTTACTCTCTCTCTTTTTTATCTGAATAAACAGGATAGCATTTTGTTGTTTGGACAATAGCTAGCATTCTCTGCGTTTGTTTAGTTGCGAGCTGATCCAGACGAGACGATGCCTTGGCATGTGAACCGTACGTAGCTAGGCGTCACCTCCACAGGTGATAAAACTAGTTGCAAGTTGGATAGGGAGGAACATGCTGTGTGAGAGTTCAGACACAAAATGGGTTGCTTTGGTTACAAATCAACACTGAGCGAGTTTCACTTCACTTCACTGACCTAGCTAAAATGGTCAGCAAGTATCACGTTGCTGTTTGTTTCTTTACCTGTCTCTGGTAGAAATATATACAAGTCTCTCAAATCTGAACTGGCAGCCTTGTAGAACACTCGACTCTGAGCGGGTACAGCGCAAGGAGTGGTGCACAAGTAAGAATCTGTCAGTGGAGTCTGAATTAATCGATCGAGTGTGAATGGATAGAGAGACTGCTTCACTGTCGAGTTTAACAGGGCCGCTTTCTGAATACGTGTCGTTGGTCTATTGGTTTGATCAGTCCTCAAATGAAACTTGCTTCAAAAAATAGAAGGAATTCGTGCATGTAGGGATGTGCTTGCTTCCTTTACATTCTCTAGGTCTGTACTGTATTTTTGGAAAAGAAAGAAAAAATAAAATGGTGAGTTTCTTCTAAAAATAGAACGAGATCTACTTAGCTGAAATCGGCAGGATGACGCAGTTGCTGTTAGTATTACTCACTCAGTTTATTTTTATTTGATACTGGTTAGTTTAAAAATAAATTAACCAACACTAAATAAAAAAGAAATAGAACAAATAGTGTTTATACCATTTCCTAAAAAAGAAAAAAGAAAAAAAATCAAAAGATTGATTGGGATCAGAAGGAAAAGACAGGGAGAAGAAATCATTTCCACGTCAGCAGCAGCAGCAGCAGGGCAGTGGTAGTAGCCGAGCCATTGTTATTTGTTACTGCCGCGCCGCCGCAAATCTACCCCCTCTTCCTCCCCTCCCTCGCGGCGGCCTTCATCATTCCTTGCTTCCTCACGAGATCCCCATCCCCATCCATGCCGCTCTAGCCTCCGCCCCTCCCCCCCCCACCCAGCTCCAGGCGAGGAGAGGAGAGGAGACAGATCCACCCAGCCCCAGAATGTCTCACCGCCCGCCGGCACCAATGCCGGACACCCTCTCCGACGCCTTCGCCGCCGCCGTCCTCCTCTCCTCCACCGACAAACCCGACACCCTCCCGCCCGGCCGCCTCTCCCCGGTCTCACCGCTCCCGCACCCCTCCAAGCAGGCCCACCCCACCCCGAGCTCCTCCTCCGGCTCCTCCGGCTCCGTCTCCAGGGCGCCGCCCACCTCCACCCTCGCCTCCCGCAGGAGCCACTCCGGCGAGATCCCGCTCTCTTCCGACGCCCCTCCACGCAGGGGCCACCGACGCACCGGCTCCGGCCCGCTCATCTTCACCTCCGGCGCCAGCGCATGCTCCAGCTCCGCCACCTCGCCGCTCACCAACGCCCTCCCGGCCGGGAACATCTGCCCCTCCGGCCGCATCGCCAAGCCGCTACCTTCCTCCTGCTCCGCCGCCACCCCGCCGCCCCCGCCGCCGCCGCGCGCCTCCCGCCACGACGTCCTCGGCTCCGGCACCGCCAACTACGGCCACGGGAGCATCGTCCGCTCGCGCAGCGGCGGCTCCGCCCCCGACGACGACGCCGTGGTCAGGCGGGCCATGTCGGCCGCCGACCCGGAGGAGGTCAAGAGGGCCGGCAACGAGCAGTACAGGAAGGGCTGCTTCGAGGAGGCGCTCAGGCTATACGACCGCGCGCTCGCCATGTGCCCCGACAATGCCGCCTGCCGGGGCAACCGCGCCGCCGCGCTCACCGGCCTCCGTCGCTTCGGCGAGGCCGTCAAGGAGTGCGAGGAGGCGCTCCGGATCGATCCGTCCTACGGCCGCGCGCACCAGCGCCTCGCGTCCCTGCATATAAGGTGAGAATGGATTTGTTGTTTGTTTGGGTGGGCGGCACATAGATCGTCACTTCTCGGATCTGTTCCTTCAGTTCCCGTTCCATTCCCCTTTTTCCTTTTCAAGGCCGTGTCGGTGAAAGCAGCTTCTTTTGCAGCATGGGCGCTGATTTGCTCCGACGATCATGTAGTAGCAGCTAAACAAAAGAGAGACATTTGCTCGGATAATGTACTCACAATTCCCATCTAAACTTTACTATTTTTGGTAGAGCTTACAAAGCAGTCGTGGGGTGGGAGGGGGGGGGGGGAATATGTTGGTCCATTATGGTTGTTCATGGAAGGCTACGTCGACAGCAGGCTCAATGCTTTATGAGAGTATCTTCTGGGCATCCATGTGGAACCGGATTCATCCGATTATTGAACACACCTCCTTGTCTGTCTCCTCTTACCCTTAGTAGTTTGAGATTAGCTGCTTTTCCAGCTTCCAGGGGACCAGAAATACTTGATTTGGTACAAAACCATAAATAGTAACCCTATTGAAGATTAATGTACTCCTATTTGCTAGTTTGCCTTAGTTTTTTTTCCTGACTTAGCAGTTGTTCAAAATTTTCCTATTGGGTTTCATGTCTAGCCGACCCCAACATGCTTGGGATAAAGGCTTGTCTGTTGTTGTTGTTGTTGTAGTAATTGTTCAAAATTGTAAATTCTTCATTGGTCCTTTGCATTATTACCATGAGTTTGTGTACTGGATTAAGTGATGATCCTTAAGTTATTCATTCATGCAAGTTATTCATCTTAACTCACTGAAATGCAGGCTAGGACACATCGAGAATGCTCTGAAGCACCTCTCCCTCGTGTCACCTCAACCTGATCTCCTAGAGTTGCATAAACTGCAAACAGTGGAGAAGCACTTGGGGAGATGTGTGGATGCACAAAAGGCTGGGGAGTGGAAGACTGTACTACGGGAAAGTGACGCTGCTATTGCTGCTGGAGCTGACTCCTCTGCTCTGGTTAGATTCCTAGATTTAGTCCTTCACCTAACTTCATATCGGTTACCCGTTTCTTTTCATAGAACATATACTTGTCACATTTGCAGCTCTTGTCTGCTAAAGCTGAAGCCCTTCTTCGGCTCAATCTGCTTGATGAGGCTGATTTGGTTATCTCAAGTGCCTCCAAGTTGGACTATTCATTTTCATGCTCCTCAGACACCAAATTCTGTGGGTTCCTTGCCAATGCATACCTCTTTTATGTACATGCCCAGGTTGACATGGCATTGGGAAGGTAATTTGCATTCTGTCGCTATAGCAAACTGTAGTAAAAAAACTCTTCACAACCCTACTCAAGGTACTTTGACATAGCAGGTACTTGAAGGTTACCTGCTATAGCTTGATTCTAGACTTGACACACGCAAGCATTTTGCAGGTTCGATCATGCTGTCTCCTCCATAGACAAGGCCAGGATAACAGATCCAGGAAACACTCAAGTGGTAACTATGCACAACAAAGTGAAAGCTGTGGCTAGAGCACGATCCCTAGGGAATGAGCTCTTCAACTCTGGAAAATTTTCAGAAGCTTGCCTAGCTTATGGTGAAGGCCTTAAACAACATCCTACGAATAAAGTCCTGTACTGCAACAGGGCAGCTTGCAGGTTCAAGCTAGGGCAGTGGGAGAAGTCTGTTGAGGATTGCAATGAAGCTCTCAAGATTCAACCTAACTATACCAAGGCTTTGCTCAGGCGTGCAGCTTCCTACGGCAAGGTGACATATTGTTTTTTACTTTAATCCTACCCCCTCCCTCTCCCTCTGACCTAGAGCTTGCAAAACTTACAAGCTATTGCATTTATTGCACTTTTGCTGGTTAGATGGAGCGATGGGCAGAATCTGTGAAGGATTATGAGGTTGTCAGAAAGGAACTTCCAAGTGACACGGAGGTTGCTGAGGCATATTTTCATGCCCAGGTTGCTCTTAAGTCATCTCGGGGTGAGGAGGTATCCAACATGAAGTTTGGAGGAGAGATTGAAGCAATTACGGGAATGGAACAATTCCGGATGGCCACATCGTTGCCAGGTTTGTCTTGTAAGAGGCCATATTCATTTGATAAGGTGTATTCATGTTTTCTTTTTGTTTTTACAGTGAGCTAGCTTTCTAGGGACCTGATATTACTCTAAAGAAAGGAAAACTCATATTGTTCATTAAAAAACTTGTAATCCTTATGATAACTAAAAAAAGTGGGTCATTTATCATTTTTCTGACCAAACAGCAGGAGAGTCCCCTACTGATTATCTTTTCTATTTATATAAACAAAAGTTTATGTATAATGTACAAGGCTGTAGGCCCAAAGAAAGATCCTTGTAAAGAAAACTCTAGTATGCTCATGTTCGAATTTCCATAGACATATTTATTCCTTGAATTCTACACACTATCAGAAGGTAGCAAATAACAGTATCAACTTAACAAGGAGTAGAATATGTTTGCATGTCGCGCTCAGTATCTGTGCTATAAAATACTGTGATATGATAGCTTAGCCTTGCATTTGGTTCTCAACGTTTCAACAACTCTCCCAACCAGATATTACCTGAATTTAAGTGATGCACTATTGGTCCTTGTATTGCTTGTTCAGTTTGTTCGTCTATTACGAAAAGACCAATAGTTGTTGACTTAGCACAACCAGAGCATGAAGACCATCCTTCTTTATGTCGTTCTCTATTTTTTTTTAGATTTATGTAGGCACAAATTATCCAGTCACATTGTCGTCACTCCTTTATAATTGCTACTACTCAAGAATAAGCTGAGTTTTTTGGGTTAGTAAAATTTCAAATATTTTCCAACACCGTTCCTTACACATTCAGTCCATGATGTCAATTTGCAGACAAGTATTAATTGAACAGTACGGCAAATCTTGACTTTTTGCTAATAGTCAAGAAGTTGTACCACAGGTTGACAGTTACTGTTTTCTGACGTGCATGCAATCTTCACATGACATTTGGTTTCCTGTCATTGTACTAATGCTAGTTGGAAGTACATAATTTGGTCACTCTCTTGTCTTTAACTGTCTGGTTACTTGCTGATCCTTCGCCTTTCTTGTTTGTGGTGTTTTACTGGTATGTTTCAAATTTACAGGTGTTTCAGTCGTACACTTCATGACGCCTTTAAATCAGCAGTGCTGCAGAATTTCCCCATTTGTGAACACACTGTGTGCCAGATACCCATCTGTTAATTTCCTCAAGGTAACTGACACCATTACATGGTTCATCCACCTCCTCCTCCTAAATCTAGCTGACATTAACGTACTGTTTCGATCTCCTCTTCAGGTCGATGTAAATGAGAGCCCTGCTGTTGCACGCGCTGAAAACGTGAGGACGATTCCAACTTTCAAAATCTACAAAAATGGTATAAGAGTGAAAGAAATGATCTGCCCCACCCAACAGCTGCTGGAATATTCAGTGAGGCATTATGGGATTTAGGCCATGAAGTCAATCATCATTCGATGTTCCCTATGCCTCCAGCTTCCCTGGAACCCAGCGCAGGCTTTTAGCCAGAGCAGATCCATCGAAGGTCATCTTGATGAGGGCAAGCATGAAAAGCGAAGAGCAATCTTGGCAACATTTCCCATCCTACAACCCTTACATTTCCACCCTTTTCTCCATTTGTCGATTACCTTCTCAATTTATTCTTTTCATCTGTCTCGTGCGTACATCATTGTTGCAAATTCCTTTAGAACAACAAAAAAAAAAACTTCATCTCCTGATTCATGTGAAGAACGACTGTAAATTTGTACTTCCATGTTTACCAGACAACGAAGGAAAGAAAGGTATAGATTGCATTTGTACTCTCAGAAAGTCAGTTGTATAATATGGAAGTATATAGGATCCCTTTGTCTTT
Source organism: Neostapfia colusana (assembly GCA_030760725.1). Lineage (NCBI taxonomy): Eukaryota > Viridiplantae > Streptophyta > Magnoliopsida > Poales > Poaceae > Neostapfia > Neostapfia colusana. The sequence goes on along the minus strand of JASWHV010000018.1, from coordinate 537,333 downwards.
CACAGTTCGTACCTCTTGAAAAAGCTAACCATGCGATGGCCGCCGCCGCTGTGCGCAGCTCCGGTGATTCTCGCTGCCGAGGAGCAGAGGCGCGCGTTTGCCGCCACAGTCCCGTTCAGATCAGCCGTCGACTGGCTGCAGCACGGGGGCCTCCCGTCGCCGGCTCGTCGGGGCTCGTCCCCCGCCTCTCCCTTTGCCCAATCACTTGGTAGGAGCACAAACGAAAAAACTCCAACAACGAGGATGAAGACAGACTTCCTGTTTCAGCATCGTTGAAGATCAGTACAGATGGTACACAAGGACCCAGTTGCTGCTTTTTGGACGAGAGTGCACAGTTTCTATGACAACAAAATAGAGAATCTTTAAGATTCATCGTTACATCGATGGGGGGTTGTTCAAGAAGCCGTGAACAAGTTTTGTGGGTATGTAAGCCAGATTGAGGCCAGAAAATCAGAGTGGGAGAATTACTCATGAAAGCTCCCTAGTTGCTGACCGTTTAGTTAGTTGTTCTCTGTACTTTTCCACGCCGACACGTGGGCCCGGCATCCATGAGGCCGACATGTTAACATCGAGGCCTAGACTGGTTGCTTTGGCACTTCCCATCGTCCAGATCGGCATGCAATTCTGTCCCATCACCATCGCCAGGCTCGTATGCGGAGTGGCAGTTGTTTCTTGGAGATACCGGAACAGGGTGCGCTTTAGCTGCTGTTCTTTGCTGCATGTGGCGTCATGGATGAGAAGCTTTTAGGCGGCAGATAAGGAAATGCACATTTTTTTTATCTCAATCATGTAGGGGATAGACGTTGTACAAATGCCTCTGACCTGAGCTCTGAATCGTGTATCAACCAGTGCCAGCATTTTATCGTGCCCAATTTTGCCGGTCATCGTCATGAAAAGAACCTTTAGCCAGTGACATAAGTATACTCCATCAGAGTCACTGCACCCCTTTGCACCCTTACAAACATTACCATTCAGAAACAGTACCATTTACTAACATGTCTTGCTCATCTATATCTGATACACACATTCAACAATACAGAGCATTTACATCAGCATTTGACTGGTTACAACACCGTCTGGTTAAGTTGTTAATTCTGCAGGCAAAATTTGAGAAACGACCAGCATTGTTGCTTTGAAATAATGGCACTCCCTTTCCTTTGGCGATCTGATGAATATCAGGGCCAAAAAATTGTAGCTTGCAGCAGCAATGGGTACTAGCTGCGCAGATTCTTCGAGGAGGCAAAGAGTATTACATCTGAATGACCCCAGATACGTCCGAATCCTTTATGATGTTTTAGAACAAGAAACAATTGGTTTCTCTGCTGTGTATGTCATTCGTACAATCAGGAAGTATGGAGCCAAGGAGGTACAAGTTGCAGACTCAAGATAAATAGGGTAAAATCCTAGAAAACACAGTGGAGCCAAAATCCCAAACAAGGCAACAAATGATCATCCCAGAAGGCGTTCAACATGGTGTGCCACAGACTTTGCAAGACTGTCTGCTGCCTCCTGTGTAGACGCCTCTGCATAAACCCGCACCACGTCCTCTGTGCCGGATGGACGCACAAAGCATCGCCCGTGAGTGTAGTTGGCTGCGGTGGAATTACAATTTGAATATCAATCACATTAACATAACACTAGTTAGACTTCAACAGTGTGAAAAAGAACTGCATGATGTAATTAAACCGGTGCTTACCAGTCTCCATATCTATCAATTCCTGCAAATTAGAGGGTTGACTGACTTTTGTTTCCGCATCTGTCGTAACAATTGCAGTCCGATCCACAACTTTCACCTGAAAAACAGTGTTAAGTAACTGGTTGCAAAACTCTTGGGCTGTCTCCTTATCTTAGTAAACTAAGTCCTCCAGCAACAGCTATGTACTTAAGATAATAAAAATGGAAAATCCATCATGTTGAATGAACATAATATAACTAAAAACTAAATGAAACTTCAATGAAAAATAAAAATAACAAAAAGAATCCTTACCTTTAGCTGTCTACTTGGCAGATCACTGTATAGTTCACACCAATTCTGAAATGACCATCCCTTGTACTGCAAAATAGCCTCCACTAAAAGCAACCCACTTAGAGCATCACCAACTGCCTGATTGATAAGCTGACTTGCTGCTAGCAATCTCATTGCAGCTTGATATTGTGCTGGACATAGGAGTCCACTAAGATCAGTAGATAAACATAACCACCATACAACCACATCAAACAAAACTTGTGAGGAAGAACAAGAACAAAAGAACCATAAGTACGAGCTTACCAACTTCAGCTTCAGAACAGAGTTTCTTGCTCAGTGACTCTAGTTGAAAGATGAAATCCTCCGAGAATAGCACAGTCCCATGTCCATTGGCTTCAAAATAGATGCCAATGTCATACTCTAAAGCTTTTTTGTGCAGGTACTTGACTCCTGTCGGAGTGAAGGCAACTTCAAGGCCAAGGTTCTTCAGAAATTTTGTCGATGCCCCATTTGCATAAGCTGTCTGAACTGCACCAAGCCTTGCAGGCAATGATTTGTTTGCTTGATCATCGTTTTTATTAATAATATCTAGCTGCTCTCTGATGAACAGGGCAAACAAAGATAGTATCTTGTCACCGTCAACAAGGTCAACCCTATTGTCACTAGGTGATGATATACGGAAGTAGACGAGTCGGTCGGCATCACCATCCAAACTTGCACATCTGAAAAACTAGAAAACAAAAGGTAAGTTGACTGGAATAAAGCACGATGATAGTTAAGCAAGCATGTATAGCTGACGGTCATCTTACCTGACGCCAACGTCTTCAGAGCTAAACCCATGAGGAATAACTCTCTCCTTTTGAACAAAGTCTGCACCACACATGTGATTAAGTATCCCCTCTCCTTCCTTACCTGAATTTCTAACAATGATATCTAGGCCTGACAGCTCCGTCTTTATTTGTTTGAGTTTCACCCCACCAATGCCATTTGCTCCATCCACAATTACTTTGTTGGATAGCTCATCCCCACCCTTATCTTTAGGTACTAATTCCAGTAAACGCCTGATGGAATTCAGTGTAAGAAACTCACAAATAAGTCGCTGGTAGCACCTAAAGGAGATTCTAAGGCAAAAGGGAAATGAATATAAATGAACCTGAATGAGTCGATGAGCTGTGTGAAATAGTCAGACTCGGAAGCCTCGATGCCTTTGTTTTTGCTCCGGACCATCCAATGCAGTTGAGGGGTGGTCAAAATCCCCATATCAATTGCTTGAGCACCAACAATGGCATTTACCCCCTACATGAAAGCAACGATTTGGAAGGACGATTGCTCTAATTAGAATGAGCTTGCAAATGGACTGTCTTTTGTGCAAAACAAAGGGATCGGCACGGCATACCTGCAGCGCGGCATCGAGGAGGTACCCCCCCGTTGGCCTGGTGTCTCTGCCAAGCAGCACCCGCGCCGTGCGCTGCCCTCCTCCACCCAACGGGATCCCCTGGTCCTTCGCGAAGTGAAGCACCAGCTGGAGGAGCGCGTCGGGGTCGGTGGCATTGGCGAGGGCGTCCGCGAAGGGCTCCCATCGCTGATCCATCATGCCGCCGTCGGGGTCGGCGATCTTGACGCCGTTGTCGCGGACGGGGTTGTGGGAGGCGGTTATGACGAGGCCGGTGGCGGCTCCGCCGAGCTTGGCGGAGCGGAGCACGGCGAGGATGGCTGCGCGGCAGACGGCGGGGGCCATGGTGGCGCCGTCGGCGCGGAAGCCCGCCGTGCCGTAGGAGAACCTGGTGCCGCTGGGCAGAGGGAAGAGGGAGGCGACAGCTAGGAGGCGTTGGCGCTGCTCGTGCTCCTGGTCGGCGTCCATGCCGTCGCCCTGCTCCACCTTCACCTTCACCTACTCGTCGTCGCTTGCTCGGATCCGGAGCTCTTCAAAGCGAATGAAGATACGATGGCGAGCTCGACGAACTTGAAAGAATTCAGGTCCACGACTCCGTTTATCTGGGCCGCGCGGGAAATGCCTCTCCGTTGTCCAGAGCCCGTTTGTCTGGGCCGGCCCAGAATAAACATAGACGAGACCGAGAACTGAATGATACAATAAACACAATTCTCTTTACACATCAATTCTCGAATTTTCTGCTGAAGCTAGAAAAGATAGAAACATAAAGCAGAGGTAAAAATCAGGTACAGAATTCTACTACCAGAAAAAATCAGGTACAGAGCAAACAAGAGGTAACTCCAAAACCATTGATGGTATCATCCGTATTACGTGCATTCTTCTATAGTGTTCCTAATAGCTGGACGAGCATGCTAAGATGAGCTATCCTCTCTTGATAGCCTGAGTTTGGCCAATAAGCAACCACCAATTTTGAAAAATCAACGGAAATCACGATGATGGCCCCTCAAAACAGTTCAACTTCGGCTTTGTAATAGCACTGCAAAAAGTAGCCTTGGAAGGGAGGACACAGACGTACTATGTCGAGAACGGTGATGACCCTTCAACTGGCATCTGGCTGGTCGGTATTAGCTCCCAGTTGCGTAGATCGCTATCTGGTGAATCGGACTTTGAAATGAACAGGGCCTTGTTGTGGAACTTTCGAAGCGTTTTGCGGTGACCGATGCTTATGTAAGTAATCCCTACAGCTTCGATCTGACTGTATAGATGAGCCTGCAAAACAAATAAAACCAGTCAGAGTTGGCATTAGAGTAGGTTGGGGTCAATGTTGTTTCACCAACCAAAAAGAACACCAACCCATTTCAGTTTTTTTTTTCAACCAAGTAACAAGAATATGAGTGCAGTTTGGTCGGTGGATTATCAACCCAAGCCTGGCATTAAGCATAATTCAACAAAAAACAGTATAGGACCAGATCAAGAGTTGTTATTACCTCATTTGGTTCATCAAGTGCACTTGTCGACTCATCCAGTAGGACCAAAGTGGGTTTAGCAAGTAACAATCGAGCAAATGCAAGACGCTGCTGCTCCCCCAGGGAAAGAACACTGGCCCAATCATGCATAGAGTCCAAGCCGTTGAAACGAGGCAATATATAGCCCAACCTGACAGCCTCAAGCACTCCGATCAGTTCAGCAGTCGAGGGCATCTCAGGCTTCGCTGCGACAGCATCTGAAGTCGAGGCCTCAGACAGAAAAGGCAGAGGACCTGGTATTCATTGAACAAAGGAAAGTTTAGCATAGCTGCACCTGCATTTGTTTCCTTCAGATTACCAAAAATGTGACTGCAACATATAAAAACATGACCAAAACATTGTGAATTATGGTAACAGAGCAAAGGTTAGCATTAGGGTTAGTCTAAATCCTACCCACGATCCTCTTCACGTCGCCATTATCAACCCAGTTTTTTTCCCAGGCTGCCGTCGCAGCCATCTTCCCCTTAACACCACCGTCGTGGTCTCCATTCACCACCGTGGTTCTCATCCTCAAGCTGTCCATGTCTGCCCCACGCACATCAGAGCTGCAGCTGGTGTCTCTATCATCTTCTTGTCGTGCGGATGTGTAGGAAGATTTCACAATCGCTGCCTGCTCTGCTGCACAGGAAGATTTTCTTTTGACGTGCTTCTCTGTTGCTGCTTCTCGAGGCCCCAGGTGCTCGGTGCTCCTCTACTGCTGGTTGTCCACTGCAATACATAAAGGTCCTTTATACTTGGTAATCTCTTTTATGGTGTCCATATTAGTTGCTTTGCAACATGTCTCCGATGGTCAGAATTATATAGAGTGGGTTTTTTGTGTCAAAACTGCATTGAGAGGTTTTAGTTTTGCTTTTCACTTGACTGATGATCCACCTAAGCCAAAAACTAATGGTACCAACATTGATGCTATTATAACATGGCAAATCAATGATGGAAAAGTAATGGCTGCCATTATCAATAGCATGAAACAATCTATGATTGTGCGTCCTTCTTCCTTTAAGACAGCCAAGGCCATGTAACCCTATTCGTAGAAACGCTACATTCAGGATAGTGGCACTCTTTTTTGTACTGTTGCAGCAAATTCATATAATTGAGCACAATGATATGCCCATTGATGAGTACTATTCTGCCTTTGATCATCTCATGAGTCCTTTGATGTCCATGGTACCTCACTGCATAGCTGATGGATGTACGGCACAAAAATTCAGAGAAGTTCTTTACATACAGGCTTGTCATAGGAGTAAGATTGCCAAAGCGACACAACTTCAGACTATGTCAGTATCCCATAGTGTGTTGGCAACTTAACAGAGCTGGGCATCCAGTGGTAATTCTTCAGAACCTTGGGTGCATCGCAAGAAGACTACACATCGCTCAGACGATTGCTTTGTCAAATATCCAGAGAAACTAGCTGTTTTTCCTGCTCATCGTGTTGTTCATGGGCATGGTGCACCTCCCAATTCTAGAGTCTCTGTAAATGTTGCAGGCAACTTCTGGCCCGCTGCCCATGGTTCCTGGATGGTTTTGGTTCTCATCACGATAATTTGCAACGTTTTGGGAGGGTGATTAGCTTTACTTGTCTTCCATTGCATCTTCACTACACTAGCGTTTTTTAGAGTCTTTACTTCCGTTGCATCCACGTCCAAAAATCTCTTCTATGTTTGTCTGCCATGAAAGTCCACATATTGTTTGTCATCAGCCACTTTTTTCTTTGTTGTTTCATTAGTTAGTTCAGTCCCATCGATTTAGCTTAGCTCATCTTCATCATCATCAATATTGATGCAACTTTGTCCTATTGGTCCTGTTCCGTACCCGTATTGCTACACATCATGATCAATGGCCATCTTTGTCGTCATCATGATATTATTTCACTACTTGCGATTTGTACTTTTGTAGTAGTGTTTATCTGATCTCTCTTCAGCTTGATTAAGATGAACTATCAAGACTCCACTCTACCAGGTCTTCATAGAGTTAGATTTCAGATGTAGTAAGTATAAGTTTAGTTATTAGTGTGCACTCTAAGTTTAGTTATTCGTAGTAGTGTTTACTTCCTTTTTAAAAAATAAATAAAATTGGGGTTTCATATCTAGCCTACGGCCTACCCAACATGCTTGGGACAAAGGATTGTTGTTGTTAGTTAGTTATTGTGTGCACCCTCTTAAATGCAACACTGTTGCATCTGCCTTGCATTTGAGGGGGGGTGTTAAGCGTATAATAGGAGTATAGGAGAGTCCTTTTCCTATTCAAGCATTGAGTCATGTATTGTAACTGTTAGACACTGTGATTATGTGTGTGTCACAGGGGCATATTAGTCATTAGTGAGGGATTAGGGTTAGGGGTAGTTTAGTCCTTTTCCCCCTCCTAATCCCTCTATATAATCAGACCTGTACCTCAGTACTATTATCCATCTAATACAGCCACCATTAGCCCTCTAATATGGTATCAGCTAGGAACTAATTAGGATTAGGGCCTAACCCTAATCCTAATGACCCAGGCCCAGCCGCCGCCGCTGCAGCGGCTCTGCGCCGCCGCCGCCCCGCGTGCCTGCGCAGCAGGCCTCGCCGGCGCGCCAGCCGCCGGAGCCGCCGCCGCTGAGGCAACGCGCGCCTGCGCCGCCGCCGCCCCGCGTGCCTGCGCTGCAGGCCTCGCCGCCGCCGCCGCCGCTGAGGCAATGCAGGCCTGCGCTGCCGCGCCACCTGCTGCTGTTGCTGCCGCTGGTGCGCAGCCCGGCCACGCCGCCGCACCATCTAATGGGGCCGCCGCCTCTGCCGCAGGCGCACCCCCAGCCCGCGCCACTGTGCCCTGGGGCGCCGCCGCCGGATCCGCGCCCGGGCTGCCCGATCTCGGGCAGAGCCGGCGCGCGCCCGGATTCGGGTTCGCTGGGGTTGCTGGTGTGCACCCCAGCCACGCCGCTGTGCCGTTTGATAGGGCCGCCGCCTCTGCTGCCACCGCTGCGCCGCCACCCTGGGCCGCCGCCGCACTGCCACCCTGGGCCGCCGTCGGCGCTCCTGCAGCCCCCAGCACTGCCACCCCTCGAATCGCTGCTGCCTGGCCCGCCGTCGTCACCTCTGCAGCGCCCCACGATGGCGCCGCTACCTGGCCCGCAGTAGCTGCAGCCGCCCAGTGGGCCGCTGTTGCCTCTGCGGTGCCCCACGACGGTGCCGCTGCCTGGCCCGCAGCAGCTGCAGCCGTCCCTTGGGCTGCCGGTCCTGCAGTCCCCCACGACGGCGCCGCCTGGCCTGCTGCCGCCCTGGGAAGTGCCTCTCGGCCGCCATCGGCTGATGTACCTGGATCGGCTGTTGCCTACTCTGTTGGCACCACCATCGAGGGTCCGAGCGCGTTGTCTTCCTTCCCGGCGCCGCCACCGCCGGGGCATGTCGCGACCCGTTCTACACCGTCGATCTACCGGCAGGGTCTCACGCCGTGTGGCCCTGACTGGGTGGTGGACTCCGGTGCCTCGTACCACACCACCCCTGACGTCGGTATCCTCTCCTCTACCCGCCCTTCCCGTCCCTCTGATCCTTCATCTATCGTTGTTGGGAATGGGTCGACTCTTCCAGTCACCTCAGTAGGTGACTCGGGTTCGCCGGATTCGTTTCAGCTACGTGATGTTCTTGTTGCCCCTGACATCATTCAACATCTTCTTTCCGTTCGTCGTTTTACTACTGACAATCATGTTTCCCTTGAGTTTGATCCTTATGGTGTAACTGTGAAGGATCTTACTACTCGACGCTTTCTTTTTCGTTGTGATAGTACGGGTCCCCTGTACACGATGCGTCTTCCTGCTTCCGCTCCGCCTCTTGCCCTGACTACGACAGCATCTTCGACCATTTGGCATCGTCGGCTTGGCCACCCCGGTGTTGATGCTATGTCGAAGTTGTCTGGTAGTTCAGCGATCTCGTGTACTCGGGGTACTCATGAGTCTCTTTGCCATGCTTGCCAGTTGGGTCGCCATGTTCGACTTCCTTTTCCACACTCTGTCACTCGTGTCGAGCACACATTTGATTTGATTCATTGTGATCTTTGGACTTCACCTGTTCCTAGTGTCTCTGGATGCAAGTATTACTTGGTGGTCGTGGATGATTTTTCGCACTATTCGTGGACTTTTTCCTTGCGACAGAAGTCTGATACTTTCGGTACTCTTTCTCACTTCTTCGCTTGGGTGTCCACCCAGTTTGGGCGCACGATTCATGCGGTCCAGTGCGACAACGGGCGCGAGTTTGACAACTCTACGTTCCGTGACTTTCTGCTTTCTCGCGGTGTTCAGTTACGCATGTCATGTCCGTACACTTCCCCCCAGAACGGCAAGGCTGAGCGCATGATTCGGACCACCAACGATGTCATGCGCTCCCTGATGTTTCAGGCTTCTACCCCTGCTCGCTACTGGGCGGAGGCGCTTCACACTGCCACCTACCTCATTAATCGCCTTCCTACTAAGGCGATTAGTGCTCCCACCCCTCATTTCGCTTTGTTCGGCACCCACCCTCTTTACGACCATCTTCGGGTCTTCGGGTGCGCTTGCTACCCTAACCTCTCTGCCACAGCTCCCCATAAGCTTGCGCCTCGCTCGACTCAGTGTGTTTTCCTTGGGTACTCCCCTGACCATAAGGGGTACAGGTGCCTTGACCCCACCACCCGTCGTATCTTGATCTCCCGACACGTCGCCTTCGACGAGTCTTCCTTTCCCTTTTCCACCCCGTCCTATGGCCCCGTCGCTGAGTTGGATTCCCTCTTCTCTACTGACCCCGAGGCCGCTCCTGTACAGCGACCTTGTCGGTTACCTCTTGCAGGTTACCCACCCGCTACGCCACGCACGACTTCGGCGTCTTCCACGCCACCTGTTGTGCCTTACGTGGCCCCGGCGTCCCTGACGCCACTTGCTGCGCCACGCGCGGCACCGGCGTCCCTGACGCCACCGGCTGCGCCACGCGCGGCACCGACGTCCCTGACGCCACCAGCTGCGCCACGCGCGGCCTCGGCGCCCCCGACGTCACCCACTGCACCACGCGCGGCCCCGGTGTCCCCGACGACGCCTGCTGCGCCAAGCGCGGCCTCTGCGTCCCCGACGTCGACTACTGCGCCACACACGGCCTCAGCTTCCCCGACATCACCTGTAGCAAGCCCGACGTCACCAGGCGCACCAGGAGCAGCACCGACGACGACTTCTCGCTTCGCCGACCCCGTACTTGCCTACCAGCGACGAGCACGGGGGGGCGGCCCTACTCCAGCTGCACCACGTGTGGCCCCGAGACGAGAGAAGGTCGTTGTACCCGAGCGCCCGGTGTACAACCCTCCTCTTCTCCACAGAGATCCTGGTCACGTCCACCCGATGGTGACTCGACGTGCATCCGGGAGTCTTCGTCCAATTGAGCGCTTCACCGGAGCTGCCTTCTCGTCGACGACTTCTCCACCGACCGACTCTTCTTCGATATCACCCATACCTACTTCCGTGCGTAGCGCCCTCGCCGACCCTCACTGGCGCCGCGCTATGGAGGAAGAGTATGAGGCTCTGCTTGCCAACCGGACCTGGGACCTGGTTCCCCGTCCTGGTCGTGGCAATGTTGTCACGGGCAAGTGGGTTTTCACGCACAAGAAGAAGGCAGACGGTACCTTGGAGAGGTACAAGGCTCGGTGGGTACTCCGGGGTTTCACTCAACGCCCTGGAGTCGACTACGACGAGACCTTCAGCCCGGTGGTAAAGCCGGCGACGGTTCGTACCGTTCTGTCGCTAGCTCTCTCACGTTCTTGGCCTGTCCACCAGTTGGACGTCAAGAATGCCTTCCTCCACGGTACACTGACCGAGACGGTGTACTGCAGTCAGCCGGCAGGGTTTGTTGATTCAGCTCACCCAGACATGGTCTGTAAGCTGAACAAATCCCTATACGGACTGAAGCAGGCACCACGAGCCTGGTATAGCCGGTTCGCCTCCTTCTTGGTCTCACAGGGGTTCGTCGAAGCTAAGTCGGACACTTCGCTGTTTGTCTATCGACGTGGCAGTGACACTGCCTACCTCCTACTGTACGTCGATGACATTGTACTAACAGCGTCTAGTCCGGCTCTGCTTCGGCGCACCATTTCTGCTTTACAGCAGGAGTTCGCTATGAAGGACCTGGGCCGTCTTCACCACTTCCTGGGCATTGCGGTCGAGGACCGACCAGGCGGCTTATTCCTTCACCAGCGACAGTACTGCCTGGATATCCTCCAGCGAGCGGGCATGACCGAGTGCAAGCCTTGCTCCACTCCAGTGGATACTCAGGCGAAGCTCTCCGCTACCGGCGGGACACCCGTCTCTGACCCCACTACTTACAGGAGTCTTGCAGGTGCTCTTCAGTACCTCACCTTCACCAGGCCGGATATCTCGTATGCAGTTCAGCAGGTGTGCCTCCACATGCATGACCCGAGGGAGCCGCACCTCACCGCTGTGAAGCGGATTCTTCGGTACCTACGAGGTACCCTCGACTACGGCCTCCTCCTTCGACGTGACACGGCCTCCGAGCTGGTCGTGTACACCGATGCTGACTGGGCTGGCTGCCCGGACACACGACGTTCTACTTCTGGGTACGCCGTCTTCCTGGGCGGTAACCTCGTCTCCTGGTCCTCGAAGCGACAGCCCGTGGTGTCGCGTTCGAGTGCTGAGGCGGAGTATCGCGCCGTGGCTAACGGCGTAGCTGAGGCCTCCTGGCTCCAGCAGTTGCTTCAGGAGCTCCACACTTCCGTCGCCAGGAGCACCCTCATCTACTGCGACAACGTCAGCGCCGTGTACCTCTCCACCAACCCGGTCCAGCATCAGCGCACGAAACATGTGGAGATCGACCTCCACTTTGTCCGTGAGCGGGTTGCACGCGGCGAGATTCGGGTACACCATGTCCCAACGACGACGCAGTTCGCCGACATCTTCACGAAGGGCCTCCCGTCGTCGCTGTTCTCCGAGTTTCGGTCCAGTCTCAACATCTGCAGTGGCTAGATGTTGTGACTGCGGGGGGGTGTTAGACACTGTGATTATGTGTGTGTCACAGGGGCATATTAGTCATTAGTGAGGGATTAGGGTTAGGGGTAGTTTAGTCCTTTTCCCCCTCCTAATCCCTCTATATAATCAGACCTGTACCTCAGTACTATTATCCATCTAATACAGCCACCATTAGCCCTCTAATAGTAACCTCTATATATTGCCCCCTTGTGACTATTATTCAATACAAGTCATACTCATAACAGTTCTGAGACCTCTACTGCAAGCCACTCACGTCTTTACAAGTGCAATAACACAGCATATGAAGCTCACTTAACAAAATATCTACCAGATTCTGATATCCAACTTTGTAGGTTTAGGTTAAAAAAGCATTTACACTGGCACAAACAGTAATAGAAAGAATATTGATACCATAACCTAAATTATGTTTTATTTTCCTGTTTAATGTATCAGAGAAATTTTATCCCTCTAGCACTAACTAAAACTAAACCTGTCACTATCTTCTTGTACAAATATTTTCATGATGATTCCGCATCCACACCAGTGTCATTTGAGAGAAGAGGGTAGCTACAGGAGGTAACACTGCATGCAACATAATAATAGTTACCTGTATTTTGAGCATCATCATTTGGAGAGTGAAGAACATTTTCAGTCCATGTAGGATAAAGCAACTGCTGACGAAGTGTTCCCAAAACCATGTATGGTCTTTGTGGGACAAAGAATATGCCATTATCTCTTCTCTGCTTGGAACTTTGAAGTAGTTCTTCACCTTCTATCTTCCTGTTGGAAATCTCATCAGAACTTAAATGTGATTCCGAACCTCTCACGTGGTATATGATGTCACCAGTACCACTAGTCCAAAGCCCGGCCAAAGCACGCAACAGTGAAGTCTTCCCACTTCCACTAGGTCCCATCACCTGAAAGTGAAAATAAGCATACTATGTCAGTCAGTCAGCACTAACAAATTAGCTGATTGTACAACTAGCCAAAGAGACCAAATACCAGTAGGTGATCCTTGTCTTTTAGTTCCATAGTGAGGTCAGTAAAAAGAATGTTTCCACTCCTTGGTGTCAACAGTGTCAAATTGTGAATCTCCAAAACCACGCATGGATCAGATTGTGTTAGTGATCCATTAGAACTAAGAACTGGAGGTCCACTGCTCTTGAAGATAATGTTGATCCCATCAATACTATCCCGTTGAGATGGTAGAGAAGACTCATTCCTATCCAATAAATCATCAAATTCACCTATTATGAAAGAATTTGTCAATTATGCTATCAGAGAAGGGAAAAGGAAGACGGGGGAGGATGGTCGAAGAGAGATAGGGAGAGAGAGATCACCTAGACGATCAATAACTGCTGAGAACGCACTGATTGACTGGAACTGGAAAACGATGAGAGAAAAATCACTAAGGATGTGATTGAAAGCAGATACTGATTGGTTTATTACTCCAAATTCAATTTTCCCTGAGAAGTACATTGGAGCCACGACTGCAACCGGTAGGATTTGAATTAAATATCGATAACCATTGGTGAAAAACTCCAGGTTTCGAGAAGCAATCAGCAATTCCTGCAGTTAGCATAAACATATATGAACTAGAAAGTTTGGAAGAATTATTCGCAGCAGACAGCAAAAGTTAAGAGTACCACTTCAAGAAGTATAGAGCATGAAGAGCCAATTATGAGCATACAATCATGAAGTGTTTTGGTATCTCAAAGAACAGCTCACTGAACAATTTTTAATACAGTAGTAATTTTTTATATGTATGCAACAATAGAACACTAGATTTAACTATAGCAGCATGGTAAAAAAAACTATTAAAATATTTATTTAAAGCTTATAAAACAGCACATGCAACACTAGAAAATCATGGGATCTTAGCTATTACGGTATTTTTCACCTGCCACGGTATCATCATTATTAGTGGTCTTTTGGGATCCTAAAATGAATAGTTCTTTAGTTCAAATATCACAAAATACAAAATTATCACACAGCACAAATGATTTACATGATCATCAGAGCTCACTGCTGGGAAACCAAGATATAGAACAGTTAGTAACCTGCTTTGCCAATGCTATGTTTATTAGTCTTGCTACCGTTACCTAACAATAAGTCAATATCTGACCCAGGAATGGTTTTCGAGGTGTTGAAACAAACAAGAAAAGAAGAAAAGGAACAAGTATATAGCAAAATGACAGTAACTCTTACACTTAGGTTGTCAAAAGCCCTTCTGAACCGGTCCAACAAAAGTTGTAATTCGTTTTCCTCACCACCATAAAAAGCAATTGATTCAGCATTTTCTCTAACACGAACAAGTCCATACCGAAAATCAGCTTCTTTCTTCTCTTGCATGAAGTTCAGGCTCACCAAATTCTGTTGATTCAAACATAAGGAACAGTTAGTATAGTTGTTTGAAGAAAGAAAGTGTGTGAACAGTTTAATATGCTCTGATGAAAATTATAGATAATGTAGCCAGGTAGCTTACCTTACCAAGGAAGACACTAATAGCAGTGCCACCAAGAGAGTAGACAATGAGAACAACAAATAATGGTGGATAGATTCCATAAAGGATGTTACTGAATGATATTAAGTCCACAGCAGCATTGAAAAGTGTGAGAGAAAATCCAAGTGCTGATCCAGTGAATGCACTCAGATCATCATTTATCCTTTGGTCCGGGTTATCAATCATTGATTGAGATTGAATCTTATAAAAGGTTTTGTTTTTGAAGTAACGGTTCATGTAATATCCCGTCATCCAAGATCGCCATCTCAAAGAAAGGGTTTCTCTTGCGTAGTCTCTCAAGACAAAGAACTGCAGAACAGTGTGGAAACAGTAATGTTGGCATACTGAGTTTAAAAATAAGAACGTCAAGTCTACTAAGATAATAGAAACAGCCTTACCCCTGCTTCTGCAGAGAGGCTAGTTCAAACTAAGATAGATGAAAAGGTGAGAACAAGAAACAACAAACCACTATATGAAAAAAATGAAAAAAATGGCATGCCATCTGATGCCTAAGTTACAGTCGTCACTAAGGTAGAGAACAAACAGTATTGGTGGACGCAATCAACAAGGCTCATAACCCTTTTGCTAGATGACAGTATAGACAGTCTATTTGTCTTTTGCTAGATGATAATATAGGAAGTAGCAATTGCCAAAAACTCTGCTCGAGACCAGGAAAGTTGAGAGTTGCATGCTGGCAGATTAATCATTCTGTGAGTGTCATAAAAGTATATTGTGGTTTGACTTTCACTCCAATACGTGGCTAATAGAATATGCTTAGTGATCATATTGTCACATGTACGTGCTTTGTTAAATGAATTTCAGTTAAAAAACTACCAGCAATTTCAGTTGGTGTCCGTGGGATACGTATGGAAATAAAACCGAACCATTATCATAAAGTGCTCGGAAGCCATAAAACCTCTGAGCATTTGTCTTAATGATAGAATATTCTTAATATGGTTAACACCATTTGACACTATGCTAATCATGTCCAGGAGATACAAATAGTTGTAAGCAGGCTAACAGTATGAAGAGCAATACCTACAAAAGAGCAGCAATATGCTCACCGGTATTCCTCCAGCAAAAGCACCCAGGTAGTAGAGCAGTTGTGTGGTAAATTTTTCCTGGTCCTTATCTTGCAATAGAAAACACTAAGCACACGTTAGAAATAAAAAGAGGAGGAGTTGTACAGCTACTTGGAATAGTATAGTTTGACAGGCTTTTTACAGGGAGGCTTGCTTACAGGGCTGAAACGTCATTATCAACTTGGGATATGAGACCATCACCAAAGTGCAGGTCAGGCAATTTTGCAGTAATAAATAGAGATGTGTATGTGTGTTAAAAGGAAACTAATTGCACTAACTATCCCTAATCTTATTACAAGCTCCAGCTACCGTGTTTGTGAATTTATTTAGAATGTAAATACTGGCGTTACAAGATCATATCAATTCTAAGAGAATACAGCGACATACCAGCAAGGGCATTGTAGAAGTCACGGCCCAGAAAGTTAAAGCCAACGCTAATCCCGGTCGTTGCCAATGTGAGTGTAAATACAGCAGCAAGCCTCAGCCTTGCTTGAGTTTTATCCTCTGACCACCAGTAAGGGGCAGCAACCTTCCAAAATCTTGCAGACAGTGTCTTAAGATCTGTACCGTCCCTCTACAAGTACCAGCGTGACCAAAAAAAAGTTTAGGTTCATCGGCCAGATAGCATCAGTTTGCAAAAACGAAAAAGTTAGAAACATTGGAAACAGCAATGCAGCACAAGGGGCACCAGTGTAAGGTCACAGTGAACTAGAATTGTGTCAACAATAGTAGATTTGGGAGCTTATCCTGCTTGGCATGAATCCAACTAGATTGGGGCACATTTCGACAACAGAACAGCAACGAAGCATCCGAGATGTCATCCTACGTTTCACAGCACACAGTTTGCACATCACCTTCTCATCGGCGTCGGGGCCAGCGGCCTGGTCCCCTGCGGCGGCAGCCGGTGAAGGCGGCGCAGCCCTGCGGCGACGCATGGCCGAGGCCACGGAGTGGGGGAGTGGGAGGCGGAGGCGTTGCGCGATGGAACCGGGGGCGGAGGCGGGGCGGCGAGACGACCGCGGCGAGGGTAGTGTGAGCGGTGGTGGTTGCGGAAGAGAAGTGGAGAGGAAGCATATGGAGAGAGGCAACTGCATCCTTTAGCTTTGCTTTTCCCGCTTATTTCTTTGAGTTGCTCCTGCACTTGTTCGGGTGCGCTTGCGTTGCGTGCTCTCGCGGCGGCAGGGCAGCAATGGCGACCGCCGCAGTCGAGGAAGGCGGTGGGCATGCGGGCCTGGTGGTTAGTGGTCAGCACGGCGGACTCGTGTCGTGCCAAGAGACCAACGGCCGGGAGGTGACGGCTGCGCCACACGTAGCCTATCCACTCTCTGCACACGAGTCCGTGCCCGACCATTGCGTTTCGGACTCGCGAGCAGTGTAGCAAAAAAAGAAATGAATACGAAGACAACAATGACAAGAGATTCATCAGTCATGACAAGGAGAACACACAATAGAATAGCTGAGACCTGAGATAGGTCGATCTCAGCCAAGTCACAGGAAACGGATGGCATCCAATAATATGTCATTATTTTTCTTCATATAGCAGCAGCATTTTATTACAACAATGAGATAGATACTTTACAATAGCTGGCCGTGGCTGCCAGTACTCTTTACCCGACCTGGAAGACTACCTTGCAACCTTATAAAAGCTGGCAACAACAGGCTTTCACATGCTGTCAGCCACGCATAAATGAGAGCAAAAGAAGAAAAGAAAGAATCTCGCTGAATCTTGAAAAAATGGCCGGGCCTTTGGCATCTGTAAGAGGTTAGTCCTGTGAGTTGTGAGATGGACAGATGGTCTGCTCTAGTTCATATATCCACGACAGTTAGGAGCTCTACACAAACAAGGGACTCTGCAATCTTCTGACTCATCAGGGTCAAACAAGTAGTCGTAACTACAAGTAGAAGAGAGAAAGGGCATCAGAAGATGGTATTTAAGATATCAAGGTGATGTAACTATTTCCTTGTGTAGATTAGAAAAGATTAAGAAGCATTACGTCAATTCTTCTCCTGCAGGGACATCTCTTTTCGCGATAAGAATGATCTGGCTCTTGTCATCACTAACACTCATGATCCTTGCATAGCAGTTAGGCATGCACTACAGTTTGACAAAGAAAATCAGTTATCATTCTGGAGAGCCAACAAATATGCCAAGAAGCTGCAAGATGTGGGCATATTCACCGAGTGGTTAATTAGGCGAGCTATGTTTCCTTTCTCTGTGGCATCAATGACCACATCCTCACTTATCTTGAACAGCTGCACAGAACAGAAAAATGAATCAATGCACCAGCCACAAAACTAAGCTGGTGAAAAGGAACAACTAAAGCAGTATAGGTGGTAAAAAGGGATTTGCTTCTCAAGCTAATGTCATTTGCTCCTAGTATATTGGTAAAATTGGCATTCTTAATAAAATGTGGCAGGTAACACCACTTTGGCTTTACAGGTTGAAAGCAGGAAACTAGAGCTTTACAGAAGCTAAACATAGTAAATGGGTTTAAGGCAAGCACTGTAAATGATAACTCACATAGCAGTCCTTTTTCTCTCTATGGTATCGTGCTTCCCTCAAATCAGCAACACTGCGCCTAACTTGTTCACCACGATACTCGATAACCTGGCCCAAAAATCATCAGCTACAAATTGTCAGTTATGTGCTCAATTTTGAATGTGGATCCAGAAAAATAATAAGTAGGCAATAAAATATCATGATAAAATGTATAATGATATACCAACTGATCAGATTGGTATATGGAAAAGAATATTATTAATTGCTGAGAAAACTCAATATTGTGCAGCCAAATTTATACAATTTTGCATACAGATCATCAATACTCACTAAATGGATAAAGCTTCCAGGTAGCAGACTATGCTCTTACGTAGACTTGAGCCTAGACACATAGCAAATATATCTTATGGACATTTAATCTACCAATTAACATATATACGACTTGTATATGTTTTCTTATGTCTCGCATTCACATTAATATGGTGTGCCAATCATGGTTTTGGACATGTATATGGACATACTAAACAAACTAATTGGATCTGCAATGTGAATAGTTTAACATAAATAATATGTATAGTCTAGTTTGGCATGACATGATGTACCATTTGACCCTCTTGAATGTTCCTAGCAGCAAAGAGGCCCCATCCATGTATTCCAGATAGACCACAGGAGACCCTCTTATTTTCAGTTTTCTGCACCAAACAGTTTGTTTGTCAGTATTACTGACATAGCTAGTTAAGAACAGCAGTCACTCAGAAACCAAACCTGTAAATAACAAAGCCGTTCCCTAAATGTAGAAAATATTTTGTCGTCCTTATGATCCTGTTAACAAGGCAATAGGATGAATATTGCTTATGGGTTCAATAGTTTCTAAGAGAAAGAAAACTGATGGAACTCATTAGACAATTACCATGGATGTGTTTAAAGCATCGATCAAATCTTGAGAGTGGTGTCGTGGTCCCATTATTCGGTGGGCAATTGGGTCACGTGGTTCTTTCTGCAAAATTTATATAACTTAGTACAGTACCAAAGGAATAATACTTATCGTACTAGAACAAGGCAACAAAAATTAAAATGTAAAGCCGATAGTAAGCATGAACATGTAGAGAATAAAGGGCATACCCAATGCCAAAGGCTCACACATTGTGGGGTCTAGGTAAGGGTTATTTATAGACAGCCTTACCACTGTTTTTGCAGAGAGGCTGGTTTGAACCTAATGTTAGAAGCCTTTTACTCCAAAATAAAAAAGGGTTGATACAAAAAATTGTCAGTAAGAGCCTTATCCATGGACTAGAGCACAAGTAGACATGGAATGCAGCCAAGAAAGCATCAAAGCCAGCATAGAAATGCATCTAAAAATTTTAAACGGGAGACAATAAATTAATAGGCAAAGCAGACATGGAAAGGCATCAAAGCAGTCTAAGAATTTTACACATGAAGCAGATGCAAGAATAGAAAATTACCTTGGTTTTCAACATTTCATACGGTAGGCACCTTGAAGCTAGGCAGTCAGAAACTTTAACAGGAAGCACCTTCTCCTGGTGATTGTCCTTCCTGACAAGTCTTGTGGCACTCTGTTTCTCATTACTTTGAAGGAAAAATTTGGTAGAGAAAACTCCTTCAGGTGTCTTAACTACCAGCACATTATCTGGATTGGGAGTACTACAGAGGGACAAATAACAGGTGTCAAACAAAAAAATTATGGAATTTACACTCAGGAAAACTGCCAAATTTCATGAATAAACAAGGGAAAAGAGAACTGGAATCCATCTCATGAAAATGTGGGTTTCATGGATCTGATTTTTATTTATTTTGCCTATATTTTACTATGACTTAAAATCAACACCAAAATGGTTTTTGCATATGATAGATAAGAGCCCTGGTGTGCTTTAGGACTATTGTTCAGGAAAAATAAGTAATTACATAAATAGATGCGGTTTGACCAAAAAGAAAGGAAAATACAAAAGAAAAGGCACCTGTGAAAAGAACAGTAGGAAACCATTTTTGTCATGTGTCTGCCATTCTTTTCAGAGTATTGCAACTGCAATCACAGAAAAGTGTCACGTTTAACAAAAAGTTCAAAGAAGACCAGTCATGCTTGTCTGGGAACCATATTATATGGTGTTAGCTACAATGAACTTTTCCAGCATAATGAGTGGAACAAAAAAAAAGAAAGTAATTACTCCCAAGATGCAAGATGTGGCAGACTGGCATAAACAAAAATAAATAGCAAACTATCTTTAACAATGGAGAAATTGCTATAATAAATTTCCACTATAAATGTGATAGAAGCAGTCTACCTCCATGCGATATCCCGCCCTTGCTGCACACATTGTATGGTAATAAGTAGAGCATTTCCAGCACTGGGTGCAGGCACCATGCATTTGCTTGCATATAGAACATGTCTGGGGTTAACATAAAACACAATGTTAATAAAGATTAGGTGAAATTTTGAACAGACAGGTGAATAAATAGCAACCACTAAAAATATAAAGCAAAATCTTAACCTTCTTATAGTACTCTACAGGTATGGTTAATATGCCCGTAGCTGGCTCCATTGTTGCTTCAACGGGAAATGACACTTTAGGTTGAAACCAGGCGCATATGACATGGACCCACAGTTGGTCAACATCTGTTGGCTTGAGAGCACCACCTGTTGTGGCAAAAAGGTGATAGTGGTTAATAGCATGAAACAGAATAAGAATACGATACATCAAGCACCAGTTGAATCTATCTGCAAAAGGTACAACAATTCAAGCATGTTGTGTGGACCACAAGAAAGCATCAGCAAAGCTATGGAATATCATTCAATAGGTCTATTGGCTGATGAAGCTATGCCCAAAGAAACAGTACATCGAAAGGAAAACAGTACCTTTGACAGGACATAGGCAGCATTCTCTTTTTTGTTGAGGCGATTCACATGCTCGACAAACCCATGCTGTAAGGTCTTGTACAACATTTGCTCCATAGCATTCTTGGTGGACAGCGATTTGGCACCTGGACACACGAATTTTGGAGTGGAAACTTCGTCAGTCCTCAGTTGTAATCTACATGGAGATGGCCTTAGGGTGCTCAACAAAGCCTTGGAGACAAGAAATACCTGTTGCAAATTATTATTTTATTGTAGTCCCAATCCTCAACCCATCGGCAAACAGCGCAACGTTCAGTTGTCCATTTAGCATAGACTGGACTGTAAGAGGTTGCTGCAGGCAGCCAGGCATCAAAGCAATTAATTCCATGTTTGCAACAACCAATTACAAGTTCAACACAAACTCAAGCACAAAATACCTTGCAACTTTAGCAGTTCTTCTTTGTCAATGCCTGGAGTTAACTTAGCATTTCCACCAGGAACACCATCCAGCTGTGACAAAAATGATAGATGGCAGAAATTATCTGTCAGTTTATCATGCAATTTGATAAAAAATGAAACTATGTATCTTATTAGTTTGAGTTCAAAGTTGATAGACAAGGCTTACCAAATTAATGAGCAGTTCCCCAGTGCTCTTGAGTCTAATACTCATCTTCCACTTCTTTTTCCTTGATCCAGTATGTTTCTCCCACTCATTCAGGCTCATCAGCCTTTTCTTGCAAGACTTACATTCACAAAGTATCCTGCGAGCAACATCATTGGATCAAATACATATTACAGGAAAGAACATGTTTAAGGAAATCAACATAACAAGCAGACTGGCACAAGACCAACATCATAATGTCCATCACAGCATGTACTAAATCTCTTTAAAGGTGAATGATACAGTAAGAACATCAAATACTGCAGACATGATACAACTTTAGTCCACAGGACAACTATCATGAACAATTGAGTAATCCCAGGGATGGTACATGCTCTCCAAGAAAACAAAGTGTCTCACGTGCACGTGCAGTGCACAGACACACTTAAACATGCACGGATGGGCAGATGCAAATACACATTCAAATAGTTCTTATTCTATATGAGAAGTTGCCTTTAAGCTGCTTGGGGTAGTGAGATTGACCAAAAATAGAAGTACATAATCAGATAGAGTAATGTCAATCAAGCAGACTTAAGTAAGTAACCGAAATATGTCATCTGAAAATTCTGTACAAGGTACTCCAGACATTACATGTGCTTCTCTCGTACATACAGTGCCTCCATCCCGTTGCAGCAAACAGGCAGCATTTCAGGCATTTTATCCTTAGAAGTGCTAGCACACCTATGCATACAGTGGTACACATTAGAATATGGGATGTTTATTTATTCTAGTAAATGTTGTGTATTCACAGATCAGACAAGACAAACTAAATAACATACTCTGAGCTGTTGGGGGTATCCGTTTGTTTGGCTGATTTCGGCATTGTCTTGCGCTTTGATCTGCAATCCGGACAGAAATAGTCTGCATTTTCTAAGTCCTACAAAATAATGCCAAGTTTGTAAAGGATGTTCGTACAAGCAAACAAATTGGTATCAAATAATTAGGCATCAAAACAAGAGTACAAAACAAAGGTGAGCAGATAACCTCCATGTTGCTGCATGTCAGGTCACATTCGATGTGAACCCAAATTTGGCACTCATCACAACATACCTAGCAAGAAACAGCTTGCAGGTCAGTACTCAGTATTCACAAGAACATGGAAATTATAAAAAGGCAAAAACAATAAATGCATTCTTTTAAGCTCTTACCCAGTTTCCACCATCTGTATGGTGCCAGATCTTCTTGCATATGCCACAGTACTGCTTCGACTGCAATAGCTGCAGCATAGTGATATAGACACATAAGCCGCTGAAAGTAAAGGTGCCAAAGGAAGTCCTAAAAAATGAAGAACTATCTGAGAGCCACATACCTTTTCACAGTGCCTACAAAGCAACTGCTCATTCACTTGCTTCTTTTTCTTTGAAAGCTTTGATGGTAGACGATTACCACAGCTATCACAACACCGTGCAGATTTAACATCAACCTGCAAAACAGTAATATATATTGCAGGCAACTTAATCAGTGTAGCAAGGGAAGCAGCTTCATGCTCGACTTTTAGAATTACATTGCATCAGTTACCTGAGCCTTAGACTGGCACTCCTGCTCGTTATTTGAAGCAACCCCTTCCTGAATGCCATCAGGGACAGACTGATCGTTGACAGAGTTTTGCAGTGGGCACCCAACATCCATTTGGAGATCAAAAAAACCACGTTCAGCAAGGAAAGCCTCTTCAATTGCTGCACGGAATCTGCTTGGCCTGATCTTATACAGAGACTGTCCCTGAAATCTGTAAGAACAGAGAGGAGCTTCATATATGATCCAAGTGAGGAAAGTAATGTTCAGCTCAACATTCCATAACCTCACCTGTCTAAGTAGTCTACAAAGGGAAAGATCATCCCTTGCTTAATCCATCCATAATCCTGCAACAAGACATGGTGGTGTAAGCCCGTGGAAGCCAAAGGCATTTATAGTAGTGGATAAAAAAACTGACACAAGCAACTGTGATTAATTACCCTGCTATGGCTGCCAGCAGAGTGGCCGAAGAACATGACACAGAGTGCGCCAGGGATGCAGGAGTTAAGCACAACTTCCGGCGCGTGCTGCAGAGGATCAATGACCAGCGCGGGCCAGGCGGGGCACTTCTTCCCTGACCTCGCCCACACGACGTCCCCGAGCACGAAATCCTCAGGCCAGTAGAAATCCTCCTTCTTATCGCCACCCTCCCTCTTAGGCTTGCACTCTACCACCGCAGGCGTCCCCTCTAGGTCGCCGGCGCTGACGTCAGCACCGGCATTGCTGACGGACGTGACCACGCTGCCACTGGCAGCACTGGCACTCTTGCTGATGTTCCGGCAGGCCCCGTACATGTCGGCCTCCGCGGGGCGCGGCGGGCGGGGCGTCCACACAGCGGTCTCGATGGCCCCGAAGGAGGCGCCTTTAGATTCGGCGACGCGCACCTCGACCTCGTACACCTCCCCGTCCCCCTCCGCCTGCGGGGGCGCCACAGCGGCGCGCTTATTGGGCGGCAGCAGCACGGAGTCCCCGGACCGCGACGAAGCGACGCGGTCGCGGCGGCGCTTGGCGGGCGGCATGGTCGCGGCGGGATCCTCCTCCTCCTCCCCTCCTTCGCCCGGGACGGCGGCGGCGGTGCAGCGCTTGAGCGGGATGAAGGACGCGGGCATGGCAGCCAGCTCCGGCCGCGAAGCTAGGGCATGGGGCGCGCGAGCGGAACTCTAGAAGAGACCTCGAATCGTGCGGGGGTGACCGGGCGCGGGAAGGGGATCGACGCGGGGCGGGCTTTAGGGTTCCGCCGCGCCGCGTCGGGGATTTAAGGCTCGGCCTCGGCGTGGAGGGAGGCGGGTCGGATTGGGAATTTGGAGATTCGCGGGGACGTCGGGTGGGAGGCGAGACGAGGCGCCGAAAAAATTGGGTTCCCTCCGAGCGTCCGAGTCCGAGGGATTGAGGGTTTTGAAAAAGAAATTCGGAACGCGATGAGATGGCCGGAGGAGGGAAGGCGAGGTGGGGAAGATGACTCGGCGTGCGTGTGGCGCTCAGGTGGTGGGGTGGGGCAGGCAGCCAAAGTTTTGGCGCGGATCTGGATCCGGCTGGCTCTGCCGCCTCCTCCTGCGCTAGCTAGGTAGCTACCCAACGCCACGCGACCGTCCCCCCGCCTCTGGGAGGGAGCTTTCGTGTCCGCCCCGGTTATGGCGTCGTCACATGCAACAAAGAGTGACAGCTTCCTGCAACAGTTCCAGCCCCCCAAATTTATAGGATAAACAAACTCTTCTACTAAACATAAAATTTTATTTGTTGATAATTTTGGATAAAGAAACTCTTGTATAGGCTAATTCTGCAATTATCGTTTTTTGGACAATGTGACGCTGCACTTATGAATTTCTGTTTACTTTCCTTTTTTTAATGAGATGAAAAGATGAGAATTCCTTGTGTGGTGGATAACTGTGGCCATGTGCAGCTCAAACACTCCAACGCTCCAAATGTGTCGTGTCTTTCGTTAAGCCCAAGAAAGAAAAAGGCCCACTAACCCCCAGCAAGAAGGCGCGTGCAGTGCAGGAGGGAGGCCGCAGATCTTCTTCTTCCCCCGAACCCCCACAGCCGCCGCCGCCGCCGATGGAGGACGTCGTCACCGACGCGCCGCCGCCGTCCCGCTTCTCCCCCGACGACCTCGACAACTTCGCCGCGCCCCCTCCGCAGCCCACCCCCATCCTCGTCGTCTCCCCCAACCCTAGCAGCACCCCCGCCCCGCGCCTCCTCATCGTCCTCATCTCCCCCGCCTCGCTCGCGCTCCTCGCCCACCTGTCCCCCCCGCCGCCGCTCCACGCCTCCCTCCTCCTACCCGACCTCCCCCTGCAGTCCCACGAGCCCATCCGCGTCTACCTCCACCCCTCTGGCGCCCTCCTCGCCGCGGCCCACAGCGCCGTCCCCGCCCACCGCGCGCGCGCCGCAGCGAAGGCCCTCGTCTCGAAGCTTCAGCCGGAGGAGGTGCTGGTCCTGGACGCGATCCGGAGCGGCGCGTACAGGGGCAGGCTCGCCGCGGACGAGCCCGTCGAGGGGAAGCTGGAGACCCGCGCGGCGCGGCGGCGGGGCGGGGTGGGCGCGGCCAGAGGCGTGGCGGCGCTGGCCCCGCCCGGGAGCGTGGTGGACGGGCTCGGCGCCGCGGTGGTGGCGGAGTGCGAGGTCCGCGGGAAGGCCGCCAGCATGGTGGTCACGTGGCCGGCCGGCGCGAGGCCCGCGGAGTTCGGGGTCATGAGGCGCGTCGCGGCGGAGCTCGGCGTCGATCCCGCGAAGGCCGCGGCGAGGCTCTCCGGCCGGGCTGAGTTGGATGCGCTCTACACCTGAGATTTTCGCTGCTCTGCTTCTGATTCCGTTAGTCGTTTGTTGTTGAGTTGCCTTACGAGTTGGGTCTACACAATCTGGACAGAGAGAAATCTGAGAGATGTATTACTACAAGAGACTATTTGTGTTTGGCATAATTTCGTCAATGACTTCGTGATATGCAAATTTTATTCTCTGTTAGCTGTGTCATTGCTGCATTTGTATCGCTACGCCTGTAGGCAGGCGCTGAATTTCCTGCGGATTCTTGCAGCAACTGAAATTTTCTAGCTAATTTTCTGTAAAAGTCCAGCCATTGAGGCGAGGCCTCTCTACATCGTGATTTTTCTTCTGTTCCAAATGGGTTTCATTTTGCAGATTGCGACGTGGCTAATTCCGCAGTTCCTTGTCTGCGTGTGAGCCCGGCCCGGCTAACGGGCCAGATTATCTGACCAAATCCAGGCCCAAACACAGTAACGGGCCGGCCTAAATTTGATGCAACCAGGGAGTCGACGACATCGTCGCCACTCCGGCCGGTCGCCTCCTCGAATCGACCAAGCCAGCCATGGACGCCCTCACCCGCCTCCGCCGCTCCCTGGTCGGTGGCGACGACGAGGAGCAGCCGGAGGACTCGATCCTCGGTGACACCGAGGACCTCTGCTCTCTCTCCCCTCTCCAGGTCAGACAAACCCCCTTAAAAATCTCCGAAACGCCTCGAGAATTTCTCATGCTTCGCATGAATCTGATTCGTTCGTCGTGATTTGCCCGGCTCAGCGGGTCTACGCCTTCGCGATATGCTTGGTGGTCGGACTCGCGCTGATGATCTTGGTATGCCCTCGCAATTCGTTCCCTGTACCTGTACGCTTTATGGTGTAGTTGTTAGCTCCCCCATTTCCATGTAGGTGGACAGTTAAGCCTTCTAGCCTGGCACATTATACCATTTCCATATCCTCCTGTAAATTGTGCGATTGAGGAAATTATTTTTAGCCGTGCGTCTTGTATTGTTCAGTTCGGATTATATAATTTGACATTTTGTCTTAGCAAACTAAGTTTGATGTATTACATCTGGATCTGCCATACGAGTAAATGTCAATGGGAATTTTAGGTTGGTCACGGTAGATTGCCCATTGCCAGATATACTTGATCAAGAAGCACATTGTTCTGTTACAAACATAATAGTAGTGTAAATTGTAATTCTTAATTGTCATGCAAATGTGAATCTGTGTTCCTGTTCTGCTCCTGGACAACTGGGGCAGCTGTTAACTCCAGCTATGAAGGAATCAAACAACTTTGTGCTGAATCTTAAATCATGATGTACCATATACTATTTAGATAAGATGGTCATGGCAAGCTTTTATGCACGTCATAGAAGCATTAGATTCTGGTAATGAGTAATGACTTTGAATTATTCATAGCATGAGTCATGAGATAAGTTGGTTATGGCGAAGCTTATCTGTACACCATGTATTTTGATTCATGTAATACATTACTCAGTACTCATCATATATTTTTGATTCACGTGATACATTACTTACTTTCACTCTCTCGCGCAGTCACTTCTTGTCTTTGTCAGACCTATCAAATTCGCAGTATTGTTTACATTTGGAAACATAATGGCAGTTGGGAGGTGATTACACAGTTTATTTACCTCTATACTTTTCTCAAGTTTTTCCAGACTACTTTATTACTACCCCCCCCCCTATATTTGGTTTTCCTACAATCACAATACCGTTTCAGCATTTGTCTATGTGTACAAGTATTAGCACTTTCTTGCATTGCGTGCATCCTCTAAAATAGCTGACCTGTATACTCGTTCTCTGTTAATAATTTTTTCTTAAATACTTACCATATGCTGATTTCAATCTTTGTTTTGGCAGCACGGCCTTTGTAATGGGCCCACAAAAACAACTAAGGATGATGTTTGATACAGTTCGTGTATATGCAACAGCCATTTATGCCGGATGTGTTGTTTTGGCCCTAATCTTTGCTCTTGGGGTTTGTATAATCTTTGAGTTGTTGTTTTTATCATTACTATAGTCTAATATCTTTAAATAGGCTAATGTCCAAATCCCACATAACTATGTTCTCTGCCTTTGTTTTGACTATGAAGATTCATGACAAGCTGCTAACATTGATCGCAATCACATCTGAGATATGTGCCCTGTTTTGGTAAGGCTTCTATCATTGCAGTGATTATAGTAGCCGTACTGTCTTATTGATCTTGTTTGCATGTATGTGTAATTAATTTTGTGTGCTAAAGTAAGATATGGCACAATGTATTTAAAATTATGCTTCTTAATGTCTATGATAACCCCAGGCCCTTCTGATTATTACGACTGATATTTTACATTCCTCTGGATAATAGAAAACTATCGTGTTTGCTGTGTTTGTCTGAAACTCTGAATCAACTTCAGTTGTTATCCAAGATTTTTTTTCCTTATGTTGTTACTCAAGACTTTTCGGTTGACATGTCTAGACGTTAGAGAACAGTACAACTGTAGGATATTTACCTTTTAAAAAAACATTAGAATATTTATTTCCATATTTTTAGGGGAGTTGAGGGAGGGTGTGCAAGCTCCAGAAGAAACCCCTATTCGCTTTATGTTTAACGATAAAATATGATCTGATAACTGAAATTTATTTGAGCTGGCTTCCAGCTACTGCTAGTAACCCTGTCCTACAAAAATATATGTGTTTCTGTAGTAGATATGTGACAGCCGGTTTCCAAACTGCAAAGCTGGATGATTAATTGTAGCTGTGATTATCAGACCACCTCTCCTACAAAAGTTATATGTGTTTCTGTAGTAGATATGTGCTTCCATGGTAAATAGAACTGAGGTTACATCTTTATGGCCATGATATTTTCTTTTCTGCATATCGATAGCTATCGTGGATAGTGAGTCCTGGAAAACCTCAAAGGGGATACTGTAGGCTGTAGGTATATGAACTTTTCTCACTGACTTAGAAACATTTATAATTTATCATAGTGAAATCCATGTGATTTTTTGTCTATATTGTACTTTAGTTCAAATATGACTAGAATCTGACAAATAAACCTTGTATAGACAGGCAAGATGGTGGTATTCTGAAACTGTAAATCTCCATGCCAGCAAACATTGTCTGCTTCTTTGCATATTTCTTTCCTGTTTTTTGTTTTCAATCGACTGGCCTGTTAAACTGTTGGAGCAAAATTTTCTGAACGACTTAACTGATCATGCTTCCATATTCTCCTCTTTTGATCTTTCAAAAAAATATATTTTCCTCTTTCGCACTTCAGGTATAGTTTGAGCTACATTCCTTTTGCACGAAGGATGGTTTCTGATTTGATGGTGAAGTTCTGTGACACCGAACTCTGAGCTGCGGTTTGGGCTACTCGAGATTTCAGCACCTGAGATCAGGGAAGCCTGTGGGTGCTTGCTCCTTCCCTATTTCCACTGAGTTGAGACTTGTTTGATAAGCAGAGCTGTGTATTCTATTTTTTTGTAAATGTATGACATGATGCGTCCTTCTGTAAAACTGTGACTGCGTGTGTAGATCAGATTCCTAGCCTTAAACTGCTGCAAACACTGTGAGTTGTGGCTGTATAACATGCATGTTTCCCTCTTTGAATGCTGCCTGAGTCTCAATGAGCCATGGCACCGCACAGATTAGTTATGTTATTCTTAAAATTTTGGACATTTCTTCTTATCAAAACTCAGTCCTGCTTAACAATCAGAAAGCAAAATGAATGACGGCATCATGTATTCTTCTTTTGCAGAGCTCACACGTTCCGAATCGTGAAGCCACGGAGGCGCTGTGCTGGAAGTCGACGATGAACTCCGTCTATTACTGGTGCGTGGGCCCTAACCAGCCTTAGCGTCTTAGTGGACCCACAAGTCAGCTTAGTCACGCGTCCCTCAACCTTGCAGCCATTTCAAATTTCAAACTCGTGCAAGACTCCCCGGCGGCGCCTACATAGGACGCACTCCTTCCCACACGCCGCACGCTGCGCTTCCCACCGCTGCATGGGCAAAGCTATCTCGCTTATCCGACCACCGCAGCCACCGCGAGAGAACGAGAGGGAGGAGGCGATGGAGCTGAGGAAGCGCCCGAGGCAGCCTCGCGTCGACCCCGACTTCGTCTCGTCCCCGCCTCCCCTGCTGCTGAGGAATCAGGCGCGGAAGCAGCCACCGGCGAAGAGGCCACGAGAGGCTGCGGGGGTGGAGAAGCAGCAGCGGCCGCGGAAGACGACGAGGTGCGCGCGGTTGGGAGTCGGTAGCCCGGTCGCGGGGCTTCATCCTGCGAGGTGCTTCTTCCGGCAGGTATGGACGCTCCCGCCGACCAAGACGACCCGCGTCATCCGGCATCGCCATCCCTTCAACTGGTAAGCTGTGTGCGTGCGCGCGTGTTACATCTGTGTGATCGTGGGATTGTGCTTGGTTTTGATGTGATCGTAATTCAGGTGATAGCAGTTTGTGACTGTAATACATCCATTTCTTCCTGCGAGCGAGTACATATGGATGCGAGTAGATTTAAGCACTTTACATGATCAAACTGATTCGGATATGATTCGAATTCGTTAATTGGATAGGTTTGCGTATATTTCTGTTTGACCATCTAATCACAGTTTTAATTGGATGGATCTGCGTAACATTTATGAGTTATTTGCACTAAATTTTGTTGGGAGAGAGTAATATTAACCAGTGAGTAGCAGCTGCAATTTAGCACGAGCTTTTTTTTGGATTCTAGTGTTCAGTGGAGAAATTGTGCTGATTTGCATCCGAATTAAGGGATTAGCTCCGACAGTGGGTGATATGCTTTCAGGTATAAGAATTCGTCATTTCACCTTGTACTGGATTTGTGCTTTTAAGGCTTTTTATCTACTTCTGAAAATACAGAGTTCAGTAATTTTACGTTGTGGGCGCAAACTGTTTTCTACTGACACTAGTTTTGCTCTGACTAGGCCCAATTTTGTCATGAATTAGCATCCAAATTATGAATGTCATTATTCTTTGGTGCAGGTATGAGCCGGACATGTGGACGGAGATAGCCAAGCACCTGTGCGGCCATGACCTGGTGTGCCTCTCCCTCACCTGCCACTGGTTCCACCGCCTCCTCGCCGATGACTCCATCTGGCGCCACGCCTTCATCCGCGACCTCTTGATCCCCGTCACCTACGTGCCCCCTCCTCGCCCGCTCCACCGCCCCTGGCGCTGCCTCTACGCTGCCGCCTTCGGTAAGCACCGATTGTCCCTGTCGGCAGTCCACTTGCTCCCAGTGACACCGGTCCCTCTTACTGGCACGTGTGCTCTCCCTCTGGCAGATGGCTCCCACTCTTACTGCCACCACCAGAGCAACAAGCACATAGGTAAGCGCAATGACACTGCAGGATTGATAGATTGACATATGTGATTCTCAAATCATTGCCACTTGCTCTGTGGTACATCGCTTGAGTTGACGCCGTTGAGATGCAGATGGGCTGCGGATGGGGGGGTTTCTGCTGGACACGCCGTACGTGCTGCTGGCAGGGAAGCTGCCGTTGCCGAGGTGGGTGCCGGAAGAAGCGCAGCTTGCCATCGAGATGATGGGCGCCTGCGTGCTTAGCAACGCCCGCCCTGGAATCTGGATCGCCGGTATGTGCTCACGTACGATGGTGTGCTCGTCAGGTTCTTCTAGCCCATGGGGAGTAAACTGCTTGACTAGATCCCTCACTGTTCTCTGCCTTTGATGGATGCTGCAGATAGGCATCTGTTGCGGTGTCTCGTGTGCAACGTTAACGATTGCACAGGTAAAACCAGTGGATGCTGGGCAATACGTCGTACCACTCAGCACTAGTAGGTACTGAATTTGGTCGACATGGATTGGGTGCTGCATGCAGGCACGGTGCAGGTTCTGGAAGTACGGCACTCTGAGCTATTCCTGGAGGAGTACTGGGATGGGACCAGCTGGGAGTACGAGGACCTGGGGGAGCACTTGATGGATGAGGAGGCTGCCTCCGCCTGTTGTGCCGTCTTCAACCGCAACCGCCTCGGCTCCACATACGCCAACTGTACGCCTCAGCCATCTGATCATTCATGTGCTTTGTTCAGTAACCTCTGTCTGTTCATGCCATATGTATCGGGGGGGGTCACATGTTTGCGTTGACAGGGCTAACATTTGTGCTGCTGGTTTTCTCCTCAGTTGTTCGCGACACCAAGTCCTGGATCAGGAAGCGCCAGGACTGGCGGCCCAAGGCATGCGTGACTCCATATGCTGTCGCCATCAACTCCAACCTCCAGCAGAACGGGGGTCTGTATGCAAATAAGCTGCCACGACCATTCCTGCTCTGAGTCCGATCACAGTTCTGACATTATGTGTCGCGTTGACAGGGTTGCTGTCGAAGTTCCAGGCGATGCGCGACGTGACTGGGGACGGGCAGATCGTGTCGATAAGGATCACGCAGCAGCTCATCTGATCCACATAGGCTGAGCAGCAGCAGTAGCTGCCGCTACGTACAAACACGCGTGGAGCACAGCAGAGCAGGTGTGACCAACTTGTTTAGCGAGTACCAATAAGCTCCTCATCCGACTCAAAGCTAAAGTACTAAAAAAAAGAAAAACCATCCCAACCATAACATAAAAACGTAGGACAACAATGTGAGCTGGGTTTGCAGCTCGCGGCCGGCAGTGCCACCTTTTCTCCGCCTTTCCCGCCGGAATGTAGGCATCCACGATCCATGCGTACGTGTTACTGTATTGCACAGAAAGTTGTATCCGATCCTGCACTGGTTCAGTGCAGCCGGTGTTTTGTTTTTATCGTGTTGCAAGCATGGACAATGGCTACGTGTCAAAGCCCGTTTGACCTTGGACTCGTGCTATGTGTATGTAATCACTCCATTGGGCAGTGCAACCTGCTCGGCTGCTCCTCACGTATTTTAGGCCTACCTTTGTTGCCAGTGGTATTATATAAGTGCTTTCTCTTTGTCATCCCCGGCCGCGGAGCATCGTCAGATAACCAGCAGCTGCTAGCAGTTCTATACCACTCCTCTCCCTTTCTTCTCTCGTCTCGGCTCGTCCATCCAGCTCGCCCACGACCACGACTAACACCAAGGCCTCAGAAAACACAGACAGAAAATGGGCAACATGCTGCCAGCATGCTTGGTTCACCAAGGCACAACGGCAGCTCTGCCGGCCATGAAGCCCAGGCAGAGGCTCATCTCCCTCAGGCTCCTGCTGAAGGCCATCCACAAGCTGAAGAAGATGCCCAGGAGCAACGTCAAGCGGGCCAAGATCGGTAGCAGATCCTCGTCGGCAGCCGCGGCGGCTGACGGAAAAGGAGGAGGAGGAGGAGGAGAGCTGCTGGAGGTGATGCGAAAGGCCGGGTCCAACCACCCCAAGGGCGACGTCCTGAGGTCGAGACGACCCCGGGGCGGCGGGCACAAGAAGGGCGTCGTCAGGGTGAAGGTGGTCCTGACCAAGGAGGAGGCGGCGCGGCTGCTGACGCTGACCGCCGGCGGCCAGAGGACGGCCGCGCAGATCGTGGCCGAGATCAAGAGGATGGAGCTCCGCCGCGCCGCCGGCAACGCGGCGTGGCGCCCGGCGCTGGAGAGCATCCCCGAGGAGACGCCGTAGGATGCGCGAGCGCGCGCGCGGTGTATAGTACCGCGCGTGTGTATAGGCATCAGGGAGGGCACTGTGCATGTATGCTGCCTCAGCTGGTACGCGTAGGACTGCGACGATCGAGGCCGGAGGTGATCGGTAACGGCCGGCAAGCGGAGCAGGAGGAGGAGGAGGGGGAGAGAATTAAATCAAGAGACTTGATGGGTTGAGAGGCGAGGCGGCGACGACGACGTACGCTCCCCCCCCCCCCCCCCCCCCCTCTCCCATGCACTTGCCCGCCCGGCGTTCGCGCGGCGTTCTCTGTTGCATGATCGTCGCCGCGCCGGCGCCGGTGTACGTACAGCTTCCCTTTTTTTTTCGAAGCTTCCTTCTCTCTTCTGTAGCAGTACCCGGCCGGCCGTTGTTCTCCCTGTTCGTCACCGCAGATTGTGAAATAGATGGAATGAAATCTCAGCTCTCCCTCTTTCATCAAGCCTCGTGATGATGTATTTTTCTCTCGCTGTTAGAACTTCGTACCGAATCGGCCGCTATATTCAGAAAATTGTTAGTTTAACCATAACAATTTTAAAATCAGCGAGTGCGTCGTCATAGTAAGTACAGTACTTTCTTTATTGCAAAGGTAAAGGACAGATAAAAAAAATATAAAGCAAGTTAAGAGTAGACGGCCTTGGATTCAGCAGAGTTTGTTAATTCGTGGCCGAGACCGATGCGATGCGATGCGTTTGTTGTCCTGAATCGTAAGTGGGGGCAAGGGCAACTGATTGGGGCATGATAGGCGGGGGGCGCCCATGTGCGGGTTGTTCTCTTCCGCTTGCTGCCGCAGTACAGATAAATTACAAACGATGAGGCTAAGGATGGCGTCGTTGCTGCTAGTGTTTCGGTTGAGACTAGCTGTGTCCCACTCCCACAGCCACAGCACATGCCGCCGCGCCGGGTTCACTTTCGCTCGCTGCCAAAAACCACGTGGTTGGGGGGGCTGATGCTGATGTCATCCCGATTTCTGGAGCCCAGAGACAGCGACGGCGATCCCGCGAGCAGCCCGGCCCAGGTGGTTGCATGCGGCTGGGCTAGTTTCAGACTAGAGGCGCCAACCTAAATGGGCCGAGAACGGCGCGTCGTCTGGCCCGTACGTGTCTCCTCCGTCACGCATGTCGCCCTGCCCAACTGCCCAACCGCTTCGATCGGCCACCACTCCACCTCCACGCCCACGCACATGGCACCCGTCACGTACTCCCTCTCCCTGCATACATACATACATACATATACCCCCTCCCCATGACAAGCTCATCTCCTCAGCCTGACCAAGCGCGAGGCGAGGCACCCAACGACGACGACGACGACAAGGACGATGAGCGCCCGCTCCCTTGCCGCCCTCGCAGTGCTGCTCCTGCTGGCCGCGCTGGCGGGCGCAGCGGCGGCGGCGGCGCTGCAGTGCGGCCAGGTCACGCAGCTCATGGCGCCCTGCATCCCGTACCTGACGGGCGCGCCCGCCGGGACGATGACGCCCTACGGCCTCTGCTGCAACAGCCTCGGCGTGCTCAACCAGCTCGCCGCCACCACCGCCGACCGCGTCGCCGCGTGCGGCTGCGTCAAGGCCGCCGCGGGGGGGTTCCCGGCCGTCGACTTCTCTCGGGCGGCGGGGCTGCCCGCCGCGTGCGGGATCTCCATCAGCTTCACCATCTCCCCAAACTTGGACTGCAACCAGTATAATACGCCACGCGCGCGCGCCCCTTGCACCTCCTTCCTTGCTAATTTCAGTAAAATCTACTATTGTTTCTTCTTTTTTTTTTTTGAAACGTACGTACGGTGATAAAATCTATCGTTACGTGACCATCATATCGTTGCACGTACTACGTGTGCATGCAGAGTTACACAGGAACCATGACGAGCGAGCCCAGCTGCTGCTATATACAGCGCCTGCCGTGCCGGCCGGAGAAGAAGGTCGATATATCGTCACATCCTCGTCCCACACGCGAAATAAAAATGAAATCAATGAAGAGGCAAACCAAGAATGCATGATCAACATGGACCTAATCCTGAGATTGTACTACTGTTGTTGTTGGACCATCAAACTAGTCCCTCCGTTCTGAAATAATTAACGTTTAGAACAGCTAATTTAGTTCAAATTGAACTAATTTTTTTGTTCTAAACATCATATATTTCAGAATGGAGGGAGTAATATAATGTTCAAATTAAGCTTAATTATTGATCACTTGCATCATTGTAAAGCAAAACAATTAAAACAAACGGTTTAATTATTATTGAATAGAATCCGATCGATCGAGGAATACTCCTCTCCTTACGAAAAAAGAAGAAAGACACGATGACAAGCTAGCTCCCGACTTTATTTCAGTATGGTCCACATGCATGCATGCATGCACCAACGACGACGACACGAGCGATCTGCAGCTGGATCGAGAGCAAATTGAAAGCTAGCAGCGAGGAACCTCAGCTGGCGCGGACTCCAAAAGTCCCTGGAGCGAGCAGGATGAGGAGCACGGTGACGTTGTCCGGGCTGCCCTTGTCGATGGCGTGCTGGGCCAGCGCCCCGGCAGCCACGGTCGGCGACGCGGCCCTGGCTTCCAGCTCCAGCGGCGGCCTGGTGAACAGCCTCTGCCGGACGAACGCGCACGCCGCCGCCGGCGTGACGGACCCCCAGACCCCGTTGCTTGCCAGGATCAGGAACTCGTCTCCCGGCTCACGCTTCACGCACATCACCTCCGGCGCCGCCATCTCCACCTCCGCCTTGAACTTGGCGCTCCCTGCATGCAACCACGGCCCGGGGGTTCGTTTTTTCTTCTTTTTCTTTTTTATGCATGCCAAACAAAATAAAAATTGCGGTAGAAATTCCATGACGATCGAGACAAATTTGGATTACCAAATACACGTCCTGTGCGCGCAGCCTTCTCGAGCTTGGCGTGGGTCATACAAGCGCCAGTAGCTTCCGCCCACTGCTGCAGTTCTGCCATATCGTCCTGCACATAACACATAAATAATATTTTGCTTGTAATTCTTCTCATCTTAATATAATACCCATGGGGCGTGATATTAAGATCTATATATAGTCCAAAATCAGTGATGAAACACACACACACACAAACATGTTTTCTTGTGTTTCAATATAGCTAGATCGGAGAAGAGATCAGTAAATAAATTCTTATCCTCTGAACAATTAAACTAATCTAAAACCTATCAGGGACAAGAGATCGATGCGTACATTTTCTTAAAAAAGATGGGCTTTATCTAAAACCTATTGGGAGGAGCAAGAAGAAGAAGAAGGAGGCTTTATTTTATTACCTCGTGCTCGGGAGTGAGCACCACGGCCTCGCCGCCGCGTGCCATGACGGCCTTGGAGAACCCGCAGTTGGCAAGCACCGTGTAGTTGTCCAGGACCAGGGCGACGAGCGCCGTCGCGCCGGCGTCCCACGCAATGCCATCTCCGACGCCGGCGCCGTTTGGGCAGACAAGCTCACTTTCGACTTTCCAGAACGCCCGCTGCATGGTCTTCCTCCACCACTCAACCACGTCGTTGGTCCTAAGGAACAAGGCGGTCTTGTTATCGGTAACCACCTCGTGTTCGATCTGTTCGGCGATGGCGGTGCCCAGTCGCTCCCGCAGGTGCTCGGAGACGGTACTGCCGCGGTAGCCGTCGAACACGGCGAAGTAGCCGAGCCCCAAGGGCGGCGACAGCCTCGTGAACGACGGCACCGCCACCACGCTGTCGGTCAGCGCCGGCCGCCTGCCTTGGTGCGAGGCTATGCTGTACGACAGTTGCATCGTCGTCGACAACCCCCAAACCAGGAAGGGGGGCGACGCCGACGACGACATGGATCTGCTAGTGTTTGAACGCTACTAGTTTCTGATACACGGCCAATGACATGGCTTTCCAAGGCATTTAAAGGCAATGCCAAGGATGAGTGCTTACACTTACACCCCTCAAAACCATGTGTAGTGTCAAAGAGGTCACTTCTCTCTGTTGGGTTGAGCTTCTCAACAATTTCTCAGTACGTGAGGGCTGCTTTGAAAATTTAAATCGTCGACCTTTTGGTTTGGAAGGTTTTTACATTCGGTGCACAACGCTAGCCACCAGCTGGAAGAAAGCCTGGATCATTGACATGACACCCCACACAACTTAATTGACTTCCTAGTCAGTTCTATCTCTCATAAATTACTAAGACCAAGATGGATATGAACGAGATCTCGCCTTGCCTCTCAAAATATCCGCGATTCAATTCAAATTGAATACGTAGTCTTCGATCGGAGACTATCCAAACAGGCTCTAGGAATTAATGAGAGGGAGGAAACTGAAATGAAACCAATCCAGCTAGGTTCCGATCATCTGGTCGTTGGGTGTATCTCCAATGAACTTAGACTCTTTTTGACACACAAGTTAAAGCTCGTTAAAAAAAACAGCTTGTCTAGAAAGCTGGTGAACAACAACTTAACCTTATATGCTGTTTTTAGTTCATTCTAAAAAGCAGATGTACTAGTAAGCTGCTGTAAAACCTAGTTGTTTCCCACACCTACTGCTTATTTTTTATTAAAAAGACTGGTTTTAAAGTTGTGACAAACAGAGGCTTAGTCATTTTCACTTGCTGATGTATTTGGGGGTTCTCTTATTGCTAACTTACTGTCATACATAACAATACTCGTGCAATAAAAAACATCATCAGCGTTGTAAAATCTGACATGTAACATTGCATCACATCCCTACACGCCACATGATGGACTTGCTAATTATTCCTCTGCCGCTTGGTTCGCTAATTTAAGATTGTATATACCAACGACGTGATCTCAGAATTTACTTTAGACATGAATTAAACCTCAGATATTTCTCTTCAATTAACTCTGTCATACTTGTTTTAGACACTAGCTGATCTCTTTGAAACTTCTCAAATTAACCATTCAATGTCATAAAATTCAGACATGTAAATCAATATATCATTGTTATGAAAGCAAGCATGGGCATCGCCTAATTCCAAGATCTTAAAATCTGAGCTCCGACAGCACAACTAAATAGGCATCATAAAAAATTTCAAACAGGGCAATAAGAACATAAAAAATGAATCATCATGCATGGCTAGTAATATTGAAATACAAGCAAATAATTTGCACTAAAATTTATAACCATTCATTTCGAACTCTTATATAGATCAATCATACAATACATGCACCATGTAACAAACAGAGCAAGGAAGAAAACTATTAGCACAATTCCTCATTACCTACTTATTAAACTTTTTTGTCGAAGAAACTTCACATGCACATCTTCCTCCACCGGAAATCAATCCCACCCGCTGGACCGAGTAACACCTTTGGACCGCTGAAATAGATTGAGATTTATAGTCATTCATTAGATATCACACCATAAACATGCTTAACATCACAAAGCTATAAAATATTCCAGTATCCTTACACGGAAAAGCCATAATAAGAAAAATAGTGAAAACAACACCTAGGAAACAAGGGGGAGTTGTCCAATACGCGACGAACATCAAGAAGCTCTGTTCGAGTTGCAAGAATCATATTGGCGACGTGAGTCCGAGAAGATTGAGATCAACGAATGGTGAAAGGTGAGGTTGTGTTTTGTGGCGGCGGAGAAATGCTTTGAAGAGCAGGGTTTGAGATTAGGGTTGATGTTGAGAACCACAAAGGACAATATAAAGGACGACAAAATCACCTCACAGACATTGGATATTGATCCAACGGCGAATGTATAGACTATGTTAGGTGACCAATAATAACGCTCGTAGATGGGCCCCATTTATGAGGAGATTTTATCGCTATGCTTATATAGGTGTCTTTTCATTGAATATTATTCTTAACAAGCGCAAAATTATTTTAACATATATTACTATGAAAAATGATAAACTAGTTTTCTTAGACTATTAAACAGTGGAAGTACGTTAACATAAAAATATAATGCTGATGAAAAAACTTTCTTTGAAATTGCCTTCATGAACCTTGTCTAGAGATTGCAGGGAGAATGAATAATTACATGATAAAAAATCATCTGCTCGGGTGTGCTTAAATCCAACACGACACTCTAAAAATATAATCTTGATGAAAAACCTTTCTTTGAATTGTCTTGGTCAACCCTATCTAAATTAAGATTGCAGCAATAAAACAAATAATTAGGTGATAAAAGCTCATCTGCTCGGGCGACCTCAAGTCCAACACGGCCGACTCTCTCTTCATTTCCCAGGATACAAAGCCCAGGTGCCAGGATACAATCTGTCCCAAAGATCCAGGATGAGGGGCAAACATTGATGATGGCGATGTTCTTGTTTGCGGTGCTCTCTTTGCATCCCTATCACAGGTGTCGCTATTTTGTTGTGGAAGGTTGGTGGAACATCTTTTTGAGTTTTAAACCTCAAATGTGTTTTTTTTTTGTTAAATCATAGTTTTATTTTGAATACATCTTAACCATGATATTATTTTGAACTAATGCAACAAAATGAGATTCATTATGAATATTTGACAGGGGAAACACAATTCTTTTTCTAGGGGGTGGAATGTCCGACATTAGCAAAGTAATATAAAGGGCCTATTTGACATGGATTATGTAGATGCTTCTGCTTTAGATTACTCTATAGCTTAGGTTGAAGGGACAACAAGGATGGCCGAGATTTTAACTAGTCAAATCACTTTTTATTCCTTCTCATGTAGCAATTTTGGACTAATAATAATTAACATCAAATATTCTGAAACGGGGGAGATTAACAAATTTCCTTGCCCTCTCCACAGTTGCACAGGGACGACGCTACAAAGTTCAGTGTGCCATTTCAGACGAGATTGTAGCCGGTGACCCAGACGTCCGCCGGTGGCGCGGCCTGGATGTAGACGAAGGTGGCGCTCTTGCCGGCGGGGAGCCAGCTCGGGAACACGTAGCCGTACCGCGCCTTGTCGAGTAGTCCCCACACTGGGCCGTAGAGCTTGGAGATGCCGATGTGGAGGCCGTGGATGGTCTTGCCGGACGACCTGTTGGTCACCGTCACTACGTACCGGTGGTACGTCTTGCCCCTCTGCGTCCATGATGCCGTCGCGTTCTGCTCGATCTCGAGTGGCGAGGCATGTTCAGCTGCTGCAATTGTAGCTCCTAGCTCTTGATCAGAACAACCGTCACAATGCAAGGTATCAAGATGTCAAAATATGCTTCAGTGATGATTACCGGGCCAAGGAAGTGGCAGTGAGGTCTGGTTGCCAGTACTCTTGATGGATGTTGCTGCGACCTCTGCAGACAAAAAGCAACAGACAGGAAACAAAACATGATTACTCAGTTCGCGACGTCTGAAATCTTGTGCGCGCACACGATTGACATTCAGATCGAATGGGCTAACCATCTCCATCGGCCAGGCGAGCGAGCACGCCCATCAACGGCGCGTTGTTGTAGGTGGCGGCCTCCGTCTGCTCCCAGTTGCTCCGCTCGTCGGCGAAGTTGTCGTGCTCGTCAGGGCCGCCCACGGTGGCGCCGTCGAGCAGGTTCGGGTTGCTGCCATTGCGGCCGTACCAGTTGGAGTAGCCACCGTGGCAGCTCACGAACGACGGGCTGGCCTTGATGGACACGATGGACGCGCCCCGGTGGTGCGCCTGCCGCGGGTACGTCGCGCCGTACCCGACCATGTAGCTCGTCGCCCTCGGGTTGCTCCCCAGGATGTAGTCCACCTGGGACTTGGCCAGCGCCAGGAGCTCGGACGGCTGCGCCGCCGCGCCGGACGGGCACTGCACCGCGCGGCGAGCGGCGGCGAGGTTGTCGGAGTAGGACGCCAGCAGGAAGGAGGCGCTGGTCACGAACTGGACGTTGTTCCACCGCTGGTGGTACATGAGGCCGCCGGGCGTCCTCCGGACGTTGTAGGCGCCGCCCTTGCCGAGGCACGCGCACGCGAACAGGTCCGCCTTCTGCTGGTATCTCCGGAGCACGTCGGCGTGCGCGCCGGCCTTGCTCTGCAGGAGGATCTGCGGCAGCAGCACAGGGGTACCGGATTCCGGTTAGTAATTAAGCCGGCGAAAAGTACAGATGATGGAGCATTTCATACACGTACGTACGTACCTTGGCTGCCAGGATCTGCACGCCGGGGTACTTGACGTCCCAGCCGAACTCGTTGATGGACCAGCCGGTGCCGCCCAGCGCGTCGGCGTTGTTGGCCAGGTAGTCCAGGTAGCGCCGGTCGTCGGTCGCCTGGTACAGCCACGCCGCCGCCCACAGCAGCTCGTCCTGCACCCAGAACAGTCAGCACTCAGCAGGCGACGTGAGAGAGCGTATTTGCACACCTAGCTAGGATTCTGTGTCGTCGATCGGAAACTTACCCCGTATCCGCTGTATGAGGCGTAGTAATTCCGTGCGACGGTGATGCTGTTGTCGTACCTTCCCCGGTACTTGTCGGCGAACTCGAACAACTGAACACACACAGAACATGCATGCATGCATGCAGTGAAGAATGTTTCGATCGATCGGTGTGGTGAAGCCTTAATTTGTTTTACCTGTTTAGAGTGTTGTAGCAGTCGGTTTGCGTAGCCGGGACGGGAGCGGCGGAACACGAGCGACGCCGCCGCCATTGCCGCGGCGGTCTCTCCGGCGAGGTCGGAGCCGGGGTGCTGAGGGTCGAGGCGGTACGCCTGGCGGCTGGTGTTCATGTCCTCGGGCCGCTGCCAGCAGCTGTGGTCCGAGTAACCGTCGCCGACCTGCGGCAGTTAATTTAGAACAACACACGATCATGCATGCACCGTACCATTCACGCTGCTCTACAGGTCACAAGTAAACTAATTAATTCTTCAATGAAGTCTGCTGCCGTTCAGTTAATTATACTTCTGAAGTTGTAAGCCAAGCGACAAATTCCTGGCTGTTTGACCAGCTAGCTAGGTGAGAGAGAAAAAAACCCAACGACTAAATGTGCATGCATGCATGCAGATGCAGCGCACTCGAACGACAACGGAGGCAGTAGGTAGGTAGGGGGGCTGTATCGGTATCGGGTTTGTAATTGCAATGCATCACGTAGCTAGCTAGTACGTGCTCAGTGATGTTGGAACGGAACCGAACCGAACCTCTCCGTAGAGCACGTCGGGCTCCGGGTGCGCCTTGACGAAGTAGTCCGTGCCCCACTTGACGGCCTCCATGGCGTGCCCGAGCTCGCCGGCCGCCGCCATCTGCTCGCCGTACTCCAGCACGCTCCACGACATCATGGTCACCGTGAACGCCATCGGCAGGCCGAACTTGACGTTGTCGCCGGCGTCGTAGTAGCCGCCCACCAGATCCACCTAGAAGCAGCAGCAGACGACGACGTGCATGCATTTTAAACC
The DNA here is from genome assembly GCA_030760725.1 of Neostapfia colusana. Taxonomy (NCBI): domain Eukaryota; kingdom Viridiplantae; phylum Streptophyta; class Magnoliopsida; order Poales; family Poaceae; genus Neostapfia; species Neostapfia colusana. The sequence continues at coordinate 494,744 of JASWHV010000018.1, read as the reverse complement.
GAGATTATATACTAATGCATGGTCCGATCGCGAGACTTTCCGGACGCGACGCGACGCGGAACGCAAAGCGAGAAAGGCTCGTCGTCGGGGGTCAAGTTGTAAATACGTACCCCGTTGGCCTTCCCGTCGAGCAGGCCGGAGTCGGCGCGCCAGGCGACCCTCTGGCTGCCGGGGAGCCGGCCGGAGCGCTGCGCCTCGAAGTAGAGGATGCTCTTGCTCAGCGCCTTGCCGTAGTCGTGACCCCCGGCGGCGCACGCCATCTGCACCGCGGCGGCGAGGCCAAGGACGACGACGGCATCAATGCTGTCCAAAACACCGCGTCGTGCTCGTCGTCCTCCTCCGGCCGGGGCCATCATGTCGGAGAGCTAGGGCCGAGAGACGAAGCTATCTGAGAGGAAGGAATGACACCACAAGGTGTCTTGCTTGGGCTGAGAATCTGTTTGCTTTTATTTGGATGGGACGGGAACTCTGCTGGAGGATCAAGAACCTGAATTTATAGGGTGTGGGGATTGACTGCGGAGAGCAGGAAGAGGCCAAGAATTACAAGAGCAGGAAACGAGGCCTCGCACTACAGTCCACCTCTTTTTTCTTTTATTTTTTCCAGAAAGCAACCGTTGGGAGTCCTAGCACAGTGCCGTTGTGCCCTTGTTAGGGGATCAGATTAAATTTCCGTCTGAAGAAACTTCACCTCTGGAACGGAGACTACCGGGTTTCAAAGAAAAAAAAAGAAAGAGAAAAAACTTGGATTCATCTCTGGAAATGCTAACCATCCAGCTGTTGCCGGTTACTGCTTTTATGAGATGTGGCTGTTGTGGTAGCGAAGCCCAGGCCCTGTGAACGGCATAGCTTGCAGCAGAGGAGTCGAATCGATCATGCCGATGCCCATGTGCCTGTTCTTCGCCAACTCCCATCGGGGGCAAGCAAGGCCATCTCCGAGAAACAGACGAAAGTTTCCTGCTTACAGCTGCACAGGACAGGGAAGTGGAAGTGGAAGTGCAGAGCTGCTTGTCTTCTGAACTTATGATGGATGGACGACAGCGAAAGGCCTCGGTCCCGTTTTCCCCTGTTGCGTCATCTACGAGCCAAGTACTCTGGTCTGGTCTACAGTTGGAACTCGGCGCCCAGTTAATTAGTGCTCTTGATCCTGAAAATGGATTGGTGCTGAAGTTGTTTGTCTATCTTGGAGTATATACGTCCCCAGATTTTCAGAACTGAAAATGGGTTCCGCGAAGCTCTCACGAGGACAGCAGCTGAGCTGGTTGCTTCTGTCGCGCTTGAATTACGCTGGTAATCTGCAACCAGCTCGGCTCTCGAGGCAGCAGCAAGACCCGATTAAAGATGCAGGAAACCGTTGAAGATGATAGAGAGAGGCGTATTTACGTTGCTCTTCCCGGCTGACACGGCCCCGGTAGCTCGCGTGACCAGGAGGTGAAGAAGGAGAAAGTCACGCAGCCCGCCGCCGCCGTTGCCTCGACGGCCTTGGGAGGCGGTGAATCGGGTCGGAGCCACCGTGATTTCTGCGGGTTACCGAATTCACGCGTACTCTAGCACGTATTGGCATTGCGTGCCTGTGTTTCTCCCCCTGTTTCAGGAACCAGAAAACGCCAAGGCACAGCTCCGTCCGTCTCTTTGCTTCGTTCGATCGATGCGGGTGTGGGATTCGTGCTGGCATTTGCTCTGGCGTCGCAGACTGGACGTCAGCCAGAGCTTCCCTTGGCTCGCCGGAGCTCTTCCTTCCGCGCATCCAGCTTCGCTCACCACTCGTCCGTCCACCTCCACCTCCTCCTGCTCCGGTGGTTTCGTCGGCGTTGTGGACCAAGGAACAGACAACAACAGAATGCTTCAGCTTCGAGCAGATTGCGCTGCCACTGCCTGCATCCAAGTCAACCATCGCAAGTAGCCCAGCCCAATAACTGGCCTTCTAAGGCCCATTCGACCTACTGAAGGCCCAGTGGCTAAAATTCCGGCCCATTTGACCTACTTAAGACCCACCTGCTAAATTCCGGCCCATTCGACCTACTGAAGGCCCAGTGGGTACAATCCCAAGCGACCAACGCTTCCCCGACGACGCCTCCAGTTCGAGATCGTTCCGCGGCGGCGGCGGCGTTGAGGCACGGCGGGGGACGCATCGAGCGGGACGGAGGAGAGCCTGTCCCGTGTCCCCCCGCGCATCTGGGCGGAGAGATGCCGCTCTACGACTGCATGCTGCTGGTGAAGCCGCTGGTGCCCAGGGAGTCCATCGCGGAGCTGCTGGGGCGGGTGGCGCGGCGCGCGTACCAGCGCAACGGGGTCGTCACCGACCTCAAGTCCTTCGGCAAGGTGCAGCTAGGCTACGGTATCAAGAAGCTCGACGGCCGCCACTACGAGGTCGCTACCCGTTCGCTGTTCCTCCTCTTTCTTTTTTTTTCTTGACGTACCTTTGACGTGCTCGATGAAATGCCTAGATAAGGTTGGTCCTAGTTCCCTACGTATCCCGTGCCTTTGACGTGTTCAGTGGAATGTCCTCTCCTTCAGGAGTTTGCTATGCAGATCCTGTCTCACAATTTCTCGACTTTTTGTCTCAGAAAATCATACTGTGTGATTTGACTTAAGATTTTACTTGTAGTTTGCTGTCGTTCTTCCTTTAGTTTCGTAGAGACATGTAGACCGAGAGGATCAAGGTATGATCTGCGTCATTCCCTTTCAAACTCCACACTTTTATCTTTTGAAGTGTGGAGTTCAGGCATAAAGTGTGCGGTAGAAGGTAGAATGATGATTGATGAGATGCATCGACTTTTATACACTATGCACTGTCTGTAGCTCTCAGCTTGCGTGACATTTTGAGATGGATTGCTTCAGTTGAACATGCTACTGTTGGTTAGCTGTATGACTTTCGGACTTGGTTCTTTGTCTGTGTGAACTTGGTATGATGTAACCCTATGGTTTCTTATTGGTGACCTTAACATTGTCACGCTAGCCATATCTTATCTATCAAACACACGTGTGGTGAGGCAGGCAGGTTGGGACCAGTTGGCTAGTAGTTTTGATCAAAAGGAAACATCTGCTAGTATTATTGCTCTAAGAGGCTACAGGGATCTTTCGTACAACAGGTGAAGTGGAATGGCTAAAGCAACTCATATGTGCATGTACCTGCTAAGATAAAAGCTGAAACCAGTACCAGGTTTTACTAGGTTGACCAGTAGCGTTGCAGTATGCGCATACCTGTATATAGCGATTAGCTACTCTTGTTTTGTTGACGTCATGAAGATTGCCGTCTTCCTGACAGGGCCAGCTTATGCAAATGACCATGATGGTTCCACCTTCCTTCAATCAAGAACTCCATTACCTGAACAAGGAGGACAGGCTACTTCGCTGGCTGGTGGTGAAGCACAGGGATGCGGTCTATGGCCTGGAGTTTATCAATGAGGATGACGGGAGGAATGAGCTGAGCGGGTTCAGCTTTTCTCAAACAAGAGATCATGACATCGAATCAGATGATGACGATGATGATGATGATGACTACGAGTATGAGATCGAGGAGGAGGTGGAGGAGAAATAGAAGTGCTTCTGCATTCAGATTGAGTCTGTATTGGCAGATATATTTCCTTACAACATTAATGTTGTGTTCCTAATATCACCGACTTGAAAGTAGGATAAGAAGCAGAAACTTGTATGAAGTTTACTGTCGCATATTTTTGCAGTCCGAAGCATGCCTGTCATTTGGATGTTTGATGTCTCAGGTGTGCTCGCATCGCAGGAATTATGTTGTTTGACGTTGTACGGTAGGCATGAATAAACACGAGATCATTCATGCTACTGCAGTCATGAATCGTTTTTTTTTCTTAGCGCCTGCCTGTTGAGTTTTGATCATGTGACAGCAGTAGTGTATCGCTCATCCATGCATCCATCGGCACAGGAGTGTCGAGTATTCAGCAATATAATCTGGACAAAGCTGAGTTGCTGCTACTATCTGCTCGTAGTACAGTTCCAGAAATACAGTACTAGATATACAGTACAAGAGACCAGACGAACATAGACGGTGATGGACGGCCAGGATCCGTCAGAAACCATCCGCCAGCCTCAAGAACCACCCCACGATGCCGCCTTCGTCCTCTTCGGCGGTCTCGCGGTCCGATCGAGTCCCAGTCAGAGGCCGAGTCGTCGTACGCCCCCTGCTCCTCGCCCCGCCGCCGCACCACCGGAATAAGAAGCACAGCAAGGATGATCGATGCTGAGGCCTCTCCTCCTCCTCCTCCTCCTCCTCCTCCTCCTCCTCCTCCTCCTCCTCATGCACAGCAATGGCGGTGCTCTTCTCCGGGCACCGCCACCTGCACCGGCATGGGCCGCCTCACGGTCGTCCACGGCGTCGGGGAGCTGCTTCTGGAGGTAAACGGGGCGGCGCAGGGGACACAAGGAGACAGGGCGCAGACGACGATGGCTTGGACGACGGCGCGGGCCACAACAACGCGGGCTGTGGAAGGACCGGGATAGGGTGGGACGGGAGTAGCTAACGACGCAATGGACTTGCCTGTGTATCAGATCAGTGTTCGTGCTCCCCTCGGGAGAGCAGATCGAGTGGCCGATCGAGTGCGGGGAAGCTTGGCTGTTGACGAAAAAAAAATATATATAAAAGGATGCTACTGCGACACGATGTTCTGCTTGAGCGTGATACTATACGTACACAGATGGAGATGAGAGACCACCGTACCGGAGCTTGATTTTTGATTTATCTTCAGTAACCATTAAACAGCTCTCCTAGCTAGATAAAAGGCTAAGCTTTTTTTTTTCTATTAGCAAATCGAATCTGGGCGCTTGATAGTGTTAGACTAGAAGCAACTTTGCTGACAGCATTCTTCAGACTTCCAGAGCTAGCTTAGTTGGACGACGTGCAAGTGCAGGTTCTGGCTACACTGTCGTCCATGCATGCATGAAGTTGTTTTAGCGGCATCCCCACCACAGTTCCACGTATCAAATCCGCATTGGCCCCATCTGTCCTCCATGCACGTACGTCTCAGATCTTTTTTACAGAGCACTTGTACGTTGTGTGTCATCGCAATATTGGTTCATTCAAAAGCCATCGTCGTCTTTCTGAAGAAATCAAAATAGGTCATCATCGAAAGCTGCATATACCATTGCACAAAAAAGTATGATCCATGCAAATGCATGAGAAAACAGCGTTCATAACGCTATGGTATTGCAACATACTTGAACACGTACTGATAACCAGAGAGAGAGAGAGAGAGAGAGAGAGAGAGAGAGAGATTTCACCGGATAAGCCTAGCATATCGATCAACAGTGTGATGGACTGTTCTTGATCTATCCGAGTGTCGGCTACAGCTCCAGCAGGCGCCGTCTGTGCATGCCTGCACCTACTAGTAGTGAGGACGTGTATAATTTTCTAATCAGCCGTTGTACATTGACATTGCATGATTTTTGGCTTCAAGTGATGGCTATGGCTATATATGTATGCGGATTATATAATTTGTTAATGCTTTTCTTGATTAGTATATATATAATGTAAGGAGACAAAGACAGATAACAAAAATCCTGAAAAAATAAAGAAAAGGATCTGCAGATAAGACTATATCCAGTAAACTGTTTATTTGGCTGTCTTGTGTTATTGTAGCAGACACCAGACCATAGGCTCGAATCAAACCGCTTCCACGTGTATCTATCTAGCTAGTAGCTAAGTACGTAGTACTGCTTGCATCATCTCCATTCTCCCCAGACACAGAAGTTTGCATCAAGATATGCTTCTTCACGCAAACAAGGTTTTCTCTGTCCAGATTAAAACATCGCCGTTTCTCATGTCTAGACCTCGGTAACTTAAAACTGTTAATTTCGAATCATATCTCTGATCATCATCTCAAGAGGTTCAGTCTTCAAAGCCTCTTCCTCTCTGTTCGAAACTCTTGAGCCTCGTCTTTGTTACAACAAGTCAAGGCCTCAAACCACTCGATCACATTTTGCTATACCATCTATGAGAATCCAAAGCATGCATGCAAATCCATACAGAAATAACTCTGGAAATTACAGACACACACACAGCCGTAACAAATTCATCATTCAGTTCTGCATTGCCAAAGTTTGACACACGGATGAAGATCGGCAAGACGATGAATATAGTTGATTTATATATACCGATACATACATAGATAGATAGATTTTGTGCTAGTGGTAAGCATTACAGGGTTCAATATCCTCTGATGATTAGACCCTACGAAGAACTACTAGTGTATTTTTTTACTACTTAGTGGTAACTGCAGCAGCTATGTTTGACCTAAGAGTCAACAAAGCCATGGGAGTTCACACAGCTACACACGAGCAAAGACGATTGACTCTCCTTTGCCTTAGTAAACTACTCATATAGAGCTGCATAGCCATAACTGATGCCAAAGCATCTATATAAAAAACTAATCTGCTGGTTCTTCCTTTAATTTGACTGATATCATGGATCAAGCGAGCTCCTGGTTCTTCTCCACCACCCTCACCTCTTTGGCTGATCTCAGAATGCTTGCCTGCATTGTTGTCATGTCTACATCGTCAGCAAGTTGATCAAAGAAAGGAGCTTTCGAAAAAAAAAGTTGATCAAAGAAAGAACAATAGATCAAAAAACAGATTGGATGGATGTGTAGAGATGTTTGTATGGGTAAAGTCACCTGAGCATCGTTTATCTCGACGGCGAAGCCATCGACAATGGCGAGCGACGACCTCTTCCTGTAGGAATCGGGCTGGAGGAGCTTGGCGAGCAGCTTGTCGTGCTTGTGGCTCAGGTACGCGTCCAGCGTTGCTGACCCTTCCTTGGACCTGAACCAGGCAGTGCAAGAAAATTGTTCAGAAACCGCATTTAATTTGGATATGAGATGATGACCAGGCGGGATCAACGAGTGAGAGTAGTTAATTAGATGTACCGATCGGCTCTGAGGCGCTCGTACACAGGGTCGAAGTTCATGAAGACGAAGTAAACCTCTTGCTGCGTCTTCGCCATTCCTCTCTCAAGCTCGATTAGTCAGTACCTGATCTTCAGCTTCCTACTCTGGAGTGAGCTACTTGCTGCCTACAGGGAGCAACCTGTGCTTGCCTGGTTGGTTCCATATCATTGTAATGGGCCGGTATTTATAGGCAGCTGCCAGTGCCAGCAGCGGTGGAGTCAAGTCACACTAACTGCAGTGAGCAATGCAAGGTTTCTTAATCACTGTACTCGCCCAGATTAGGCGAGATCTAGAGTGAGTTAACTTAACTACGCAAATCACGCGCGCGACCAACAATCTGTTCAATCGGTTGAATCGGTCAGCAGAGAGCCGCGCCGCGCGCGACGAGAGCTAGCAGAGAGCATCTCACATTGCATATAATAAGCACACGCGCACATGTCAGATGTGACTTGTTGATCTGTATAAACACTGCGTGCCTTGTCATGCATATATAATTTGTGCAGGTTGCTGCAGAAGATGCATGGTTTCTTCCGTGCAGTGAGCGATATCCAAAAAAGAATTAATGTCTTCGGTGCATGCAGTGGGGCCGGAATCTCTGCACCTTTCCTGCCAAGCTGATGACCAGCTGATGAGGCTGAGAGGAGAGGCGCGCGTGTAGTTGCTGCCTCAGGATCATATCAAGCTCCCAGAGATTGGATGGGCACGGGGTTGCAGTCGCATGCAGTCGAGCCCGGGCATATGCATGCAGATGCTGCCGGCCGCTGCCGAGCGATGCAGGGGTGATCGAGGGCCCGGACGCGGGCAATATGACGTGTCGTGCGTGGACGCGGCGACCTTCAGATCCGTCCGGCCGTCCCCTCTTTTGGCAAACTGTGCATGCTGTACGTGCCTCTTGCTTAATTCCACCATGCATTGCATTCATGTCACATCTGCTCCTTCTTCTCGTGACCATATAGTATATCGAAACGATTCCATGTGCGGCATCTATTTACAGTGATTCAAGAGGTACAAAGTGCAGCAGTACCGCCTGCAGTGAAACGAAATGTGTGTGTTCCAACCCAAACTTCGTGTCAGGACATATATACACGCCTCTGCAATGTTGCTTGCCTCTTGTCTCCTGTGCATGTGCCTCTCGATGGATCTGCATCTGCCAGTGTATGGGTATGATAGCATAAGAAGCTAGCAGCACCAGTTTTATATATAAAAGTTTCTCATTGGATATGCTTTGGCAGTTTTTGACTGACAAACGTGATGCGCCAGTGGGGATTGATGATGCAAACAAGGGTCACATGCATGCATGTTTGACAGCACCAGTAGTGAGAGTCTCGTCGGAGATGTGGGGGACTGGTTTCCTCTCCTCCCATCAGGACATCACATGCCTGCCCTGCTACCTTCCATTTGGCTGGCCACTTCCCCGTTTCAAACTTTAGCTATAGGGTCATTTTTCCGGGGTCCCTACTCAATCGAAAAGGCAAGGCATGCTTTCTTCGTCGCTTCGCTTCATGGATGCATCTCAAAGCCAACAAAATTTGTGGTCATCCAGACGTGCATGCCAATAATACATAGCCTTCCTTTTCTTTCATAAATTTAATCCTAGTTTCCAAGAAGGTAATAACATATGTATTGCTCTCTTGGTACTCCACCTACCAAGATTCGAATTACGGCGCTCAAGATATACACACACAATGTAATCACAAAGGTACATGTAACACCATCAGCGCCTATGCATTTCAATTTCCAACGGTTGTCTATAGAGGAAGCAGGAACAAGTGGTACCCTAGCTATAGCTCAAATAGTCCATGGGCCAGCACTGTGCATGCATGGATGGCTCCAACTCCAAGCGTATCTAGGGCGAGCGCATAGGGTTCGTGCCATGGAGCTTCCCACCAGGCATGATGGCCAGTGTTGCATAGAATTGACGAACATGAGAAGCTACTGCTTTGTTTGATCCATTCTCCCAGCTTCGCCGCACTTGTGGCTCCTTTCGTCTATCTTTCGGTGCAGCATCAGTCACCATCACCAGGGAATTCTTCCCCATTTTCGGGCTGCAGACAATATATTGATCATTGACATTTCAGAAAGAGACTTATCGTTTTCTATACTCCCTCTGTTCCATATTATTTGACACTGGTTATTAATTCAAAATTAAACTAGTCAGCGTCAAATATTTTGAAACGGAGGAAGTATTATTATTGACCTGTACATTTATTCTCTCTGGCTTTTTTACTTGAGAATGAGAGTTACGTGTCCACGTGTATTGTGATGTATATATATATATATATATATATATATATATATATATATATATATATATATATATATATATATATATATATATATATATATATATATGCAAGTTAAGGTTAAAAAGGGGACATGGCTCTGTTCCAAAGTTGGTAGTAAGTGGCGGTGCATATATATGTTGTAGCTGTGGAACACGCTTCATAGCTAGCGATGGGACTCGGAACAGGCTGAGGCGTCTTGATGCATGCATAAGTGTCCAACGCGTCCACGTGGCCTCTGCAACGCGAAGGGGCCTACGCGAGCGCACAGTGAGTCGACGAAGACATGAGATGAGTGCGACGGCCATTACTGGAGTAGCAGTGGCGGCTCTATGCCCGTCCATCATCAGCTGAGCCCTTAGACGATCGATCCCCACGGAAACCCATGGATGCTGCTCTTTTTTTGCCGACATGCAGGCCGGGGAACCATGCAACTGCTCTCCCTCGCTCCCGTCTCGTTCGTTTCCAGACATATCCATATCCGATCCATATACAGCTAGCTAGCTATACAGCATCCAAGTCATCAAGTTTACATGCCGCAGTGCAGACTACTGCACTTACATTTGTCTTTATTTATCCCGGGCTTTGGATGCTCTCTCTCTCTCTCTTGGGGAGTCAAGAGTCATCGCCATGGATACTATTTTCTCCACAAATATGATGTATAAGGTGACGTAAGTAGTAGCTGCATGCATGTTCGTTGCATGCTGCTCGAGTTGGAGCATGCGCGCGCGCGCGCAAGAGTCAACGCTGCCAGTGGGGACGACGTCAATGGCGGCACACGCAACCGGCCGGCGCGCGTGCAGAGCAGCTGGCAACGCGATGCGATAGATGTGACGCCGGAATCGATCGACGTACCCAAGCCTCCAAGGAGAGTGCGCTAGCTGGCGAGCGGGTGGGCGGCTAGCTGTGCCTGTGCACGAACGAATTGAATCTGGCCGGCGGCAAGCGCGCGGCAATGATAATTGATATGATACGTAGTATCTCAGTAATAAGATTGATCATGCCGTGTGAGAGATGGATCGTGCTCATCGTCAGCTGGATTGCTAGGTTTCGGCGCACATGGCGGAAAGCATCTCGTCTTTCGTCCTCTCCTGGAGCCCAGCGTCGACGACGACGACGTACTTTGCCATTTGGTCTTGGTCTTTCGCCGAACGGTTTCGAGGCCTGGGCCGGCATCGGTTGGATATATGCATGTGCACAACAACAGCTCAATATGCTAGAGCCCAGCTTCCTCTGATGCAAGTGTGCACACGGACGATACACACAGATATACATCGGAACAGTTTCAGAGGAGATAAATATGTTTTTGCAACTGATAGATCGGCTAGTCTGCTGACATGACGTGACGGCCCGTACGTGACCGGGGTGAGCCATCCATCGCTCTGCAGGGTGCAGGGCTTATTAGCAGCTCGTGGCAACATTTTCTGAAGACTGAAGGCTTGCATCTTGGTTCTGCATGCAGCTCTGCTACCGATTCATTCAGAGGCATGCAAAACACATCAATCTTATCTCGTCTGCAGAGCCTCTGGCTTCCTTCCAGCTATCTCCTGCGACGAGCTAGTGCTTGGTTACCACTTTCAGACCATCTTCCTGCAGCTCCATGTCACGTGGCTTTTCAGGATCTCCGTCTCTTCTCCTGTAGATGCAGTACAGCACCAGCTGAAGGAGGCCCATCGGGCAACCAATGAAGTTGGGAGACTGCATACAAGAAAAATAAAACGGTCAGCGAGTGAAAATACGAATTATTAGGTTGTGATCTTATTTGACAAACTGTTGATGACCAAGTATATATGCATGGCGCTAACCGCGATGAAAAGATCCCTCCCAAGGAGCCCGTATATCATCCACAGAGCACTGGAAAGAAATGAAAACAGTGACAGGTACAAGGGCATGAACTCCACGCTTTTCGTCATAATCACTTGCTTCTGCACTTGGAAGTTCCATTAGTAAAATGCTTGATCGTAATGTTGCAGCGCTGTATATTTCTTTTGTTTTTTTTTACTGATGAAGTGAAGAGCAGAGGGTTATTATAGTTAATATACTCCCTACGTTTCAAAGTATTTGATACTGGTTACTCTCGACGTTGGTTAGTTCAGAATTAAACTAACCAGCGTCAAATATTCTGAAATGGAGGGAGTAGTTTAATTTTGAACTAATCACATCAAACAAATTAGAAACGGAGGTTCAGAGAAATTTTTTATCATGTACACATCTGTCTAATGGGACGACCAACTTTTGGTCTGTGTTCTTCATCTTTGTAGAGTTAGTACATATGACAGATTATCATCTTGATGCTTTTGAATTTTGATAAATTGATCACACTTTTTAAAGAAAAAGAAAGTACATAAGACAGATACTCCGACTGCAGCCACCATCGGAGAACTGTACATCGATACGGAAGCCACTAAACCAACACTACCAACAACAACCTTGCGCATATGGTGTGTATGGATCAAAAAGCTCGAGAAACATGCTGTGAAGCCAAATAACAGCAGAACAGGAAACACCAACTGCAAGGCAAACCTCTGCAAAAAAAGAAAATGATCATAACATATCATTTGAAACGTTAATTTGCTGAACGTTCGATCCATGTATACTAATAATCGTATGAAAGAATTGATATCGAATCGCTTACCTTTTTCTCTCCTGGTGCAAACCATGTGTACGTGCTGATGAAAGCAATCTCAAGCAGTATGCCCATTCCATTGATGGTAGACACCGGGAGGTTCTCCCATCCAGAGCTCACTATAGGGAAGCCCGTACCACGTGTAGAGGAGGCAGTTGAACAGAGCGAGTATGTAGGGCACGCATGAAAACTCTTGGACATTTCCCTTCTTTACCACCCTTCTGAACGTCAACCTGTGAAACATGAGTTGCAGAGCATATGAGATTTATATTGAGATTTTTGCATATATATATAGGTTATGCACACTAATTGCATGTCATCATGTATTCTACTTCTGCATATGATGCTTACAATGGTGCCGCATACAGGAGCATGGACGCAGCATTTCCTGCAAGAGAGAGAGAGAGAGAGAGAGAGAGAGAGATGTTGTTTAAGTCGCTAGTCATGAATGAAACGTGGCTTAATTAAAGAATACATGCATATGAGAGGCCAGTACCTAGAATTCCAACAGCTACACGAAGTGTATTAAGGACCATTCTATTTGTTGATCGATGTTCAGCCAAAGCTTCAGCCTTCAGATGCAGAGTAAAGCTGAACCAGCTTGACAATGACTATAGGTACTTGACAAGCTAGGTTGTGTTAATTTGCCTCGATCATGTCAGGCGATCTATTTATACTATGCGCGCCGAAAGCATAAGTGATCGATCGAGTTGCACGATGAGTGGGCTAGCACAATACAATACGAGAAGCAAAATTAAGGTTGGGGCTAGCTGCACAGGGGATTAGAATAGATTGGGCGGCTTCAGAAGTTCGATTTGTGGAATCGTGAAAATTCCTCTGAAACGTTACGAAAACGTACTAGAGTTGGGTGGGGAAGCTGATCTCCTCTAAATTTCTCAAAAAAAAAAACAAGCATGCATGTAATTAAATTTCTCAGTCAAACTCAACTTTATTTGTGAGGCGTGAAGCTGACAAGGAGCAAAAACGCTCCTTGTGGATCGATTTCACTCCTTCTAAATATAAATCATTTCAAATTTACAAACGCGACATACGTACGTGTGGAGTACATGCATGGACGCTGGGTGGAGTACATGTTTGAAGGCAGCCTTGTGGTAATTCAGAATATCCTCGCAAAAACAAACAAACACACATCAGGCCACTTCCTTAAAGATGAGTCACCAAAGATTGCAAAAAAAAAATAAAAGAGAATCGGCCTCGGTGGAGTCATGATGAGAATGTTTATTAGCCGTGTGGTTCAAGCTGTTGGGCAACGACATTGGAAGGGGCACACACTCTGCTGCGGCGTGCATTATGCAGATTGTTTAAGTGAGTGCAGGCCAAGTGTTGGCGTCGTCAGGCCCTGGGAACTAAAGCTAACGCGCGCACCATGATTTATTAACAGAAAAATGTTGCTTACAATCTTCAACCTTTGCTTCTTTTCCTGAAACGAAACGAAACGAAACGAAAAGGGTTTATTAGTGCTCCAACGCTTTTCATCCCGTGGCTGCTGGACTGGACTGGACTCTGGAGCTGTCATCAGTTGGTTGGAGTGTGAGCGACATTGCGACGAGGCGGCCCAGCGAATGTCGGTGGGTCCAGCCTATAACTTGAACCGGATGATCTGCTCGGCCCATATGGTTGGTTACCTGGGCCTCGGACATACTTTCACCAGATCGTCATGTTTGTCACCAGAAAGTGGCCACGTACGACTCAATCGTCTCATGTCACCGTATCTTTTCAGTGGGATTTGCGAGTGCTGCAGCCGCCTGTTCGCAGATTATGAAACGACGTTTCAGATCTATCTTGACGTCGACCGGTCTTGACAGAGTGATCATGCCATTGAACCAATTCTCCCCCCCACCCCCACCCCTCTAAGTGTTCCATAATGCCAGAGGTGAGATCCATGCAGTCAAATCCCAACGCCTTTTGCTTCGTTTTCCTTACCCACCAAAGGATGGAGCGCACCGGCAGCATGAGCATGTTGGTGACTTCCACTCCACTTGCATTGCTCCGGCCGGTCCTTATTATCTCCACACGCGGAGCCCGCAATCTGCCTCATTCCCGGCCGCTATAAACGTAGTACACAATCTCCAACCTACATACTCCTGTATGAAATGTCAACAAGGAGATCAAGATACTAAAGCAAATATATCAGGAACTCAGGTCTCAGGAGTGGCAAGCTAGATGCCTCCGGAGAAGAAGAAGAAGAAGGAGGAGGAGGCCGAGCTCGACGGGGACCGGCGGGTGATCGCGGAGTTCGAGGAGCTGACGCGGGATGCCGCCGCCGTCCAGCGGGAGACGCTGCGCCGGATCCTCGCCGAGAACGCCGCCGTCGAGTACCTCCAGGAGCTGGGCCTCGACGGCCGCACCGACCCGGACAGCTTCAGAGCCTGCGTGCCGCTCGTAGCGCACCGAGACCTCGAGCCATACATCGCGCGCATCGTCGACGGCGACGCCTCCCCCGTCCTCACCGCCAGGCCCGTCCACTCCATCTCCCTCAGGTACAGTATTTATTATGTCGTCCCTCGCTGCATGCCGCTGTTGATCTCTGCAGGCTCTCTGCTCACTCATCAGGCCTCTCACTGCATGCACCGCGACGTGTCATGCAGCTCCGGCACGACGCGGGGGAAGCGCAAGTGCCTGCTCTTCAACGACGAGCTTTTTAAGTCGACGATCCACGTGTACCGGACTTCCTTCGCTTACAGGAACAGGTACGTACGGTGTACACAGCTAGCGCACCGCCCGCGAGATGACGATTTCTCTGACCTGTACACGTACGTACAGGGCGTTCCCCGTCGTCGTCGAGGACGGCAGGGGGCTGGAGTTCGTCTACGGCAGCCGGCAGCTCACGTCCAAGGGCGGCCTCACCGTGACCACGGCCACCACAAACTTGTACCTCCACCACGACTTCATACCCATGACGCGCGACATCAGGTCGCCGCGCTGCAGCCCCGACGAGGTGGTCTTCGCCGCCCAGCAGCACGACTTGGCGCAGTCGCTCTACTGCCACCTCCTCTGCGGCCTGGTCTTCGCCCACGACGTACGCACCGTGTTCGCCATGTTCGCGCACAACCTCGTGCTCGCGTTCCAGACGTTGGAGCTGGCGTGGGAGGAGCTGTGCCACGACATCCGCCACGGCGTCCTCTCGCCCACGAGGGTCACCGCGCCGGCCGTCAGGACGGCCGTGTCGGCCCTCCTGTCGCCGGGGAACCCCGCGCTCGCCGACGAGGTGGCGCGCAAGTGCGCCGGCCTCGTCAGCGGTAACTGGTACGGGTTGGTCCCGGCGCTGTGGCCCAACGCCAGGTACGTGCACAGCATCATGACGGGGTCCATGGGGCACTACGTCAGGAAGATCCGGCACTACGCCGGTCGCTTGCCGCTGGTGGCCATGGACTATGGCGCTTCGGAAGGGATGATCGGAGCAAACGTCGAGCCCACCGTGCCGCCTGAGTCCGCCACCTTTGTCGTGATCCCTGACATCGCCTACTTCGAGTTCATCCCGCTGGTGACGACGACGAAGGCCAGCAGCAACAGCAACGGTGCTGCGGCTGATGAGTCGGAGGAGCCCGTCGTCGTCGGCCTGACGGACGTCACCGTCGGTCAGCACTACGAGGTTGTCATGACCACCTTCGCAGGTACGTACATATACATACTATATATATATATACCACCACCAATCGTCCCTATCTCCTTCGCTCCGACTCATACACGTGTGCGTCCTCCATCTGCACGTGTACGTTAATTGGCAATCAGCAGGGCTGTACCGTTACCGGTTGGGCGACGTCGTGAAGGTGGCCGGGTTCTTCAACTCCACGCCCAAGCTCGAGTTCGTCAGCCGGGGGAACCTCACGCTGTCCATCAACGTGGACATGAACACCGAGCACGACGTCCAGCTCGCCGTCGACCGCGCGGCGAACAAGGTCCTCCTCGCCGAGAAGCTGGAGGTGGTGGACTACACCAGCCACGCCGACGTGTCATCGGACCCGGGCCACTACGTCGTCTTCTGGGAGCTGAACGACGACGCCGATGCCGCCAGCGACGACGTGCTGCAGCGCTGCTGCGACGAGCTGGACCGCGGGTTTGTCGAGGCCGGGTACGTGAGCTCGAGGAAGGCGCGCGGCATCGGGCCGCTGGAGCTGCGGGTGCTGCGGACGGGGACATTTCAGAGGGTGATGACACACCGTCTCCTTCACGGCGCCCCCGCGAACCAGTTCAAGGTGCCGCGGTGCGTCGCCCCGTCCAACTCCAGCAGTAGCCTCCGGATTCTCTCCGACAATGCTGTCAAGGTCTTCTTTAGCACCGCCTACGATTGACGCCACCGGTTGCGCATGCAGTCAGCTGCTCGTCAGGATCTTGATCTTTTGCAAGCATCTGGCCTAGCTAGTTTTACTGTATAAATAAAAAATCTTTGTGTTTTGTGGTGAATTAATGTGAACATCCGTCTCTATCTATCTGTATTTCTTTTCTTTCTATTTGAGGAAGTCATGAGTTGAGAGCCTAGCAACCTGCTCCCCAAAGGAGGCTACCAATAAGCCAAGCAATTTGGAAAATGGGGAGGCAAGGCATAGGTGTGTGCATGGAAAAAGAAAATGGAAAATATATAGATGATGGGCCCCGTTCGTCCCTAATGGGCTCAGGGCGCAACTGTTCGGCCCATGTGTTAGTTACAGTTTCCAGTCGCTTCTGGTACCTTGGACCGGAGTCCGACCGCCGCCTTTGGTTTGCCTCCAGAACACTCGCTTCGACGTCATCTACGCAAGGAACCAAGCCACGCTGAAGCGCACACGCGACGAGACGATCATGGCTGAGCAGCCACCACCAAAAAGCCACCGGCCGCCGGGCCAGAGCGCAGCCGAGGCGCACGCCAGGACCGGTGACGCGGCTGCCGCCGGGGCCGGAGGAGGCACGACGACGACGACGCGGCCGCGCGGGCCGCAGTACCCGAACCCGCCGGAGCCCGGGTGGCGGGAGGGCCCGCGGTACCCGAACCCGCCCGACCCGTCGAACCCCGACCCCGCGACGCTGCGGGAGCAGTGGCTCTTCGCCACCCGCCGCTACAGCCGCTGGTACTCGCGCGCCTGGGGCGCCGCCGTCCTCGCCGGCGGCGCGCTGTTCGCGCTCGGCTGGGCCGTCAAGGGGCGACAGCCCGCTGCCTTCCAACCGCGGGCCGCGTCGCGACGACACGGCCGCCGCCGCCGGCCAGAAATCGTAGCCAGCCAGTCTTCTCGTCGTGCTGTACCTGTTACCTGTACCAGTGTATGTATGTATGTATGTATCTGTTTGTTCTTGTGGCTATCATCAATCATGTACCCTTCTTCCTGTCCGAGACTTGCACCTTCTTTTTTCTTCGTCTCGTGAGTCGTGACATGCAAATGTGCAGCAGCGATTTGGTGAGATTGGACACGTTTATCTAACGACTAATTTTGTTCGTTTGGTTCGATTTATAAACCTGCAAACAAAAAGAGGCCAAACGGTTGGAACAGAAGTGGTAGATACAGAACTCGTGAACCACTGAAATAACACCAGTTCTGTCGCTGCCACGGTGACAAGGGCATCGGTCATCTGCCCAAGAATCCAGTCCCGGACCAAGGATACAGAACTGCAACTGCCTCGAGGCTGGGGAAAGCGCGCGTTTTGGGTCAGTGGCAGGCGGCGCTGAAAAAGACCTTGGCGACGTTGCCGGAGAGGATCTGCAGGACGCCGGAGGAGTCGGACCGCGGGACGCACCGCGGCGACTTGAACTGGCTGACGGCGGCGCCCTGGGAGAGGCAGTGGCGCAGGACCTTCCGGAACGTGCCCCGCTGCAGCACCCGCAGCTCGAGCGGCCCGATGGCGCCGGCCTTCCTCGACCCGACGTAGCCGGGGTCGGCGAAGGCCCGGTCCAGCTCGTCGCAGCAGCTCTGCAGGACCTCGTCGGCGGCGTCCGCGTTCAGCTCCCAGAAGACGACGTAGTGGCCCGGGTCGCGCGACACGTCGGCGTGGCTGCTGTAGTCCACCACCTCCAGCTTCTCGGCGGCCAGGAGCTTATTGGCCGCGCTGTCCACCGCGAGCTGCAGGTCCCGCTCGCTGTTCTTGTCGATGTTGATGCTCAGCATCAGGTTGCGACGGCACACGAACTTGAGCTTGGGCGTCGAGTGGTAGAACCCGGCCACCTTCACCACGTCGCCCAGCCGGTACCGGTACAACCCTGACGACGACAGATTACCGTTATGATTAGTAATTGCAAGGAAGGAGCACACAAGTTTTTTTTTTCTTCTTCAGTACGTGTAATTAAGTACACTTCCATGAAGAGGCACCACGAGTTGGGACTTTGACGACAGTTGCATTCTTCATGTGAATGCAGACGGGCATGTCGGCCAAATTTCAGTCGTTATTAAGCTATGGTTAACGTTTCGTAACAGCGCTTCCAACAAGCTACCAAGGGCCAAGAACAATGGGCGCAGAGGAAACCGACAAACCGCCATTGACGTATACAAGCCATCCTCATGTCTCAGCAAATTACCTGTCGCTCGACTATAGTAGTTGTACACCTAACCCATAATTTACACGCCATTTGTTTGTTTACTATAGAATGCTTGGCTAGTTTGTCCTTGAAGTCTTTGAGATCCGGCCAATGTTTTTCTTTCTCCTCAAAACAGTATAGCATTTCACATCATAAACTGGTACGTAGATGTCAGGCTAGCTATGAACACTGCTAGCTGAATATATATACCACAAGTCTTTGCAGTTGCATCATCAGCTTATATTACCGAGCAATCAAGTTTAATATTCGGTGTACCTGCGAACGTGGTCATGACAACCTCGTAATGCTCGCCGACGGTGACCTCCGTCAGGCCGACCGGTTCCGCCTCGGCGCCGTCGCTGGTTTCCAGAGGGACGAACTCGAAGTAGGCGATGTTGGGGAGCACGGTGAACGTGACCGACTCCGGCGGCGCGTCCGGCTCGACGTTGGCGCCGATCCACCCCTCGGACGCGCCGTACTCCGCGGCGACGAGGGGCAGGCCGCCGCCGGCGTAGTGCCGGAGCTTCCTGACGTAGTGTTCCATGGACCCGGTCATGATGCCGTGCACGTACCTGGCGTTGGGGAACAGCGCCGGGATCACGCCGTACCAGTTGCTCAGGCCGGCGCACTTGCGCGCCACCTCGTCGGCCAGCGCCGGGTCCGGCGCCAGGAGCAGGGCCGACACGGCCTTCCGGACGGCCGGCGCGGTGACCCGGGTGGCTGAAAGGACGCCGTGGCGGATGTCGTGGCAGAGCTCCTCCCAGACGCGCTCCAAGGTCTGGAAGGCGAGCACGAGGCTGTGCGCGAAGGTGGCGGAGACGATGCGGACCTCGCCGGCGAAGAGCAGGCCGCAGAGGAGGTGGCAGTAGAGCGACTGCTGGAAGTCGGGGCCGAAGACCACCGCGTCGGGGCTGCACGCCTGCGACTGGATGGCGCGCATCGTGGGCATGAACTCCTCGCTGCGGTACACGTTGGTGGTGGCCGTGGTTGCCGTGAGCCCGCCCTTGGTCGTGAACTGCCGGCTGCCGTAGATGAACTGCAGAGCCTTGCCGCTCTCCACGGGGAACGCCCTGTAACGTAATACGTACGTACGTAGTATAGATATGGTAATCAGAACTGCGCCTTGCAACTCAGGCCGTACCTGTTCCTGAAAGCGTAGGAAGTCCGGTATATCTGCATCGTGGACTTGACGAGCTCCTGGTTGAAGGGCAGGTACTTGCGCTTCCCCTGCGTCGTGCCGGAGCTGCATGATGTCGCGGTGCGGTGAGAGGCCTGAGTGAGCTGAGAGCCTGAGATCAACAGTAGCATGCAGCGAGCGACATAATAAATTCTGTACCTGAGGGAGATGGAGGTGACGGGCTTGGCGGTGAGGACGGGGGAGGTGTCGCCGTCGGCGATACGCGCTATGTAAGGCTCGAGGTCTTGGTGAGTGACGAGCGGCACGCAGGCCCTGAAGCTGTCCGTGTCGGTGCGGCCGGTGAGGCCCAGTCCCTGGAGGTACTCCGTGTCGGCGTTCTCGGCGAGGATCCGGCGCAGCGTCTCCCGCTGGACGGCGGCGGCGTCGCGCGTCAGCTCCTCGAACTCGGCGATCACCCGCTCACCGTCGAACTCGGCCTTCTTCTTCTTCTTCTCCAACATCTCGCCGCTTCCGGTGGGATGAGGTGTCTCAGTTCCGGATCTGTGCTCTGTTCGTGTGATCACTGCACTGCAACAGCAAGATGGCGTAAAAACAAGGACGAGGTCAGGAACATGCAGCAGGTGGTTCAACAGCTGTGCTCCATCTCAATAGCTGAGGTGACTAGGTGGAACGAAGAAATGACGAATGCAGAGGAGCAGAGGAACGGCAGGCTCAGGTGTAATTTTCGCCCCCCGTAAGGTGGTACTGGTACCATTACCAATCAAACACCAAAGGGAGAGACAGAAAAACACCTCGATTTTTGCTAAATCGGTTCAATCCGGACGCGAAGATCAAGATCCTCTCTGCTCCCTTGCCCGGTGATCGAGGAAAGAGACAGCTCACGACGACCCAATTCGCCAAGAAACAGAACAGAGCAAGCAACGGCGCGAGGAACAAGAAGAACCAGCAGCCATGGAATGGAGGAACCGAACCTGAGTGAGGAGTGAGGAGGATACCGCCGGCAGGAGAGGGAGAGGCGACCATGGGTGTTAGCCAGATAATTGTAGCTTCAGTCTATTTAAACAGGGCCAAGCTCATTATCTAAAAAAAACAGCTAAGGGGCATGACAGGTGCCGGTAATTCATTGGCTCGTTAATCACCTTGCAGCTGTCCTGATTGATCCACTACCTGCTGGAAATGGAGGGGCATCGCTTGGAAACGATTCATGGAGTCTCTCATCACACCCCTCCGGAAAAAAGGAAAACATTCCCCCTCCCCCGGCCGGATATTCAAAGGATAAGGCCAGCATGATGTTTATCTGTTGACATTCGATTGCGCGTACAAAAACATTCAACAATCGCCTCATACTCCACTTGAAAATAGATTTTAAAGTGGAACGTTCAACAGTAGATTTTAAGATCCATTGGACTTGAAAAATACGCTACTAATACTAAATTTATTACAGGAATACACGTTTCCAAATCAGATCTAGTAGTATCTTAAGGCCAATCCCGAGAGCATGTATTTCTAAGAGTCAGACAGCCCAAACGCCACATGATCGATGATCCCATGGCGTCATATCTGGATCCTGATCCACCTAATGCGCCGTTAACTTAATCTGCTCGTGGGCTTAATCCAACACGTGGTTCTAGTACACGATTCAAATGACACATCTGCCCCAACTGCATGTAGTAACCATAGTGCAATTTCTCCTTAAATACTATGATATTGATGCATTTAACAAATGTAATACGTGTCCCATGGAGTCAAATCTTCAACTATTTTTTATTTGTGTGCTAGGTCATATTAAACCCTTTCAACAGGCTGTTAGTCCTAGAGAAACAGAAGGGAGATAATTAAGAGGTTGGCTTGCCTTGTTTCGGGTGATCTTGTACCAGTAGGGACATCTAACCAATTCGTTCTCGTTGCACAACACCTTTCCAACATTTGTGTGTCTGTTCAAGCTCTCAGGATTGGGCACGATGGCGAGGGCTGCGGTAGGCATGGGCTCAACAGCGACAGATTTGCATGCCCGACCAAGAAAGATTGCTCAGGTTGGCCTCATTGCGTTGCCCTCACCGATGAGGACACGAGGAGGAACAAACAACCACGGCATGGCCTGGAATCTGATGGACTGTGCACTGGTCTGCGCAGGACCATCCTAGGGCGGCCACTGGCCAGCCTGAGCCACACAGGATTATACGCATGCTCTGCGTAGCGGCTGCCTGGCCGGGGCCGGCCCACCGCCTCGCCGGAAAGCTGCTCTGGCCAGCGCCACCAATGGCGAGCAGTGAAGGACCGGCCAGCCGGCCTGCCGGAGGTGGAGCCGGCAGCGAGGGGTGCCGGTTCGTGGAGGTGGCGTTTGAAAGGACGCGTTCAGCAGCAGTGCGGGCGATGCTGTCATCGACGAACGTCACGGACGATCTGCTGTTGGGGTCTGAACTCTCCCAGTGCAGTGGTGGTCGCGTAGAACGGTGCAGGACGTTCAAGGCTCCCTGCACAGGTAGGAACAGGCCGTTGGTTTTCATTGCTCCTGGGGCATGCCAATCCATGGATTCCTAACGACAAGATGCGCTATTATTTCTGGGTCCAAGTGTCTAACAAGCTAAGCTAGCACAATCAGTACCATTTCAAGGACTAAACAAGTCAAATTAGCCATGAATGCCATCAATTCACATTCTATTCATTCACAGGAACAAC
This sequence comes from Neostapfia colusana, assembly GCA_030760725.1. Lineage (NCBI taxonomy): Eukaryota > Viridiplantae > Streptophyta > Magnoliopsida > Poales > Poaceae > Neostapfia > Neostapfia colusana. The sequence continues at coordinate 472,606 of JASWHV010000018.1, read as the reverse complement.
ACAATGATCCAGTGGCATCTGTCCTGTGGACAGGGGACACAAATTGACATACATCCTAATGTCTCCCTGTCTTTCTCCGCCCTGGCTACGTCTGAAGAAAAGAAGCATGCTGTCGTCTTGCTCAAGACTCGAGTGCCGACAAGTACTCGCAACAGCCAAAAATCTCTAGCACCACCTCTTGTCACATTTATCAAAAACAGACAGAGAAATGAAATTTAACTCGTAACAGCTACAGCTGCCACTTTAAATTGATCGGCTGAATGTATTGGTCTTTATCGTGCTTCACACTGAAGGATTTTTATGGGCATAACCTAACCACTCTGCGCTTTATGTATCTCAATGGACGATTATGATCCATATCTGCAATGCTTAAATGCTGGTCCTGCATTGCAGGACCCAATGACTGAGATATGTGGCCAATTTACAATTGACGCTTTCTCCGTTGCTTTCCTGCTAGGAACGCTACGAGATAATCCCTAAGTTATGGGATAGGGATACTTCATGGGGCTTGTCGGCCGAGGTAACTACACATATCACCTCAAGCTACGCTAAGGTTTTTCTAGCAGAATGTTATCACGTTCTTCGTAAGCTTGATTTGGTACCAACCTGTACAGTTTCGTGTCAGGAAAATAAGTGGCCACCTTCCATTTATTATTGGTCCAAAACCAACTGCGCTCGCTCTGCTGAAATTTTATGTGTCATGAACCGCAGTCCAGTTCATTTCTCATCTCTCCCATAAAATGTGTTAACTTGGTTCACCTAATAATATAAAGTCAAGAAAAGAAGCTTTCATCAGTGATATGAACTTGGAGGCAGCAGTGATTAGGTCATGCTTCAGCACAGGATACTTCAGCAGAATCACTGGCATCTTCTGAAGAATCCCCATCATTTATGAAATTATCCATATCATCGTCTTCCCCCGTATCCTCTTCACTTCCTTCGTATTCCTTGGGTTCAACAAAGTTGAGCTCCCGGGGTGCAGCTTGCCTTTTTTTAACCAACCGAGCTGAGCGTCTCGTGGTTGGAGTAGAAGACCCTTGTGCATCACCCGATTCACCTTTGTCACTCACCATCTCTTTCCTGATCCTTTTGAGCACTTTACCTGTGGGAATCCTATCGTTCTCATCTTCGCTCTCCATTTCTGTCACAGCTAAACGTGATGCACTCTTCGAACCAGGCACATCAACAGTCTGGTTGACATCCTCATTCTCACTATCACTGACTTGATGCAAAGCACGCTTCCTACTGCGTGTAATGACACCCTCTTGATCATCACCATCACCATCCTTGCTACTCCCAAGATCACAATCATCCGTATCGTCATCCTCACTATCGCTGGTGACTACCCTGCCGCTGAACGCTTATTATGCAGCGGCATGACCGGAACATCATCATCATCCTCCAACGGAACACTACAGCAGCCCGCGGCCTCGCCCGGCTTCTCGGCAGCCGTTTGCTTCTGTGCGCCCGGAGCCTCCTCACCCGTGAGACCCGGAGCTTCTCCCTTGGGCTCCCTCAGACGCGCGTTCTCGGCTTCGAGGAGGGAGACCCTAGCCTCCAGTTCCGCGATCCGGGAGGATCTGGCGGCGAGCTCGGCCTCGAGAGAGATGTCCGTATCGGCGTAGCCCGCCCGGTCCATCGCCTGCGGTCGTGGCGGTGGCGCCGGCGGCGGGTCGGCGAAATGCTGAGGGTTGGGGGGCGAAGCGGTATCTGTCGTCGGTGTGGTGAGGTGGCCGAGGAGAAACGACTGGAATTGAGGGGTTTCGGGTTTAACGAGACGGGGAGCCTGTTGGGCCTGGAATGGACCGACTAGTTGTTGGGCTAGGATGAACAATTTTTCGCGACTTTGTGCTGTTCGACCTATTGGGCCCGAAAGGCTCGAAATTTTTGGGCCTAAATGATCGTAGCTTGCTATCACGAACCCATTTTTCAAGGAAACTACTTTCCCTTGATTTAATTTATTATCACTTTACTTGGGGATAGCACTACACAAACTTTAAAAGATATGTAGTAATTTATTTATCGGAAAATGGTTTATAAAATAAATTGATTGGCTTATTCGGTACTCCCTTTGTTTTAAAATAGTTGATGCTGATTAGTTTAATTTTAAACTAACTAGCGTTAAATAATTTGAAATAGAAAAAAATATTATTAAAAAATGACGTGATAGTGATAACCGCATCCTTCTTTCAATCAGTGCATGCCTCTGGATCGTCCACAGCCCATGATGGACTTGGGCACCCGGGCGACCTTGTCGACGCCCTCCTCGAACACCACACCCATGCCCATGTACACGTGCGCCTCGATGTGGCAGTGGAACAGCCACACCCCCGGGTTGTCCGCCCGAAACCTCACCGCCGTCCATCCCAGCGGGTGCAGCGCCACCGTGTTCTTCTTGATCGGGTCCCTCAGGTTGAACTTGCCGGCGTCCTTCTCCGGGTCGAACTTGCCCTGCCCGTAGCCGAGCACCCAGAAGTCGTGGCCGTGGAGGTGCCACGGGTGCGTCTCGCTCTTGTTGTTGAGCGCCGCCGTGTTCTGCAGCACCACGTCCACGACGGAGCCCAGCGCGAGCCGGTACACCGCGCTCGTCGTCGTCCCGTTCGCCGGCGGCGGCGAGGCGATGTCGTAGCTCTCGTAGTCGTACGGCGTGTCCGCCGGAGGCCGCTGGTCGTAGGCGTTCCGCAGCCCGCGCTGCATGGCGAGGAGGTACGGCGTGGCCGGGAACGTGAGCGAGACGCCGTTGATGGCCCACCTGACGCGGTCGCCGATCCTGTTGTTGGTGTTGAGGAGGAGGAGCGTGCGGTCGGCCTTCGCCGGCGGGACCTCGGCGTGGTCCGGGTGCGCGACGATGGACCTGCTCTGCTGCACCCTGGCGGCCGTGTCGTTCCACGCCGGGCCGACCGGCTGCGCGGTGGGCGGTGGCTGGTCGTTGCCGGCGGCGGAGTAGCGCACGACGGCCACGCCGCTCGGCGTCTTGCGTTCGCGGCCGACGACGTGGGACGCGGCCCAGTAGTTGCGGGACGGGTCCTGGTCCGCCTTGACCAGGACGGAGTACGTTTCGCCGGAGTAGATGAAGAGGCTCTTGACGACGACTGGCTTGACGTAGTACCCGTCGGCTTCCACCACCGTCATCGAGTGGCCCTCGATCTCGAAGTTGAGCGACGAGAGCGACGCGAGGCTGCCGATGCGGAGGCGGTAGGTTCTCCCCGGCACGGCGGTGAACAGCGTCGGCAGCGAGCAGTCACCACCGGCGGGAGCAGCCGGCTGGGAGCAGTTGAACCTTCCTCGGCCGTTGATGAGCAGAGACTGCGGCTCGTTGACGAAGACGAGCGGGTCGGAGGCGAGCCCGACGGCCTGCTCGAAGACGCTCTTGTGCCACCAGTCCATGAGCAGGACGGTGTGGTCCTGGTCGTAGTTGAAGGGCTCCGACACGCCGTCCGGCACCGACACCACGAGCATGCCGTCGAGCCCGGCCACGCGCTGCATCCCGTAGTGCGCGTGGTAAAAGTAGGTGCCCGGCTGGAAATAATCCCGTAGAGTAGAGAGATGACACAACATTAATTAGCGCCCAGTGATTCATCATCATCACATGCATGGATGCCACGTACGTACGTGTAAGCAAGCTCTGCATATGACGGGGTAATTAAGAGAGAAATGGTCACCCTATCGACGAGGAATCTGTAGGTGAAGGTCTCGCCGGGGAGGATGGGGCACTGCGTGACGCCGACGGTGCCATCGGCCCACGGCGAGCCGATCTGCCGGATGCCGTGCCAGTGGATGCCGGTGTTCTCGGTCTCGAGGTGGTTGCGGACGGTGACGACGACGGTGTCGCCCTGCGTGGCTCGGATGGTCGGGCCGGGGAACTCGCCGTTGATGGTCACGGCCAGCTTCTGGAAGCAGTCCGGGGACTTGTACCGGTACGCGATGTCCCACGTGTGGTGGTGCACCTTGCCCTCCGCCGCGAACAGGAACGAGCAGAGCACGGCGGCGGCGGCGGCGAGCAGCCGCGAGGCCGGCACCGCCATGGTACGTGTGTTGTCGCTGATCGTGATTTGAAGCAACGTGGAGCTCGATCGATCGACTGATGATCTCGGTTGGCGTTTGTGTGTTCCAACCAGCCGGGGCCTCGAGGGGGTTTTCATATGTGCTGTGGTGGCTACTCGGTACTGGTCAAAGCATGTACGCGCGCGTGCGCACATGTGCACGTGCTCGCCCAAATGATTGAATTGAACCACACAACTCGCTTTGATCCAGTCCAAAACTTCATCATCTTCTTCTTATTATTATGTATAATGAGGAAAAGTAGGCACGAACTGGACTGGATTAGAGTAACCAAAATAATTAAAGAACAAAGAAGCGTAGCATTGGTCGGGGCGGGGTCAGCATTGCACTGCTGCATCAGGGGCGCCCTCGATCGCTTTCACGTGACCCGGCCCTGGACTGGAAGGCAGCGAGGCCGTGTTTCCGCCTTCCTCCCTTGAGAAGGCAATGCGACGGCCTGAGATCCGCGGCACAGAGCCTCCCGAGAAGGCAGCGGCCGGTGATCGATCTGACGGAGATGGCGGCAAGGTTGCTGCGCTGCCGCGTTCTGGCCGCGCGTTTCCTCCCCGTCGGTGGCGTTGTTGCCGCCCAAGCGCACGCGCACAGTTGTTTTCTTTTCAGAAGAAAGAAAAGCAGGATCCAACATTCTCTCGCAGGAATAGATGACGAACAAATTTCACCATCACATTTGTTGACCTGATAGCTATGAGCAAAGCCAAAACCGACGACAATGAAGAGGAAGAGGAAGAGGCGGAGTAGAGTAATCCACCGGCCTTGCTGGCCGGCGGTACCAACGACGACGGCTAGTCTTCAGTTTGGCGGCGCCTCCTCTTCAGACACACTTTTGATCGAACGACAGGTGTGTTTAGCTGGACTAGCTGGCCCTCGTGGACGAACCAATGACCCTTCTCTCCTCGCGCACACAGTTCACACACTCCAGTCCCCTCTCTATCTCGAGCCGAAGGAAGAAAAGACAGGGACGCTACCATGGCCCAGCTTCTGCAGCTCCCAGACCTCGCGGCGGCGCGGCCCCCCAGGATCCGGGGAAGGGTCGTGGCGGCCGCGGCGGGAGGCCGCGTGAAGCAGGAGGCGGCGGGGAAGAGGCGGGTGATCAGGGTCGCGGACCCCGTGCGGGAGGGCCGGCTGCCAGTGCCGCCGCCGCTCTTCTCCGTGCCGGTCACGCCGTCGGAGTCGCCGGCCGCGGCCAGGAGGCGGGAGGAGGACGACGAGGAGAGGCGCAGGTACTACCTCAACATGGGCTACGCGGTCCGGACGCTCAGGGAGGACCTCCCCGATGTGTTGTGCAAGGAGCCCGGCTTTGACATCTTCAGGTTCGTCCGGTCGTGTTAATCCCTCTCTCAGATGGATGACAAGTTGTTTGATCCTTCTCAGCTATCGCCTATTATGCTGCCTTCCCAATTAGCTCGTACAGAGATCAAATAGATCGAGAACGCAGTAGGATGAGTTTCAGTCTGCTGTATATGTTTGAGAAATCATGTCGGATTATTGCAAGCAATGTTATCCTAAACGGTAAACGGTAGACAGTCGGTGGAGGTTTGTTTACCGTTTAGCCTGTCTAAACGGTGTTTAAACGGTGTTTAGACGGATTAAACGGTTTGTACTGTAGCTACACTGTTGCAGCAAGTAAAATATATAACTTTAATCAATAAGTCCCCGTCTTCACAACTAAAGTACATAACTTGCAATAAATCACATGGAGGTTATTTAGATAAATTAGAACTCCATACTCTTATTGAGTTTCAGCTGTCTTGCAACTCTCAAACATGAAAATCTAGCAAGTTATAAAATAAAAGGATAATAAAAGATGCAACTCACATGTGCCATATGTATACTCTATGTTCCTGATATGAGAAAGCGCGCGGGGAGACTGAGCTGCGTGTGCCGCGCAGGGACTCGGGTGCACGGGTTCGGAGTATGTGGCAGGGAGATGGTGGGAGAGGGCGATCAAGTTGCGCGTGGGCGGTAGCTGATGGCGGGCTACTTCAGTTGCGAGCCAAGGGGGCGGGGGCATACCTGGTGGCAGCGGATCGGCGGCAGATCGAATACTACAACAGACCCGTGTTGGCGTAATCAATAGGAGTCTTCGACCGCGTGCAGCTTAATGAGCTGAAAAAAACTGGTTCTAACATTTTCACTTCGCCTAAACGGGTCAAAACGCGTTTAAACACGAATAGAAACCTTTTTGTTTAATCCGTTTACACCGTTTAAACGGCTGTTGACCCGTTTAAACGGGTCAACCGTTTAAATATCCGTTTAGGGCCTAAACTACACAGTAAGTGTATGTTTACCGTTTAAACACGTTTAAACGGCCGTTTAATACCGTTTAGGATAACACTGATTGCAAGACAGTAATTGTTTTGTTTGTTATCGACTCATCGAGAAGTTAATCCTGTCTCAAGACACACCTTCTGACTGGAAGTGATAGTTTCGTTTAGCCTTAGAGTACCATTTTTTGTCGGTGCAGTGGCTAGGCGTGCAGTTGGAACGGAGGACTTGAGTAGTGTGTTTTGTATTGATTACTGGTTCGACTGTTCAAGGTGCCATTTTTCACCTGAAGTATTGTATCCAGAAATGAAAAGCTCAGATTTTATCCCCTATAGAATCTATATTAAGATCGGGGTTGTCTGTGGATATGAAAAGATGAGGTCTTCTCCGTGAAGCTGTGTTCATCTGTCACGGAATGGGGGTGTTCATGTTTAATTCTTAAGGAGAATTTTCTGTAACTAGTTTAGGAAGGAGTGCCTGTGTTCCCAATTCGCGCTCCTACATATATTTATATCTAGACTAAATATGTGGAGAACGCAGTGGGATAAATCACAGTCAGGGATGTTTGAGGAATCCTGTTGGATATTGCATGGACATCAATATGGATATTGCAAGGACATTAATTGATTTGCTTGCTATCGACTGTTTGAGAAGTCGATCCTCTATCACGACACCCCTACCGGCTGCAAACAAGTGCAGTGGCTAGGTGTGGAGTTGGGATGGAGGACTTGTGTAGTGTAGTTGGTATTGGTTATTGGTTGACATGTTAAAGGTGACATCCCTCATCTGAAGAATCATATCTGGAAATGGGGAGCTCTTGTTTATAACGCTCTCTGGATATGAAAAGGGGTCTTGTTTATAACTCTGTGTTCTTCCCCTGGTAAAGAATTGGAGTATTTTGAGACTATGTGATGGCAATGTACTCCAATAGTGTTGATCTTGAGTCGGGTATCCTACAATAATAAGAAGTCTGGACTGTAGAGGTTACATGCCTCTCAGTTGCCCCTTTAGCACCAGTCCATATATTAGATTTACTATAACATGGCATCTTGTTTCAACCTTTTTTTGTGTGTGTGTCATTTTCACCTTGTCTTCTCTATGAGGGGACTATTAAGTTACTAACTGTTAGCCTTACATTATGCTTGATGCTTTTTGTAGTTGGATCCGGACATGGCATCCTTTCTCATTTTTCGCAAGCAACATGATCTTTGCTCCACCTATGTAGTTATATAATCCGTTATTTGGGCTTTATAATCCATAATACAGATGGGATCTTACAATTTGAAAGCATCCTTGTCCATTCTAGACTTCTGTTTGCTGCAGCATTCTCTTATGTAGTTACCTCAGCAAACTGACCCTCTATGAGTACATGGCTGCTTGCACATTTTGTTTTTACTGACCTATTGATATCCCTGAGTTCATTTCTATTTTTTGATTGTTCTGCAAATATTTCGCTGATGAGGTCTGCCCTTTTATTTTATTTTGGAAGGAAAAAAACTGAAATCTTCCCTCACCCCTGTTGTAATTTGTAGTTTAAACCACTTGGTTTGATTAACATGCAATGGGTAGTGTGCCACTATGCCTCATTATTTACTGAATGGTATAATATTATCTACAGTTTGCCAGAAAAAATATTACTCCCTCCGTTTCAAAAAATTTTGAAACGGAGGGAGTACTATGCTAAACAGAAAAATACCATAAGTTGTTTCTGAATACCATGGGATCAAGGGGGCAAGCCTTAGATACTTGTTACCATGAATCCTCTGTTGAATTGAGCTTCATTCGTTACCGTGGATCATCTGTTGAATTGAGCTTGGATCACAATCTTTAGATATTTGCTTGTGTCAGGCTTATCTAATTCAGCTATGTAGTCCGTACCCTACTGTTTGTGGAAGCTATATCTCCTTTCAGAGCTTGTTTACTTTGCGTTCTATTTATGTTTTCCTGATTCCATTTGTTACTGTTTTTCAGAGATGACATTGTCTTCAAAGATCCTTTGAATACGTTCAAGGACCTTGAGAATTACAAAAGAATGTTCTGGGCACTGCGTTTTACTGGACGGATTTTCTTCAAAGCATTGTGGGTGGATATAGTTAGTATATGGCAGCCTGCTGACAATCTTATCATGATTCGCTGGATTGCCCACGGTATTCCCCGAGTCCCTTGGGAGGGCTATGGTCGCTTTGATGGTGCTTCTGAGTATAAACTTGATAAGAATGGGAAGATATTTGAGCATAAGGTGCATAACGTTGCTATGAATCCACCAAGGAAATTCAAGGTCCTACAGGTTCAGGAGCTTATTAGATCACTGGGTTGTCCTTCCACTCCAAAACCGACTTATTTTGAGGCTTCGTCTCAAGATTTGAGCGCTGTGCCATCTTACATGAGATCGGCATGGACAAAATGCTACATTTCATTGTGTCATGTGCTGTCAGTAGCAAATCTAGGAGAAGGATAGGTTGGATTTAGTATGTAGCACTCACCTTTGTCTTTTCATTATATGATAGCGTACAGAGCTACTAAGTTCTACTTGGGTCATGACAGCTGTATATATGTACGGTAAGAATTTATAGAATAAGAATGTCTCTTGGTTAATGTGTATATATATACTGTAATGATGCACAAGCTTTTGGTTGTTAGATTCATCAGTCAGAAAGTAAGTCTGACATGTTTTTATTCCCAGCGTCAGGATTAGTGCCAAGTTGATTGGGCATAACTGTGTCAGCTCTGCATCTTATTTATGTGATGTTATAAATGCTAAAAACAGAATGCTCAGCAGTCCTCATCTACGCGAAGAACACTCAGAATGGGCCGAGCCGTGCAAGGCGAAACTTAACAATGGGCCGTGTGACATCGGGCCGAGACTTAACAATGGAGGCGGCAGGCCTCTCGAAGTAGCGTGCCGGCCCGTTCGCGGAGGCGGACACCACCCTTTCGAACTCTATCCACGCCCAACGGCCGAGACGAAACGGAACGCCAGCTCACTCCCGCCGCCGCGGCGCCATGGCCTCCGTCGCCTCTTGCTCTGTCTCCACCCTATTCGTCTCATCGTCCTCCCACACGCCCTTCCGCAGAAGCACATCTCGCCCGTCTCTCAGCGCTCCGCCGCGCCGCCGCAGGCTGCCGCTGTCCGGCCTCTCGGTACAGCTCCCCCACGCCCCCCTGGGCTTTGCTTCTCGCACCAAAGAGGACCCCGTTGCCCAATACCTGAGGCTAATTTTTGTTGCAGGCGTTGAGATGCCTCAAATCGGGGAAACCGCCGCCACCAGTTAGAGGAGTGTCGGTTCGTAAGGCGGCCGAGTCCGTTGATGGTCGAGGTGGAGACAGAGCCGCGCCGTTCGACGCGTCGTGCGGGCTGGCGTTCGCGACAGTGGCGGGGATGCTCATGATCCAGGGGTCGCAGCAGGCGCTGGCCGCGACGCAGTTCGCAGGGTTGCAGCCGGCGGACGTGCTGGGGGAACTTGGTGACATCAGTACAGGTTTTGCTTCAGTTAGGAGAACTGCCACTGCCTTGTCCTGCTTTCCCCCATTTCATTCTCTCTTTTCTTGGGTTCAACCCCCCCCCCCCTGAAAATCATTTATATCTTGACCTCAAATTACATTTTGTTTTGTTTCCCATTGCTTGATAACTAATTCTTTGTGTCCAAATTAATCTGCATTTCAGGCGTTCCTGTTGATATTCTTTTCTGAGCTAGGAGACAGAACATTTTTCATTGCAGTAAGTACTAGCATTCACTCCATAGGCATAGTGAGATCACCCTTCTGCAGTTCCGTGTGCTTACTGTCATGTTGGATTGCTTGCACTGTGCTTTCGGGGTTCATGCTCGTACAGAACGAATGAACATGGAATGGTTTAGTAGTTTAGTTATGGGCGCCTTTCTGTTAGCAAATTGTATAAGAAATCATGAAATAAATGTTTCTGCTACATAAAGTTTGTTTTTCTCTATTTACTTTGAATTTGTCATACTATTTTTTTGCATTAAAATATACTAAAATGAGTCATTGATAAATGCTGCAGTTGCATGTGTTTGAATAGGCACTTTTAGCAGCTAGGAGTTCTGGAGGAGTAATTTTTCTTGGCACATTTGGAGCCCTTGCGTAAGTAATACAAGTGCATTTCCATGCTCCCATTTGCTTTGTTTCTTCATTAATGCTGTCACAGGTTTTATGCGCTTCTAGTACATACATGAACATGGATATCTGGCATTACATAAACGAGTTTCATTTCCTGAGTCATTGACAGGGTAATGACTGTCATATCTGTAGTTCTTGGTCGAGCATTTCACTATGTTGATGGCATCATTCCATTCAGGTAATTATCCTCACTGTACAGGAAGTGCTTCTAATGGCTGCCCTTATTTACTGAACCTATTATTACATGCAGCTTTGGTGGTACTGATTTCCCTATTGACGATGTCGCTGCTGCTGGTCTCTTGGTAAGGACAATATCTTGCATTTTGTTGGGTAAATTAAAATATATGCTCAGATTTGTGAAAGGGGTGTGTTGTTACTAATCTTGCATTCTTTGAGGTTAAAACATGCTTTGCTATTCATGACAAACTTTAATGGATTATAGGTCTATTATGGGGTCACTACATTACTTGATGCAGCTTCAGGTGATGATGAAAAGATCAATGAGGAGCAAGAGGAGGTAGACCTTTTAAAGATGTGCCGAGAACATCATTTTAAGTACTTATGCTAATTAAATATATTGAATTCCACATATATTATCAATCTAGATGCAAGGAAATTTCCTTTCATGCATATATATCACCTAAAATTTTTACCTCCTGAATATGATTGTACCCTAGAGTATTATGTTCATCCTACTTTCATATAATGTTTTGTATCCCGGACACCCTGAAGTCATATCTTTTTTCTGGTTCAATATGCATTTTTCCTAATTTTTTGAGTAATGGTTCAATATACCTAAAAGCATGCAGAATAGTCCAATCCGTTCTCCTTTTATTATGTTTTGCTTTCAGTGAAGCCCTTCTTTTGAATTTTGATACTTGGCATTACTACCATATAATTGTCTTAAAAGGAACTTTGCAAAAAGAAATGCACACAACTTACACTACGAGAAAATTACTAAATCTATACTTAGTAGAATGTTTGTCATGGCCTTGAACATGTTTCTAATTTTTATATAAAACTCTGTTGAAAAATTGCAGGCCGAGCTAGCAGTTTCCAAATTTCCTGGAAATGGGGCAGGGGTCGTGTCTGCTGCCAGTACATTTGCTAGCACATTTGTCTTGGTTTTCGTTGCTGAATGGGGTGATAAATCATTTTTCTCTACAATTGGTACAACCGCTAACTATATATTATAAATTGTGAAAAATCTATGAGCATACTGAACTTTGACTGTACATTCGTATACTTGTACAGCACTTGCTGCAGCTTCATCCCCTTTGGGCGTCATTGCTGGATCCCTTGCTGGTCATGCCCTTGCCACAGTGGTAAGATAAGTAATAACAGTAACAATTAAGACTTGAGACAAGATAAGATAGCATTAGCTTGCAGGAACACTCGTTTATTATTATTTTTTGAACTAAAGCACTCGTTAAATGTCCCAGATTAACATACTTGAGCAATGAACATCAGAATTCTATGATGGAATTCTGTCAAACGTTTTCTTTCTGGGGCCTTCTCTTGTAGCTCTTCATTAGGAAGCCTTCATTGATTTGACTCAAATGGAGTATAAACAAGATAGGACTCTTAAGTTCCTCCATTGTTCACTAACACAACTTCTGTCCATCAATCAGAAAACAGTATAAGCAAGCATCGACCGGCCAGTTAGTGTTCTACAAATTTTAGATTTCTGCCTGTAGTTTTCCAGGGAAAAAAGTTGAGATTAACAAATTCCTTCCTACAGATTGCCGTTCTTGGTGGCTCTTTGCTGGGAACTTTCCTCTCTGAAAAGGTAAAGTTGTAGATAGTAAATACTAAAGCACCTCAAATTTCCTGTCAAACTAGGTCTGGCCAAATGTTGTCACTTCATGTTTTTAAAATGCAACCGGATAATGGGTTGGCATTTGATTTATTAGTCAATTGATCAATCACTTGTATTTTAGCAGCTAAATTTGTAAAACAAAGGGAATCCTATTTTAATTGAACAAATGATGTGTTTTAGTGTAGAAAACAATTGTTAGCTTATTGATAAAACTTTAATTAACTCTTGTATCTTTCATTTTGTACAAAGTCTCTGTGCATTATGTCACTGAAATGATGCATCTCTGCGCAGATTATAGCATACATAGGAGGGAGCCTGTTTTTAGCTTTTGCTGCCGTTACCATAGTCGAGATCCTGACATGAGGAGGAATTCCAAGGTTCATCAACAAGTGCCGAAAGGTGCGTAATTGAGTTCGGCATACAGTGACAGGCTGCTGTGACCTAGAGTCTCTACTTTTCTCAAGGCGTGACAAAATTGCTTAGCTAATTGTGTTGGTAGTACATTAATTTGTTACTTTATTGTCTACACAGGATCTTCGTTGTCCGCTTGAAACATCCCACACTTGCATAGAAATAGAATGATTCACAGTTGGAGGTGAGAATTCTGCTTGCTTATCCAAGACAACGTTTCATCAGCATGATTTGTGTCGGCACAAAATGCCTCAGAAGTTGGAGAAGCTGGGTCTGAGGAAATGAATTGCAAGTCCCATGAAGCTGTTTCTTCTGACATTCTTTACACATACATCTATCAAAGATTGTAAAGAAAAAAAAAAGACAACTGATAGGCCACTCTCTGTTACCCGGGGATTAGTGTTTCCCTTGTTTTTAAATGTAGCAACCTCCCACAAAACTCCCAGATGAGCGCTGGGGGGTTGCTATTGTACGGGACCGTTTTTCTCTCTATACACATATGTGCAGTTCTCCCGGGTGTCCCAGAGAAAAATTTGTAGACCACACTGAGGTTCATTCCTTTTGGATTTTTTAACAAAGGTGATCCAATCCAACATGCGTTACCATTGTCAAAAAGTATTTAAACTGTTTTAGTGAAGAGTATGTCTTGTACCTTTGTGTAACAGTCGATAAAATGCTCAATTTTCTCGAGTTCTAAATGTGCAAATAGCCCCTTGCAAATTCATGGCACTCTCTACTTAACATAAACCTACATCATAAAAAACCCAACCATCTTTACTTTCCGCACGTCTTCAGACGATGGATGAATGTCCATTCAGAAAAGAAGAGAAAGAATAAGTTATGTTTACTTAAATGTCAGAGTGTCCAAAACTCGGATCCTTGTTCAGGCACAAATACATCTAGGAACTGGGAGCGGTGGCCTAGTTCTGGCACAAGAATTGGCTAATTTGCTACTCCCTCTGTTCTGATTTATATGACGTTGGGTGAACTAATTTTAGTTCATCCAACGTCAAATAAATTAGAACAGAGGGAGTACGTTTCACAGCATAGGAAGAAGAAGAGCGGCGTCTCCATTCTTGGGATTCCCTCTGTATATGGTCATCGTCTCCTCATCTAGATCAACCAAGACGGTGCACAGAGTGTACAACGTCGGGCCTGAAGAGTAAGGAAAACAACTTCAGTTCTTGTTGCAAATTTACATTACTGTTTTCAGTAAACAGCAACCCAACATGCATGCATGAGTATAGAATATGACTGGTACGATCACCTGTCATAAAGATGGGGTACTTGTCATCAGCTGTGTCTCCGAGCAGTGAAAGTGCCGTCTCTTTGGAGTCCACTGGACACTGCGCCGCTCTCTTCTCTCTGGTCATGGAGTTGTCGTCCTGTACCTTGTCGATGGAAGACGTCTCAGTTCGTCGGTCAGCAGATTACTACTAATTAAGAAGCAATCACCTCGGAGTCGGGGAGCAGCTCGCTACCTGCTTCACCTGGAGGTGCCGGTACATGTTGGCGTGGAAGAATGGCGCGGCCCCGGCCTCGCGGACCGCGAAACGGTTCCCGGAGGCGGTCTCGACGTTCACGATCCTCCGGCCCCTGACGTCCATCAGGTTGTAGCTGTGGCCGACCGAAACGTTCGGTGAACAGATCCTCTGGTCCAAATTAAAGGGGAAAACATTCACACAAGGCTCTGTAACGCTGACGAAACAAGGCTGCTTGCTAGCTGTTTCTTTTACTGACGAGAGAGTGAAAGCTGAAAAGGGCATGCTTCTCTAGCTAGCTTGCTACGTACGTACGTGGATTGCATCCTCGAGGTTCCTCGCTTCTAGCAGGTCCCGCGACACGAAGTTCCGAGCAATGGCGCCCGCGACGATCTCGTCGTTCACCGGTGGGACGGAGTCGAGTGTGAAGGCCTGCAGGACACGCCGGTGTCGGAATGAAAGACCGACCGGCTGGAATCCGTCAGCAAACTGGGATCGATGATTCAGAATTAGATGGCGCAGTGTAGTCTTTGCTGCGCTTAATTACCACACCGTTGCTGTTGAACCCGAAGGCGCAGCTGGGAAGCTCGCCGGCGTACGTGTAGGCGGTGAAGGACATGCCATCCGGCAGCGTCGTCCTCACTAGGTAGCTGAAACACAGTGTGTGCCTGAATCGGTGAATCCTGATAGAGAAGACTGAGCGAGGCAGGCAACCACGTCCACGTACGTGTGTCTGAGCAGCGCGACGTTGCCGTCTTCGTTGTGCGCGACGACCGCCGTGGAGTCGCTGACGATGAGGACGTCGGAGCAGTCGGCGTCGGCCTCCTCCTCCCGCTCCTTTCCTTCCTGGTCTTCCCGGCCGTGGCCACCCTCCTCCTTGGGTAATACGGGTACGAACGGCAGGATCTCCTTCCTGAAGTTGACCAGGATGACCTGCGCACAAAGACCGACACGGTCCACGTCAGCAAGCAGAGGCGATAACGACGTACGGTACGGCAGCACAAGAATTGAAGGGCGCGAGAGCTAGCGTCGTCGTACGTGGAGGAGCGGGACCCCGCTGCCGTCGGCCGTGCCGACCATCTCGTCCCAGTACCGCGGGTACCTCCCCCTGTTGGCGGCCTGGAGCGCGGCGAGGAGCGGCCGCGCCTTCGCCGTCGACGCGAACGGCAGCAGCTGCTCCCGGAGCACGGCGTCCTGCCGCATCCTGCTGCGGATGACGTCGCTGAACCGGCGGCCGACGGCGAGGCCCAGCGCGTACCCGCCGGCGCAGCGGCCGGCGTCGAAGACGACCAGCTCGCCGCCCATGGACTACGTACGCCACAGCGCCTCGCGCGCTTACGTCATGTGACTCGCGCAAGATGGAGTGAGTGACACGAGCACTCGAGCAGTTGCCTTATCTTCAAATTCCCGGTGTCCCCAACTTGCTGGGCTGGGCCGAGCGAAGAATCGTCTGTTCGGGCTAGCCTCTGTTCGAATTTGGGCCAATAATAGCCCGTTGGCCTCCCATGCAACCAATAATAGCCCGTTGTCCTCGGTAAACCCAGACGGGTGGTCACTTGCGAGACCGAAGTACACAGTGCCCCGCTTTAAAAAGCAGCAGCAGCAGCAGCTCATCGGGAAAGGGAGCATCCCCTTGGAATTTGGAGACGCCCGCATCTGAAGCCAATTTTTAAGTGCATCCAAATCCAATGGGGGCTTAAAAAGTTGTTAAGATAAGGGTTGATGGTTGGGGACACGAGGTTGCAGGCATCCACATGCACACTACTTACTACAGTACTCTGTAAGTTCCAAGCCAAACGTACGCCTCCCCTCTGGCTGCTAGCTACTGTCTTTGGCAACTTTAGGGTTAGGGTTTCAATTCACACCACACCCCGGCCGGACTCTCCTGAATCTCTCTCATCCAACTTTAGGGTCAGGTTGCAGGGTACATTACATACTCGAGACACGGCTCAGATGGATCATCCAAGGGCAAGGAAGAGAAGGGAGTCGCTGCGCGCAGATCTACTGCGTGGTGACACGTACGAGAAGGAATGGAATAGCAAGCCGCTGCCGGAAACTGGTGAGTGGCAGCAGGCATGGTTCTCAGGCTCCAGGCTCTGCTGCAAATGCCACCAACTCATGTTTCAGACCCTGCGCATATATGTAGTGTTGCAACTTCAGATGATGAGCAGGCACTTTCCGTGTTCTGCCGCAGTACACGGTCCGCATTGGTAATAGTTGTTCCATGTTTTTAGTGTCATCTAGTACTACTACTAATCAACGCAGTGTTTTAACTACTTACTAGTAATACTCTTTGACGATGTAGGCGAGACATGGGCATTCTACGACCAGATACTACAGCTGACACTGCCAGAGATTTCATTTCCGAAGTGAACAAATATTTGAGCCTGTCGGTGTTGGCACTTCTTTCAGGCGCTGCAATTGACTGTCCTCTATACCTCCGGATGTAATAGTCATCGAAGCACATGAAACCGTATGAAAACGAAATCAATGGTGGAGTTGGGGGCAGTACCGAAGCCGTGAAAATTAAAATTTCAAACGGGACAACCAGTTCGAACTTTGGTAACCATTTTCAATCAAACAATAAGACATGCAACAAAACAGTTATTACACACATGATTTGCCACATTTTTTCTCTGTACACTGATATGGCCACTGTCATCAGCCAGTCAAACACCCAATTAGCAATATGATCCAGAATATACATACAATGAATGAAAACGGGTGCCACCAGCACCTTCGACGCACAGGAGCTTTAGGTGAATTAATGCACTGTCCTTTGTTTGATCTCATCCTGATGGTAAGCTCTTGAGGAACAACATACCTTGATGATCAGCTCAAACAAGTATACACATGAAACTCGAAGCACACATGGATCGATGTTCACATTCAAGGACATGTCACTATGTATGGTGACAGAACTCAAGATGGCACAATTATACAAAGACAACGGCAAAATTGTAACTATAAGTAGGTAATCACAAATCAACTTATTTTCACAACTGATAACTACATCAGAACAGCTCCATTCGAGAACTAAATTTTTCGTGAATAAAAAAAACCTGCGAATTTAATATCACAAAATGAGAATAGTACTAATCGCATACGATACCAATACAGGTGTAGTATAACCTTGCTTGAGTAGACGTTACGTTGCAGGTCGTGGTATACTATATTGAACATTCCACGGCAACAAATCAAGTGAAATAATCTGCCACGTAACAATAGCAACAGAAGTATCTACTCTCAAGCAGTACATGTATTCAAATTATCCAACTGCCTTTCATATCTTGAGTGAAAATTTCGAAAAGAATGGGCACCCCTTTTGGAATCACAGGAAATCAAGGCCGACACTGAGGCTCACATACTTTGACAGACCAAAGGTTGTGGATAACATGTGAAAAAAAAAACATGCTGAAGCATTAGCACAAGTGGATCACATTCACAAGCAAATGTACAGGAAAAATCACAAATCTCAAAGGTAACGTACTAGCACATCACAAATCTCAAAAGGGAGAACACGAGACTTGGTCGGGGACAGCAAAAACTTTGGGGTACTTGATGATCCAGTCCAAGTGGCTCTCATGCTGCAAAAAAGCAAAGGATAGCTGACGACCGGCACACTTCGAATTGGCAGTTGAATGCCAAGTCCCAAAGCAAACAGGGAGAGATCGAAAGACGTCTTGCTGTAGCACGAACCGGAAGACGGCTATGCCCAGATTCCCACGCTCAGAAAAGCACCGTCCTAGTAGCCCTCAATAAAAGCGCACACCGCCTTCAATACACCACAGAAGGTTAAACCAACAAAGATTCATGTATAGATCGTGTGAAACTGCATCAAGATCTACACAGGTAAAGCAAAAGTTATTCATCTTTTTATTCTTTTCAGAAGCTTGCATATTCTCTTTCTGGAAGAGATAGAGTAAAGGTGCAGCGAGCAGATCAAGGATTTATCGGTACCCAGAAGAGCCAAGGTTAAGGAAAGTACAGAACTTAAAATCTCAAATAGCACCTGAGGAAGAATAAGAACAAGAAGCACCTGAGGAACAATACTCCTAGACTAGTAGGGACTCGCAGACGCATGAAGAAACGACTGCTGGTTCTTCCATACCATCCATCGACGATATAGTATGCTTAAGCAGCTCAAAGAAAATTATTAAGATAGAGCAGAGATCAAGAATACATGCATATGTGAACTGGAAAAAAAAAGAGACATCTAAACCATCAGATCAACTCGAAAACTTGAAAGTTGCGAAGCTGCATGGCTAATAAAGCGCAGGAGGCGCGCGGAGGGAGAACCCTTCAGTCCAAGCAACGATGGTGCGAGATCGAAGCTTTACCTCCCGCTTCATTCACTCATCTGCTAAGCGAGCTCTTTCCATGGCCGTTTGCTTGGCATGTGGGTGAATGAGTCGGCAGCTAATTCGATCCACACCGCCCCTGAGTGGACTGAAGGACGCTCTCTTCCGTCCAGCAGCCGGGCATATCTCACTACTGCTACGGCGCCAAACCAGCAAGCAGGATTCATACATCAACAAAAGAGCTGGAGATCGATCGAGAGCTTCTCATGGCATGCTGCAGATGGATCTCTCTCTCTGTAGATCTTGTGAAGAGAGCCGCAGATGTTGACTGGTGCAAAGGAGAAAGGTAGTGCGACTAGAGGGCAAGGCATACAAGGCACTGGGAGAGAAGGCCATTAAATAGAGCCAAGTTGTGACATCACAAACATTATAATTAAAATGTGTGTGTATGTATGTAGGATAAAATATTGCGAAGTGGCTAAGTAAGGCGCCTAGGCAAGCCTCGTGTCAATTCCTCGCTTGCTCGCTCGCTCCCTTTGCTCGTAAGCAAGATCACATGAGGAGGGCCAGCCAATTTAAGGGGGCCCAAAGGCCAGAAAACGCTAGCATGTGTTTGCTGGCCCTGTGGTGGTTAAGCGGTCGGTTAAGGCGTATTGCATGTTCCTTGAGGGCGCTACTTGCATATGTGATAGTGTGTTGTAGTCATTGCATTTTGAACTTATTTTGGTCTTTGATATTAAGTTGTTTGCACCCTTTAAACCCCTTGCTGCTTTGTCATGTTTGAACGGTCAAATAAAAAGGATTTGATGCGACTAATTATATTTGATCCGTTGTGCTTTGTTGCCGGTCCATATCAACGTGGATCGAGTTAGATCGGAAAATAAAAAGGAAAGCAAATCTACAAGGATCTCCGGCCATGCATCGTCGGTTAATGCATCTGAAAACTAAAATAATCAGATATTTACACGTATACGTCGGTGAACATATTTGCACATTTACCCCGGTTGACAGTGGCCGGAGATAATCCATATATGCATGCTCATCTAGTCAGTTCATGCAATAGCAAAGCAGTGATCCGACGATCCCCAATATGATGAAACAAGCGTCGTTTTCTTTTCTTTTCTTTTCTTTTCTTTTCTTTTCTTTTCATTTCATTTTGAAGACTGAAACAAACGTTGTTTTGAAGGCTGAAACAAGCGTTGTTTCGAAGACTGAAACAAACGTTGAGATTTGAGAATACTACAGCATAGATCTGGATGGAGAATTGGAGATGCATGGACAAGTGAGTCGTCCAAGTACCAAGCGAGGCGAGCACTCTTTCCGGGCACCCACGTCCAATCCAACAGTGCCTATGGCTACTGGAGTAGTACTAGAGATCCATAGGGAAAAGAAGGCTTGTTTCCCTTTTCCCCGTGCCTGTGTGGTGTGCGAACGCATCATCAACCAAACCAGCCTCCCTAGCATCGCAGGGCAGGGCAGGGCAGGACTGACAGACAATGAGCCCAGCTCGATGGGCAAGATGCTGCAGCTTGGAAATCTTGTCCCTTTTTCAATTCGTACCCAAACACACACACAAGCTGACCACGATCACAGTCTCTCCCACTCGCGTTGATCTGAGTGATGAGCAGAGACTCGGTGGGAAGACGAAGCAGGGACGTGGCGTCGTGTGAATGAACAGGCGTTTTCTTTTACGGAAGCTGTGTTTGTTTATTTCATAATAATTTCGTAATACATGTATTTCTTCAGTGAAAACGGGTGTAATCGGTTGGTCGCTGTGCATGTCGCCAAGCCTGCCTGTCAAGAGACATCTGCAGTGGCTGTGGGACTGTTGGAATGACGGGCGACGTGAGGGCTCAGTGCGTGGCGCCGTGCGCGCTGCATGCCCGCGCGCGGAGCAGCAGCAGCAACAGTGTTCCGGCGTACGGCGGTGTGTCCAGATGCAGTACTGATGCTCATGCACAGCGTCACTTTACTTTCACTGTGCTTTACCTGAACCTGCATTTTTCTTTCGATAAAGACCTGAGAACCTTTTGCATTGACGAGTGTGTGGTGTCTGTAAACAAACCATGATGCAATTACTCATCGAATGGTCGCTAGCTACTCCCAACTGCAGCTGATGGTTGTGGTTTGGAAAAAGGGAAGTTGTGAACTGGAGTCTCTCCAGTTTCTTCGCCGCATCGAGACATGCAATCAGTATCACACCGGGACCGGGAGGAGATGGGGATTCTCTCGAGGGTCTGCAGCAGCTGCCAGGCCGTCACCTCGGCGCCAAAAGCCCCGCGCTGCAAAAGAGCAGAGGTTGCATCTCTAAAACCAAAGGGAAAATAAGATGAAACCAATCAGACTGTGAGGTGCGAGACGACCTGACGAGACGAATGGATGCGACGATGCAGCTATGCAAGTGGAACGCCGTTGGAGTGTACTCCATGCCGGAGCCGGACGGTGTCGTCCCGTCCCGTCCCGTCTCGAGTCAAGTCCCCACGTCGTCGTCTTCTTCTACTAGCTCGCTCACAGTAGCTGACCTCTCGAGCTGGAGCAAAGAGAGAGAGAGGTTCTCTCTCGCCTTTGCTGCCACGGCCTTGTCGCGTAGGCTGTGGCCTTGTTCTACCGTTACCGGACAAGGAATCCCACACGCAGAATCTCTCCCTCCCTTTTCCTGCCCACCGCCCACCGCAAACTACGCATCGCTGTAACAAGTCTCGTCAAAAATGTTACGTTCCATTACATCACAGAAAGCAAGCGTACTACAATTCACTCTGTCCGTGTGACATCTGAATAAATTCAGATTCAGGTTGGTGCAATGTATCCCTTTTTTTATTTCTCAGCATACAAGTTGAATTGGAACCTTAAGTTTTGCATAACCATAGTCAGTTTCCATCTTTTTTTTTTAGATGGAGATAGAGATAAGGATAGAGAGGAACTAGTTCAGTTTCCCTGTCGTGTGTGTGGAGTTTCAGCATTTCCTCGTGTTTCTGGCATTCTGAGCTTGCTAATGGCCCATGCAGATCAATTGGGTTGGGCCCAATCCAGCCGATCTAGAGATAACCTAGCTAGACAGGTCATGAAACCAGCTCCCTGATATTCCACTAAACCTACCTATGCAACACTAACACTATAGTACATCACTTCCTTCAATGAAAAGGAAAACCATTCAAAAACTCAACAATATTTTCTGTCCAACGACATGCAGTTATTCCCAAATTCGTCAGATAAGATAACACTATAAACCGAGAGGCAGGCAGAAAGATACCTGTGACCGTTGGACAAACGTACGCCTGGAGGTTACCAAGCGCATAATATTTCCTGTCACTGACATCATGTTCAGACCTGGGGGAATCCGAATACCAACCCACAACATCGGTAATCGATTAGATTTTCTCCGAGTTGTTTAACGCAAGATGCATGTTGTTTTCATATCAATTACTGCACGACACAACTATATGATGCTTGGTTCTTCTCCTTAGTGATGTAATGAGTGGTCACCCTAGAATTAAAGGAAGATGAACCCTGTGATATATATTACTAGTACCAGAGAAAGACAAGGGAACCGTATATAACCAGCCTAATAAAGCTACGGCGTCAGAATTCTCGTAAGCATTTGGGTCGGGCATTGTTTATGTTCCAAACAGGGGACAGTACGAATCCTACCGCTACGTTGGAACAAAGCGATTAAAGAGAGCTTTGAATCGAATAAAGGCAGCATATATAAGGAGCATGAACTCGTGACAAAACGGTAGCATTTTGGACCATGAGGCTTACCTGAAGCAGACTGGTGCGTACCTCCTTTGTTCTCAACCTTTTGTGAGCAATTCAACAACTTACATGTGGTTGGTCTAAACAATTTGGACAGAACATCTCTCCGTAATACTCACTCCGTTTCGAAATATTTGACACTGGTTAGTTTATTTTTGAACTAATCAGCGTTAAATATTTTGAAAAGGGGAATACTCTCTTTGAAACCAAAATAAATGGTGTTAGTTAGTTTGTTATTTATTTTAAAACAAAGAGAGTAGATAATTATGAGCTAACAAAACGGAACGATATGTATATAGGGATGATTATTTTCCCACTCAAAAAGAAAATGTATATAGGGAGGGACATGACGTTACCGGCCGATGGTCATCCAATAATCTACCTAACATATTCTTATTGCAAAGGTGGCAGAAAACCATGGCCACTTAGATGCCACCACGACAGAGCCCGTCAGTGTAGGCTTCCTGTCAAGAAATGCAATCGTGGAATATTGATTACTACTCCCTTTGTTTTGAATAATTCAAATGGAGAGAGTAGTTGCAAAGAAACACGTTTTTTTATTCTCCCTCTCAACACTCTCTGAATCTGGCTTATTGGTGCTCTGCTTCGTAAGCGAGAAGTGGTTATCTGGAGTTACCATGCATCCATCGTATTTTATCACTGCTCTAGTCTATACAAGGGCAGCAATTGCTCTTTTACAGCAAGCTGGGCATGAACAGAAGGATTCGAGAACGAGATAGACGCTTCTAAAGGTCGAATCCGGCCGTTAAATTGCCGTGTCCAGCACTAAATGATTCCGAAATATTTTAAGGACAGTGCATAAACAGATGCCGCAAGGGGGAAAAAAAGATAGCGTCACATTCCATGCATGCAAACCTCACAAGGCCTGAGCCAGCCAAGCCAAGGCATGTTTGTTTTTCTGTCCATAGATATGAGCTAGGAGAACCCCCGGAGCTCATCCAACGGCCAAGATTTTTCGCCGAGCTCTATATAAGACCACCAACCCCTAGCTATACCATTGTACCCATCTCAAGCTCATATATCTGAAGGTATCCAAGTAATGTCGTAGTGATAAGGGAAGTGAAGGAGACGAATCTCACACAGCTTATCTGCGTGTTGGATGAGAATAGAGAAGGAAGATGATGAATCGAAGAGCTCCCTTCGGTCCAATCCAGGAGGGGGAGTGGTCGGATGCAGCTGCCGGTTCATGGATACCTCTCTGGTGCAGAAATGTGTTCCATGTTCACCTGCACTTGCATGGGTGTGCATGAGCCGGGAGATGAACCCACCACCATCTTCCCTCGTGCTTGGATTGAAGGGAGCTCCTCTCTCTCTCTCTCTCTCTCTCTCTCTCTCTCTCTCTCTCTCTCTCTCTCATTCCATGAAGCATGTGTTTTTGCTGATGTGACTTAGTTCTCGCTCGTTGTGTTTCGTTTCCCTGTGCAGATTCATGCATGTGTCCACTGAAGGACGACTGCAAGAGAGCTCCGGGAACCTTTGTCATGAATTCATCAAGGAGGGATTCGTGTCTCTTTGAGTATCTACTCCTGTGTTTCATCATCCTTTCTGTTTCTCGGTTTTCCTGCCCCTTGAATGAATCCAGGTCAAATAGCCAACGGTGTCATTTCCTTAATACCATGCTCTCAGCTTAAGTAATCACTCATATCACATGGAGATTCTATGTTTCATTGGAACGAGGCGAGGGGAAAGGAAGACAAAAATGGTGTCACGTGACACCATAAAGACACCCTGGCTCCGCTGCTGCCTGCATCTCCATGTTTGTGAGACAGAATACTTTCCTTGTTAATCATATGTAGTACTGTAGGTGCTTTCAAGGATGCTGCTCATGTAGAAGCAACCAGTAGTTAGTAGCAATACCGTCATGTAATACTAATGTACTCGTTAAAAACATCATCTCTTTCGTTGCAAAATACGTATTGCTCTAGGCCTAGGCGATGCATCCATCAAGCGGACAAACCACATGAAACGTCGCATGCACACAGCTCCCGTTCGGTCCGACGCTCAGCCATGCATCCATCGAACACTTGGCAGCAACGTCTATCATGGCTCCGAAATGGAAACGACAAACCGGAATACGGCGACCTGGGCAAGACGGAGGAGTGGTCATGGTGGTTTCAGTTCGGTTTCAGAGCCCGCACTGAACTGCGAGCACCGCCATTTCTTGAACATATCATAAACGCATTAACCTATGAACGGTCGGATACAAGACAAAACAGAGTTAACGAAGAATGCACTGTACGGTTTAGTTCGTTACGTGCTGCTCGAACTCACGTCCGTCTCGATCTCCTCGTCGTCGTCGAACAAGGTCTTGGACACGTCCGCGAGCGCCGTCCTCATCCCCTCGCCGCCGTCGGATCCCGGCGACTCACTCTCCTGCCTCTTGGCCGCCGTCATCGGCGTCTCGAACACCATGTCCGAGCAGGCCGCCCGCCGCTTCCTGCGCTTGGACAAGGACGACCTGGACCGTGGCACGCGGACGGATGGCTCCTTCCCCGGGTGCTTAAGCGCCCACACGCGGCGCAGGTCCGGCACCCAGCTCGTGAACGACGACAGACGCCTGTCGCGGTTACGGCGCTCCTGCGCTCTCACCACCTCCTCTTCTTCCTCCTCGTGCCTTTCGTGGCTCCTCGCGTTCCGCTGCAGCAGGCGGAGGGCGGAGGCGCGCCTGCTGGAACCCCGGTGGCTATGGCCCCTGTTGTCGACCTTGGCGTCGTCGTGGTGGCTGCTGCTGGGTAGGGAATCTGAACAGTCCACTTCGTCGTCTTCGAATAAATCAAACTCCATCTGGGTGTAGATCTTCTTTATCACATCCTCCATAGAGTTGATATACCTGAAAAGGCATTGGAAAGTCAGGTCTGGAGTTTCCGAAAATGAAGAACACCGTATCTAAATAGATTGAATCATCACAATGAAGATTTGTTCGCCTTGAGCTTGTTAAACAACCTGGTGATATTCAGTTTGTTGATAAACATTATCTATTGTTGATCCTACTGTTGCTTATACCCGGCAAGCATGTGATCTATAGTAGTTAGATGAGATAGATTCAGTTGGTGCTATCAAAATCAACTCTGACATAATATGTGATCTGAAGCAGACCGTGAGCAGGTGTCAACACAATCAGTTACCTGCTTTATATAACTGAAATATGTGATGTCAGGTTGGCCTATAGCAAGTTAGGAACTCAAGTATTTGCAGCATATAGAAAACATATACTGTTCTGGCTTAAAGCACAAAACTTGCTTCTTGCGAAGAAACCAGCACTGAACATGAATTTGTGCTACCAATAAATACAATACTTGCCCTGAAGGTATACTTCATTGTGCCTTACACTATTAAATGTGCTTCAACATTGATGAGCACTCACAAAGCTAGTCACTAGTAACTAAAACTGCAATAAACAGAACATACGGAAATTAAGTGATACCTGGACTTTATGGTCTTTTCAGCAAATTCAAGAATACTGTCGGACTGAAATGAACCCCCTTGGAGGTTGATATCTATAAACTGCAAAAGAGAACATATCTCTTTTATGATTTTCTGTTTTGAGCCTTCCTCTATAGCAGGTCCAAGTTCAGACTTGATTATTTCCAGTCTGAGTAAAATCTGCAACTCATGTCTGGTACATGCTTGTTAAGGTGTACATAACCACAAAAGTGAATCTATCGACAAGGTAAAAATTGCAAAGATATACCATACAAAATATTTGCAAGTGCAAAGGGGAAAGAATTGAGACTTAAAAAGGATACTCTCGAATTTTGTAGTGTGTACTGTATTTTGTTGTTTGCTCCGGAGTAGCAGATGCCGAATCACTTTCTTTGTACCTCGACACCAGCTCTTTTGGTTTCTTCAACAGAATACTGGAGAGTTCACAGACGATTTTTGCACCTGAAATATCTTCTGCTTCCCTGTGTTCAATGTACCTCACTGCAATTTTTCCGTGCTTAATCAACAGTGCATGGACAGACAAGCCAACCAAGCGTTCGGCTAAGTTCCCTAGATCAGCATCTTCAGAGCAAAGACTTTGCTCAATCTTATGGGGAACACTCCCCAAAAATGCCTCTAAATCCTCCATAGAAGAGAACATCAAACACACTTCATCCAGTGGTTTGATTACTTTGTTGCAATCTGCTGCTTCCACTAGACTATCCGTTTTGTTGTGATCTGCTTCATCCACTGGCGTGTCCACATTGCTACAATCTGCTTCATCCATGGAAAAATTGGCATGACCAGCTGAAGCATATTCTTCCGAAACCTGAACTCTTGCTTCCGCTTCATCCCTTGAGGGAGTGCACTTCTCTTCCACTGTATTTGCGCTCGATGAAGTACTGATACGTGACCGTTCCACTTGTTTCATCCAACATTTCAAAAACCGCAATTTTTTCGATGTGGCACCATACCTGCTGATATACAGGTCCTCCAAGTCCACCACTGGCATGCTGCCATCAGCATGTTTGAGGAGCACACCACGGAAGGTGCTCCAAGTAGTTGCCTCAAGTAGCTTACTGACAATTCTGCTTCTCTTCTTCCTTGCACTCTGCTCTTTTGATCCATGGGACACACAACTATCCAGTGTTTCAGAGCCTTTCGCGGCCACCTGACCTCCAATGCCATTCTTCTCAACATGAAGTAATGCACAGTTTATCGAGAAAGGCACAAGAACACCGTCTACGGAATTCCCATCGACATCAGAAACAGAAACCATTGCACAATAGTTTCTCCGATGAAGAAACACCAAAATTAACTGCCAAATTGGTTTGGCAGCCCCTATGTGGTCCTTCTCATCACCGAGCACCATTTCAAGAAGCTGATGAGGGAAGAAATCCCTGTCCACAGCTTGTTCACCGTCACCTTTTGTTCCTTCTCGCAGGCACCCATGAACCGTGGCAACGTCCCCATCCCTGCTCATCAACTGATCCCAATTCCCCATCTCACACACTGCCTTCACATGTATCCTGCACATGCCATTGCCGCTGGCATGCCACTGGGTGAAGCCAGCCACCTCGACCTCACAGCCCTTGCAGACAAGAGGTTTCCCCTCCACATCAGCAATCTCCAATACCACCTCGCCTCTTCTTCCACCATTCCTGCACCCAAGGCCGACACCTCCCCATACGAGCTCTGACGACGCAACTGCTGATCCTAATACAACGGCATCAGCGGTCGTGAACCACCAGCCCAATTCGGTCACCGCCCTCTGGATCCCATCCCCAGCGGAAGCGACGGCGACCCAGCACACCTGTAAGCCTGCAGCAGAAAGGCGGTCCCTCACGGGTCCAAAAACGCGGCGAAATTTGCTGATGAAGCACGCGTCGTCTCCGAATTCCTGAAATTCGGCGGCGGCCGTGAAGAGGACTACCAGGTTAGGGGGCGGATCGAAGGCGCGGCGACGGGTGTGCGGGGGGTCGGCGTCCCAGGGGTAGTCGTGCTCGAGCTGCAGGAGCGACTTGGCGATGGAGGAGGAGGCGGGGACGCGCGGGTGCGAGGAGGCGCGGAGGGCGAGGCGGCGGAGCGGGGCGAGGCCGGCGAGGGTGGCTTGGTGGAGGTCGAAGGAGAGCGGGGTGGGCGCGGCGGGGAGGGGTTTGGGGAGGAGGGAGGAGGAGAGGATGGGGGAAAGGGAGGAGAAGAAGTGGCGCGCGGCGGAGAGGCAGCCCGGCGACGGCGAGGCGGCGAGGAGGGAGGTGGCGGCGGGCAGGACGGCGGAGAGGTAGGAGGAGGAGGCGGGGCCGGGGGCGTGAGAGCTTGGTGAGGGGAGGAGCTGGTCGAGGTCTACGAGGAGGAGGACGCGGCGGGACTCGCCGGCGCCGGCCGTCATGGGTGGTCGCCGGCGGCGGAGGGGAGCGCGAGGAAGGGGGGACTTGGTTGGGGGCAGATCTGTGTGCGGATTTTGGTTTGGGGGCAGTTCTTTTTTTTCTCTTTTTTTTTTCTGGCGAGGGAGGAGGGATTTCCAATGTTTTGGCGGGAAGGTTGAAGGATCCGGTGGAGAAGGGCGCGGCCTGGGGTTGGGGGTTGTCTCTCTGCTACGTGGGACCCACTCGGCAGCGGCAGATCTGGGTCGCATGGAGACCTGCCGTTGGCGTTGAACATTGATCCGGTCCTATAATTTTCAAATTTTAAGCTCCGTATTGATCTTTCCTCAACACAAAGGAAAAAAGGCTCATACTGATCATATGAACACGATCAGCACGTCGTCTGCAACATTTATTTTCGTTAATCTATTTGCTGATATTTATTCATTCGCCCGCATGTCGCATGCTTGGAGGAAACCCACATTATAACTGGATCGTATATATAGTTTTCACTGGAAACAATTGAACTGCCGTATGACTTGGGGAGAAAATCAACTTCATAAAACCAGACATTCCACAGCGAATCCAATAAATGACAGCCAAAGGGACATCCTCAGTAGGAAAAACACGATACAGTGGCCCATCTAACTGGCACCACTGCCCGTCTGGATTCTTTATTGGGGAGAAGCCAGAAAGACTGAGCACAGTTTATTTGCTTCGTGCAGGATTGGAAAATCTGGAATCTGATGGCAACGCCCCCACACAGAACAATAAACAAAAAATAACAATTGAGATCTAACGGTATGGAATATTGAGCTGCTGTGTTTTCTTGGCAATCATCGGGAGACACCAAAGATGTGCAGCGTTCTGCTTTCAGGAATTTACGCAGCTACCTGGCCAATAAGGCTTCGGCGGATCTGCAGCACATAAAGTTTGGATTTAAACGAGGGCTATGACAAGAGATGGATAGAAGTTGAACAAATCATTTTTGGAATCAAAATGACAAAGGAACACAAAGATATACAAGTACCTCCGGCAGCTTCTTTCTGAAAACAACTTGTAGTCTAGCATCCAATGTGTTTTCGCATACAATCTTTCCATCTCGGGAAGCTAGTACGACTCCGCCCGAGCTAATACAGGATAGTCGTAAGGATTAGAATAATTAGATCCACAGATTTATGATTAAGTACCGCAGTGTGAAGTATGACTAACTGGCAGCGGATATCATCGAACGGGAGTGTGATCCATAATCCACAAGAGCCTTACCAGGAGGGACCATGTGCCTGATAATGACTGAGAGCAGATGGCAAATAGACGTGACGGTCCACCACTACTTCAGGAGGGTATACATTTGCCGTTTGTGCATACTCATTCCTTGCTGACTCCAAAACTGAGTCAACAAGCTCAAGATCCTCCTTCCTGCAGCGGAGAACCACAGCTGGCTCTTTCAGACGCAGCAAACTCTGATCAGGCAACACTTTTCATTAGCAAATTAAAGAAGAATCGAACAAAATGTTAATATAATAAAAGCAAGTCTAAGCCATTCATGGTATGCTAATGAAAAGATACACCAAATGAAGCCTCAACCACGAAAATCACTTCAATGCATACGTTGTCTATTCCTTTTGCAAAGTTTAACCCAGCGATCAGGCATGTTGTTTGAGAGGAAAACAGCAAGTTCCTGGATTTTCACGATAAGTGCTGCAATACGTCTACCTAAAATTGCGATATAGTGTTTCATGTGAAATGCGACCAGATGTCTCAGATTCCTGCTTCCAGGGGGAAATTATCTACTATACTATTAAAAAAACAGTTTCGTGACAGTTTTGCCCAAGACCAGCCAAATTCAGCTCGACAATTATATCGGTGTCATCTACAACACTGAGAACCCGACCACCCAATAGCGACAAGGAAGCTGCATGAAAACAAAACGCACACGACCCTGAAGCCAGGAGTTGGGCAAATCATGCTTTTCTTTGTGTTTTTTTGTGGTGTATGTGACACCTTAGGCGCGCATCGGTATGTATTTTGCAGTAGGTATAGAAGCGTGCTGTGACGTGCAAATATTTGCAGTAGTTGTGCCAAGCGCATCGTTCCATATTCGTAAATAAAATTAATTCAAATTCATCTCAGCTGACCTGAACAATAAGTATCCTGAGAAGTTTTTTGTAAACTTGGTGATCTCGGCTTGTGTATAGTATCTCTTTCCTTGCTGCCTCCATCATATTTGTTATCAAGTCATCTTGAGCTTGCAGAACTTTAATTCGGGAAGCATTGAGCTGCATAGAGTAGTCACTGTACAGAATAACACACGATATGATCAACGAACTTTTTGGTTTTTTTTTCTTTATTGCATATATCGTGGTAGGCACCAAAGGTGAGAAGTATTCATAATGAACAAACAGTCTAATATGCAAGAAAACGTGAAACTTGTAGAAAGAAGAAAAGAATTAGCAACAATAAGGATAAGAAGTATTACATTTTCTTCTTGACGCCAACCTGCTTCTCTTTCCGGTCATATTCCTGCCTGATCTTCTTTTTTTCAGCTTCCACCAGCTGCAGTTTCTCAATTTGGAATTCCTGTGTAGTTATCATTCACATTAGTTTATTATTTTCTCAGACTTCTGGAATTTCAAAAGTTAATCGGACATTACAACGCCTTGTCACGTTTTCCCATGATAAAAGTGTCACAGTTGACCGTAGCTCAGCTGGCTGAGGGTGTGGATGCACACCTACCTAGAGCCCTAGATCACCTAGGTTCGATCCCTGTTGGCCTTGAATGTGGGTGCGTATTTCTTCTTATTAAAAAATCCACCGGCAATTCCACAAGCTTTGGCTTCGCATGATGACATGAAAACATCCCTTTCCATGTCTCTCGATAGAACCCAAAAAGGTTTGCATGTTCTTAGCGCATTAAAAAAACTCTTGGCAAACGTTGCGCAACTCTTCCGCTCTAGTTAAATTCTGGTGTCCTTTTGCCGGATAATAAGCACCTAGTCCCTCCTAGGTTGGTAGAGTCTTTTTTAAGCGTCACAGTTATAATTAAAACAGAGTAGAAATACAGAATAAGTGGAAGTAAACAAGCTTTCACGGAGGACATGTATCTAAAATCTAGACTTACGATTTCCGGTTCTCTCCGAATCCCCATCACTACATTGATTTTTTCTTTCGCACACGGAGGGGGTCAAATGCGGCCACTCAAATTCAGACAGACCCAATTCGCGCAATCTACCGCTATCCTCGACATGTTGCACGATCAGTAACAGATCGGAACCCGGATATCGCCGACCGCTCACGAGATCCAGACCCGAACTTCGTCTAGAACAGAAGGCGCGGCGGAAGGGCTGGGTAGGATACCTCGGCGGCGGCGATCTCGATCTCGGCGGCCCTCTCGAGGGCCTCCTGGCGGATGAAGTTGGTCATCTGCCTGAGCTGCCGGGTCGCGTCGACGTCTTCCATCCTCGCGGTGGCCGGAGGAACCCCCCGAGCGGTTCCGCCGCTGCTACTTGTGCGGTGATCGCCGGGGCTCGGTGTGACGGGTTTTGATCTCTGGAGGCGGGGGACGGGATGTGCGCGGCGTGCGTCGTGGCGGTTCGTTTTTTTTTCTTTATCTGACGCGGACGTTTTTCTATGTAGGCCCCTCTGATTCGTTCAAAATGTTTAATTTTAGGCATTTGTATTCTGACCATCTGATGTTCGTTTAGAGATCTGAACCAAATGCTGAAAAAAAATTCTAAATCATGTGTATACGCATGCTCTACACGTGGAATTTGAGGGTTTACTCCCTCCTTTATTAGAATTGATGTTATTAGACCAATATATTTGGTTCAATATGGTTGTTTGAACATATGAAGCTGCTGGCACGATAATTTTCCTGATGGATGCAGTATACAGTTGCTTCAGGGTTTGTTTGGGAGTGGATTGAAGTGGAATGAAGTGAAAAATAAACTAATTTTTATTCCAATCTCGCTCAATCCACTTCACCATGGAAGAAGCTTGAGAAAGTCGCGGAAGCTGAAATTTTTTCCAACCAACCAATCGGGTGGCCGCAAGATCACTCGGAGTGATGCGAGGAGTATCACGTGTACATTATGATATCGATTCTGTCCGTATCATCATCGATCATAAGTAGTAGTAGGGCATCGATTCAAAAATAGAGCATTGTGTTGTGTTATATTTTATTCACAGACTGTGACGAGCATGCCTATCTCATCTTGTCATGGCCGGACGTCGACCTCAGCCAGGTTCCGGCGATGTAGCGGTTGGCCGCCTCCGTGAAATGGACGCCGTCCCAGTAGAGGGAAGCGGACGGGTCGCCGCACGTCGTCGCCTCGGGATCACCGCACGGGACGCTGACATTATAGTTGTTCTTCCCCGGGCCTCCGCAGCAAACCGTGAGGACGTCCTCTCTTAACCCTGCATGCATGCATCGCCGCCGGCCGGCCGGCCGGTTATTACTCCGCCATCACCACATTGTTGTTATCTTCACGTGTAATTAAAGCATGCATAATATGCAGGATAATAATAATACAATGTGTGCTGACCGAACTTGGCCGGCGACTCCACCATCTCCATGACGGGGGTGAAGAAGTCGGCGTAGATGATCCTCGCGCGTGGGTGCCTGGACCGGAGCTTCTCCAGGGCCTGCTGCAAGAGCGCGTTGTGGTGACGCCCTAGCTCGTTGTGCTCCTTCAGGCAGCCGGTGCGGCGGTCGTACTCCGTCGGGGCGGCGTCGGGGAACATGGCCAGGACGGGCGGCGAGCATCCCGACGGGAGCACCCCGGGAACCAGCAACGTCCTCGCGCCGCCGTGCTTGATCAGCCTGTCGACGGCCGTGGCGATTGCCCTGACGACGCGAGGAACGTACGACCTGACTTCCCGGACGCTCTTTCTTAGGAAGGAGAAGTGGTAGTCGTTGACTCCCAACTCCCCGACGACGAACAGGGATCTGCCCAACAACAGCTTTTTTCTGCACTCTGCACACGCATCGACCTCACAGTTGTCAATCTCTCTCTCTCTCTGCAGTCTCTCTCTATGCCTTGCCTGGTCAGTGGCCAGTGGTCACGCGCACACACACATGTACACTAATGTACCTCGGGTTGTGCGGCGGCACAAAGACGATGAAGGCGGCCGTTTCACTTTCACCAGAGACTCGAACCACTGCAGCTGCACGCCCAGGCTGGTGTTCAAAGGGAACCTGCTCGGCGCGCCGGGGATGTCCCTCTCCCGGAAGAACTCGACGTCGAGGGCGGTGGCGGCACCGACGGCGAAGCTCGCGCCTCGACGGAAGCCACCGTTGTCCGCCGGCAAAGGGGGCGAGGCGAACGGCGGGCCCAGGCGCGGCGGCACGTACGGCATCCCGAGCCCTTCAGCTACATATATACATACATGCACCCCCGTCGATCGTACGTCCTCGAAGCGGTCAACAACGTACGGTACGTCAAGAAGAAGCGAGAACAGGCAAGGCAATTCTCTAATAATACCCACCGATGAAGTCGATGATGAGGCGGCCGTCGGAGTTGCGGCCGGTGGGGCGGCCGAAGAACGACGTGCCGTAGGGAGGCCGCGTCACCGGGTCGAAGATGGAGTACCAGGCGAAGACGGCGGGGTTGTTGCCCGTGTCGGTGAACGAGTCGCCGAAGCTGAAGATGGAGTGGTAGCGCCGCCGGTGGCGGCGGGCGTGGGGGGAGGCGGCGGCCGGCTCGGCCGGTGAGGCGAGGACGAGGAGGAAGAGCGAAAAGGCCGCCGGGAGCAGCAGAGACCTCCTCCTGATCTGCATCTTGCCCACGGAGACGAGAGCTAGCAGGAGGAACCGGTGGAAGAGCCAGGGGGGATCTTGCTGCACCGGCGAGGCGGCAACCAATTAGGCAAGGGGGTTTATTATAGGCACAGCTGCATTGCGTGCGGGATTAATGAGGACCGGCGACGAGGAATTGATTCATACTCCGTATCTTTTTTTGTAGCATTTTGCATGTCAGGTACGGTCAGAGAACAGGTAGGTTACGTGCATCGTTTAGTTTAAAACTGAACCAAAAATTATTCTAACGTCAAATAAAAGAGACTGATACTGCAAATTTAACTAAAGACACGGGTCGCGTGGAAAAATTTGTTGCCACCTTCGCTTTTCTTTTGATGACGTTAGGATCGGTGCATCAACCAGTACCAGGTGATCGTGACAAAAAGCAGCTAATGACAGTACTAGCTAGCATCGAATGCATTGTTAACAGATCAGACATCTGGTTCTGGTTTTTCCCCTTGCTTACAAATCAGCAGTGAGCAGTTGCTGCATAAGCAAACCATGTCCACGTGGTCATGTGCTACATACATGTAGCACGTAATTCCCAAGACAAAAGAATCGTACAGCGCCCGTCTAAACACGGGATTAACCAGTGCTCCGTACCGTGCAGAAGAAACAATCAGCACCCAACGAGCGGGCTCTCTGCTTGTTGTGAGCTTCCGAGATCCAAAGAAAAGAATGGACTTGTTGGACTCATCGGTCATCAGGAGGAGCTCTCCGCCCTGTCCTCACCCTCTAATACCGCCGGAGTGGAGGCCTCCGTGGAAGGCCGCGTCCCGGTGCCGCTCCTCCGCACCTCCTCGACCATCCTCACCACGTCCGGGATCTTGGGCCGCCGCTCCGGGGTCCTCGAGACACAGGCCATGGCGACCTGGAGCATCTCCACCATCTCCTCCTCGATGTTGGGGTACCTCAGCAGCTCGGCGTCAAACACCTCGGCGGTCCACTCCTCCCGGACGACAGACTGCACCCATCTGACCAGGTGGACGACCTCGTTGCCCCCGCCGGTTATCTGGACAGGCGACTTGCCGGTGAGGAGCTCCAGCACGAAGACGCCGAAGCTGTACACGTCTGAGCACTGTGATGCCTTCCTCGTGTCAGTGACCTCTGGGGCGCAGTACCCTAGAGAGCGGGACCTGGCGGTGATCGGGTTCATCAGCGACGCCAGACCGAGGTCGGAGATGCAGCCGTATCGATGCCTGTTTATGAAAACGTTTGAGGCCTTGATGTTGCCGTGGACAAATTTCCCGCTGTTCTCGCCGTGAATGTGTGCGATCCCTCGCGCTGCTCCCAGGGCTATCCTTAGCCTGGTTTCCCAATCCAAAGGTGTCCTGTCCTCTCCCCTCTTCCCTGAAACGAAAATAAAAAAAGGTGGGCAAAAATATGAGATGTAACGTCATCCTTCGTTCATCTGAAGTGTTTGTAGTACAATGCAAGTTTCTACTATTAGTTGTAGTGTCCCATCACAACACATTTACAATTTGATCGCAAAATTCTGAAACATAGCATATCACACAATATATATGGCGGTCCTTCCCTGGTCCATATATCCAGGGACCGCAATGGAGGGATGGTGTCTGGTTGAAGCATTTTCCTATACGAACAAGATAGCAATCGCATTCTAGCAGGTGACAACAGTCAACTACTCCCTACTGCTGCTCATTGTGTTTATCTTCCAAATTGCCAATTGCCTGTGAGCCACTTATAATTTTTCCTACGGGGAAAAGTTAGTTATGCTATCTGTTATTCAAATTTCACGAGTTTTACTGATTAGGTACACTTCAATGGTTTTCATGACCTCCTTGGATCAGGTAGGAAACATATCGTATTGTTGCTCACACGGCACTGATGTGACCAGAGTTGACCACACGCTAAGCATACCGTGTGGCCTGAATTGAAATGGTTTAAAGAGTTGAATTCCAAACATACATGTAAGACTGCAAGACAGCTAAGCGGTTATGTGGACACTTAGAGAACACCAAGCAGATCTGAATGAATCCCAGAAAAAGTTAGCATAGACAAGAAGTCAATAAGCTAGAACTAATGAAGAAATCAATCACCACCACATGCTACTTTTTGGTGAAGCGAGCATGGAACACTCAAGTTCAACTTTTTTTATCTTAGAACAACACAAATAAAAAAAAAAGTCAAAGTGTGTGTTCAGCAAGGGGGAAGTGAATTTTGACCCTGAATCACCTTTAGCATTAATCCACCACCACCAACTGCTCATCCTACCATGCAATTTGAAAATGTTCAAGCCATGACAGTTGGCACACAATAAACACTGTTAGTTCCTTGAATCTGAACCCTCAACCCCTTCCAAAACAAGAAGCAAACTCGCATTTCCATTTGACCATAATATTATGAATTATTCTCTGTGTTCTAAACTGCAGCATCTACTAACAGTAACAGATTTTTTGAATACAACTTTTCTCTTACGATCATTAGGGGTACAGGTCTAACAAACAAACATACAAACATTAATGGTAGTTATCACATAACTGGAAATTAAAAATGACGAAAGTGACAAGAAATGAACGAGAAGGCGAGGTTGGAAGGAAGCAGGAAACATACCATGAAGCATGTTTGATACGCTTCCGCTGCTGTAGTAATCGTACACAAGCAGCTTCTCGTCCTTGGAGTAGTAGTACGCACGGAGCTCCACCACGTTGTCGTGCCGAATCCGGCCGACCAGCTCCATCTGCTGCTCGAAGTCGCGCCGGCCAGCGCTCACCTCCTTGAGCCTCTTGACGACCACCGTGGTGGCGTCCTCGAGCACCGCCCGGTACGCCGTTCCGAAGGCGCCCTTCCCGAGAACCTCGGCCGAGGCGCGGAGCAAGTCCTCCAGATCAAACGCCAGGGGCGGCCCCTCGAAGAACACCATCCGGTTGCCGTCCCCGGGCTTGCCTATGACCGCCTTGGACTCCGGCGACTCCCTTCCCTTCTTCTCCCCGCCCTTACCCGACACCACACCGCCCGTGTCCTCGCCGCCCTCGCCCCTGCTGCAGAACGCTATCAGGAGCGCCGCGACGACGGCGAAGATCAGGACACACCCGCCCACGGCAATGGCGAGGATGGCCGCCTCGCTGAGCCGCGCCCGCCTCCTCGTGGGAGCACCAGCCGCAGGAGGCGGCGACACGGGCGCCGGCCGCGTCATGTTGTTCCCGACGAAGGCGGCATCCGCGAAGCGGAGCAGGGACCTGGGCACGGGGCCGTCGAAACGGTTGTTGGAGAGGTTGAGGAACTGGAGCGCCGGGAGGCCGAGGTCGGGGACGTGGCCGGAGAGCGAGTTGTTGGAGAGGTTGAGCGCGAGGAGCTGGGTGAGGTTGGATAGCGCGGCGGGCAGGGCGCCGTGGAAGCCGTTGAAGGAGAGGTCGAGCACCTGCAGGGTCCGCAGGCGCGCGAGCCCGGCGGGGAGGGCGCCGGAGAAGGCGTTGCGCTGGAGGTGGAGGCCCGTGAGGTGGGGCAGGTCGAGCAGGTCGTCGGGGAAGGGGCCGGAGAGGTTGTTGGCGCGGAGGCTGAGCACCTGCAGCGCGGTGAGGCGGGCGAGGGTGCGCGGCGGCACGGCGCCGGCGAGCCCCAGGCCCGGGAGGCGCAGCGCGACGACGCGGGAGCCGTCGGCGCTGCAGGTGACGCCCGTCCAGAGGCCGCAGGCGCGCGGGGACGAGGCCCAGTTGATGCGCGGGCGGGCGCCGCGGCCCACGGCGGCGAGGAAGTCGAGCAGCGCCGCCTTGTCGGCGTCCGGCTCGGACGAGGCGGGCCAGAGGCAGGCGGTGAGCAGGAGGGCGGCCACGCAGAGCGGCAGCCGCGGCGGCATGGCGCTCAGCTTCTTCTTCTTCTTCTTCTTGGATCTGAGTATAGTAGTGAAAACTCGCTCGCTCTGCCCTGCTCCTTCTGCTTGGAGAGAGAGAGAGAAAGAGAGAGTGGGCGGGGAGCTTGGAGGTGGTGGTGGCTTTTGCTTGGTTTGTGGGAGCCCGCATGTGCAGAGTGATTGGTTGCAAGTGACGGCACGGTCAATGCCTATGCCATGAGGAGAATCTGAGAGATTCCTTTTCCTCTCCTCTGCTCTGTTCGTTAACACGTGACAGTCATCTCCGAACTCAGAGCAGCTAGCTGGGTTATTACCACTACTGTAATAAATTACTAGTAGCAGAGCAGTACAAGAACTCATCGAAACAACGAGCGATCTTCTTCGGATTAGGTCGGAGCTTATTAGCAATCATTTCATCCGAATCCGATCATTAGCAGCAGGAGGTTGCTTGAGCCTAACAAAAAGGCACCGATCATTTCGCTAATCGTCTCTTGCATAATTGCATGATGAGCTAGGAAGGATCGCCATCGCTGCTCTCTCTCTCTCTCTCTCTCTCTCTCTGCTGGGGCTGCCGACTACTAGTTAGTTTATTACGGGAGAGGAGAACGGAGGCAACAAGATTTGGCGCCGCGTTACGCCTACCGTGCAGCGCAGCGGATGCATGCTCGTATATGTGTAGAGTATTTATGTGGTAGTATGTACAAGCTCGCAGTCATTTAGGTATTCATGACGGCAGCTAGCTGATGAGGGTTATTACATCTTGGTCGGCTGCTTTTCTGCTATACTGTACTTCCCCCGGTGCACAAAAAATTATTGTTTTAGAAAATGTTCTCGCATGCCAATGAAGTATTAAATAAACTTTTTTTTCATTACTATTATAGTCCCTTTAATAGTTTAACTGGTCTACTTCACTAGTTCCCAGACCTCTCATGGAGGTTCAATTACTAGTCACATACATTACCATACGTTTATTACGTTTTTCCATGAGACAAACTTCTCGAGTCTGCTTCAATGTTAATTTTTTATGCACTCATGACTTCTATGTAGAACGACAATTTTTTATGCACCGGAGCGACATGGTCTGAAAGCTACATCTACCACTTGGCGGGATTCAAGATCCGAGTTGAATTCTAGGGATCCAACGACTTGCATCGGATGGATGGACGGACCAGTGAGTATGCATGGTTCGATTCTTGGGCACATGCGTATGCTTCTTCTGCATTCGACGACGTGCTGTACCTGTACATTTGCACGCCCAGCCCAACGGGAAGGACTGATGCTTGGAGCTCTGTTATTTCCCTAGCTTCGTTGGACAATGACGCGTGCATTCCTAGACCAATCGTGAGAATCATCATTGTATCGAACAGTTAACTGACGACGACATGTCGTCAGTTTCCAAGAGCCATTAGCATTAGCATGCCAAAGATGATGACCGTGGCCATGGAGGATGTAGAAATACATAAGTGGGCTGGGCCTGTCCAGCACACGATCACACCTCGCCCACGTCCGGCTCCTTCGGAACGGCCGCGCCTATCCTGGCAGCCGACTATATGTACGCCGGCTAATGATCAATACAATCGGGGTTTCAGTTTCTATATGGTATCAGCAAATCTCGATCCTCCCTGCCCTCATCCCCCTGCTCATTATGGCCACGAGCCCATCCCCGTCCTCTGCTCGGTCTTCCGCCGGCACTAATCCTTTCGCCGAGCAATCGATGCCCACGGCCACCGCCTCCGCCATCCAACATGTGAATATCCGGTCGCATGTTCCTCTGGTTTTAGACTACGGCGACTCCAACTTCTCCCTGTGGTGCGCCTTCTTCGACGCCACGTTCCGCAAATTCGGTCTCGTCGATCACGTTGACGACACGATTGACGCCCAGTCCATGTGGCATGACAACGACTGGTTACAAATTGACCAGTGTATTGTCTCATGGATCTACAACTCCATTACGCCCGGCCTCATGAAGATGATCCACAGGCCATGCCCCTCGGCATACGATCTCTGGCGAGCTGTGCGCGGCCTCTTCCTCGACAACGGAGATCAGCGCGCCGTTTATGCGCTCCAAGAGTTCCATGGACTTTTTCAGGGCGACCTGAGCGTCTCCGACTACTTCAGCCGGCTCAAGGAACTCGCCGATATGCTCCGCGACGTTGGGCATCCCATCTCCGATGCATCGATGGTCGTCAACGCCTTTCGCGGACTGAACTCTAAATTCAGTCACGCGATCTCCGTCTTGACTCACACAAGGCCGCTGCCCTCGTTCCTCTACGTCCGCAACTACCTCCTTCAGGACGAAGCTCGACAGACACACACCGCCAAGTTGGAGGCCAACTCGGCCCTTCTTGCCGCTGCTCACACATCGGTCACCAGTTCCGCATTTGCGGCATCTCAGTCCTCAAATCCATCGGACCACCAATGTTCCGCTCCGGCGAAAGGTGGTGGAGGCGGCGACAAGCGTCGTCGCAAGAAGGGTGCTGGCCGCGCCCAGCACAACAACTCCTCTGCCGCCAACAGTGGTGCTGCTTCTGCTGCGCAGGCGAGTCGCGCACCGTGGAGTACCAGCTATAACCCATGGACTGGGGTTGTCCAAGCCTGGCCCATGCCTCTGTGGCGCCCGTCATCAGCAGGCGTCCTTGGACCACGCCCAGGCAGCTTCACCGGGCAGGCCATGCATGCCACCACTACACCGACGTTTCCTGACATGAACAACCACGGTATGCATCAAGCACAACTTCCTCCTGGTCTCGTTGCTGCCCTGCAGGGACTCCCTCAGTCCGGTGGATATGATGGCACGGACTGGGTGCTGGACACCGGTGCAAGCTCCCACATGGCGAACACACCCGGTATCCTGTCTCACTCCACACCCCCTACTCACTTTTCTAACATCATTGTTGGCAATGGTGCGACGCTCCCTGTCCATCAGATCGGCCACACCACCATTCCCACTAATACATCACCTTTACACCTTAACAATGTTCTTATATCTCCGAATCTCGTCAAAAATCTTATTTCCGTTCGAGCACTCACCCGTGACAACTCTGTTTCCGTGGTTTTTGATCCTGTCGGTTTCTCTATTAAGGACCTTCGCACGGGGACGACGCTGCTCCGATGTGACTCCTCCGGTGAACTCTATCATCTGCATCCTACATCCAATAAGCAGACGACCCACCGAAGCTTATTCGCCTCGCACGACTCCAAGATCTGGCACGCGCGCCTTGGCCATCCTGGACAAAGCAATCTTCGGCGTCTCCTCTCCACATTTGATTTTACCTGCACCAAGATCGACAACCACTCCTGCACGTCGTGCCAACGTGGGAAACATGTTCGGTTGCCTTTCCACAAATCTGAGCATGTGTCGTTCCACCCTTTCCAATTGTTGCATTGTGATGTATGGACATCCCCCATCCCTAGTAACTCAGGTTTCAAGTTTTATCTCGTCATTTTAGATGATTTCTCACATTTCACTTGGACCTTCCCGTTGCGAAATAAGTCTGATGTTCTGCCCACTATCATCTCGTTCCATGCTTTTGTGCTAACTCAGTTTCGTCAGCCCATTGTCTGCATACGCACCGACAACGGCAAGGAATTCGACAACCACGCCTCTCTTCCTTCCTCAACACCTATGGCATTACCCTTCAGCTAACGTGCCCCTATACCTCACAGCAAAATGGCCGCGCTGAGCGTGCCATACGCACTCTCAATGACTGCATGCGCACTCTTCTTCTGCACGCCACTATGCCCTTGACGTTCTGGCCAGA
Organism: Neostapfia colusana; assembly: GCA_030760725.1. Lineage (NCBI taxonomy): Eukaryota > Viridiplantae > Streptophyta > Magnoliopsida > Poales > Poaceae > Neostapfia > Neostapfia colusana. Next base: position 431,204 of record JASWHV010000018.1, on the reverse strand, counting down.
CGCACTAGCGACCTCCACATACCTCCTTAACCGCCGTCCATGCCGCGTGCGCAGCCATATCACGCCACATGAACTCCTCCTTGGCTGTCCCCCGTCCTACGATCATCTCCGGACGTTCGGTTGCCTGTGCTTCCCCAACACAGCTGCCGTTGCACCACACAAACTCGCACCACGATCCTCCCCATGCATCTTCATCGGGTACCCTGCCCACAGCAAGGGCTACCGTTGCTTTGACCCCTCCTCCAAGCGCGTCATCACATCTAGACACGTGACCTTCGACGAAACAGTATTCCCGTTCCAATCCATGCATAACAGGACTTGGGTTCTTGTCCCTCGTCCATCGGGTGTCAATGTCATTTCAGGCAAATGGCTGTTCAAGAACAAGGTTAATGCCGATGGCTCTCTTGCACGACGCAAAGCGAGATGGGTGGTTCGCGGCTTCAAACAACAACGAGGTGTCGACTTCGATCAGACATTCTCACCTGTTGTCAAGCCCGCCACGATACGCATCGTACTACGTCTCGCGGCGTCACGCAAATGGCCGGTCCATCAACTCGACGTCAAAAATGCGTTTCTACACGGTGACCTGCAGGAGCGCGTCTACTGCAACCAACCAACCGGCTTCGTCGACAATGAGCATCCGGACTATGTGTGCCTCTTATCCAAGTCCCTCTACGGACTCAAACAGGCTCCACGCGCATGGTTCCAGACATTCGCGACCGAGCTTCATCGCATTGGCTTCAAGTCTGCGACTTCAGACTCGTCTCTGTTCACGTTCCGAGATGGCGACAAGATGGCGTTCCTACTTCTCTACGTCGACGATATCCTCCTGACGGCCTCATCCTCGATGCTCCTACAACAGATCGTTGCGCGTCTCAGTGCAGCATTTGCTATGAAGGATCTCGGAGCTGTGCACTACTTCCTCGGGATCAATGTTCGCCGCACACCGTCCGGGTTCTTCCTCAGCCAAACTGCCTACGCCAACGACATCCTCGACCGTGCCGGCATGTTAAACTGCAAGCCGGCATCGACACCAGTGGACACCAATCCGAAGATGTCGACGACTGCGGGTTCCCCGGCTGACGACGACTCCTTCTACCGCAGCATCGCCGGCGCACTCCAGTACCTGACGCTGACCCGTCCGGACATCGCCTACGCCGTCAACCAGATCTGCCTCCACATGCATGCGCCGCGTGACGTGCACTGGACTCTTGTAAAAAGAATCCTACGCTACATCAAAGGCACCATCAGTCATGGCCTTCAGATCCACGCATCGACAAGCCTCGACCTCATCGCATACTCTGACGCGGACTGGGCTGGGTGCCCCGACACCAGGCGCTCAACATCAGGGTACTGCATCTACCTTGGCGACTCGCTCGTGTCCTGGTCATCCAAGCGCCAAAGCATTGTCTCTCGGTCCAGCGCCGAGGCCGAATACCGCGGTGTGGCGAACGCCACCGCGGAATGCTGTTGGCTACGACAACTACTTAAGGAGCTATTCGTCGACGTCAGCAAAGCCACGGTGATGTACTGCGACAACGTATCCGCAGTGTACTTGACGCAGAACCCCGTACATCACAGGCGTACAAAGCATGTCGAGCTGGACATCCACTTCGTCCGCGAGAAAGTGGCCCTCGGGGAACTTCGCGTACTTCACGTCCCAACGGACATGCAGCTCGCCGACGTGATGACCAAAGGGCTGCCCACTTCCATATTTCATGACTTTCGGAACAGCCTGTGTATTGTCGCTGACGACGTACAGACTGCGGGGGGGTGTAGAAATACATAAGTGGGCTGGGCCTGTCCAGCACACGATCACACCTCGCCCACGTCCGGCTCCTTCGGAACGGCCGCGCCTATCCTGGCAGCCGACTATATGTACGCCGGCTAATGATCAATACAATCGGGGTTTCAGTTTCTATAGAGGAGGACAGTGTTTGGACCTGCTGTCACTGTCAGTCCGGCAGGCGATGTGAAAAGGCGTCACATATAGCGTTGTCTTCGTCCCGTCGCAGGGGCCAGAACGCGAGACCGGACAACAAGGCTTCTCATGTCTCGTCCGTGATGGCTACGTCAGTGCACCTGTCTGCCTTTTCTTTCCCTTTTTTCGTTTGGGACTAGACCGCGAATGTCCATTTTCTCAACGATAGTGTTTCGTCTCCAACCACAGATGCAGGACGCAGCCCCTGGGGGTACTCACATAAAATGGTCAACCAAGTGTAACCCATCTCGAGGTTTCTGTCATGCTCAACTAACTGAAGGAACTTCAGCGCTGTTATTAATTTATATCTGGAGGGCATGATTTACGCACACCTGCGTTTCCACCTAATGCCATGGCAAAGTGACAGCAGCCCACACATTCTGACATAAGTACCTACAGGCTGATTCGTGATTATCTCAACAGATTACTCTCTCGTTTCGAGTTATTTGACACCGGTTGGTATAAAATTGAACTAACCGGCGTCAAATATTTCAAAACGGAGAGGTAGTAGATCAGAAAAGAAACCGGAAGTTTCCTACCGACTGAAGAGAAAATTAGAGCTGAACTCGTATCATGTGGGTTGTGCGTGCCCTGAATTAACTATCCTAACCAATTCCCTCCACTTTAATAACGCTAAACATTATCAGCCTTCGTCAGAATACACACTGCTGTTCTCACCTTCCATCAGGTTCTGAAAGGAACACGGAATAGGAGGGATTTCAGTGTCTACAACACCTTCCAACATGCGAACCACCTCTCCCATTGACGGCCTGTCATCCTCCACGTCCTGGATGCACCAGCAGGCAACTCTGCAGGCGACGCTAAGCACCTTGACATCAGCATTTCCTTCCAGTCTGTCATCCAGTAACGACAGCACGTTTCCTTCATTCACTTGAACGGCTGCATAAAGAGGGAAGTACCGGTGACTTCCAAATCTCAATCTCTTGGTGGCCCTTCTGCCTGAGATTATTTCCAGAAGCACGATACCGAAGCTGTAAACATCTGCCTTTTTAGTGATGGGCTGTCCATATATCCACTCTGGTGCAAGATATCCCATGGTTCCTCGGATGGTGGTCAATGCAGAGTTGAACTCTCGTCCAAGAAGCTTTGCCATGCCAAAGTCTGCGATTTTAGCGCAGAAATCTGCATCAACTAGAATATTTTCAGGCTTAATGTCACAATGTATGATGCAGTCTTCACATTCTTCATGAAGATAAGCTAGGCCCTTTGCAGTACCAAGTGCGATTTGATAACGAAGTTCCCAGTTCAGTAAACTAGATTTTTCTGAGAAAAGGTGTGAATCCAATGAACCGTTAGGCATATATTCATAGACCAGTAATCTTATATCCCCTTTCACACAAAATCCCAAAAGACGGACAAGGTTAGAATGCCGAATCACTCCAACTGTCTGCACTTCAGTTCTGAACTGTTTATCCGCGTGTCCAAGGCCTTTGAGAGTCTTCACAGCGACAAAAGTTGGCCCTGGCATTGTCCCCCTGAAAACACTTCCAAAACCCCCCTCACCGATTTTATCAGAGAACTTCCTGGTAGCTTTCCTGATCTGTGCATAAGAGTAGACAGTGAGTGAACCTTCTACTTCAAACTTTCTGCAAGTAAACAGATCTCTCCTGTATATCCATAGAAACACAAGTATCACCATTATAGATACCACTGCTACCAACCCCACCACCAAGAGTATAATCCCTCTTGTGTGTAGGCCATTTCTCTCCCTGAGCTTAGATCCCAAACGAACATAAACCCTGCTGTATGGAGGTCTAGAAGCTAGACTGAGATTATACAGGTTGTAGTACCATAGCTTGCATACAGAGTCATATGCATACGCAACGCAGTAACATTTACTCAAACAGGCTTCCCTGCAATCTTCATCGCTTCCTGATACATCACTCTGAGGGTCATAAGGGATCCCCTGCAGCTTGTCCAACGGGGTGAAGGAGTCATCATGTTCGGTCTCGCCATCCGCCTCGCAGCTCAACGGAAGAGATCTTGCACAACCTGTAACAAAGTATCCAAGCCTCCATTCATCTTGGTATTTGGGCTCAAATCCATCGACACAATCGCATTTGCCATTGTTTGAGCAAGCACCAAAATTACCACAGAAGAAGCCACTGGATTTGCAATCTGAAGGGAAGGTCCAACTAGCCACCCAACCACTAGCATTTTCTGCAGAATCATCCAACCACCGCATCAAGCTGACTTGCCCCAGATGGTACTGCAAGAACTCGGTCACATTTGGGCTCTCAGGATACTTCAGCACCAGTGAGCTGCCATTGTCTTGGGATGACACCATCCAGTCCGGGAAGGTACCCGGGATGGCGTGACCATCTGTGGTAAGAATGAATCCATTCTTCCTGCTCTTGTCGATGCTGACGCTGCCATTGTGCGTGAAATCTTTGTACGTCATCGAGATATTGCTCCCGGTGTTCCTATCGAACCCGAGCCTCGCGCCGGGGAGCAGCGAGTCGCCGGGGTAATCGAAGCTCTGCCACAAGATCCGCGACGAGTTGGCCTGGTCCCTGACCACCAGGTTGCCGTTGTCGAGGAGGACCGCGACGGCGGCGGCCGGCGGGGGGCCGTCCCCCGCCACGCTCGACCACCAGAGACTAGCCCCGCCCTCCTTGATGTACAGGCTGCTGCCGAAGACCTCCAGCGCCGCGCCGGGCAGGTCGGTGATTACGATCCTATTCCCGACCCAGAACTTCGGGGTGGTTCTCGGCATCTTCTTGAACCGGACGCCGAGGAAGTGGTAGATGCCCGGGCCGGCGGAGAAGAACCCCAGCTCGAACACGCCGTTCTTGGAGACCAGCGTCTGGTTCCCGGAGATACCCTCGCCGGGGAGGATGGTGTCTCTGGCCAAGGCATCCACCGCCAAGAAAGTACCAGCGAACAGGAGGAAAAGCAAAGTCCGCAGTGCCGGTTCCCGACGCCGGGACGGCGAGCGCAAGCGCTTCAGCGCCTCCATCGACGAGCATTATTCGCAACGCGACGAACACGACATGGAAAAGACATCAGTGTTTGGAACAACTGCACAAGGCCAAGACTAGAATCATGAGATAGATTATCTGGGCAGTTAGGAGTCAGCTGAGTATCCATACCTAGTAGTGGCACATGGCAGCTCCGTGCTCCGGCAGCCAGCGAGAGCCGAGCCGCCGACTCGTCTTGACCTAGCTTTTACTCCAGTGAGATTTCAGAAACCAGGGTGCAGAGGGCGGACTGGTGGATCTCCTCCGACCTTGCGTAGTGTACTTCCGTTTCTCTTCAACTCTCAGGTGACATCGAGTACACGGCACGGGAGCATCGTCCCTCACCTTTTTTTTTACTGAAAGTTAAGCTCCGAACTAACGCCATTGCCGGGATCCGATATTTTTTTGCCGCGGCAAAGCGCACGGATAGATACATGAACACCTTTTGTCTGTGGAGACCAGTTTGGCAACTCGGCACCATCAGTCTACAATCCATATGCTTTTCAGAATATAATAAGATGAGGAATACCAACAAGCCAAAAGCAGACCGAGTACATAGAGAGCAGACAGCAAGTACTGGGACTGGGACAGACCAGTCAAAAACACGAGTGGGCACAAGGAAAGTCCTTGGGCCCTTTTCTCGGTTGGGCCTGTGGTCTGTCCCATCTGTAATCCAATTTCGAGGTGCGTTGTACTGGGCCAGAAGGCCTTCTTGGGCTGAATCTATGTACATCTGCGGACAACTAAAACTTGCGATGCTACTCCGGTCCGACATACATATTGGGCTGAATTGCCCGAGTATCTGGCGCAGTACAACATAAAACACCCTCGCTTGTTTCTGACGGCGTAAGGTTTTCTTCTACGATCCTCTATTAGCCTTTCTCCATCCAGCGACGACTCCCTCGCACTCAAGTTACCTGGATCATGAATGAGAGACGGGCCATAGAGACGGCTGTCAACCAGAATGTGGCGACACCTGTTTCAGGTTGATTTGATGTTCTCCATACTCCCCCCCGAGCTCAACAGCTGACTTGTCCTGTCCGAGCATCAATTAGCAGAGATAGGTTCCAGAGCATGCTCGCTTTGTGTCCACTCCTCGCTGCTCCCGATTTTCGTATTTTTGACCCACTCGACTCGAGTCTGGCCATGGCCATCATGCACGACATGGCTTTTCAGGAATCAAAGCCATTTCATCGTGCTGCTACGGACACCATGGGCTGAGCACACTGAACCCGACACCTGGCGATTATTACATTTACAAAGACAATCTCCTCAGAGACCTGACTGATATGTGTCGAGGTGAACTGTGACATAATCACTACAAAGCTTGAACTAAGTGAGATCTACAGTACAAGTGAGGAAGATGGTGGTCTGACAGATCCCGATGACAACTTCAGGTGTGGACCTGCAGGATGCTTTGAAGACAAAGGTAGTTTCATCTGGAGATCGTCGCCGGTGGGACATGAAGTGGAGTCCAGCGCCAGCTATGATCGGAGTGTGTGTGTGCCAAAAGGAGCAATGGAGCCAGGCACTACAGTTTCCAAGGCAATCAATTCCATGCACCTCATTTCCAGAGAAGAACAAGGTCCATTTCTGATTGATTTACAGATACGAGCTAGGATCGCCCATTTCTGTTGTGCCTGCAACGAAATAGATGGCTTCTTTCTTTCTGTTTAAACTCGGCAGGTGTTGTATTTCAACTGCATCAAATCAAAGCATACTATCTTGCACGCTACTGTTCGCTACAACCGTGTAGACGCCGAGTATCTTTGCTGCTGATGAACGAACCTTGCAGCCTCACGAAAACCGTCGGTGGCGGTCTTTGTGAGCCAAGGTAAACAGCGGGGCGTGGCAGAGCGGCACATGAGCGTGCTGCAACCTGCAGCATGGATAGGCTCTGCGAACGCCAGGCCGTTGTTTCGCTTCCTTCCCTTCCCTTCCCTTCCCTTCCCCGGACGACGACGTGTTTGCTCTTTTTATCAAAAAGAAGAAGCGATTATTCTGACGATTTTTTCGTTGTGATTTCCCGGTGGCCCATTCATCATACGCTCTTTCTACCGGCTGCAGACATTATTGTGTCTCTCCTCAGTGGCTAGGCCAGGTTCGGCCAGCTCGTTCAAGTTGATTGCTAGCTTGCCGGTTGCATTGCATGCCTGTAAAGGCCAGCGAGTCCTGCGAATTTCGTCGTTGCAGAAACTTTGGTGTGGCCTTCCAGGCAACGCTGGCTGCGAACAATCGTGCACGGAGGCGTGTACTGATGAGTGATTTGTTCAGATCTCCAAGGCGACTGCTGGTTGCACGATTGATCTGTTAAGAACATTATTGCAACCTGAGTTATCGCCGCACGAGTTCTACTGAATCGGTCCTTGCGAAAATATAGAGAAAATGGCGGCATGTCATGTCCATCTTGTCATAATCTACTCGAAATGTTATCTGAAACGATTGTCTGAAATACAGATGACTACTCCGATACCTTCAGAACAATATGCGTAGGAAAAGTGACACTACACAACGCAACAGCTCGAGACTCGTAACAAGTGAGGCGTCAGCTTCAGAATAATAACAATGCAGGTCAGTTAGTTGACCCAAATAATACATATATGTCCTGCCTCTGGAACTTGAAACGAGGAGACGTTCTTCATCAGCCATTATTACGCTCTGGCGCGGATACTTTGATTGCAATCAGAAGCGTTTTACAGTACAGGTTTGGCTCTAAGTACGCTCTTAAGGGCAAGCTAATCTGAAGTCTGACCAAGAGGAGGCGCTGCGTGCTACGTAGTATATATAATACGTAGTTTCCAGGTGTTAGTGCTGCTCGATCAGCCGATTTTCTTCCGAAGGGCTAGCATTGATGGTCACGGCGGGCTCTGATGGACCACATTAACAAGCACATTTTTAACAGACGTGATTTGGCCTTGGATCCATCCCAATCAATGCGAGCGTGGCATCGTCTTCTTCCTTAATTATGTAAGTACTACGCGTGACGTAGTAAGCCAAGCTCATCCCCTGGCAATGCGTGGATGCTAGTACCGTGAGTCCAATATGACCTTGTTCAGCAGTATAGTTCAAACCAAAATAAAACAAAACAGAAGACCTGTCTTGAAAAAAAAGGTTTAGTAGATTGGAACTCCGAGTTGATCTGGTTTGATGAAGCCCCAGATGTTACCATCTGGACTTGTTGCCTATGTAACGATCGTTCTGACTAATGAAGCTAGTACCAGTTAATCTCAAGAAAGAAAGAAAAAACAAAAGTACTATAGCTAACTAGCTGGTCGTCTTGTGCAGTGTGTATTGTATTGCCATGGTGCCGAGTAGTGGGAGGAGAGTAGCTCGCCACTACCCTCCAGCGCTAGGCCTCTACTAGAGCCGGAAGAGCTAGCATAGCGTTAGTCTTGTGCGCCAACACGCTACAGTCTAAACTAGAGGTCAACATGCATGTCTCTTCCTGTCTTTTGAGAATTGGAACTGAACTGAAACGAAACTAGAGAGGGTCCGAATCCCCGCCGCCGCCTTCAGAATGCATGGGAATGTGAGTCGGCGGTTTAAACTGTAGCGTGTTTCCTCTTGTGCTTGCTCTCTAACGTCTCCAAAGCTCTCGATCGTAGGAGTATGTGATCCGACCAGAAGGAAGCTTTCTTGCCCCTGAAAACTTGCCTGCCGCTTTTATCTCTCCTGTTAACGCCAACTGAAAACTGTCCGCTGCAGAGTAAAGGGTGAAGAGCACACAGAAACTTCCAGCTAGCAGAAACACACATACACACACAAAAGGGAAATCAAATAATCTAGAAAATATTTCATGCAAAAAAAACACACATCTAGGGATCTCGGGTCCTAATTATATGCTCAGAAAGAAGCATGAAGTGGATGCCAAGATTAAATATCTCGGTTGACAAGCTGACAGTGATAGTTGGGCGTTTAAAACTAGTATAAAGGAGAGTGATTACGAGCCCGAGTTGCGCATCTGAGCCGTGGCTCTGATCTGTCTAATCAGCCCATGTTGGGAGCGAGATTAAAGCGTTTAGGTGAGGTGAGGTGAGGTGAGGAGAAGTTAAAGCTGGCTTGTTCTTCGGAGATGTGTCTCGGTCGTGCGCACGAGTGGATGAGCGACCGGCCGGACCCAGGAAACCAGGTGCTCCCCCCTGGCCGATTGAAAAGATTCATTCGAAAAGGCCTTTCGGCTAGCTATCCTATATACTACTACGACGAGACGCTATGGTGGCAAACGAATTGTTGGTCACCTGCAATTAATTTCAACAAAACCTCCATTTCTGCCCCCCCCCCTCCTTCTTATTTTTTTTCGAAAAACAAAATGTTGCTCCTTGTGATCTACCGCTATAGCACAAGAAAAGTGGAACAAAGATATACTACGACGTACTGCTCTTGATCTGAGAGAGATCCTGTACTTTGGAATGGAAATCTTCATATCTGGATCGAGATAGATAACCATAGCGAGGCAGGCTTTTAAGCCACATTACCATGTCGCCAATCACACACTGACGAAGCTGCAGATCAACCAGTTTTTTTTTTCTTTTCTTTTGTGAAAAAAGAATTCATCATACCGTGGGGATCATGGTACTTGAACAAGGTGTGAATGAGTTTATTATGCACCGGCATTGAGCGGAAAAGGATCGCTTTAATTCGGATGATTTGGAGCGTAATGCGGACAAGAACAGAGGCCAAATAAAAACAGCCGCAAGGATCCCACTTACCGCTGCCGCTGTCCCGTGAACATGTGCAGCCCTCCCCTCCGCGCGCGGCGACGGCGACCTGCCTCGCGCCGCGCCGCTTTCCGCGTACTGCTCCGTGTACGGGGAGCGCAAATTTTAAATTGGCGGCAGATGATAGTGTTCAGTTAAGCCGGCGGCTGAGGTGACCTGTTTGCATGTATCGTGGAAGATGCCCTCTCGCTTTATTAGTACTACGTATCCCGTCACATCACATGAAGCTGACTGTTTAATCCGCATTATTGCCGTTGCCGCCTGCCTTGTCCAGCATCTATCTTGTGCTACAGCTAACTTTAAGCGAGAGAGAAAAAAAAAACAGCTAGTAAGCTTTATTATGATCAGGTGTTTTGCACATATATATGCATTGTTAATTTGTTAAGCTCGACGCAGTAAAAGGACGCGGTGGATTATTTCAGGAAAGGAAAGGACCAAGTAATCCATCGAGATGACTTTCCAACCTCATGTTCTTCTTGCTGGTTCAGAACAGCAACCTAGCGGAGCGGACTCGTAGTTTGTGTGGTGTGGTACTGTGGTGTGGTGTGGTGTTAAAAAAAACAATGAAATGACCCCCACGACACAGTGGCTGTAGCGGTAGCACGCATGCCCGCAGACATGAGCTGCGCGCGGCGACCGGACCGGACGGAAACTTCTGCTTTGCCGCGGAAACTTACAACGCCTGCAGGAAACCGAGCGCGCCGGCCGGGACCGCGCGAGCGAACGGACTCCGGCCGGAAGACGCGCCGCCGGCGCCGGCGACGCGCGGTTGGATCCTATCTATCCTGCGACGGAGATATTAATGGCTGTGACAGAGAGAGAGGTGGAAGACGACGACACGGAATCTCTCCCAAATCTGCAGCAACGGTTTCCACGCGCGCGCGCAGATGGATGAACTCGATCGGTCCACTGGACACTGGCTGGTCCCCGGCGGCCGGCCGGCCGGCCGTGATGAAGATGACGATCGATCGATCGATCGGCGCGGGGATCTGGACGGACCGCGCTGCTGCGTACGCGCCAGCATATCGCCTTGTTAATTTACTCCCACTCACTCTCACTCACTCTCACTCGCTCTCGGTGCTGTGTAGTATAGTCGTGCGCGTCCAAACTAATTTAAAATGCGTGCACGTTTGCCGCACGATGCGTACACATATATACCGTATTCAACGTTACAAGCTACTAGCTAGGATCGTAGGGCCAGTACGTACTGTGGGGGTGTACACGCGTACGTAGTAGTGTACCAGTAGCGAACGCCTTCATTCATGTTCCTTTTTGATCCTGACGAAGAACCTGCAGCACAGGGTGCCGCATGTAAATAGTCGTGCATGCGCATCCAAAGAAATTAAGCGTACCGGCATGCAGCTAGTATTTGTAGTATTCAACGGTAGAAGCGCCGTATGTCTGTATATATAGTGCCAGATGTACTGCACAGTGTAGCAGTACTAGCTAGTCTTTCTCTACCTAGTACTAGTACTAGTACTACGTGGTGGCGTGCCACTAGTAATACGTACCGTGTGAGCGCGCCGCAGTACGTGTACTAGCTAAGCTAGTCTTTTCAACTTCATTTGACACACAGTGACGAACCAGCGGCAGCAGCAGCAGCAGCAGGTTCGCTAGCTAGCTAGCTAGACGCGACGCGTACATTGATCGCCTCGTCACGTACGCGCACGACACCAGCTCCCGTGCTCGTGTCGATCGATCGATCGATATATAATGAGGACGATGACGAACGTGGTAGGATGAGTCGTTGGGGCCGGCCGGCCGGTACGGCAAATGTGGTCAGGCGCCACTAACTACGCGCGTTTGATACTAGCTAGCACACCCGGAAATGGATGACCGAGTATATATATATATATGTACAGCACTAGTCCGGAAGCTTCAGCGTACTCGTGTGTCAGTCATCAACTACTGATCGATGAGCTAGCGTCAACATGCATGCTATTAATAACTTACCAGCTAGTAGCTTCATCTCTTCTTACCGTTTCATTAATTGCGGATCATCTCTCTCCGATCCGAAGCAAGCTAATAGTAGTTCAATTCATGGTTTGTTAACTCAAAATTAAACTAACCAACGCTTCGAAAATAGAACAGAGGAGTAACTCTTTAGATTTTTTTAGATATATGCTTTTAGAGCTATATATTGTTAGTCAATGAATTATTAAAGACGTTTTGCAAGAAAAGTTTTTTAAAAATTGATTTAATCAAATCTATAAATACTTTAATTTTGTTACCTGCTCAGACAAGAGAAAAGAAATACGAAGAAAAGTGAGCATAACCGTACGGCCGTCTCGACGCCTAATTGCTTTGTCGGGACGAAACTTGTCGCCCGCCGTACAACCGCAGACTCCTCTCTTCTAGTATACCACTACCGCCAGTTGCTAGCCGCGCCCTTCAAAATTAAGTTGCATAAGTAATTGCGAAGAGTGCATTTGCCGCTGCATCCGGCCCTGCTTCTTCTTCATCCCCTCAAACTATATATTCAATCTCTGCCTCAAAATAACCAGCGAGCCCTGCAGGAATTAAACACGAGACGTAATTACTACACGTAGCATGCAGTACGTCGGTCGTTCTTCACTTGCATTGTTTTCATCCTGTCCAGTCCTAGCTAGCTTGTGATCACCATGAACGACGTGACGGTAAGAAAAATCTGAGTTGTCGTCGTGATGTCACACCGGCGCCATTCATGCGTACCAGTAAAATATTTTGATCCGCTCGTTGGGTCGCCGTGCTGTACGTAGTGTAGAAATCTCACCATTCGACGAAGCTCTAGCTCTTGCTCTTGCTCTGGCTCTGGCTCTGGGTCTGGATATGTGCAGTCCAGTTATTAATCGAGATCGATCGTGATTTCATTGCGCGGTGACACTAGTTTAACATAATTACTAGTATTTGGCGGGCCGGAATGAACACGCAGAGGAGGAGGAGGAGGAGAGGCCGATCGAGTCCAGTCTAGAGTAGTTAACCACTGTACGTGCATGGCAGCGGCCGTGTGTGGTGAGTCAGCATCATGTGCGCGCCCTTAATTGGGGTCGTGCATTCCCATGCGACCAAGGCTAAAAAAAGATTTAATTGGTGTGGTATGCATCCCAAGAAGCTTGCACATGTGTGCGTGGTGGACGACCAAGGCTGTGTGCTACGCTAAATTCAAATCCTCAGGCTTTAATTTCTTCAAGCTGGCCGGCTCAGGTTTATTATTTGATGATCTACCAGAGATTTAATTTAACAACATCGTCTCTACGGATGTGAAACAGATACAGATCGATGATACTTATCGGGTTACATACAGGACCCCGAAATGAAACCACGATTGAGAAATTTGCTGACAAAGATGTGAGAGAGAGATGCAATATATATATTTCAAATGATGGTTTCTCAACGAAGTTGTACCGAGAGGAACACCAAACAGCACATGGCTCTAGGTGTCCCGGCATTGGTCCACGCGCGCGCGCATGGCCTTGAGAAACTAAGAGAACGTTTATTGAGATTACAAATTTGATAAACAAAAACTCGCATGTTTTGGGAACATATACTTGTAGCTAGGTAGCACTGGATTTGAACTGCGGCTGAAACAAACTAAACGGTTGGACTAGCTAGCATCGTACGTATATGAGCGCGCCTTGTTAATTTCCGCACGGCCGCTCGCGCGCGTTCAGAGGAAGAATCGATCGCGCTACTAGCTACTGTAGTACTAGTCAAATGCTGAGATTCCAAGGCTAGCTCGTTAGCTAGTCTCGGCACGTCCGGCATGTTTAAGATTTAGTTTTGAACACGGTCACGGGCTCATGGCACGCCAGCAGTCGTATCTAGCTAGCTCGTCGTCCTGCATGTTTAGGCAGCAAATGAAACGGGAGCAAGCTAAAAAGACGACAAGCAGCTGGCCGCCGGAGATACGCTCGCCGGGACCGGGAGCACATATATAAAAAAATCTGGGCCAGGTGGTGCAACCAACCATGCAGGCAGCCTGGAACTAGCTAGCTAGCTGGTTAGCCGAAGTAAGGCTGGGGTGGTGGTGGTGGTGAATTGAAAAGATGCTACTATACCGATCAATTTAACTAAGTGGAGTATACTTATATGGTCTGAGCTGATGAGAAAGGAACGACAAGAGGGAAGAGGGGGGGGCATCGATCGGGGAGCTAGCTTAGCGGTAACCCATTGCATTGCATTGCATTGACCCTGTCGCTATTGCGGCCTACTACTCCGTTGGCGCGCGCGCACGAGTGCCGAGACCTATATAGCTGCAGGCTTAGCTAAGTACTATACATTGGTGGCTAGCTTGACAGCAGATGCTAGCAGAGACTGGGCTTAAGCTATACTAGTAGACGAGTGACGCCGCCGGCTGGTGGAACATACGAGCTGAGGTTACGGGGCAAGTTGCGTCGTGTCCACTTGCGCGCAGTTGTGGTCGCTTCGGGGACCGGGCGCGCGGATAGAAAAAGGGCCGTGTTCCGCGGAGCTAGCTCTCAATCCGGCCACTCCCACTCGCAGCGTTCCTGTGGCCGCCCGGCGGCGCGTCCTTTGAGGAAACCAAACGCGCTCGCGCGCCTGCGGTGGCAGCACGAAGGAGAGTAAAAACCGAGGCGGGCAGGGACTCGGGAGGGAGGAAACCTAAGAGACGATGCGCGGGCGTCTCGTACACGTCAGCTTCGTCACAGGACCGCAGCAAGCTGCCACTGCCACTGCCACAGCTTGCTTTGGCCTCAGCTGTTTTCTTATTACCGCGCACCGCAGGGCAGGGGTAACATGCATGGGCGCGCACCCAGTAAAAAGAAAAAACTCGCTCCCATCCCACATGCCCGTCTACTACCGCGCCGAGTCGCCTACAGTGATGCAATGCGGCAGAACTTGTTTTTTTTCCTTTTTTTTTACAGCCACTAACGCTCACGCTCACGCTCTGCTCTGCAGCCAGTGATAAGTACTCCTAGATGCTTTCTGTTCTTACGTTCTACTACCTGCTTTTTTACCGGGCCGTAGGTGGCGTTTGGCTGGAGGGGGGGATAGGTGGGAACGGGATCTGGCGGGGGAGGTGGGTTTGGAGCGGGAAACGGGAGGTGGGTTTGGAGGGGATCCTTCGTCGGCTTCCCCTCCGCTCCAAACGCGCAAGCAAGAGTGAGAGACAGAGAGAGAGAGTCCGGGGGCCTGGGCGCAGCGGACGAGGGCGTTCCCGGTACGGGCTTACCGAGTTTTAATTTCATGGGAACCCGCGCACGCGCGACGGGTGCTTGCCGATCCACATGCTTAATTACCGTGACCTCGCAAACTCGAATCTGACGTGCCGGCGCATCCCACCCTCGACGGACCTGCTCGATCCACCGCGCGCCGCCGTGTCGTCGGTCTCCGGCGTATGGCCTCGCTTGCCCTTGATCGATGACGAGAGAAATATCGAGCGAGGTGCACGATCGACGCGAAGGGAAAAAACTAGGGGCGCCTAAGTACATGTACATTTCGTTATCGACTAACAACGGTTTGCGCGCCAAATGATACGACCCAATCACACGTGCATTTAATGCAGCCATGAATATATATATGCAATCATCGATCTACTACAGGCGCCGGGTTATTCCACGCCCCGTCACCGTGCAAGCTCAAAATCTCTAGAATCCTTTGCGTTAGTAAGCCATAAAATTTGAACTCCAAATCTCTTATGTTTCTAGTTTCTTCAGGTACTAAAATGGAAACAAAATATGTCTGACTTGTCTCGTGCATCACAACCGTGAATGCAAGAAGAGAAACGTCTTGACGTGGTGAACTACGAAACAGAGGTGTTATTTTTCGAGGTAGTAACATGGAAATAAAATCTCTCGACTTGTCGTGTGCATCATAGCCGTGAATGATAGAAGAGAGATATCTCGACGCGGTTAACGGCAAAAGAGTGACATTCTCTTTACATGTAGTACCACACAAAAACGAAATGTCTCGACTTATCGCGTGCGGGTCTCAAAAAATTTCACCCGCAAACCTCTTTTGTTTCGGTCGGGTTTTTGCTCCACCCGACCCGAACCCGACCCATTGCCATCCCTACAAAAGAGAAACATTCTGTTTACAAGTCATACCATGAAAACGAAATTTCTCGACTTGTCGCGTGCATTACAGCAGTGAATGACACAAAAGAGACATCTCAACACGCTTGAGACAAAATGAGAGACATTCTGTTTCCAAGTAGTGACATAGAAACACAACTTTTCGACTTGTCGCATGTGTCACAACTGTGACTAACAGAAGAGATGCATCTTGATGTCGTGAACGACAAAAGAGAGACGTTCTGTTTTCAAGTAGGTAGTGACATGGAAACAAAACGTCTCGGCTAGTCACGTCCATCACAGTTGTAAATGACAGAAGAGAGGCATCTAGACGCGGTGAAGACAACGAGAAACGTTCTGTTTCCATGTAGGTAGTGACATGGAAACAAAATATCTGGACTTGTCGTGTGCATCATAGCTGTGAATGACAGAAGAGAGACATCTCGACGCGGTGAAGACAACGAGAGACACTCTGTTTCTAGGTACGTAGTGACTCGGAAACAAAACGTCTGGTCTAGTCACGTTCTTCATAACCGTGAATGACAGAAAAGAGACATCTCGACGCGATGAAGACAACGAGAGACGTTCTGTTTCCTCGTAGGTAGTGACACGGAAACAAAACGTCTGGTCTAGTCACGTTCGTCACAGCCGTAAATGACAAAAGAGAGACATCTCGACGCGCTGAAAACAACGAGCGATGTTATTTTTCCAGATAGGCAGTGACATGGAAACAAAACGTCTGGACTAGTCTCGTTTGTCACAACCGTGAAGGATAGAAGATAGACATCTCGATGCGGTGAAGACAACGAGAGACTTTCTGTTTCTAGGTAGGTAGTGACATGAAAACAAAACGTCTCCACTAGTCTTGTTCGTCACAGCCGTGAATGACATAAGAGAGACATCTTGACGTGGTGAAGACAACGAGAGACTTTCTGTTTCCAGATAGGTAGTAACATAGAAACAAAAAGTTTGGACTTGTCGCGTGCGTCATGGCCGTGAATGACAGAAGAGAGACATTTCGACGTAGTGAAGACAATGAGAGATGATCTGTTTCCAGGTAGGCACTGACATGGAAACAAAATATCAGGTCTTGTCGCGTGCGTCATGGCCGTGAATGACAGAAGAGAGACATTTCGACGTAGTGAAGACAATGAGAGATGATCTGTTTCCAGGTAGGCACTGACATGGAAACAAAATATCTGGTCTTGTCGCGTTTGTCATGGCCGTGAATGACAGAATAGAGACATCTCGAGGCGGTGAAGACAACGAGTGTCGTTCTGTTTCTAGGTAGGTAGTGACATGGAAACACATTATCTTGACTAGTCGCGTTCGTCACAGTTGTGAATGATAGAAGAGAGACATCTCGATGCGGTGAAGACAACGAGAGACATTTTATTTCGACTTAGGTAGTGACATGGAAATAAAATGTGTGGACTTGTTGCGTTCATCACAGTTGTGAATGACACAAAAGAGACATCTCGACACGATGAAAATAAAAGAGAGGTGTTTTGTTTATAGGCAGGCAGTGGCACGAAAACAGAACATGTGAACTTCGTGTGCATCATAACTGTTAATGACATAAGAGAGACAACTGGACGCGGTGAACCATAAAAGAGAGATGTTCTATTTCTAGTTAGGTAGTAACATGGAAACAAAACTTTTGGACTAGTCACGTTCGTAACAATCGTGAATGACAGAAGAGAGACATCTAGACGCGGTGAAGACAACGAGAGACGTTATGTTTCTAGGTAGGTAGTGACATGGAAATAGAACGTCTAGACTAGTCACGTTCGCCACAGCTATGAATGATAGAAGAGAGACATCTTGACGCGGTGAAGATAAAAGAGAGATGTTCTATTTCTTGGTAGGTAGTGACATGGAAACAAAACATTTGAACTTGTCGTGTGCATCACAACCTTAAACAACCAAAGAGAGACACCTCGACACGGTGAAGACAACAGAGACATTCTATTTCCAAGTAGGTTGTGACATGGAAACAAAACGTGTGGACTAGTCACGTTCGTCACAGCTGTGAATGATAGAAGATAGACATCTCGACGTAGTGAAGATAAAAGAGAGGCGCTCTGTTTCCAGGTAGTTAGTGACATGGAAACAGAACGTCTGGACCAGTCACGTTCATCACAACTTTGAAACATAGAAAAGAGACATCTCGACGCGGTGAACCGTAAAAGAGAGGAGGTATGTTTTTAGAAAGGTAGTGACATGGAAACAAAACATTTGAACTTATCACGTACATGACATATGTGAATGATAGAAGAGAGACTTCTCGACACGGTGATCGACAAAAGAGAGACGCTCTTTTACAGGTGGTGACACGAAAACAATACTTTTCGATCTGTCGCGAGCGTCACAACTGTGAATGATAGGAGACAGACGTTTCAACGCGGTGGGTGACAAGAGAGAGACATCCTGTTTCTAGTTATTATCAAGGAAACACAATGTCCCGGTGAGCGACACGCATCACGGGGATCTACGGAATGACTTGACAGAGTACTAACACAAGAACATCCTTACATGGTAAATTGTAATAAACTTTGGACACATTATCTATATACATCATGAATATGCCGAAAGACTTAGAGATACTATATTACCATATGTATTTTTTATATTTAACGCTGATATGAATTAACAAACGTCAAATAAAAGAGAGGCGCTCTGTTTCTAGGTAGGTAGTGACATGTAAACAAAATGTATGTACTTGTCGCGTGCATCACATCTGTGAATGACAGAAGAGGGACAGCTCGACACGGTGAACCATAAAAGAGAGGCGTTATGTTTTTAGGTAGGTAGTGACATGGAAACAAGACATTTGAACTTGTCACGTACATGACAACTGTGAATGACAGAAGAGAGACATCTCGACACTGTGACCGACAAAATAGAGACGCTCTGTTTCTAGGTGGTGACACGGAAAACAACACTTTTCGAACCGTCGCGGCATGCGTCACAACTGTGAATGGCAGGAGAGAGACATTTCGACGCGGTGGATGACAAAAGAGAGACGTTTTGTTTCCAGATATTAACAAGGAAACACAACATCCCGGTGGGCGGCGCGCATCACGGGGATCAACGGAATGACTTGCCACGGTGATAACACAAGAGCAACCTTACATGGTAAATAGCGATATACTTTTGGCACATTACCTATATGCATCATGGATATGCCGAAAGGCTCAGAGATACAATATTACCATCAATATTATTTTCATATTTAGACTTGTCCCGTGCATCATAGGCGTGCATGATAGAAGAGAGACATCTCAACGCGGTGAAGACAGCGAGAGACATTATGTTTCCAATTAGGTATTGACATGGAAACAAAACATATGGACTGTCACGTTCGCGCACAACTGTGAATGACAGAAGAGAGACATCTCGACGTGGTGAAGATAAAAGAGAGGTGCTCTGTTTCTAGGTAGGTAGTGACATGGAAACAAAATGCATATACTTGCCGCGTGCATCACAGCTATGAATGACAGAAGAGAGACAGCTCGACGCGGTGAACCATAAAAGAGAGGCGTTATGTTTTTAGGTAGGTAGTGACATGAAAACAAGACATTTAAATTTTGTCACGTACATGACAGCTATGAATGACAGAAGAGAGACATCTCGACACGGTGACCGACAAAAGGGAGACGCTCTGTTTCCAGGTGGTGACACGGAAACAACACTTTTTGAACTGTCGCGCGCGTCACAGTTGTGAATGACAGGATAGAGATATCCTGCTTCCAGATATTAACAAGAAAACACAACGTCCCGGTGAGCGACGCGCATCAAAGGGATCAACGGAATGACTTGACACGGTGATAACACAAGAGCAACCTTACATGGTAAATAGCGATATACTTTTGGCACATTACCTATATGCATCATGGATATGCCGAAAGGCTTAGAGATGCAATATTACCATCTTTATTATTTTTATATTTAGACTTGTCCCGTGCATCATAGGCGTGAATGATAGAAGAGAGACATCTCGACGCGGTGAAGGCAGCGAGAGATATTTTGTTTCCAGGTAGGTAGTGACATGGAAACAAAACGTATGAACTGTCACGTTCGCCACAACCGTGAATGACAGAAGAGAGACATCTCGACGCGGTGAAGATAAAAGAGAGGTGCTCTGTTTCTAGGTAGGTAGTGACATGGAAACAAAATGCCTATACTTGCCGCGTGCATCACAGTTATGAATGACAGAAGAGAGACAGCTCGACGCGGTGAAGGCGTTATGTTTTTAGGTAGGTAGTGACATGAAAACAAGACATTTAAACTTTGTCACGTACATGAGAGCTGTGAATGACGGAAGAGAGACATCTCGACACGGTGACCGACAAAAGAGAGACGCTCTGTTTCCAGGTGGTGACACGGAAACAACACTTTTCAAACTGTCGCGCGTGTCACAATTGTGAATGGCACGATAGAGATATCCTGCTTCCAGATATTAACAAGAAAACACAACGTCCTGGTGAGCGACGCGCATCACAAGGATCAACGGAATGAATTGACACGGTGATAACACAAGAGCAACCTTACATGGTAAATAGCGATATACTTTTGGCACATTACCTATATGCATCATGGATATGCCGAAAGGCTTAGAGATGCAATATTACCATCTTTATTATTTTTATCTTTAGACTTGTCCCGTGCATCATAGGCGTGAATGATAGAAGAGAGACATCTCGACGCGGTGAAGACAGCGAGAGATATTCTGTTTCCAGGTAGGTAGTGACATGGAAACAAAACGTATGAACTGTCACGTTCGCCACAACCGTGAATGACAGAAGAGAGACATCTCGACGCGGTGAAGATAAAAGAGAGGTGCTCTGTTTCTAGGTAGGTAGTGACATGGAAACAAAATGCCTATATTTGCCACGTGCATCACAGCTATGAATGACAGAAGAGAGACAACTCGACGCGGTGAACCATAAAAGAGAGGCGTTATGTTTTTAGGTAGGTAGTGACATGAAAACAAGACATTTAAACTTTGTCACGTACATGACAGCTGTGAATGAGAGAAGAGAGACATCTCGACACGGTGAACGACAAAATAGAGACGCTCTGTTTCTAGTTGGTGACACGGAAAACAACACTTTTCGAACCGTCGCGGCATGCGTCACAACTGTGAATGACAGGAGAGAGACGTTTCGACGCGGTGGATGACAAAAGAGATACGTTCTGTTTCTAGATATTAACAAGGAAACCCAACGTCCCGGTGAGCGGTGCGCATCACGGGGATCAACGGAATGACTTGACACGGTGATAGCACAAGAGCAACCTTACATGGTAAATAGCGAAAAACTTTTGGCACATTACCTATATGCATCATGAATATGCCGAAAGGCTTAGAGATACAATATTACCATCTGTATTATTTTCATATTTAGACTTGTCTCGTGCAGCATAGGCGTGAATGATAAAAGAGAGACATCTCGACGCGGTGAAGACAACGAGAGACATTATGTTTCCAGGTAGGTAGTGACATGGAAACAAGACGTATGGACTGTCACGTTCGCCACAACTGTGAATGACAGAAGAGAGACAGCTCGACGCGGTGAACCATAAAAGAGAGGCGCTCTGTTTCTAGATAGGTAGTGACATGGAAACCAAATGCCTGTACTTGCCGCGTGCATCACAGCTATGAATGACAGAAGAGAGACAGCTCGACGCGGTGAACCATAAAAGAGAGGCGCTCTGTTTCTAGGTAGGTAGTGACATGGAAACCAAATGCCTGTACTTGCCGCGTGCATCACAGCTATGAATGACAGAAGAGAGACAGCTCGACGCGGTGAACCATAAAAGAGAGGCGTTATGTTTTTAGGTAGGTAATGACATGGAAACAAGACATTGAACTTGTCACGTACATGACAACTGTGAATGACAGAAGAGAGACATCTCGACACGGTGACCGACAAAAGAGAGACGCTCTGTTTCTAGGTGGTGACACGAAAACAACACTTTTCGAACTGTCGCGGCGCGTCACAGCTGTGAATGACAGGAGAGAGACGTTTCGACGCGGTGGATGACAGGAGAGAGACATCCTGTTTCCAGATATTGACAAGGAAACACAACGTCCCGCTGAGCGACGCTCATCACGGGGATCAACGGAATGACTTGACACTATACTAACACAAGAACATCCATACATGGTAAATTGTAATAAACTTTTGATACATTACCTATATACATCATGAGTATGCCAAAATGCTTAGAGATACAATATTATCATTTGTATTTCTTATATTTAACGCTTATATGAAAATTAACCAACGTCAAATAAAAATAATCTGACAGGTATAAAATTTGAATTCGATACCATGTATGGTGCAAAGATGTGGTGGGTAGGCTCCCTTTGCCTTGGCACACAAGCACTCGGCTGTCCTGTGAAAGCGGCCTTTCCCCGTCCCCCCGACGGTGAAAAAGAGACGGTGAAAAAAGGGGAGAGAGCACGCCGCGGCCTTTCCCCATCCCCAAAGATTTGACTAGCCGTCCGCCTCACGTGACCGTCGGGCCGGGTACACGCGTCGCGCATCCAGCGGCCGCGCGCGGGCTGCGCCGCTAGAATCTCCGTCCGTTTTCCTTGGGTCGTTTATTTACGGTAGGCCCGGCGCCATTTACAGTGGGTCCGAGAGAATTACTGCGGGCGGCCGCGCATCGCCAGTTAAAAGGCTGGACTCGAGGGGGGGTGGGGGGGAAGGAGGAGGAGGAGGAGGGAATAAACAAAAATGCTGGTTTCCTGAAATGGCCCTGGGGATCCTATAAAAGTGAAAGGGAGGCAAGGCTTAACGCCGCCGAACGCATCACACACCAGCCTTGGCAGCAACCCAGAGGCAGAGGCAGCCAGCCAGCCTTCTTCCTCCCCCTCCTCCGTCATCCATCGCCTCATCTCCCCAGCTCTCATCCCATCCCTTCCCTTCCCCTTCCCTTCCAGCCAAAGAAACAGCTCTTCTGCCGGTCTCGGGGTTTATCAGATCGGAGGAGGGGTTTTACGGCGGAGAGGAAGAAGGAAGGAAAGGGAGTCTGATGCGAGTGGAGTGACGTGGACCATGGCTGACGAGGTGTTCGTGTCGGTCAGGCGGACGGAGCACGTCGAGCTCGTCACCTCCCGGACGGTGCCCATGGAGGCCTCGTCCAAGGACGGTCGTCCCGGCCCGAGGACGGTCCGGGTGTTCTGCGACGACTACGACGCCACCGACTCCTCCGGCGATGAGGACGACGGGCCCGCCGCCGCGCGCCGCAGGGTCAAGCGCTACGTCCAGAAGATCCACCTCGAGCCGTTGGTCAAGGACTCGCCCGCCGGAAAGGTTGCGGCGGCGCCATCGACCGCCGCGGCACCGGGGAAGCCGAGGCCGGCGCTCCCCGGCCGGAAGAGGAAGGCCGACGGCCCCGGCGGCGAGCGGCGGTTCCGCGGCGTCCGGAAGCGGCCGTGGGGCAAGTACGCGGCGGAGATCCGCGACCCGTGGCGGCGGGTGCGGGTGTGGCTCGGCACCTTCGACACCGCCGAGGAGGCTGCCAAGGTGTACGACTCGGCGGCCATCAAGCTGCGCGGCCCCGACGCGACCACCAACTTCGAGCGGCTCTCCCAGTCCCAGCCCCCGGCGGCGGCGTCCAAGAACGCGTCTTCCTTGGCCACCTCGTACGACTCCTGCGAGGAGTCGTCCCACGTGGCGGCGTCCCCGACCTCCGTGCTCCGCTCCTTCCCTCCGTCCGCCATGACCGCGGCCCAGGACGTCACCAGGAAGCCGCCGGTGGCACCCGCTCCACCACCACCTCCACCTCCTCCTCCTCCTGCTGCTGCTGCCCTCCGCGCGGCGTCCCCAGAGACCGACGAGTCGAGCGGCGTCTTCGGCTGCCCGTTCCCCGACTACGGGAGCTCCTTCTCGGGCGACGAGTTCCCGCCCATCTTCACCGACTTCGACCTCCTGGCCGACTTCCCGGAGCCCACTCTGGACTTCCTGGCCGAGCTGCCCGAGGAGCCCCTGTCGCTGCCCGCGACCCTCCCCGGCGACGAGCGGCAAGAAGAAGAAGCAGCAGAAGCTTCGTCGCCGGCGAAGTGGCAGCAGCAAGTGGAGGACTTCTTCCAGGACATCAGCGACCTGTTCCTGATCGAGGACCCGCTGCCCGTCGTGTAGCGGCGAGCACCAACTGTAAACACCCGATGAGCTCGCGGCCAATTTTGTTCGCATCCTCTCCGTTGGTCCGGTTTATGTTTATTTCCTCCCCAGTTTTTTTTCCCTTTCTAGAGCCAAGCTAGTGCTCGTAGTATCGCCTCCGTCGCCGGTGTAGTAGTAGCTGTCGCTCCCCGTCCTTCCATCCGTCCGTCCGTCGGAGGAGGAAGAAGAAACTGTTGATGGACTGTAATCATCCTGTTATGAGTAATTAGTGGGGATATTAAATTATGATGAGCAATTAAGCGAGTCCTTGTGCTCCGGATGCGTGTCACTCGGCGAGAGATCGACGAGTTCCATTTGTGAGGCTTCCGTGGTCAAGCAGAGGACGAGAGAAAAAGGGAGTGGGATTAGGAAAAAGCCTGGCCCTGGCCCTGGCTTTGGGTTGTTAAGCTCGCCCTCTTTTTCTTCTCCTTCGACCTCTGACAGAGAGGGGGGGGGGGTACCGTGCGGCCTGGTTGCCTGCCTGCACCGAGATCTCTCTTTCCTGCTCGTCGCTCAGATCAGCTGCTTTTGACTGCCCTCGTCCTTGTTCAAATTCAAATCTTGATACGTACTCCTAGTAGTACTAGTACTAGTGATGGTTTTCCTCTCTTCCTGATGGGGGTGAGGAAGGCAGTTTCTGATGCGCACGACGACGACGCCACTGGACTGTTGTGGACCGGTCTCTTTTTTTTTCGCAGCTTTGTTACGGAGCAGCTTGCAGGTTACCAACGGTTCGCTTCTACTACTACGACTCCTAGCTCGGTTCGGTTGACGCTCCTCACTCTATTGGCCTCTCTGTCTCTGCTTCCTCGGCTACGGTGCTGAATGCAAGCGAGCGAGCGGCGCCGGCGTGCCTCCCAATGCCCGGAATTCCTCTCCTCTTCCCCATCAACACACGAGGACAGGACAGGACAGGACAGGACGTCGCCTCAGTTTGTCTAGCTTGTCCCAAGGCCTCCTCTTACACTTGCACTACTAGGAGGGGGGTAGCAGTACGTGTACGTCTTCCATTCATTCGTCTCCTGTCTTGCGGCGAGGCCTCCTGGGCTCCTGTCGTGCATGGCCGCCCGCCTTGGAACTCTGCGAAAACACCAACGCAAAACACACACACACGCGAAACCGAGGCGTGCCGTGCCGTGCTCCGGCCTCCGCCCGGTCCCTTTGACTCCAGCACACCACAAGTGCTCCGTCCGAGGAATCGGTGCTCGTGTTTCGCCGTGGCTTTGAGTGCCGATCAAGCTTCTTCTTACTCGGGTGAGCCTAGCCTTGTGCCCCTGTTTCATTTCATCCCGACTTGTGCTGGTACTACCACTAATTTACTCGATCCGCTAGCTTCTAAGAACTCTGAGTAGCTCGTGGCCGATGGATTTCCATGTCGCCGCTTTAGGTAGACCTACGATCGATCGGGTGTGATGGACGACGTACGTCTACTCTAAACCAACCCACCTATTAGGCAGCATGCTACTCTTAGTCAGAAGCTGTCCCCATTGGGCGAGAAGCTAGCCATCAAAAGGTCCCCGGGCCCGGGCCGGGGGGCTAGTGTGATCATGATTCAGCCTAATGCGAATGCCTCCCCCATCCATTAATTCGCCACTGCAATATATCCTACCCCACAGCTTAATTAGTACTCCTAATCTTGGTCGTGCGGACTGTTAGCACGCGCAGAATAACCAAATGAAATGGGTGCATCGGTGCGTGCGTTGCATTGCATGGCATGGATCATGGTCTCATGGACAGGAGATGAGATGGGATGGGAGGAGGCCGGACGCGGCAGGAACAAGCAAAGGCCACGACCAAGGACAGCCGGCCGGCCGGACCCGAGTAAAACCTTAAACAAGACACGCCGCGCTCGATCGGCCCGGCAGCAGTTTTGTCGCGCCCCTCGGCGCCTAGCCAAGCCTTCTCCTCCCTCCATCCCTCTCCCGGCCATGAGATGGCACAAACGGGAACGGAGCCTTGCTACGACGACAGTGCATGATGCAGGCAGGAGCTCGTGATTCGCCGGCGCCCTGCCCTGCCCTGCCCTGCTCATGATTCGCCGGCGCCGGAGCTCGTGACTGACCGGCCGCGGCTGCCACGGAATAAAATACG
Organism: Neostapfia colusana; assembly: GCA_030760725.1. Taxonomy (NCBI): domain Eukaryota; kingdom Viridiplantae; phylum Streptophyta; class Magnoliopsida; order Poales; family Poaceae; genus Neostapfia; species Neostapfia colusana. Next base: position 405,245 of record JASWHV010000018.1, on the reverse strand, counting down.
AGACGCCGTCGCCGCCCGAACGTGCGTTTTTTTTTCTTCTTTCCGTGGCGTCTGTTTCACGGAACCGGAGCCAGAGCCAAAGCCACCAACAAAAAAAGCCTTGTTCGCGGGCGTGCGTGTGGTCACGCGCGGCGCACGTGCGCGGCCGCCCTTGGCCTCTCTCCGGATGACCGTACCGGCGTGCTCGCGAAGTGGAGCCACCGCACGCCGACGGACCGGCGCCGGCGCCGGCGTCGTGAGTGAACCATGAGGAAGGAGGTCACGGGACGGCGCTTCGATCGAATCGAGGTGATGCCCCTGATTTCTTTCTCCAGAGTCCAGCCAGCAGAATCCGAGGCCGGCCGCCTGTCCTGAGCGAGTGATGGTGGAGCAGGTTCCGCCTGCCCTCTCGCTTACCCTGCCCCCGCCCAGCTACCTATGCTCGCTGCTAAATCCAGCAATTTATACGTATTCACCGGTACACGATCGAGTACTCCTACTACATACTCCTACGAGCATCTTATATGCCAGGTAGCTGAATGTAATCGATGGCGTAATAGAACTTGTGACACGGCACTTCAAAACCAATCATTCCTGCCCGCGAAAAAGGAAAAATAAAAGAGAGAGAGATAGAGAGAAAAAGGTTTGCTCTGAATTCCTGCGAACAGGACGGACACTCACTCACCGTGTCACTCAGATCAAGGGAGCATGCAAATGCACTCGAAAAGAAACTTCTTTTCTCTATCCCATTCACTTTTCCTTTGGAACCTTTGCAGAGATAACATCGAACAGCAAGAGACCTCATCATTCCCGGTCATGATCTCCAGGATCCATCCATCCATCCACCTTGGTATTTGACTAGACTGCATATATATATTCCTGCGGTCCCATGCATGGACCTCCCATCCCATCCCATCAAATGATCGCTGCTAGCTTCAATGTATCTGTTGTCATCATGCACACTTGCAACTCAGTTACAGCTAGCCAGGCATGTTAATTTCCATGGGATTTTCAGTACACCTAATCCCCACCGTACCGCGTACTACAACGGGATCGAGGAGTTGGTGGCCTTGTACGCGAGACGATGGTGAGTGAGCCGAACAAGCTAGTAGCAGCAGCAGCATTTCTCTTTAATTCGTATACGGAGCAGCACGTGATGAGCTGTGTGATCTGCATGCCCCAGTTGATGCATGGGCATCGTTTCAGCAGATGTATAGCCATGTCTGAAAAGCCCTGGACAGCGTAAACTAATCGTCAGGTGCAGTGCAGAAAAACATCTTGACTCTTGAAAAGAAACAACAACTAGTGCCGCGCGCGCGCATGAGGTTGATTGGTCTATGGTCGGCATGGCATGTAGGACACGGACCACGTAATTGCATGCAGCAATTCGGTGGTGTGGTGTGGTCCTCCTCCTAAAAACACTGAAGCTTCTTTATAAGGGCTATATATATATGGTGTTGATTTCTTCAGATTAGCTAGCTAGAAACGGGCCGGCTAAAGTTGTAAGGGCCGGCCGGCTAAAGTTGTTGCCCACGAAAAAAAGGATGAACACACATCACGCCATCAGTAGCAAAATCTGCCTGAAAATTCCCAGCTAGCTGTTGCTACACAAGATGCCTAAAGAGACTTGTCTTTGTGGCTTTTCAGGAAAAATCTCAGTAGCTTCATCACATACAGCTTCACCAAAGCATGCATGCATGCATGCATGCACAGAGACGATATGTAGACTGCAGTCGTTGTCGGATAAAGCAGACTGAAAGTGTACGTACACACCTGCGCATAACCTCCTGTACTGGCGAATAAAATGTGTCCCTAAAATGATAAACCTGTTATATATACTAAACTGATGCAGATGGACCCAAGTTTTGCTGTTTTTTACAGTAAAGCCAATAATTTTTCACCATACATCGAGTTCAGCACTTGAATTATTAATGTGCTGCCAGTACACGTGCAACCCTAACCAAACTGAAGCTTATTAGTAGAGAATAAGGAGCAACCTAATATGCTATTCTTTTGCCAAACAAATGAAACCGCAAGGCTACAAACATGAACGGACTAATTAAGAAGGCAATGCGACCTTTTAATCTCCTCAAACGGCAAATGATTTTTTTTCTACTTTGCACCTTTTAATCTCCAAGCTATAGGTGTCTCGATCGTGCGTCATGCAAAAAAGGCACGCTGGGGTTGCTGTCATTGTCAAAGATGTATGGCTACTGAATCCATCGTGTGTGGATTGGAGGAACCTGCAGGAAGGGCAATAGAGCCTTTTCATTATTGCATCCTTGGGTTTGGTGTCCAAACGCTAGAAAGGCTAGCGTATTAGTACTAGTAGATCTTTATTCAGAGTTCGAATGCAAGAAATGCAAAACATATTGGAACGGTGCTGCGAGAGTTTTTGGGTTTCTTCACATTTCCAGTTGCGGAGGGTGGGGAAAAGGTGAGTGTCACCGACTGCTTCAATTGGCCACTTGCGTTGCGTATGCAGAGACTGTGTTATGTGACTCGCCTCATGTGGACGCGCAAATTGGCGCTTGTCTGATGCTGTTTTGACCACTGCCGCTCTGGCCTAGTCGATTCAATGCAATCTGCAGCAGGGGCAGCTCACCGTTTCACCATGTGAGCAACTGTTGGTAACTGGTGAGGAAAAATGCAGATGGACGGACAGGACGGCGGTTGTCCTTTCTGGTTTACATGGATTCACGGTACAAGATCTTTCTCCGGCTGGGGACTGGGTGGGGGGGTGTACAGGGAAAAGGCACGCACTCCCATTGGCACCAGGAGTTGCCCAGTGGTCAGTGTGGGCTTCATGACCGTTAGGAACGAGACTATACTACTGTAGCAGTACTAGAAGGATATATTGTTCCCGGAAGCTCCATCGATATATACATTCCACTCAGAATGCGTGCACACAGTACAGTAGTCTTCATTGAACCGCTGGTGTGACAACCTACTACTACTACTACTACTACTGTGGAGTGAAGTGGATTGGTAGTCAAGGTGAGAGAGATGGCAGCAGCTCTCCGTAGGGCGCCGTTTGATTGAACCCAACTGTAGCGTCAACTCAAGTGTACAGTGTCCCAGTGATAGATGGATGGGCAAAGCTTCAGCTCGAAACCGCACGGCGTGCACTGTGTGTTTCGTCCTTGGTCGTTTTTGTCTCTCTTCGGTGGGTTTGTCTTCCAGCCTCAGGCAGCAGCGGGGCAGAGAGGCCTGTACTGTACCGAACGCAGCTGCAGCTGCAGCTGCAGCTCGAAAGAGGCTTTCGCCGGAGTAGAGGTCGTTTCTTGCAGCGCAGGCGTTCAGCGGAATGAACCCCGGATGCGTCGATGCAGCAGCTTTGGTTCTGTGGTTGTGACAGGGAGTGTCGCGCGAGTACTTTGGCAGCTGAACCAGATGTACGTACCAGTAGACAGTAGTAGCTCCTAGCTAGCTCCGATAGGGAGGATATTACCGTACCTTGGAGAGATTTGTGGCGACCTCATGATCTCGGCATTTGCGAATACAGTATTCATTTCTGCAAAACGTGTAACCTGAACCCATGGTACGGTACGGTACGGTACCCACGTCAGCCACGCCGGCGCACACGGCACATCGTGTCCGTCGCGACCTGGACTGGACCCTGCGGTGGCTGCGCGCGAGTACAGGAGAAGCTTGTCCGTTGGCCGCACGCCGGCGGTGGAGAGCCCCGGCGTATCCCGGCCGCGGGATCCATGGCGCCGTGCTGGCGCCTCACGGACACCGATAGCGACGCCACACGAACGGGGCTTGGACACTTGTGCGCATCCGCTCCAATCCATCATCGGACGGCCAGCCAGCCAGCAGCAGCAGCAGCCTCTGTTTCGTCCATTGAAATGGCCATTACGTCCAAGCTGGTCTAACCTGGCGACATTGCCGTGGGGACGAACGAAATGATGAGGCCGGGGGTGGGGGGGTATTACCGCCGGATTCGGTGGTGGCCTCGTGAGAAGCACTTGACGCACTTGAGTCTTGACAGAACGGACGACGTATCCTAGTCAGCCAGTCAGGGGCCGGCCGACGAGCAGCAGCAGGTCGCCTAGCTCGCCTCGCCTCGCCGTGCAGCACAGCTGCAAGGGCAGGAGCAGGAGCAGGACCACGGCACGGCTGCCGCCCATGCCCCCCCCCCCCCCCGGCCGAGCTAGCATGCGCGGTGACAGTGGAGGACCATGGGGGATTAAAGCAAGCTGCAGTGTTCGCTTGCGTCGTGGTATTTCTCTTCGTCGGTTTCCATGAGCGCCTGTTTTTTTTGGGGGGAGAAAAAAGAAGAGGAGCTATTTTTGGCAAGAGCAAGGGAAACGGTCTCGGCGCACGAAACCAACGGTAGCGTCCATATTTGGGCAGGGATCGGCTGCTGCTGCTGCTGCTTTGGGCCCGTTTCAGAGGATAAGCTGTACTGGGAGCCGCCCGTGGCACACGTCCAATCCTTAAGGAAATCAACTACTTCATTGCCCTACGATATTTGATTTTTTTTTAAATCAAATCAATGGGCTTCTGGAAATGACGACAGCACAGGACAAACGGATTGTGCTAGGTTGCTTAGTGCATCGGGTTTTTGGCTGGCCGACCTGAGGAGAATGCAGGCGATCGATGTTTTCTTGTTTCAAAAACAAAATAAAAAAGCTGAGAGATTTGTTTGGATTAGCCCGAATTCCGGCCCAACCCATGTTTGAGCAAATCTCCACCTTCGTGCAGTTGGGCCTCAACAAGGAAGAAACGAGAACTGGATCCAAGCACGCAGAAATTAAGCAGCTATAGTTTAATACGTACTATACTGCTGGCATGGGTGGGAATATAGGTGAAAAACGAGAATACATAATCGCAGCTGGCTGTTTCTAGGAAAACATAAAAGAAAATGGGAGCATATGATAACGGTGCACGCGGCGCATATTCAACAAGCAACACACTAAGACTACGAACCATCGCTCCATCACAAACAAGACTGAAGAAACATGATACAGTGGTGAATGGCATTCATATGTCAGCAGCATCGAGGTGCAAAGTTCCTGACAAAGGCACACGCCAGTTTTGCAAGTATAGTCGAGGAACCAAGAGGAGGAGCAAGCAAACAACATGCAACCATCAATTTAAGTCATAGCTGCCTACACGCACACGGTGCATAGTTACAATCATCAATCATTAGAAAAAATAACCCTAATCTGATCTGCATCTAAACTGACAATACGCTGATTACCCAGCCAATAACACTAGAGCTTAACCTTCTACCAAAACACGTACTAGCAAACCATGTACAAGCAACGGATGACACAGGCCTCAACCTCTGGCTAATGACACATCAAGATGGCTAGGGGAACTACTTCGGGAAGATGTCGCCAGCCGTGATGAGTGGTTCTCACAGACCCTCCTGTGGCTGTGGTTACCAACTGCCGGAGCTGGACATTTTTCTCTAGAACCCATCCAGCGCAGCTGCAACATCGTAAGTATGCCAAGACCTAACGCTGCACTATTCCCAATGACACCACCGAAATTTTTGATATTCAAACTATTCCCAGCTAAAGCAAGACCGGCTGATAGCATACGCCCAAAGAAGTTTGAACCCTTCGCCATGTTACTTGAACAGTCTGCACACTTGTCAGCCTTGTTTACCGATAGAGAAGGCCAAACATCTGGGTACGCATTGTGGACAAAGTTGGATGCCTCGTCGATGACTTCATAATTCTTTCCATGATGCTCTTTTAATTTTATCGCAAGCAAGATGCGGCTTTGCTCCAACTTTGATAAGGCAGTATCTAGTTCTGCTTGTTGTTGTGACTGCACAGCCTGCAAACGAGTACAAAGGGATACTTAGATCATGCACACAATGAAACTAGAGCATTACTCATGGCAAGTGATTCTGATAACCTAAGAAGGAATAAGACCTGGGTAATTTGCTACGTGACCTTGCCAGACTTTTACAAAAGGAAAGAACCGCTCCTTTACTTTTGGCATGGGTTGAAGACAAACGATGCCTTAGTTATCAGGCTTCAACATCATTATCATACCAAAAACTGCAACCATCAGACCATGTTTGGATTTACATGGAACTTTACAAGATGCCTACGTTGTTCACAGACACTCCACTGTGCATACACCATGTGACCATGCTGCCATTGCAGAATGTCAATCTAAGAAAATGAAAACTCAACTAGTAACATACAAAGGAACTAGTTTACGATCAAAGTGAATGAATTACTGAATTCCCACTTCCAGAGGACCTTACAACGTGGACATCCTTCCTACGTTTCTAGTGTGAACAAACGATCGCTCCTACTAACTGGATTTCCAGCCACAGGGAGTCCCTGCTCCCTACCGAATGCACTGGAACATCGAACCAACCAATTACCAGTACGGTATTATACCAGCAAACAAAGATCTCAGACGAAGATACAACCGGCATTCGACACAGATCGGAGTCGGACAAGCATATTGCACGAACACGAACAATAGTGGCGATGGCGACCTAGGATAGTAGGAGATGGGGGGAAGTCAGGGAAGCTCACGAGAAAGCACTCGAACTGGTCCTCGAGATCCTCGAGCGCGGCGCGGATGGCGTGCAGGCTCCTGGCCTCCTCGGCCAGGGCTGCCAGGGCGGTCGCCTCGTCGCCCGAAGCGGATCCCCCGCCCTTGAGGTAGACTAGGCCTGCGGGCGGCGTGTCCCCGGCGGCGCGGCGGCGGACGGCGCGCAGGAAGTGGGCGCGGGAGAGGGCGTGGATGGCGGCGCTGACCTTGTCGTGGAGGTCCCAGATGGTCTCGAGCACGGCTTGGACCTCCATCCGGAACCCTAGGTGTAGAAGGCTCTAGAACATTCGGTAGGGGGTGGACGGAGGAGGAGGAGGCTCGGCCTCGGTCGGCTCTTGCCGCGAAGGACGTTTCGGAATGACTTGGAGGGAGAGCAAAGAAAGCTTTTGCTGTTGCCGCGTGGCCCAGTAGATCGTCACGAATTCAGCCCAAAAAAGAACCAAGGCCTGGCCCAGTAGGATGATGACTACAGAACAGCACGAATTCAGCCCAGCCCGGAGAACTCGAATGGGCCAGGATAGAGATGCGTCCGTAGGCTTCCAGTCTCCAGTCCATCATCTGCCGCAGCCGTTTGTTCCTCTTAAACACGGAGCAGCACTTAATGGGCGTGCTTGATAATGATATGGTTATAAGTGTTGATGTAGCGTTAGATGGGTCCTTCTCAACTCATTCCTGCTGACAAAATTATCAGTTCTGCGGTTTCAATAAGAAGAAGGCACTGCAAGCAACATTATCAGCTGTTATTATTCATTTAGACTAGTACAGCAAATGCATCGTGTGCATGCATTTCCTCTACGTCGTGACGTTTCTGCTGATGGTCATTGCTCTAGATCATATACAACTTATAAGCAAATATAGTCCGTTCCTGGCACATCAGTTAACGGCAGCTCGATAAACAAATTGGAAAGGCCCAAAATGGCAGTTTGCAGACAACAGGCATCATGAACGAAAGGAATAGAAAGGACATAAACTGAGACAAGTGTATGACTTGGAGGATTACATTACTTTGAGGATACCAATCGGTCAAGGAATTATCCCAACACAAACCGACTACTGAAAGTGTCATCTTAACGTCCGAACACAAAACCCATTACAAGGTCAGCTTAACGCCTCATGCATCTAGCTTGATGTAAAAGTGTCCTCTTTAACGTCGCTTCCTTCTACCTCCCTTCTGCTTTCCCTTCTTCCCCTTCTTCTTCCCGCCCTTTCCCATCTTCGGCTCCGGTGCATCCCTGTTTGATGGTTTCGGTGGTCCCATTAGATGCTTCACATTAAGTATACCATTCTTGAAATGCCCTTCTGTGGCCCTGAGAATTCGATCCTCAGGCCTGGTCTTCTGAGGTCTGCTATTCTTGTTGTCTCGCTTCCTGAACATCCCAAGCATTTTCTCCTGCATACGGTTCTCATGTATGATTCATTGCTTACACCTCACATAACATGTTAAAAGAAAGTAAAATAGATCAGTTAAGCATACCTCTTCGATTTTCCTCTGTTCTCTTCTCTTCTGATTCTTCAAAGCCGGCTTTGCTACACTTAATGGTGTACGGTGCTTTTTAATGGCCTATTGAAGGTAGCGTAAATATTAAAATAATAAATAGTTTGAAGCCAGATGTACATACAGAAGTAAAGAAGGAGAGAAACTACCTTTCCTCCCAATTCGACCACTCTACGGTTCTCGATTTTCTTACGCTCCTTGTATGTAGACGCACCTGAAAACAAGCATGAAGTGAGTGCTTATACATCAGTAAGTACTTGAGATATAAATCCAAACCTTAAGGAAAGTTCAAATGGTACACCAGAAAAATACAGATAAATAGAAGAATGTTGAAACCATAAAAAAATGGTATCAAACAGAGAAACATATTTCTCCGTTTTCCTCTTAAATGTCAAGGAACAATTCTGAAGCCACTTCACCAGCACAAAAGTTGAAAAGAATCGCATGAACAAAATTAAAATCCTTCGTAACCAGAGAATACGAGGTGATAAATTTCAGCATTAGTTCTTATAGTTGTCAGCCATATTTTTTCACAGAACCAAACATTCATGCTGCCAGTCTCATTCATCGAAACGAGGCTAAAAAAGAAACGATGGCAAACCATTTAAATTCACTTGCTCCCTGCATAAGTATTCTTTTCTTCTAAATGCTTCATAATTCTCTTGACTGTTGCGACACTGGGTTTACAAATGCTACTCGGGAAATCACCACTAGTGAGCATATTGTTCTCAGTAGCTGAACGTAGCTGGAAAGGCACGTTATTGGTCACCTCTAAATGACAACAATGGTAACAACAATATGAAGAGGATATGGTAGATAGACATATGCCACGACCTGTATATGCAGAGATACTAGGAGGGACTAATAGAAACAGAGCTCACTTTTTTATCATCATCATCAAGAGACCTTGGCATACGAATTACATGCCGTGAGACCACTAACTATGACTAAATTGTCCTCGGCAACTATCCTAGTTGGAAACGCAAGTTATTCTCACCTCTAGAAGACAATAGCGGTGTACACAAGGCAGTGAAATAAAGATATGCCAATGCCAATACATGAGTAGAAAGAAATAAGGTACTAGTCGACACTGGCACAAACAGTCCTAGGAGGCAATTACCGAAGAGCTCAACATCTTTCAACAGCTTCCCGATATCGATGTCAGGCTCATCGTCAGATGTGTCGGCCGACTTCTCTGCAACCGGCTTCCGATACATATCCGAAAGGCTCGATCCCTATAGCGGGAAAAATAAACATATTATAATAGCTGAAGCAGGGATTGCTGGATTTTCAGTTGTGAACATTGAGGAACCTCTCAGGCGGTTCGGTTTAGAGATGAGGTGCCAACCAACCATGAAGCTGTGCCACTCGCTACTAGCCGACGGTGCCCCGGGGCGGCGGGGCTTGCGCGAGACGGCGGCCGACGGGTCAAAGACCACCTTGGCCGGCGCGTTGGCCGGAGTTGGCTTGGGCCTTCCCTTCACCATCCTCTGCCTTCCGTTCCCCCACGAAACACGCCGGCGAGCGGAGGTGGGCGACCTGGGCGCGTACGGCGAGGGCGGCTGCTGGGTCGCGCGGAACGGAACGGAGGCGCAGGCAGGCAGGCAGGCAGGCAGGGGCGGCGGCGAGATGAGTCGCGGCGCGGTGGCGGGCGGAGGAGGTAGTGAGTTGGGCTTGATGGGGTTCGTTTCGTTAGGGTTGGGGCCCAAACCTATTGGGCTGTAAGGCTCCTGTGTTACGGTCGGGGCCCGCTCAAACGCATCGGGCGGCCCCTATTGTAGCGGCCGATGACCCGGCCACGCGTTGCCCTCGAATCCCGGCTGGTTTTGTTAAGCTCGTAAAGTAATTCTAATTTCTAAAGATGGAAAACAAAGTACTACGTTAAATCAACTGAAAGCTCAATAATACAGTTGTTTTCATGGTGTGATTTGATATGTTTTTCGTGATTCCTCGCGCATCATCTTCTTTTCTGAAATATTTAACCAAAGGACATCCATTTCAAGAAGAAGAAAAAAAAGTCCCAAAACGATGAAATAGTGGAAAGGAGATCAGCTCAGGTGTGGCCATGTCCCAACTGAATTCGCTAGTGTTATTTACCAAGGTCGGGAAAATAAACACGGACACGGATATGATGAACGAGTACACAGCCCTATATATCCATTTCACACCGGCCCCTATACTACTATAGTACTTGGTAAATTAACGGCGTACGTTTGCAACGTTTACCAACCACTCGTTGGTCGTCTGCTGCTGCTGCTGACCACCTGCAGCATGCACGGCGTCCTTGTTGATCTCTCCTGTTTCCTCGCATCATCCGCGGGCATCTATCTATCCGGATGGAATAATTATCAGATCCCAAATTCAGTTAGGATCTTTAACAACCGTTCACTGGCCCTACTTCTCGGCTAAACCACTAGAATTAATTAATGGTACGCGCGCGAGCCAAGCGGAGAAGCGAGGCCGCGCGCTCTGCTAGCTCGCTAGAGCTTCGTCTCGATCTAGCTAGCTAGCTTCTCCTGGGAGTACTATATATATACGCTCGCCTCGTCTATCGGTTGCTGTGGATCTGATCCATTCAAAACAAACACCACACGCACTAGCTACGTCAATATTTATCCTAACAGATTGATGAGCTATTTCAGGAGCTAGCTTCTTCTGCTGAGAGCGAGAGAGATCAGAGAGAGAGAGAGAGAGAGAGAGAGAGAGAGAGAGAGAGAGATCTGCTATAGCTAGCTGCTGCTTCTGCTGAGAGAGACTTTGCTTGTGCTGGATCGATCCATCTCCCGACCATATGGACCGCTTCGCCGAGACCCAAGGCAAGAGGGCGCACGACCCGCTGTACTGCAGACCGCCGCGGCGCGCGGCGGCGGCGGCCACCACCGGCTTCCCCGTCGGGGATGACTACGTCGTCGACATCCCCGGGCCCGTCATCGTGGGCGCCGGCCCCGCGGGGCTGGCGGTGGCGGCGTGCCTCGCCGTCAAGGGCGTCAAGTACGCGCTGCTCGAGAGGTACGACTGCATCGCCTCCCTGTGGCGCCACCGCACCTACCAGAGGCTCAAGCTGCACCTGCCCAAGCGCTTCTGCGAGCTGCCGCTCATGCCCTTCCCCGACAGCTTCCCCACGTACCCCACCAGGGAGCAGTTCCTCGAGTACCTCGAGGACTACGCCCTCGCCTACAACATCCACCCCATGTGCAGCCAGAACGTCGTCAGCGCAGACCACGACGGGGACTTCTGGATCGTGCGCACCAAGGAGGTCATCACCGCGCCCATCGTCGACGGCGAGGAGGCCGTCCTCAGCAGCACCACCAGAGTCTACAGGTCCAGATGGCTCGTCGTCGCAACCGGGGAGAACGCCGAGCCCGTCGTGCCGGAGATCGACGGAATCGAGACGTTCAAGGGCCATGTCATGCACTCCAGCGACTACCGCAACGGCGAGGCCTACGAAGCCAAGAAGGTGCTCGTCGTCGGATGCGGCAACTCAGGCATGGAGGTGTCCCTCGACCTCGCCAACCACAATGTGCACACATCCATGGTCGTGCGCGACGCGGTGAGAAACATTATTAGCTAGCATTCATTTCCCATGCATGTTTTCTCTGCTCCCAATGTCAAATAAAACAGAACAGAGGGAGTAGCTGGTTAGCGGATCTACTTTATCAATACCAACACTAAGCTAGCTAGCAAAAGTTGCACCACACAAGCTAATTAAAAGATTAATAAACAATTAACTAATTAACCTATCTTTTCTGTTGGAGCAACTTTTTCTGACTCTCTTTTTGTTCATGCATGCATGACAACCGTCTGAGTGTTTAGCTATAATAAAATGGCTGATATTAGTTGGCATCTCACTTGATCTCACGTACGTGTCCATACACTTACCCAAGTGCAATAGTTTTCTAGTCACCACATGTGTTAACTTTGCTTATCTTTTCCCAATAAGCTAGAAAGCACACAAGCCCTGAGCCCATGCATGGCATGGCATGCCTAAAAAAAGGCTCTGGTTCTCTATATGGATGCACCTTTCTCGGGATAAATGAGCATGCGTTTGATCTCTTTTCATCAACGAATAACAGAAAACAAACCACCTAGCTAGATTTGCTCCAAAACAGTTTCAGCCACCAAAACCGCTTCAACCAAACATATAATTAAATTCCAATACATGTACTCTATGAGTTAAAGAACAATAGCACTAACCTTATTGGAGTGTTATTTGGAATATTGTGAAAACACACAACAAGAAACTCTTTGGTATTGGTATCTATATACTTTATAGTATTCAACAAGCTATATATATAGTTTGTGCTTTCCTTATTGGAGTGTGATCAATAAACCATTGAGGAAAAAAATACTTTGATGTTGATAAGCATGCACATATAGAAGTTGCACCAAATTGCCACCTCCCTCCCCCCACCACACACACACACTTTTTTTTGGCAAAGTTGTAACACAACCTAGCTATGACATGCATGTGTTTGCGACTAAAATGATATTAGTGGAAAGCAAGCCCCAAGTGTTTTCCGATCCCTACCTTTATTCTTCTTGCCTCTACACTTAATCATTTCTTGTAACTTGAGTCCATGTCATATGCAAAACAAAAACATGATATGTTTAGATTTGCTTCAACTTTTGATATTAATTATAGCATCCTTTTTATAGATGGCCATATTCGCATCTGATTGTAAAACTGTGATTATTTAAATGCATAAGATATATATTTTTTGATCTTTTCAGGTGCATGTCCTGCCTAGAGAGATCATGGGGTACTCAACTTTTACCCTATCTGTGTGGCTCCTTCGGTGTCTACCTATTCACGCGGTGGACCGGGTCCTCCTCCTCCTAGCACGCTTTGTGCTCGGTGACACGGCCCGTCTCGGCATCCCTCGTCCACGTGTTGGTCCAATGGAGCTTAAGAAAGTATCTGGGAAAACACCAGTGCTTGATGTGGGAACAATAGACAAGATAAAGTCTGGAGACATACAGGTAACTGATAAACCTCTTTAATTAGATTTATGTATTTATAAAACTTTCATTATTTTATATTTATGGACACTTGCTGCATTGTTAGGTGTTTCCTGGTATACAATGTTTCCACGAGCATGGTGTAGAGTTCGTCGACGGTAGAGTTGTAAACTTTGATGCTGTCATACTAGCTACAGGATACAAAAACAACGTGCCATATTGGTTAAAGGTATATGACAATCAAGAAATTCTTATTTTAATATCACTTTTCTTATACATATTTATCTAGAGTACAAACAAATAGTTAACCGTGAGTGTTATTGATGATTTATTTTAAACAGGATAAAAGATTCTTCTCCGAGAAAGATGGGTTCCCACAGAAACCAAATGAATGGAAGGGAAAGAATGGACTTTATGCTGTTGGGTTCTCGAGACGTGGCCTCTTAGGTGTGTCTATTGATGCTATTAAGGTTGCTGACGATATTGCGCAGTGTTTGCATGATATAGGGTATGGAAGTCACAATACCAAATGATATGAGGTGGACCTGCTAATAGTGCCACCTTCCTCGCTCATTATTCAAATTCATTTTGTGCATACATGTACTGGTCCGATTTATGTATCATTCTAACTGGTAGTTACGCTAGAAACAAGATCTAGGCTAGCTTATCTATCAGCTTATATTGATATAAGTGAATTAGGCTAGTACATGTAGAATGTAAATAAGTTATCATATAGGGTTTACATGTTCATTTTATTTTTGGTAGTGTTCTAACGTGAGAGGATTGGCATTAGCAGGACATGAGTTCGAGAGTACCACTTCATTTATCTGTTGTACTCTTTATTTTACCCAATTCTCAATATGAGTTGCACATTTGCTTCAGAAAGAATTAACATGGGGCTTTCACATTTTTGGATAGTGAATTATTGATCAGCACAAATCTTCTTTAGTTATTGTTATCTTTTGGTAACTTGTGATAAGAAGCAAATTGCAACAACTTTTCAATCGGTCCCCTAGTTCTGTCACTAATTAATATAAGTCGCCTACTTTTATTTTTGTGTATTTTCATTGGATATATAGAAGAAGTATATATACCCTCTTCTTTGATTTCATCACTTTGAAAGGAATAGGGGTTTTTGTCCAGCTAGGCAGGAAGAGGTGGATATATAATCATGTGCAGTATAACGTGTCTACTATTATACCTAGTTGCACACGCGATGAATCCATCATTTCACAACAAGCATATATATTTTGTGTGGTGGTAGGCTATATATATAGCTGTAATTAAGCTTCAGAATATGTGACGAGCTGCAGCTGCATCTGCAGGAGCCAAAAGTGAAAGCTGCGATCCTGCTAGCTCCATATATTTTGTGTTGTTAGAGACGCACTACATCCCAGAAAGGGTCGTCAGGAGCTAGCGAGTACATACAATATGCGAATGAAGGGTACTTGCCACCAGAGGCAGAAAGTAGGATGCGTGAGGGTAAAAAAGGCCCCTTTCTTGGAACTTGTTTTAGCGAAGAAGTGATTATCTACTCTAGTCTCTACGTACTTCTAGTTAGGTCCATGCATGATGCATGGTGGTGAGGATCGGCCGGTCGGAGCCCCGATCGAATGATGGAGAAGATGGAGCTTATTATTAGGAGCATCGATATATGCATGGACGAGCACTGGGAGGATGCATATATATGGGGCTCGATCGATCGATCGAGCTATATATGTAGTGTGGCGAGAGAGTGAGAGTGAGAGTGAGAGTGAGAGTGAGAGAGAGACTTGTGGCGCTGGCCGACCTGACATGCATCGCTCGATCGGCAACATCATCATCAGTGCGTGCAGTGGCCGATCCATGACAGATAAATAATGAAATGGAGATGGCAACCAGCAACCTGAAATGACGATCATATATAGAAAAGCTCGCGTTTTTTTTGGGGGGCGCGCGCGTCCGCTGGCATCGCATCAACCAACGGATCGATCGCGAGTACAGTAGTATATATGCATGCTCGGTGGTGCTGGTGCATGACCACCTATACCTGGTTCGGTTGCGAGCTCCACGCATGCAGGATTCGTTGCATGCATGCGGCTCTGATCCAACAACAACAAGCAGCTTTTTACCTGTTCAAACTTTATTTCAAACTTGTCTTCTTCTTTTTTTAATAAAGTTCAAAGTCTGAACTACTTTTTACGTTTTTTTATTCGATGATAGTTAGTTTATTTTTGAACTGACCAACATCAAATAAAAAAAAGAGTGAGCATGAAGATTGATAGACAGACCAGCCCACTTGTACGTTGTACTAGGCCTGCAGCCCATGCAAAGCCAGATGGGCTCCCAGCTTCAAATGCAGCTATGATACCCTGGGCCTGTGGGGATCTCATCTCGTTGGAATGGCACGAGGTCAGGAGTAGACTCCCCAACAACAACACCCAATGCAACGTACGTAGCCTATGTATCGTCACTGCAGACTTTTGCAGGCAGTTCCAATCTTTTACAGATGCATCAATCAATTTGTAGTTCAGTTTTCCTCCATGACCAACCTCAGCTGCTCGTCGTCCCCGCTGGCCAAGAACCGCAGAGCCAGCTCGTACGCCGAGAAGATGGCACCGTTGACGACGAAGGCCCGAGCGACGGCGGTGCCCAGGCCGCGCCACAGCACGGGGAACCCCTCCTCCCGGACGCTCCTCCGGAAGCAGTCGGCGACGCCGCGGTACCTCCTCGTCGTCTGCCCCTGCAGCCGGGACTTGACCACGTCCAGCGGGTAGCAGCACACCCAGCTGGCGACGCCGGCGAGGCCGCCGGAGACGAGCATCGTCGCCAGGCCCTCGTCCTCGCCGCGCCGGCAGCCCGGGTGCAGCCGCTCCCGCGCGTACTCGTACGTCGTGAAGTAGACGCCGTGCGCCGGCGCGTCACGGAGCGCGGTCACCGTCAGCCCGCGGTACATGCCGCGGAGGCCCTCCGTCCTCAGGATGCCGCGGGCCGTGTCCATCGGGCCGCCTCCTCCAGCCGCCTCCAGCTGCAGCCTGATCTTGACGAGCTCGACGGGGGACAGGACGAGCGTCTGTAGCGCCCCGGTGCCGACGCCGGCGAGGGCCACGCTCGTGTAGGAGGGAGGCTCGGCGCCGGAGCTGTCTGACGATTTTTCCAGCGACCGTGATAGGATGGCGTACACCTGGAAGACCATCGCATTCTGCGACGAAACCCAGAAGAATTCAGAAATGCATTCACTTTTTTGGGTCAGATTTTGGTGATCCACGGCTCTAAAACGAACATTTTTCTTTCCTCATATAGGGTGATCATACAGAACCACAACCACGGAAAAGGGAAAAGAGTTCAAACGCGACAAGCAATGAAAAAAACAATTTTTCTTTTTCTTTTGTACGTAGTGCCGTCCCCTAGTAGGATAGCTGAGCTTGTCAGCTGCAGGTCGTGCCATGGATTTCGATGTCGCGTTCGCGTGTTCGAACAAAGTCTTCTCTTTCGAGAGAAAGCGATCGGCGAAGGAAATTAATCAGCCAAAGCACGAGCAGGAGGAAGCCGGCAGGAGCAGGGACGAGCTCCTGCAATGGAATGGCACGAGCAGGAGGAGGAACAGGATGAAATGAAAGAGCGAGGTAACAGAGCAGCGACTGACCTGGAAGGCGACGGACGCGAGCGGCGCGCTCATGCCGCGGTAGAGCGCGGCCGGGCCCTCGGCGCGGAGGATGCCGCGCAGCATGGCGGAGGCTGTGGTCCCCGGGCGGGCGCGCGGCTGCTGCAGGCGGATGCGGAGCGTGTCGAGGGGGTGGCCCGCCAGCACGCCGACCATGCCGCCCACCCCGCCGGCCACGAACTCCCGCCCGCCGCTGGTCGCCATCGCCGGCAACGACCATCCAAGAGCGCGTGCGCTGCGCCCGGACAGACGGAGGGCGCCCGGACGAGCAGGGAGACGGAGGCCGCCCGCAAACGGAGGAAAATAAAGGAGTGGAAACGGCGGTCGGGCGGGCTCTGGAAAGAGAGAGAGAGAGAGAGACGCGGTGGAGACGGAAGCGAGCTGGCGTGCGGCGGCGTGGTGAAGACGGCGCCGGGACCAATGAAGGACGACGGCGGGTATCCGTGGGCGTGCGCGCGCGCGGCGGGGTTGGCGCCAAGGAAACGGCCGAGCACTCGTTTTCCGAGACCAGCTGGCGTCTTCTGGTTCAGTTCGTAGGTTCCGTAAGCGACTCGGCATCGGCATGAAATGAAAGGGCAGTGTCGTGCTCGTGCCTGCCGCTGCTGCTACCTTTTGCTTGAGGAGGCCAGGCAGCGTCGGCTTTCCCCCAGCTCCGGACCGGACCGGACCAGGAGAAGAGAGCCGCCACGCCACGAACGACGGAGAGCCCGACGGGGAAGCTTGCAACAAAGAGGCGACGCTAAGCCCAGTTCCATTTTGAAGCCCAGGCTGAATTGAATGCAAAAGGGCCTTTCGTCCTTTCTCCACTCCTCCACAGAAACACATGGCCGCCGCCGCCGTTCTCCGTGCCGCCTTCCGGCGGAGCCCTACCGCCGCCGCTACCCTTCTTCTCCACCGCGTCGTCCCTCCCGCTCGAAGCTTCCCTCCTCCTCCTCCTCCTCCTCCACCTCACGGTATGGACATTCTCCTCTCCGGACTCTAACCCCTAAACCTTCCTCCTCTGCTCACTGTCCAGCTCCCCAACGCAGGCCGGACGCTTGACCCCCTCCAGCGGCTCCCTTTATCCACTGGGTTCGCCTACTCCACTGCCTTCCAGGAGCCGGCGGCCCCCGGAAGGCCCAAGGGCAAGGCCAGGAAGAACCCCATGAAGCAGTCGCGCCTCGACTTCACCAAGGTGGACTCCGCGCTTCTCCCTACAGTCATCCTCGTCGGTCGCCCTAACGTCGGCAAGTCTGCTCTCTTCAACCGGTGAGAAAAGCGGAGGTCCCCGACAGTCCGGCTCGCTATTTTGCTTCTAGTTTGGTTCCCGTGCAGCTCCATGGGGTGGGGGTGGCGTTTCCACGAACACCTTGAAGTCCTTACTCCTCCACAGGCGACCTCTATCAGAATCACCTGTTCTGAATATGCCTGTTTCAGTTAATCACTTAAGCTGGAGCCAGCATATCTTCAAAATTCAGGCTAATTCCCGTCTACTTGCACAGGCACAAACATATTTCCACCACCACCACCACCACCACAATGTGCTTTGTTCCCCTGATAAGACTGCTAGCAGCTAGCTTTTGTCGTAGTCTTGTCGATCATAACAACATGATTGACTCATGTTATTTCTTCCGTGCTGTATTTATACACTTATACTTAGCTTTGGTTGTTGCAACAATTACCTTTCTCTTAACCCTCAGAGTTCATCTTGAATTGATAATCAGCATCTGTGAACAGACTTATACGGAGGAGGGAGGCATTGGTGTACAATACACCCGGGGACCATGTCACACGCGACATCCGTGAAGGAATTGCCAAGCTTGGAGATCTCCGTTTCCGTGTACTTGACTCTGCTGGACTGGAGACAGCAGCAATATCTGGAAGCATTCTTGCTCGGACAACTGACATGACAGGGAATGTGTTGACTAGATCTCAATTCGCCATTTTCTTGATTGATGTTAGGTGGGTGATACTGCGTTTTTTGCCATGGAGTCAGGTGGAAATATCGTTGATTGTTCCCTAATAAGAGTGTGATTGTCTGTGAAGGGATGGCCTACAGCCGCTGGATGTTGAAGTTGGGCAATGGCTGAGGAAGCATGCATCTGGGATACGTACTATCGTCGCAATGAACAAATCTGAATCACTTGATGAGCATGGTGTTCTGACTGCGGCTGCTGGAGAAGCACACAAGTTGGGTTTTGGTGATCCGGTTGCTATATCCGCAGAGACAGGCCTGGGGATGGCAGAACTTTATGAGATACTTCGGCCATTGTTTGAAGAGTATCTCTTTCAGCTTCCAAATTGTAAGTTTGTAGAAGTATATGGAATGCTCTGGTACTTATTAATACATATCATTTGTTTGGATCTTCATTGACCATGCACTAACTTCTCTTTGGCGCCAAGAGCCTTTGTAATCCCTAATTTTATACTATTGAAGAAAAGTAATACACAGTCTTTGGTTAGTTATCTTAGCGATTTAATATACCTCCATCTGCTAAACCTCTCCATTTTAGTTCCATGCCTGAAAATAACTAGAACCTTGGGAGATTGAATATGACTAAGGTATATTGCACATGTTCTGTTGTTCCGTAACCCATTTTTAGGAGGCGGTAGCACTGTAGCAGGATTTCGGCATTATTAACTGTGGACATTGCTTATTAAACCTTGTGACAGCAGTTCTCCGTGTCGTTTGAGAGTTTTATTTTTTTCTGTAGTGACAACATGCTTGGGATAAAGGCTTGGTTGTTGTTGTTTGTTGTTGATAAGATATAACCTATGATCCTATAGCGTTGGTGATGCAGATTGCAGAGGGGACCCATGCTGTCATCCTACTAACTTACTATTCATTGCTTACACTGACATACAGATGGACTCCACCAAGATGACACAGCCTCTGAGGCTGAAACGGAGGCCAGTGAAGGAGATGAGAGCAAGGTACCTTTGCAGTTAGCAATTGTGGGACGTCCTAATGTTGGGAAATCCACCCTCCTAAATACCCTGTTGCAAGAACAAAGAGTTCTGGTTGGTCCAGAGGCAGGTTTAACAAGGGACTCGATTCGAGCTCAGTTTCAGTTTGACAAAAGAACTGTATATCTGGTAAGTTAACCTGCTGTCCTTTGCCTGCCCATATATTATATGGATTTCCTTCTTATGGTGTGAATAACTGTGGTGATACGTCTGGTAATACATCCGCAGAATAGAAAAGTGAATCTCTTAAATTGTCCGCATAATTATTAATTACTCCTTTGTCCTTTTATTGAACACGTCATATTTTCCTTGGCCTGTTCTCTGCCTATTATTGTGTTGTTTTAGTTAAAACTGCTGAGTGGAAAATATGCTCTAGACACCTATGCGACAAATTCAATATATTCTACACTTTCTTTCTAGTGTGTTTGGCACAGTGGTTGTGTGTCTCCACTTGTGTTCTGAGATCATGGGTTTGAATCAGCCTCTCTGCAAAAGCAGGGGTAAGACTGTCTAGAAATAACCCTTCCCAAAACCCCACAATGTGTGGGAGTCTTTGGCACTGGGTACACACTACACTCTTGCTAGCATGGTCTTATCTCATGTGTATGCTGCGGATAGTTTCGCCAAATAGAACCAATTTTTCATTTAGTTTGCCACTCGAGCAAGTCTAATTTACCAAAGTTGTGATCGCCTTGTGCAGTGTAAGAACTCAGTTTATAGTGTTCGTGTGAATCGCTGCGGAAATCATAATCTGATCAATTTCGTCCTTTTTTTGTTATGCAGGTGGACACTGCAGGTTGGATGGAAAGATCAGGAAAGGAGAAAGGACCAGCATCTTTGAGTGTGGTGCAGTCAAGAAAGAACCTGATGAGAGCTCACATTGTTGCTCTTGTGCTGGATGCAGAAAAGGTATTTACTTTATTTTTTATGTGCAGAGGTATGACTTGTAAAATTCCGACGTATACACTTCCTCTTATGTTATTAAGTGATAGAAATTTGATTCTCTCTTATCTACTAATATTAATTGCATATGATCAATCATTTTGGGTCAGTAGTTAATCACCTCTTAAATTTAATGTGTTATGGGCCAGACCAGTACCCAGCTCGGTGCCAGGACCAAACGGGCGGTTGTGGCCCATTGGGGCGCCGCTGTCGCCCTTGGTGCACCAACAGGAGGGCAGCCAGGTGTGGGGACGCCCTCCCTTGCACATGCACGCACACCACCCCCACCCCCGTTGCACGCTGCCACCACTGTCGCCTGGCACCCTAGCGCCGCTGCCCCCTCCCCTCCTAGCCACCTGGCTAAGGAGCACCATGACATTACGGGACGTGTCCTGATAGTGTAATTGCATCACACCAGTTCTAGTATGTATCCATTTGTCTATGTTTTAGCTCGATGTCCTGGTGTCAGTCCCATGTTAATTTGGTGAGTACTAGTAGCAACTTCAATGTTTGCTTTCAGTGTACTGTCCTGAACTTATGATTCTGCAAACGTCAAATATGTTCAGTGCCATTTGAATTTAGTGACCAATCCCATGATGAAGCTCAATGAATATGTAGATTGCTAACTCCAAGAGTAGCATGAATCATCCAGAAGTCATGATAGCACGACAAGCAATAGAAGAGGGCCGTGGACTTGTTGTGATCGTCAATAAAATGGATCTTCTTAGAGATAACCAGAAGTTGTTTGACAAAGTGATGGACGCTGTTCCTACAGAAGTTCAGACAGTCATTCCTCAGGTAACTGCATTTTTAAGTTCTTAATGCATTGGTTTTCAACCTTGAATAAAGGCATGCATATGATTATTGATCACAATATGTTTTACAGTTATCTCTCTAAAACAGAGTGGATGGTAATATGAACATTTGGTTACTCTCTTCATGAATACTGGTAACTTTTGACCATATAGTGTTTCCCTGAAAATCGTAAAAAAAAGGGCAGCCCGGTGCATCCTGCTTGCGCAGGGTCTGGGGAAGGGTCCGACCCACTTGGGTCTTTTGTACGCAGTCTTTCCCTACATTTCCGCAAGAGGATGTTTCCAGGACTTGAATCCATGACCTTATGGTCACAAGGCAACAGCTTTACCGCTGCGCCAGGGCCCCCCTTGTTTCCCTGAAAATCGCAATTTAGATAATTGTAAATTATATTTGGACCATGTTCCGAGCAAACCTTTTTGTTTCAGTAATTAGTGAGGCACTTTCTTTGATGATCTTGATACTCTGTTATGATCATGCATGCAAATCTTTTATTCGGTTTACCAATAACTTGTTGTGGTTTATATATTTTTAATATTGTTTAGTGATTGTCGCAATCGCAAATGCAGATTCTTTACTATGTTAGCAGATGCAACTATGGATTTGTCATGTTCCCCAACTCATAAAGCCACTAGAGTTCTTTAAAATAGTTTTTTGTAAATTATTAAAAATGTAAAGTGGCTGTCATAGTTATTGGCTTATTTTGCATCTTCTCAGGAAGTTGCATGCGGACTCCCTCTCACCTAGATCAACCCGTATTTTCCTTTCACTGACAAGTGACAGGAAAGAACTACTATTCTGGAATATGTTGTCTATTTACTTCATATTTTTAGCTTGAGTAAGTTCTGGAAGGCAAATATCACATGCTTTTTTTAACCTTTTTATTGCAGGTTACAGGAATACCAGTTGTTTTTGTATCGGCACTAGAGGGGAGGGGGCGGATTGCTGTTATGCACCAGGTTATAGATACTTATGAGAAGTGGTGTTTAAGATTGTCAACATCACGGCTCAACCGTTGGTTGCGTAAGGTAGGTACACTTTTGGTTCACAGTAGCTTTACGTGGTTTGTGTACTTGTGATCCAGTAGGAACTTACCATTTAAGTAGAATATTAAGAACTTGAATATCATCCCTTAGGTTCAGTTATACCTTATAGGCGTAGATCCAGTTGAGTTGCCTATACCAGTTATCTTTGTTTAAGACACTCTCATTTTTACATTCCCATGCCTACCGCTAATCTACTTTAACGTAATCATGGTTATGTTATTGGTCATTATCCATGTCTGCCACCATTAACATTACTTGACTGTTACCTCTAATGCCTTGTGATAGGTTATGAGCAGACATTCCTGGAAAGACTCGGCCACACAGCCAAAAGTGAAGTACTTCACTCAAGTGAAAGCACGGCCGCCGACCTTTGTTGCCTTTATGAGTGGGAAGGCTCAGCTATCTGATACAGATACCAGGTTCCTGACAAAATCTCTCAAGGAAGACTTTGACATTGGGGGGATACCGATCCGAATCGTACAGCGCTCTATTCCAAGGAAAGCATCTGCACAGAGCACTACCAAGAAGGTTGGGCCTAGGATCGCCAGGATGAAAACGGACAAAAGATCAACCGTATTGGATCCCACTTCGTGATAGAGGCTTTGTTGTTGACATGGAAGTGATACAAACACGTTGGAGGCTCTGCTGCCTGCCTGCCCGAGTGTTTTAAAGAAGGAACAACTGCAAGAAACAAGCCCAGCAATCTAACCGTGTCAGATAACCTACCCTTTTTCTGAGCAAAGAGAAAATAAGCTCAGCCCCAGGTGTCGTGTTTCCAAGGAAGGCAACGTTGTTCAGTATCGAGAGCAAGGCGAGCTTCAAGTTCTTCTGGATCAGTTAAACAGCATGATGGTTTCGGGGCTTCCCCCGTTTTGTACAGAACCAAGTAGGAATACTGCCCCTCCATAAACCTCGGGCTTGAAGTCCTCTAATTTCCTGTTATTTTATTTGGAGGGGAGTTTCTTGTAGTTTTACTTATATCCTTCCTGGGTGATGATAATACATATATATATATATATATGATGATCTGTTAAAGTGTTGTTTTATGAAACATATGCTATACGTATTAAAGTTTCCGATTTTGATTCAGTAAAGAGTTTTCTTCCCCTAGAGCACCTGGAAGGAATGTTCTGATCGGACGGCGGACAGATGAGGAGAATGGAATGAATCGGATAAAGCGTGTGTGCTGTCCCGCCGGAGCACGAGGACAGAGAGAGAGAGAGAGAGAGAGAGAGAGAGAGAGAGAGAGAGAGAGAGAGGCAACGTATACGTATCCATCCATCCGGATCCGGGCCCCCAAAAAATTCCAAACCCCAAATCCAGGGGACCTTCGCTCACCGCCGTAAAACGTAGCAACCCACCGGCGGTCCACCATGCCCCGCTCCTCCTCCTCCTCCTCCTCCTCCAACCCCTTCCACTCCCTCGCCTCTGCCTTCCCCTTCCC
The DNA here is from genome assembly GCA_030760725.1 of Neostapfia colusana. Classification (NCBI taxonomy): domain Eukaryota; kingdom Viridiplantae; phylum Streptophyta; class Magnoliopsida; order Poales; family Poaceae; genus Neostapfia; species Neostapfia colusana. The sequence continues at coordinate 381,444 of JASWHV010000018.1, read as the reverse complement.
CTCACCCTCAACCCCGGCCTCCTCGCCCGCGCCCGGGGCTCCGCACCTAGCCGTCCCGCTACTTCTCCCCGTCTCCGCGTCGTCGTCCCCCGTCTCCTCCGAGTCCCGCAGCGCGCCGCAGCCGAGCTCGCGGATGGCCGCCGTGGGCGCTTCCGCCGGAGGCAAGGGAGGAGGAGGAGGAGGAGAAGGGGGTAGGGGCGGCGGTGGCGGGGGGCCTGCGTTCGTCGGGCAGGTCTTCACCATGCTCGACCCCTCAGGGAACGGCCTCATGGCCGTCTCCACCCGCTTCGACCTCCCGCACTTCCTCACCAACAGGTACCTAATGCCTTCCTTCAGAGACCAGATACTTTTCCCAATGTGAATTACGTGTTGAACCTGGTCACATCATATTGCCAATGTGAATTACATCTTGCTTGAGCTAATATATCCGTCACACCTGCTAACTTTTACATTTTAAAATGTGTTCTACTTCAGAAGTCCTTCGTGGTTCAAAAGGATCGTATCACCATTGAAGAAGACTGAAAATGGTCCAGTATTTAGGTTTTTTATGGATTTGAATGACGCAGGTATTTGCTGTTACTAAACAGTCCTTATTCTTCTCTGCCTTATGCAGTTTGATCTCGACAGTCGTTGAATGTCTGTCCTAAGAATATAAATGGCACATCCAGCTTATTATATTTCAGGTCGTTTTATTTTTTAAGTTGGCTACCTATGCCACAACACCTTAGATGAGTATCAGCATTCCAAGCAGTCCTTTTATTTTATTTTGCAACAAAAGCAACAACAACAAAGCCTTTTAGTTCCAAGCAAGGTGGGTTAAGCTAGAGATGAAACCCACAGAAAAATATATGAGCAGCCCAGCTTTTAGATAGGAGGGACACTCTTTTTATACAGCAAGGAAAACCCCTGCTGTGGTAGGTAAATATAATTAAAAAATTAAAGGAATCAACTGTACAAAGATCCTTAGTTTGCTCGTAGTCTGTTACTCTTCTTTCTTTCTTTTATTTCCATGTGTTTCTGTTGGATTTCATATCTAGCCTACCCCAATGTGCTTGGGACAATGGCTTTGTTGCTTATCTCTCTGGTTGCAATTTGCTAGTTTTTTCCATAGCGGTGCCAGTTTGGCATAATTTTATAATTTATATTGAGAACAATCTTTTTTGCTAATCTGTACTTTGTTACATTACTAATAAACATTAAAAGAAAATTTCTGGCTACTACCTTTTGATAATGAAGTCCTAAAAGTCTTGTTATTTACACTCCTTTTAATGAGAATAAGCACAAGTGATATTTACCTAACATGGTTTATCGTCTCCAGTATCATATGTTAAGAGGCTAAATGTGCCAAGTGGCATGGTGGGGGCTTGCCGCCTTGACGTGGCATATGAGCATTTCAAGGTTGGTTATGGTCAATTTGCCATTTTCTAAAAATGTTTTTCTTGTCACTTGCACGATTTCCTTTCAAGGATAAAAGACAGGTCTGACTAAGTTCTTAATGGCTCAATGTTCTCATGTAGCCTCACCTTGTGTCCTAGCATTCCTCAGCTTTTTATCTAGTATTTGTTTATAGTATGCTATTATACAATTCCACTGTGCTCCTGTACGGTATCAAGTACATCAGGGCTAGTTGTTCTGCTACATGACACTGGTACATGTTCAATCAGCTCTCAGATACTCTTCCTTACATCTTGTGTCTTATATGCTCTTTCTACCTAAAAAATGGGCTTAAAAGTTATGAGTGTTCATGGTTAGTGACATGGTTGATGGGATTATGTGTAGTTAGTGTGTAGTTTCCTCTGCGCACTAGGCTGTTTCTGTTGCTTACAATATACGATGGTGATAGCCTATCAGAAATGACAAATGACCCCTTTAATAGAAAAAAAATTGTTATCTACGGCTAATGTTTATTCCATGTTAGATGCAACCTGTCCTATACTGACCCTTAATTTCATAGCTCGATTGATTGTATTGATTCTGTATTATTATCTTTTCCTTAAAAAATAATCTTCAATGACTTGCCCTCGAGGTCAGATTCTTTGTTTAGTTCATCATATTGGTTTTTGTATAGACGTATAGTATGCATTTCAACATCCACTATTTGCAATGCTAAGGGTAACTGTTTTTGTGCAGGAAAAGCCTCACATGTTCCAGTTTGTTCCAAATGAAAAGCAGGTTTGTGCTGAAGTGTTTCAGATCTACATAGAACTTAAGTACGTCATTGGAGATTATATTGTTTCCCTCCTAGGTCAAGGCTGCCAATAAGCTATTGAAGTCAATTCCACAAAAGGGCAGAAGGAAGAGACTTGGTGGTGTTCCTGTTTTTAGTGCTCAAAATATAAACATTGCTGTCGCAACGAATGATGGAATTAGATGGTATGGATTGTCCTGATACTCCCCTTATTTAACTTCAATTTGCTTTATGTATGCATTTATTTCCTATGAGAGAACAGTATTGAGATATTTAAAACCCAACAACGTTCCTACTTAAAATATATTTCCTGTTAAAATTTGTTCCTGAACTGATTTCATCATTTCAGATTTATGCTTCCCATTTCTTCAATCATTTTTGTTCTTCTAACTTCCTTTTTTCATGATACCATTTGTTCTCCTTCACATATAGTCCACTGATATGTCCTCATGGTCATGGTCTCTTCCATAGTTGAAGGTCCTATTTATTGCAATTCTGAGTCGTATCTAATATTAGTTTCATTGTCTTATCTCTTATGATAACAGGTATAGACCATACTTTTTTGATAAAACTTTGTTGGACAATATTCTTGAAGCTTCAATGGATCAACACTTCCATTCAATAATGCAAAACCGTCATACACAACGAAGGAGGGATATTTTTGACGACAGTTTAACATCAGAAATAATTGAAGAAAGTGCTGAAAGCCTGCTTGAGCCACCAGAGGTATTATGATCATTTTATCCATGTTAGATGCCTAGAGTCTTGTTTATCAGCTTTAGAACTCATTTTGTGTTACTATTGATTTAGGTACAAGAATTGATGAATGAGATTGGTCCAGCTGGAATACCATTTAGTGTTGTAACAAAAGCTGCAGAGATCCAGTTTCTTGATGTTGTTGATAAAGCTCTTTTAGGAAATAAGTGGTTGAGAAAAGCTGCTGGCATACAACCACAGTTCCCTTATGTTGTTGATTCATTTGAAGAAAGGTGCAGATGCAATACCATGCTTAAACTATGTTTTGTGTTTCTTTTTGTATATCCGCTTCTTCGGTCCTTGTAAACATGTGGAAGGAGATTAACTGGCCAAGCCGAGTTAGATGGCTTATAAAATATTGATTTCGTTTTTATTATTTCATTTCAAACTCCAATTAAGCATGCCTGTTATTGACACGCATCAGGAGTAATTTCCATACTGTAAAAGTAACATGCTGCCATCACTATTATTTTTTCTTCTTTCTGCCATGTAGTGTGTCCTTTCAATAGTCTTTTAATCACTTCATTTAACCTTGTAGTCTTAGTTATATTTTAAAGTTTTCAGTCATATTCCTCTTCTTGATTTGTATTTTCTTATACTTGATTTTGTATGAGATGGTTAATTTTTTTGCGTTCTTCCTAAACCTTACCATATTTTTAATTTGACCTAGCTACTGTTCACAGGTAATTGCCTGTAAATTGTTCACAAATACAGAGGTTGCAAATATTTCATTATAGGTAGAACAATGGTTAAAGTTCATACAGAGGATGCTACAAGTTGTGAAATACATGAACGATCTACTCATATGTTTTTTCTTGTGTTATAATCGTACACTGATTTGTCGGTTCTTGGTTGGGAATAAAAAGCTTTTTGTTGTCTCTTCATTGTGACACCTAAATTTATGTTTGCCCTTTTCTTTTTCAGGACTGCTGTGTCAATTGCCAATATTGCTACTACAAGCAGTGGTTTTACCGCATCTAAAGATGATAACTGCTGCCAAAATAATCAACAATCTCCACCTTTAGACCAGAGTGTTGACAGAAGCGACCATGTAAATCAGAATAACCCAGATCATAACAAATTTCACTTGCCATTTGGCAATCTTCTTCCAAATATATGGCAGCGTGACAGAAAGTTGAAAGCACAAGAAAGTGACAGAAAAGTCAGCAGGTTAGTTCCTCAATAGTTAGTGCTTCTTCTTCCACTACTCTGTTTACGCATTCAGTTGAATTTGAGATTTATTTACATTCGGTACATGGTCATGAGAAACTGCAACTTCAGTAATTTAGAGCAGAGGAGTATTTTTTAGACATGATTTACGGATTGTGCTGCTTCACTTATCTGGTCAGAGTTTTAGGACCATTTATCATATTTTGAAGTTCTCTTTCTTTTTTGACAACCAGATGTGATGATGCTGGTATTAACCCTCTCCTTCCAAAAATCACCATGGTTGGCATCTCGAGTGAAGGTGCGGAGATGAGCAAAGCCAACCTAAAGAAGACTATGGATGACCTGACGAAAGAGTTGGAGCAAACAGGTGAAAAAGCTACCTTCAGTGAAGAGAAAGACCCACTTTTTGTCGCCAACGTTGGTGACTACTCCAGGATAACAAAAATTAGCTCTGCATGAGACTCCGTGATGACCAGCGGGAGTGTTTCGTGCATATTGGATTTCTAACCAAGTCAACTGAACATGCTGATGCTAACTCAAAAGGTCCTACTGATATGGTGTTTAAATGTCTGGAGACCTCCACATCACGTGCACATCTATTGTCCACTGTTCGGACTTAGGAGGCAATCCAATCTGCCTGACTTTCGGTGGATGGTGCAAGCCAAATTTTCCATGGAACTGCACGTATATTACTAAGCTGTTAACAGATTGAGGTGGTCAATGGAAGGTTTGAGCCCAACGTATGTAGCTAGGTTGAGATGGGGATGTAAGGTGTTACATCAGTGATAGTTTGATTTTCTTGGGTACATGCATATCTGTACTTAAAAACCATATCAACTTTACAGCTTGTAAAGATCAAGGCCTCAATTCAAAAGCTATTGGGCCTCATCTGTTGTATATATGATGAAAATTGTAATTTATTATTTGTTTCTTTTATCAAGTTAACAGGTCGCAGAATACATTCAGAGAGTATATTAAATCATACAAGGTTATCCCAGTATTGAGTGTCGGATTGCTTTGTCCCACCAACAAAGACTCTGTCCAGCTATGTAGCTGATACTTATTCAACAGAGGATTGGATTGGCTAACATTTCACGGGCCTCAAGTTTCAGTTCGTAACAGCGGGATACTAGCCACATTGTACTAACGCAGAACATATCTGGACACGGCAAGGTATAGATCTAGCATAGCAGTTGAAAAGAACCGATACTGAGTCATCTAATTTTCTTTGGGTCTTCCATCTTTCTCACCGCTTTCAGCGACAGCGGCTGCGGCATCTGCAGCTTCACTCAAGCCCATCTTCTGTAGCGCATTTGCAAAGCCGTCAACTTCTGCTGGGGTTATTTTGTATGGGGTGTGACTTGGACCTGGGAAAGACCGGGTTTCCACTTCTTTCTTATACTCGGATAGCGCCTTGTTGATGACATCACCAACATTGCCAAATTGTTTGCAGAATTTTGGTGTTACCTGAGATAGAAAAGTACACACCGTGTTTAACGAAAATTGTACTGGTAATAGATAAAGAAAAACGGCATAGGAACAACTAAACTGCGTCACTTGCCTTGGCATGATGTGGATGTTGCAACATCCCTAATAAGTCGTGGTACACCAAGACCTGCCATAGAGATATGTTAAGCAATCAGTTACTGGTAACTCTTGTGTTGCTACCTAATCAGGAAAACAAATCAACCCAGCAACAACACCCTGACATGTACTTAAAAATCTCTGAGAATGCAACCTCGCTTAAAAAGAGCATGATGAACAACAGAAAGTCAGCTCACCTGCCCGCTACAGAACGAGCCAGCCCCAATGCCAATGGTTGGAATTCGCAATGCTGAGGTTGCAGCTGCTGCCACCGGGGCAGGCACACACTCTAACACAACAGAGAAGCAGCCAGCCTCCTGCAAGGCGAGCGCTGTCTCCACAACCTACACAAGCAGAGTAAAATGGATTAGAATCTGTTAGCCAGAAATCCCAACAATGTAATGGAAGGAAAGACACCTTGACAGCACTGTCTACCGTCTTCCCCTGTGGCCGGAAACCACCAAGCACACTAATAGCCTGCGGCGTGAGGCCGACGTGCCCCATGACGGCGATGCCAGCCTCCACAATGGCCTTGGCTGCACTGATCCTCGACGGCGCGCCTCCTTCCAACTTGATGGCATCCATTCCACCTTCTTTTAGCACCCTCACGGCCGAGTCAACAGCCTGTAACACAAGAGGCACGCATACCAAACCAGCTAGGGAGACTCAACACAAGCCTTGCATAGCTAAAAGCTTTCACATTCTGTCGGATGTACTAACAGACGATCATGTCAAGAGTCTGGATGCGTCAAATCGAACCGAATCAAATCGGAAAGGAAGGGGACGCGGCGGCGGCGGCGCGCCGTGTACCTGCGCGGCGGAGGACTCGTAGCATCCGAACGGGAGGTCCCCGACGAGGAGCGGTCGAGGGGCGCCCCGGGCGACGGCGCGGCAGTGCTCGAGCATGACGTCGAGCGAGATGGGGAGCGTGGTGTCGTGGCCGTGGACGACCATGGCGGCGGAGTCGCCGACGAGGCAGACGTCGATCCCCGCGGAGTCGACGTGGACGGCGGAGGGGTAGTCGTAGGCGGTGACGACGGTGATGGGCTCCCCGCGGCGGTGCTTCCCGCGGAGCGTGGTCAGCGTGACGCGGCGCGCCGCCTCCTGCGGCCGCGGCCCCCCGTACACGGTGGACTCCGGCAAGTTGCTCAGCAGCCGCCGCGCCAGCTGCTGGAAGAGGGGGGACCGGCGCATCGGGGTCGCGCGAGATTGATTGGTGGGCTAGTGTGGGTGGGAGCGATGGGGACGGGAGTGGGAGATGGATCTTGTACTTTTCTTTCTTTCAACTCTCTTATTATTATTATTATTATTATTATTATTACACTGTACGTAGCGAGTATAGCCTAGAAAATTCTCTTGGCACACGAATTGAGGATGAAGAACACGATGCCATCTCCCCACCCCACCTCCAATGATTTGTGCGTTTGCCTCCTTGGACAGAAGCAGAATGGCCTCGATGCAAACAGCAAGCAGTAACTGAACCGATTTTTTCAACGGAACCAGGCGGGCAAAGCAAAAAGGCCACCGTTTTTATTCAGATGACGAGAGTTTGTTTAGAAGATGGCGGAGAGCGTGGGGAGCTTGAGCTCCCCGGTCTTGGTGAGCGGCAGCGTGAAGTTGCCGAGGACGGGGAGGTCGACGGTGAGCCCCACGCGCATCTCGTAGTCGAGGTCCCAGTCGCTGCCCGCGTCCTTGACGAGGCTGACCAAAAAGTCGTAGGGGATCTTGACGGGGACGTCCAGGCGCGTGGTGTCGCCGGCCGCCAGCGACCCCGGGTCCGGCACCGTCCCCGACGCCACCTCCCGCCCCGCGCTCTTGAGCGAGTAGCTGATCTCGCAGACCGGGATGGAGTGCGAGTACGGGTTGCGCACGTCCAGGCGCCCGGCGAGGGTGGCGCCGTCGCGGCCGACGTGGCCCACCGACAGCTCGGCCAGATCCGCCTCGGGCTTCCGCACGTGCGCCACCTTGTCCGCCACGAAACCCTTGGCCTTGTCCACGAGCTTCGCCATTGTTCGTCCTCCTCCTCCTTCCTGCTCAGATGGCTACCTAGATTGCTCCTCAGCTCAGGAGGGGGGTTGCTGAAATAAATAGTCGAGCAGACAGGGTTTGAGCGGGCGACACGTGAGGGGTCTGCGTGGCGCTATCATGAGTTGATCATCAATTCAATTCCAACTTGAACTGAATGTACTTTTCTTTTCTCTGGATGTCCGCTTCGACTCGTGCGGCCGCAGGAGCTATCAACTGGGCTTGACCATTTCTCTGAAAAAGGGCCGCTTGGGCCTTGACCATTTCTGCGGGCTTCATTCGCGTTTCTGTGGGCTTCATTCGCGTTTCTGTGGGCTTCATCCGCATTTCCTTGGGCTTCATTCGCATTTATTTGGGCTTTATTCGCATTTCTGTGGCCTTCCTTCCTGACTCGGACGACTTCATCAGCCAGCCTGGGCCTTCCACCCACCCCCGGCCGGAGATCCGCCCCTCTTGCAGATCCGGCGGCGATGCAGTTCTTCAGCGCCTCCTCGCTCACGTCCGTCGCGCCGGAGGCGACCCCCGCCCCGGCGGCGCCGCCCGGCACGGGCACGGGCGCCAACGCGCAGGTGATCTACGTCTTCAACCGCGGCGGCGTCTGCCTGCTGTACCGCGAGTGGCACCGCCCCCTCCGCACGCTCGACGCCACGCAGGACCACAAGCTCATGCTCGGCCTCCTCTACTCCCTCCGGTCCTTCACCGCCAAGATCGATCCCACCACGTAACCTCCCTGCCTTCACCCACCCTCTTGTATGCCCTGCTTCTGTAAACTGTCTAGCAGGCAGGGTAGGAGATCAAATGGTATCGAGGACCGGTTCCTGAATTCAGGAGGTCGCTTCACCAAGTTCACATATTGGTTTTGGATCACCCCTCCCCTCATCACGGCCAAGGCCAACGCTGCTTTGCTCTGCTTTGCTTTGCCTTGCTTTGCTAGGAATGACCACGAGTTTAAAATGCAGGGCTGAAAAGGGCAATCTCGGCGTGCCACTACTGCCAGGTCAGGGCTGTTCATTTTATAGCTTCAAGACAAACACGTACAAACTGAATTTCATGGAGAGCCCTTCTGGTATAAAGGTCAGTTTACCTATTTTCATCTTCCTATTGCCACTACTGACCAATGTTCTTCAAAATTACGTTTTTTCCCTATAGGATAGTGGTTGTGCAGGTAGGTAGATGTACAGTGGAATCCCTTTCTCCAAAGTTATTCTCCGTCATTAACAACACTATCTCAATGTAGCTTATTCTGATTACACATCCAAGGACCGGTGATCAGCGAGATTCACTGAAGCATATCTACAACTTGTATGTGGAGTATGTTGTGAAAAATCCTCTGTATGCTCCTGGCACTCCAGTCAAGTAAGTTCTGCTGGCTAATGGAGTTCCTTTTTACTGCATAGTTCCTGTAGTATTGTTGCTACTGCTATGATCCTTAGAAATATGGTCTCCTTTTTGTGGAACTATTTGGTATAAGGCATGCTTTGTTTCGTAAGTCGTATTTGAGCAACCGATTCAAGTAGTGAGGGGATATTGGATAGGTAGAAGTGCATAACCTATTCAGGGAGATATATGTGTTTTAGTTACTATCATGACAGGTATAGCCCACATTAGGTTTTAAACCCTTCTCACATCTAATGCTCTGGATCTCCTGAAGATAATGAGGTTCATATCTTTGAATGTATTCTTCTGAGCTAACAAATTCAAAGAAAGTGTGGTTCTTAGTTGTCATTATACTTCTACAATACTAATCAGGTTCATGGCTACATTATTTCTTGTTTATCACCGTTCACTAAGACCAAAGCATCTCTTTATGTACAGGTGTGAACTTTTCAATAAACACCTCGATCAGTATGTGAAGACACTGATTTGATCTCATTGAGGTAACCATGTGCCGGGCTTTGCATAGTGCTGGGTATAATGTTAAGGCTCGGCAATATCTCAGCTGCGGAATGTTTGTGTGGATGCTTGACTACTGTTGTGTGATTTTCTGAAGCGTTGTTGTGCCCGTAAATGTAAGATTTTCATGTCTAGATTTATATGCTTTGTATGTTTCTTTTGCAAAACGGTGTCATTGAGTACTCTCCACAATTAATTGGTTTCTGAGTAGCCGGTGCTCCAAATCAAATACTCCCTCCGTTGTGAAATAAATAACGTTTAGGAAAAAAAATAGTTTAAATTAAACTAAATTAACTGTCCTAAATGTCATTTATTTCAGAACAGAGGGAGTCCTAAATTGAGAACGAATGAGATGTGGATCAATATACCACATGCAACATTGTTCCACATGGAAAATAGACCGAATCGACACATTGATCTTCAGATGTAACTCCAGAAACATAGGATCGTCATAATCTAGTAGCAAAAGAGGAGACGAATTCGGTGGATACAGACCGGCGAGGTGATGTGCTGAGGTTCGTCCCAGTCAGGCTTGAATGTTGAATCAGCAGGCGCGTCTGTAGTAGTCATTACAACCTCGCGCCAGGACGATGGCCATATATGTTGATGGGGGTAAGGCACGTCAGGCTCAGATTGATATGACAAACTTGGAGGCAGGGATCTCGCGAACGAGTGGCCCGCGACTGACCACGTCTGTAGTCAATGCTGATCCGAGTACTCCTCGAGTAGTAGTGTTGATTCGCTCGATCTATCTTGCCACCTAAACTTCAGCGCACCATAATGTACAACAAAGTTAGCGAAATACTTGTTCTTTAATTTGTGCTCCGCTCTCTCTCTCTCTCTCTCTCTCTCTCTCTCTCGATCTTCATCCTGTGAATTTTAGGAGGAGTGCTCCATACGTTTGCATGCATGTTTTGGGACTCCTAGAAGCATTGAAGTAGCCGCATGTTCTGTGGGCCGTAGTAACAAAACGTGGACACCAGATTCAGATTGTCGTCATGCATCAGGAACGGACGAACTCTGTCCATCGATCGTCGATGCTAGTAAGCACACAAGTAAACCTCAGCTTTTTCGTTCTGGCTGCCGTCGTAGATACGCCGTGTAGCGTACGCAGTAGTAAGACCGATCGCAAGGCTCGATCGATGGCTCCTTATTAACTCAATCAAATAAATCTCGCCGTCTACTACTGAATCTTTCCACTTGGAGACGATGCCATCTGCAAGATCTCTCGAGAGCCTGCCTGCTGTTTTTGGTTTAGTCCAGGTACAGCGACCCACCTGCATCTCTCGAGTGAATTGAAGAATAAAGTTATGGCGTCCGTGACCGCGGTGACGATGTGCCGTGGCTCTGCCCGATCGACGAGTCGAGTGAGGATGGTTCCCGCCTGGCCTACAGGCAAGAAGAGGCTGCAGGAGTGCAGACGGCGGCCGGCAGACAAGTGCATGAAACGGAAAAGGGTATAGTCAGATTGCACATGCATGATTCTGAAACTTGAATCCACATCTAGCGTCGTGTGCGTTCAGTAGTAACTTCACACTCTCTCTTTTTTCACTCGTTGTTACCGTGTTCCGTTCTCTCTCGCGTCGTCGATGGGTGGGAAGTGCATTGCATTGCATGGCGTCCGTTTCATGCTGTGCCGTGTGTCTGTCCGTGTGTGGAGTCGAGTCTGAGGAGCTGACCAGACACACACACACAGAGAGAGAGAGAGTGTGTGAGAGGGGGAGGGGGATTCGGATTCCCGTCGGTCGATCCACCATCATCCATGTGCTGTCGCAGCAGCTGCTGAGGCTTCACGTGCGTGCAACCCTTCGGTGCCTCGTATAACCTGCAGCCTCTGTACAAAACTCAACAAGCAGCTAGCGTAGTAGATTTGTAATCTCAGTTTTTTTTTTGCTTTCTTTTTAATGGAGAAGAAGAAGAAGAAGCAATTGCAAGCAAGCAGGCTCGATCTGCATATGGCACATGGTGTCCTTTCCTAGCACACGTACACCATCCCCAAAAGAAACAAAAGCGCAGAAAAGCACACGACGTACGCCGTAAAAGCTGGCTGCCGCCGAGCACAGTGCCCGTAAAGGACCAGTAGGTTGTAGCACATCCGAACTTAAATGCTAATAGTTGGATGAGCGATGCAACTTGGTTTTCAAGAGCACAGCGTCAGGAAAGACTGACGAAGAAGAAGCTCCTGAGACAAATCCAGCGTCCTGGGGCCCTGCCGAGATCATTACTACTATTACTACTAGCTGTGTTGGAGCAAGCAGAGTGTGAGGTGAGAGGGTCACCATCGAATCATCATCAATTACAGGGCCGGCCACCTTCGATCTAGTGTTTCTTCAGTCTAGGACGAGGAGGAGGAGTATTGCGTTCTTCGATTCCATTCCCTCTCGCACGGCTGCATGTCGCCAGAGCCTCTGATGGTGGAGTGTTCCGAAGAAGCGACGCAAGCGTGGTGGTCGTACATGCGTATATTCAATTCCACTCGATCTGTAGTAGTAGCGAGCGGCAAGCTTTGGATTCCTGATGCCAGAGTCTGGCAGCGGCTAGCATGCACCCATTCAGATTTAAATGGAAAAATTGGCCTTTGATGCTGCTATATATTACTACTGCTAGTCGTAGTAGATCTAACAAAGTCAATGCGGCGCTGCGATCATGCCGGATTTATGACCCTGCTGCGCGCAGGCTGCCGTACTACGAGACGAGCACGGACACCCAAGCCTCCCCTCCCCGGCAGGCAGCCGTCTACCACCGCACAAGAAGACGAGGACACCCAACCACGGCGATGATGATGGTGATGACAACTTAGCTTTGGCGGCCACCGAGGCGTCCGGGCCTCGTCTCGCCGACGCGACGGCACGGCACGGCACGCCGCGGCCGATGGAAGCCATGGCTTTTGCTTGCCTCGGAGGGGACGGCGACGCGACTCCCGCTGTCGCACGCTGCCCTTGTTGTTGTTGTTTCTGGAGCCGCGCCGCAGGAACAAACACGGGAGCGTGCATGCAAATCAGTGGGAAAGCGAGACACGGGGGGTCCTCTGCTCCCTCTGCCTGGGTTTGCAATTGCATTTCCTTTCCACGAGGCTCTAAATAAGGCTGCCCTGCCCTGCCCTGCTACATGACCGTCAGCGATGGCTCAAGGGACAAGCCAAGCCACAGAGATCGGAGAACAGGCGAGATTCACTAATACGTACTACTACTCCAGAAAGAAGACAAATCTTACACATGGGCTACTTATTTATTTATGCATACCACAGAACAGATTACCATCATCATCCAGCTTAGCAGCAGTAGATGGCTAAAAGAGCATGCATGCATGCATACAGATACAGGAGGTAGGTACTGCAACAAAACCACGAGCACTTACTTGACTTCAGTCTCAGTGGCTAGCTAACACACTACTACTACTTACTTGATGAGCACCGCACCGTTCCGTTCCGTTCCGTACTCCTTGTGTCTGAGAGGATCACGCGCCGTCCCGAGTGGCGTCGCCGCCCACCGTCATGGATCGAAGCAGCGGCGACTCGGACCCTGCGCTCCGTTTCGCAACCATGTTAGCCACTAGCTAGCACTAACTACCGTTCATAGACATAGTACCGTTCATAGACCTGTGTGTACCTTTGGAGGCGTTGAAGGAGCGCTTGCAGTGCGCGATGGCGCTCTGGATGCCGTCCTGCAGCTGCAGCAGCGAGTCGTCCCGCCGCTGCGGCACCGGAGGACTGGGGGGAGGCGGCGCCGCGGCCACGGCGGACGACGCGGACCGGCTCTTGCCCAGCCGCTTGCACGCCTGCTTCAGCCCGGCCGGGACGCTGGCGCGCGGGGCGCGCACGCCGCACGCCACCACCGCCGCGGAGGGAGCGGGCTGGGAACACGGCGCCGGGGAGGACGCCTCGGGCTCCGCGTCCGTCTCCTCGCCCTCGCCCTCGCCGCTGCCGCCGGGGAACCGGAGCCGGGCGACCTTCACGTACAGCGGCCTCATCTTGTTCAGGTACTTGAGGACCACCTCCTTGGCGAAGCGCCGCTCCTCCGCGGTGATCTCCTGCTGTTGCTGCTGCTGCTGCCCTGCAGGCCCTGCCGCCGGGGGTCTGTCGGCGGCGTCGGAGGTGCGCGAGCTGTTGTCGTCCACCCGAAACTTTATCAGGAACCGGCTGGTGGTCTTCGCCGCCCCACCGTTCCCTTCCGCCGGGACAGCCGCCTTATTATTCGGCTTCCTCAGCTTCAGCAGCAGCACGCGGAACTTGGCCGCGGGGCGGAGAGGAACCGACGCCGGCGGCGGGGCGGCGACCTCGGCCTCCGACTCCGCGCCGTCGTCCTTCTTGGGCTCCCCGCCCGCGTCGTCCACGGCCACCACCTCCGCCCCGGACGCGACGTCGGCGAAGTTGAACTCGACCCGCTCCTCCTCGGCGGCGCTCTCGTCGCCGGGAACCGCGAACTCCAGGTCGAAGAAGGAGGCGTCGTCGTCGACGTCCCCACCGCCGTCTTCGCACACGGACGCGGCTATGGTCGTAGCGGCCACGGGGGCGCGCTGGTTGCCGGCCACCGCGCCGCCGCGCAAGTACTTGAGGAAGGACTCCATACCTCACACGGAGGGACGAGAATAGCTCACGCGCTCCTGACTGAGTCAGTCAGTTCTTGCTCTCTGCCTCACTCACTCACTCACTCACGGAGGTCCAAGCTCAACCACTCTCTCTACTACGGGGTAGTAACTCGACGCTCAAAAAAAAGACACTTTTTCCAGGGGGAGCCTTTTGAGGCGAGGAGGAGGTGAAGGGCCCTCCGGGCGGAGCAAGGCTGCGTCTGCGCGTGTGTGGTGGCGTCGCGGCATCAATGACAAATAGATGAGCAGCAGAGAGAGGAGCACGGCACGGGCGTGGGCTGCAGTGCAGTGCAGTGGCTCAGACCGTGGGGCTCCCGTGATCTCCTCCGTTCGTCTGCCAGCACTGTAGCAGTGGTCACATGCATCTCTTTTAAGAGAATTCCAAATTTCGTTTTTGTTTGGGAGAGCAAAACCAAGTTCCAAATTTTGGTAGCTCTCGGATGCCACCGTGATGTGGGTTCTGCACACGTCCGACGTGAACCGTTGTTGTTGGGCATGCGTGCTCCGGCTGATGTCTGTGTTTCATTTGTTTGCTGCGTTCCTGTGACTGTAGTGACTGAAACTGAACAGAGGGGGACCATGGCTAGCGTCGGACAGAGGAACAGAAATATGAATAAACATAGACAAAATGCAAGTCATTGAATACTGTATGCAACCACACGAGAGAATTTACCCTTGGGACGACGAGCGAATCATCCGTGTTCCTGCGTGAGCTCATCGAAAGTTGTAGCTGTTGCACCGTCTGAGCTTCCGATCCGTCAGAAACTGACATCCGTCGCCGTGCACATATCTTCAGCGAAAGGTCCATGATGCAATGCATGCCGTTCCATTCATGAAGACGACCGGTCGACTATCATGGCGCCCAACATACCTTATTGCAGTGAGTCAGTCAGTCAGTCATTGCATCATGCCGTCGTGACGAGGACATGATGGCGTGCTTGCTCCTCAGCGGCTCTCCGGCCGGACCGACGAGCTAGCGCGAACACCGATAGGGGGAACGGGGAACGCGCACGTACGGCGGTGAATCTTTCTGTGCAATCATCTGGTGCGTGATACTACAGTAGTACGACTCGTATCATGCCGACACTTCAAACCAATTCAAGTCGACTTCGTTATCTGCAAATTAACTCGTCCGTTCAGTTTCAGTCGCGTCCTTTCTTATTAAGGGTTCCTTTTCAGTAGCGTCTCCTTCTTAGTACTATGGATCATTCAGTTGTGTCCTTACCGTGTTTTATCTCGCTACAGCGTAAGACGACGAAGTTCGCGTCGTTTTCGTGTTGAATTCGTGGCTGGAGCATGAAACAGACATGATCTTAGCCAGACGATACTAGCTTTGCTTGGGTGTCATTTTCAATCCCATGGCTGCAGACAGAAGCCACGTTAAGAAGACTGAAGCAGTAAATTTCTCACCGTTAAGTGGTGGGCATGCTCCCTTCAGTATTTCAGTGCAAACAGAATGATGGTACTGTCAGTGTCACCTGGAACTTGCCCGTTGCGGTACAAGTTCACCTCTGGGGCGACGAGTCCACATGAAGGCGGGGGTCGCTAGCCGTTTGCGCAGCCAGGCAGCCGCCTCTTGGGAGGTGCGGCCGGGACCTACGGTGCCGGCGCCGGCACTGCGTCTGTTTGGATTCACGGCGGCTGTCGCCGGCGGCAGCGCGGACTCACCTATTTTGGATCGCGATCCAATAGTTTACATAGAGCCCCCTCTATGGACCCTGAATTTTATAATAGCCCTTCTTCTCCTAGTCCAGCCCCCGGCCGCAAATCGCGCCCGCTCCCCACTCGAGCCCCGGTCGCAGCGCCAAGCCAGGAGCGGCCGGTGTGTTAATTTTCGCCTTCAATCTCAAACAAGTAGACGCTGAACATTTCCACTCTGCTCTCAGGTGGAACCTTTTACTAGCCGCAGAAGGATGAATGGGCTAAGTGGGCTGGCTCTCTGAAGAAAAGCAGGCTGGCTGGCTGGCTGGCACCCGGTTGGGCCGTCGGCCCACCTTTCCAGGCAAAACCGAAGCAAAACAGCTTCCAAGACATACCTGTGCGTTTCTCGAGAGCTACACCAAACTGATTCTGCGTTCATTCTCAGAAGAAGAAAAAAAATGAAGACTCCGTGTTTTTTTAGAAATAAAGCTGATTCTGATCCTGTGTTTAGGAGGTGTTAGTGCATAGTAGTATGAGTTTATAGTATTGAAGCCGTGTTTTTGGACGAACGAATCTACGTGGTGACAGAAGAGGTACGTACTACGTAGTGGGCCCCACCGGCGACCAGACTGGGTGTGCCCTCCACGTTGATTCCGCGCACCTTATTAGCTTTCCGGTCGGTCCCCTCTGCTTGCTTCCCCGTTTCTTGCTACGTCCACCCGTCCTTGCGCCCCCCGCACTCTGCAGCGTGTAGTTTTCTGATACAAAAAAAAGCGATCTTTCTTTTCTGAAAACACTAGTTCCCAAAAGCACCAAAGCTGGAACAGCTCGATATAAAGATAAAAGGTATCCAACCGTTTATAAGAGAAGGTTGTGTTCAAGGTTTGGGACCAAAGGACACTATCAGAAGCCTAAACAAGGTATAGTGAATAAACGTACCTACATTTCATTTTATACTCGCTAGCGATTTAGTTAAAGGTTCCATCGATGAGACTACCCAAGACCCGCTATCATGGTGTTCCTTTTGCTTTATATTGTGGCATTAAACTAGGAAATTATCATCTCATATAATTGTCGGGTGTCCTATTTTTGTTTGAGGGTAATTGGCTGTCCTACTATTGTTCAGAAAATTTTTTATTCTCTAATGTTGCTTTCCATGTCACAAGGAATTGCATCAACTAGAATATTTCTCGTGCAAAATCTGGTGTACTCCAAGCACTAGTGGATCACCGAAAGCGAGCATCCCCGCCCGGTGATCTGGTCACCGTCCAGCCTGAACTACCCCCCAAATCAGCCACTTCCCACCGTCCAATACGAAATCGACGGCCTTGATCTCCGCATCAGCCCTAAACCCCCACACGCGCCCTATAAAGCCTCACCAAACCACCATCCCCGTCAGATCTCTCTCCCCCATTTCAACCGCGTTCTCCTTTTCTTTCGGTCGCCGTGTCCCTCGGAGCCGCGCCGCCATCCAGGGTCTGGAACATGGCGGAGGAGCAGCCGCACGCGGACGGCGCGAGCCCCAAGCACGAGACACTGATGGAGAAGCTCGCCGACAAGCTCCACGTCGGCGGCGGCTCTTCCTCCTCGTCCGACTCCGACAACGACGAGCGTCCCCGACCCTCGGCCCCGCCCGCTCCAGCTCCAGCTCCAGCTCCCGCTCCCGCCGAGGTCAAACCTTCCTTCTCCGACTCTGCCGCCGCCGCCAAGGCCAAGGTGTTCCGCCTGTTCGGACGCGAGCAACCGATCCACAACGTCCTCGGAGGAGGCAAACGTACGGCTCTGTTACTCACTTCGATGATGCTCTGATTTCCTTTTTTTTGTGTCTGGTTTTCGACTTTTAGCCTCTAGATCAGATCTGGTTGCCGGAGATCTGGTTTAGCTCGATGCCTTTGGGGTTGCGGACTAGATCTGATAACCTTCCTTTTTCGGGAATGAGACTATGAGAGTAGGGTTTTAAGACGGGGAACGCGTTAGTTAGATGGTTGAGGATTAGTGAAGCAGACCGGGATCTCGAGTGACCTTGTGTACTCAAAGCTACCAGCATTGCCCAGTCCGGTTATGCTTGCCTCAAACTCGATCAATGCAGGTTGATTGCATATCTACTGCCTGTAACTTAGTAACGGATGGATGCTTGTTGCCGTTCAATTTGTAGTGTAGTGATACTTTAAATGGCTCTCAGTTACCATTTAATACAGCAATCACTTGCATAGGATTTTTAGTGCTTAACTTGATGGATTGCTCCGTTCACTTGCCGCAGATGTTAGTCATGTTGCCAGTGCATTTCGTGGGCCTTTTGTGTTCCGTTAAGAGGATCAATATTGTAGCCTTTTAGTTGCTTTCCACTAAGACATTGAAAGCTTCATAGTTTGAACTTTGTCAATTGCAACCAGAGCACTATCCACACAGCTGCAAATGTCTGCGGCTGATTGTGGTCAATCTTGAACACTTTTGTTTCTGCATCAGGATACACTATCCACTGTTCGTAAGTGTAGAGAGCATAGTGAAAATCCACAATTATATGTTATTGTGCCTGTTGCATTCATTTCAATTCTCTGTTTCGCAGCTGCTGATGTATTCCTGTGGAGGAACAAGAACATCTCTGCTGGAGTTCTTGGAGGTGCCACTGCAATCTGGATCCTGTTTGAATTGCTTGGCTACCATCTTCTGACCTTCATTTGCCATGGTCTCATATTCTCCCTGGGCGTTCTCTTTCTCTGGTCTAACGCCTCCTCGTTCATCAACAAGTGAGATCTCTTTCCCAGATCATGAACTGCTCGATTGAAAATTTGATGGACATAGAATTGCTTTATGATGCCAAATCCTTATTTCAGGTCTCCCCCACGTATCCCAGAGGTCATCATTCCTGAAGATTTGGTTGTCAACATTGCTCTATCCACTCGTTATGAGATCAACAGAGCCTTTGCAAATCTTCGCCAGATTGCTCTTGGCCGGGACATAAAGAAGTTCCTTATGGTATGCTTACTATTTCATTGCTTACGCTGCATGAAGGTTCTAATGCCAAATTGGATTCATCTCATCTGTTTTTCTTTCAAATTTAGGTGATTGCTGGGTTTTGGTTACTTTCTGTTCTTGGGAGCTGCTGCAACTTCTTGACCTTGGTTTACATTGGTAAGCAATCCATGCAATTCAGATGGAATTTATTTTCTGGCACAACCTCTTTTGTATCCACTTGGCTGACACTGTAATCTCCTCTTGTACAAAACAGTCTTTGTGGTGCTGCACACGGTCCCCATTCTCTATGAGAAGTATGAGGATCAGATTGACTCCTATGGTGAGAAGGGATGGGTGGAAGTTAAGAAGCAGTATGCCGTGTTTGATGCTAATGTTCTGAGCAAGGTGCCAAGGGGCCCTGCGAAAGATAAGAAGCACTAGAAACAAGCACTCCAGTGGAATGATAGCAAGTGTTCATGATTTTCTCAGGAATGAAGAAACATGACGACTGCCCTTGTGGTACGATCACCAACATGCCACATATTGCCCTGTGTTATGGCTCTTTTTTTGTATGGTCTTGATGGGAATGGCCAAATAGCTATGCACTACAACAGTAAATGCAGATGCAGCCTATGATTCTGTACTGCTGTTTGGTTTTTGATATGTACTGTAAGATGTAGCACGCAAGCCTATGGATTTCTGCGATGCGGTTTTTGCTATTTGTAAGGATGCAATTTGCTGTTTGATGATAATTATGGATTTTTGTTGAACTTTGATACCATCTGCATGGCTCCATGTGTGTGGATGAAGACCCATATTATCTGTGTTCTGGTTAAAAATCATCAAGTCGTTACTCTATAACTTTACAGAAATATTACTATAGATCGGTATAAACAGTTTACTAACATCAATGTTCTTCCGAAAGGAAAGGAGCGGTTCGTTCTCAGTACTCTCTGTTTTGAAATAAAACGACGCTGATTAGTTTAAAATTAAACTACTACTCTCTTGATTTTTTTAGTTTAAAATTAAACTAGGACGTCGTTTATTTTGGAACAGAGGGAGTAGAAAATAAATACCATTCTTCTCATCTCATTAGCTAGAGGTCTGCGTCCGTTTGACGGCTGGCAGCAACAGTACAATGGACAAGCTAGCCAAAGGCGCAGGAAATGATATTCTTGACAATGGAATACAGACAGACGTATCAAGTGGCCACGAAGGCAACCATGGCCGGCAGCACACCTCTGATGTCTTGCTCTTGCCGAAAACGACTGAAGGGGACTGCAGGGACGCGGCAGCTGTTCATCATTGCAATCAATCAGTCGCTGTTCCTAAGATTGGGTTGTTTTCAGTCGACGCGCCAGCCGGCAGAACGGCTAAACCGCCGCATTTTTCATAGCAAGACAAGACGCGCTAGGTCTCAGTCTCAGCTCCGCTCCCGTGCTCGCCGCTGGCGTGGCGTCTCTCTCTCTCTCCCTCTCTCTCGGCGGAAGTAAGGCAGGGGACGGCAAGAGCAAAGACCAGGGGACCAGGTCCGGGGAAGCTTCGGCTCCACGCCCGCAGCCACCGGAAAGGGGTGGCGCCCGCCTCCGTTTCTTCCCGGCCTTCATCCCGTTCGCGTCCTCCAACCCCTAACTCACCCAGCGACGCCGCCGGACCTCCACAGGTCGCGGCGGAACAAACAAAGGTGAGGTGAATTTCATCTGAGTTTCGGTTTGTAGTTTCCATTGCCTGGGTAGGCGTACTGAATTTCGGGTTTTGTTCAAAAGGTGAACAAAGGGGACATGTCTTGTGAGGACTCCGGTGGGATGGATTGCAACCGGACTGGCGACATGGATTCCTGTATATGTATTCAACGAAATGTCGTAGAAAAAAGTGTCTCTAATCATTTACTCCCTCCGTTCTGAAATAAATAACGTTTAGGACAAAAATATTAGTTCAATTTGAACTAAATTAGCTGTCCTAAACGTCATTTATTTCAGAATAGAGGGAGTACTACGTATTTATTTTTCCAGTGTCTGAGAGGGAAAAAGAAAAGAAAAAAAGAGCTAAAACAGTGCATAATGGCAAAATAGCAGCCAGTCTAGGTCCATAATGGCAAAATTGGGAACCCATTACCCTCATGCTGCGGATATTCGACATGATAGATACGGATTTGGATAGAAATTTGTATCCATGGGTATAAGTTCGGGCAAAGGATAAAACCCCAAAAGGATAATTCTTATTGGGTAAAAAAATTATACTCATATTTCATATTTTCGTACCTGAATACTGACATGTGGGTCCCATATAACAATATATAAATATACACCTATAGGGTTTCCATTCTTCTTCCCTCATTCCATCTAAAGCAAAACCAGCCGCCGCCATAGTGCCACACACCCTCCCACACTCTCACTCCTGCAATCCCACCTAGATCCGTCCGCCATCCCTCGTCCCTGCCGCATCCCCGCCGCAATCCTGCCCAGATCCGTCCGCCATCCCTCGTCCCTGCCGCATCCCCGCCGCAATCCCGCCCGGATCCGGTTCCCACCCCCACGTCCGTGCCACATCCCGCCGCCGATCCGAGAGCCCCACCGCAGTCCTGCCTGGATCTGCCTGCCATCCACCCACATCCCGTGTCGAGAGGTCGCCTCCCGTTGCAAGCCAGCCACCCGCATCCAGCTGCCACCCTGTCTACTCTTGCTGGCCTGCTCCCGTAATTCTGTGACTAGTCGCCCCTCGCCGATCTACCCCCTCGTGGCCTTGCCTCTCCACCGGTCTGTTGGTTTCGCTTCCGTGGAATACTCAAAGAATTGTATATTGCTCTTCTCATCTGTGATTCAAATATGTGAATATTGTTTACTTGATTAGACTACTTGCATCACAGTATTACTCTAGTATTTTACCACTTTTGAATAAAGTTACTTTAGTGTTACATGCAAATAATATATTGTTTTGTATGCCCATGTGTTGTTTTGGGTAATGGATATACCATCGGGTAAAAATTATCCACGGATAACAGATAAGGCCAACATTTTTTGCTTGTTGCGGTTAACTAATACAGGTTTGTATATGGATATTGTCTTGTGGGTACAGATAGGCAAGGACAATATCTGTGTATATTTTACTTGTTGCCATCTCTAGCCACACATGGAGAATGGAGAAAATAGCAATCCAATCTGATAATATATTTTCCCATTCCCCCCTTTAATCTTTGTGCTTGCCATATTATATTCTGATACTATGGCATGAATATGGTTGTATTTTATGCGCATAAGTTCTATGAAGTACTACTGCTTGTGACTATGATTGTATTATATGTACATAAATTTGATTGGCCTATAGTAGTTTTAAAAATACTGCTAATATGATTAGTAGTTTTAAAAATGATTCTATTTTACATGCTAAGAAGAAGTATTCATTATTCATTGACCTTGTCAACTTTGGTCTTACAGAGTGCCAAACTAGTAGTTTTCATATAATCTTATATAACCCTTTGGACAGTGCGTTTTCTTTTAGTTATTTATTATACTGATTTTATTGGACTAGAATTTGTGTTGTTTACTGGCTTGCTACAAACAGTGTCATATTAATGTTGCTTAGTTACATTTCTTCTAAAGAAGGGTGGACTTGGTGCAGTAGTAGTCTTGGTGCTCTGGGTTCGGACCAGACTCTCTGAAAAAGCAGGGGTAACGTTGTCTAGAGATAACCCTTCACCAGGCCCCACAATGTGTGGGAGCCTTCGACATTGGGTACACCCTTTTTATTTACATTTCTTCTAATGACTGGAACTGATTTGACAATTTTATTGGACCACTTGCATCAAGAGTACTTTTTGCTAAACCAGGGTGGTTTCTTGATTATCCCTTCCTGTTAAAATGTTCCACCATTTTGCATGGGCCGAAGCATAATCATTGTCATACTTTCTGTTAGGATAAGCATTGTTGTGCGGACTGTTCTCTTTTATCTTATATCTGCAATGAAGGATTCTCAGGTGAGTTCGTTTTCTGTTGCATTCATTATTTCACTCTTTACTTAGGATCCTTGTGTTACGGGTTGCAAGTAATGTGCATTAATTTTTCCTTTAGCAGATTGCAAATAATGTGCTATACACAGTTTTGTAGCTAAATAGTTATTTTATATTACGTTTATTGGTAATTTGATTATTACTGTGTGTACTGGGTAGGTAGGCCTATACCGGAGCAAAAAACAATATTTGCATTTCAAATAAATTCGAATATTACTGTGGGTATATAGTTCTAACATGCCAAGGCATCTGTTCCTTTTTTTTCCAAATGATTCTATCATTAATACCAATGTTTTATTTCTTCTGATATCACACACAATGGACTGATGTTGCTTTCAAATTTACCATCCACCTCCATCTTTTTTTTCCTGCCTTCATCAAGTAGTGCATTTATATTACTTGAGTACTTTCCTACAGGATATTCAGAGCACAACAGACTTGAAGTCATCAGCACAAGGTGCTACTGAAGTGCAAACTCAACAACCGAATCCAATGCCCTCTGATGCTCCTGCTGGAAATTCTAGTTCCTTGTCTGTAGTTAGTAATGACAATAAAAAGGTCTCCCGTGAAGACATTGAACTAGTAAGATTCAGGCTATTCTGTAGTCTTTATGGGCTCTATTTTGACAATAAAAAGGTCCTTCTACACCTGCTGTTTCACTGTTGTCAACTAACTGAACTTTACATCCCTACACAGGTCCAGAATTTGATAGAGCGTTGTCTACAACTATACATGAACAAGGGTGAAGTTGTTAGTACTCTTTCTACTCGTGCAGGAATAGAACCTGGCTTCACTACTTTAGGTGATGTCACATATTCTGTTGGTTGGTATTTTTGTTTAGATATATTTTGCAGTTATTAGTTTTATCCCTGCAATGGCCTTTTGGTGGGAGAATTCATGTTGAATTGTTGATCTTTGTTTTCCTTTTTAGTTTTTTGCATACCAATCTTTCATCCTACTCAGTAATAAACAACCACACATGGTTTCTCCATGATTTGCTCATGTTTTATCCTGTTAAACAGTAATTTATATCAAATTGGTGGGGACAAATGAACATTTTTTTGAGGGAAAGACAAATGAATATTTTGATACGTGTTCTGAGCTTAGCGAGCACAAGACAGGTCTATGACACCCTCATGCAGAATTCAACGCACGTGATTCGATAATCTTAACAATGTTTTTATGAAGAGGCTAAATCATTGAGTATCAGGCCTCCATATGGCATCGTAGGTCTGTCTTTTTCCATGTGCATAGCAACCACACAACCACCACTCAGTGCTTACCTGTTTCAGCCTGCTACCCCATTCATGGCCTGCTGGATCCTTGCCTTTCAAGTAGACCGTAGGTTTGATTTCTGTTGTTGCCACACTGACTAACGAAGGGATCTGCGTGAATCATAGAACATGTCCCTATCACACGGTCACAGGGTTAAAGGGCATGGACCCATGCGCACAGAGAAATTGTATCGAGAATCTAGTCATTACCTTAAAGAGTTCACAGTCCCGCTGCTAAATTTGATTATTGTTCTCTTTGTGTTCAGTATGGCAGAAACTCGAAGAAGAGAATTCTGAATTCTTTCGAGCTTACTACATAAGGCTGAAATTGAAAGGGCAAATTATCTTGTTCAACCAATTATTGCAACAGCAGTATTATTTGATGGAAAATCTAGCGCCTCCAAGTGCCCCATTGGTTCCAATGCAAAATGGAGGTCATCCTTTGCCAGGTATGTCCGTGCCTAAAAATCCTAGTTCCTAAAAGTTGTCATATAAATAGCTTCAGTTCAAAATTTTGTTATCACTCCTTAGCTTTAACGACTATCTTTGCCTTCAACTTGAAATATGAACATTCCCTTGTTGGAAGATTTCCTCATCTTTCCTATAATTCTAGGGTAAGATACATTTCTTGCTTGTTGAGACCAACATTGGCTCAATAAGCAATAGACACCGAGCTTGACTCACATTGCAGAGCAATAAATATTTACTGTGCTGTAACTGATTTATATATCCCAGTTTGTTAAAGTCATATTCATCTCAAATTAGTACTTTTGAAATATTGTGCTTCTTAACATTTTTGCTTGTGAGTGTTTTGGAAGCTCTCTTTCATCTTGTTAGCTGTGAGAACAAAGTATAGTGATGCAGCAATGCAATATTTCATAGTGACATTTTATCATGGTTTAGCAGCAATTCGAGTGCAGATTCAATTATTGATTGATTTACACATTTAGTTAAATATTTTTGCCATTCTTATTTAATGAGAGCTTTGTTCCGGTGCAGTTACCAGTTTCCCGATGGGGTATCCAATACTCCATCAACCTATCATGCCTGCTCCGGGCCAACCATACACTGATCCAATGGCCTGTGGTCTGTCCAGTGGTCATGTAGCGAACGGGGTCCCTGCATCAGGTGGCTATCATCCAATGAGAATGAACTCTGGAAATGAGTAAGTAGTACCATTATCTCCATTCTTGTTTCCTTTGGGCTGGACATTTCATCACGAGTCATACACTCACATCTGTTTGTTCATGTTATTGATTATTTGCCTATTTGGTCTAGTGAATCAATATTATTTTTCTTGTATTCGAAGATTGGAAACATCTTATCATCCAATTGGTGCTTCTGGTTATGCAATGGTTAAAGCATGTAGTGATATAAAAAGGCTTACACATTTCAAGCTTACCTGCAGAAGTGTTTAGTTACAATCTGTTTAGTTATAATTTGTTAGTACTACACAGCCAGACTGCTTAATACATGTCTACTACACTTTACACTTCGAAGTAATGTCATAGGGTGTTGCCTTGACCTGTAAAATTTTATTTTTGTTCGTTGTACAAAACATTCTTGTTAGACTGCTTGACCTGTTTATTTATTTTGCTTCCCAATCTGTGATTGGTTTGGCTTGATGTTTTTGAGCATATTTTTTCTGGCTCCTATTTTCGGTATATTGTTGTTACCACATATGTAGAATTTTGACTCTGCTGCCGAATGAACTTGAAAATTAACTCTTAAGTTGGTTCTCTTTCTTCCGCTCTTCTTTTTTGGGTGCTCTATTTGTATTTGTATATGTGAGTCTTATTATGCCTCTCTAACTTGATGTTGCTGAAGCATGGCTGTGGACAGTGGTGTGCCTGAAGCACCTAATGCTGGTGCTACCTGCAGTGCTATGTCATCTGAGATGGCTGTGAGTCCCTCAACAGCTGCGTCAAGCAACCATGCCCCTTTTACTCCATCAGAAATACCAGGGATGGTCATGGATGCATCAGCATTTGGATCTGACGTCGGGAATGTGAGATCTCTGCAGTTAGGACCAGATGGCTCGTCAAGAGACTCCATCAGATCCTTAGGACAGCCCTGGAATTTCAGCCATCCGGATCTAAAAAGCTTCGGAGGTAATCTTCTGGCAAGAAATTTACCTTTTGTGCATGAGCATATCCGTTGTTCAAGACTTCAAGTGCAGCGTTAATCATATACTTATTTTTTTTTTAAAAAATGACTGATTCAACCTTCCTTGATTTGCTAATTTGTGCTGCTTATTATTCTCAAGAAATACCAGTAGTAAGTTTGTCCGTCGAGGGAATAAGGAAGAATGCAGCAACAGTATGTTACTATTGCACCTAACTTTGTGGTGTAAAGGTGCACATTACTGTTTCTGCCCGTGTCTGGTGCACTACATATGGAATTAGGAGAACCGTAAACGTCTAGTGTGCTGAGTTACTGATCTGGCTAATCTTATTGTTGGCAAAAGAACGACCTTTTCCATTGCTACTCGGTTAATACTCTCGTAGTAAGGTTTTTTGTGTCTATTCATCACTGACTATGGTAATCACTATCTCTATTTGCATCAGACTTGGCTTTTGAGAACTACAACGGTAACCCTTTCCTGCCTTCAGATTCAGACATATTGCTTGATTCCCCGGATCATGTTGATATAGGTAAAATTTTGATTCACTTCTTGTTTTTCGTTCATCGAAGCAAAACATAGCATCCTTACTGATCATTATTTGGATTTTTTTCCTTTTTCTTTCCAGGTGTATATCTTGTTGATGACATAAACGGATCTCAATCAGATGAAGAGAAACTGTAAAAACATCTCATGTGGTTTAAGTTTGCTGCGGCAACCAATCGTGTATTTGCACAACAGTACATGGGTGCGGTAGTTCCGTAACTGGCATTTGCCAGTGAAGAGTTTTGTAGTGGTTGATGACAGTTGGTGTGGCCTTGGCCAGATGAAGTCGAACTTGATGACTTGTAAATGATAGTTGGTAGTAACAGAACTCTGTGTGTCTTGCTAAGACAGCGGTTGATCACCGAGAATTAGCTCCTCCGTTTCCTTTGCATTTCGAGCACATCCCATTTGCTTTTCCCCCAAAGGTACTGTACATCGGTCCAAGTGAAGTAGTTCACCCAACGTCATATAAATCAGAACAGAGGGAGTATCAGACAACAAACAAAGTGACTCGACCTAGTTCAAATCGCTTTGGACTTCTTCTCGAAGAAAAAACAAGATCACTTTGGAATTCTTCTCAAAGAAAAGAAAAAAGATCACTTTGGAATTAAAGTACGAGCACTTTGATGGGCCCAATCAAGGTAGCAGCACCAGCACGAAAACGAAATCTTAAAGGAGCGCACATAAACAACGGCCTGCTGAATGGATTCGTGGAATGAGGCCCATCCTGCGTACACGAGAGGAAACCAAACGAGCCGGCCCATACCGCAGTACAGGGCCCAGCGTCTTCTCTCACCGGAGCGCGCACCCGCCGGCGACGAGGACCAGTGACCGCGCCCGCCTCCCCCTCTTCCTCTCCCAAACCCTTCTTGCTGCGGGGAGCCCGTGCTTGCCACCCTAGAATTTGATTGCCGCCGTACTTCTCTCGCTAGCAGACAGCACTTCCAGGTTCCAACCCTGTTATCGTTTCAGTATGTCCCCGGCCGCCGAATGCTTTCGTGATCACCGCCTCCTCCTCATCCTCCACTACGGCAGTGGCGACAGACGCCCCCGCCTTCGCCTGCCGTTTCCTTCTGGCAGCGCGACAATGTGCGGGGTCATGTGAACAAGCTGCAAGAAACCATCGAGGTTTGGAGAGCACTTTGAGTTCTTAATCATAACCTAAACGCTAGCTGATCACTGTGATTTCGCTCGTCCTGCCTTCCTACTGAAATGGGATTTGCATTGCCTGTATAGTATCATTGCCTGTTTGATGTCCATGAAGTTTTCCTTAATGAAAGATGACCCTTTTGCTTGCTGGTGATTGGGCACATTAGATTCTTGAATGTTTAGTTTGTGTACATAAAAAGATGAGTGTGATTTATGTGGTCCACTGAGTTGATGAGAAATGTTGACAAAGGTGATCAGTTAGTATAAAGCATTGAATTGTTCTTAGCAATTATAAATGGAATTTGAATGAATATGTTTAGTTTAGGATGGATTAGATGAATAGCATCGTTGGCTATATCGTTAACAGATGCGTTTTGAGCAAGTAAATGATCATTTGGTTACCTGCATCCCTTACAGTGCAGCAGCATTTTGGAACATGACCAGGTCACGAATCGATTCGCCCTTTGCTTTTTCTGTATCCTGCTGCACATGTAAGGCTCCAAGGAAAAGCAGGCCAACGAAAGAAGTAGGGATGCCTAAAGAAGAAAAACAAGAGGTTAGTGAATTGGATGGCATTAACATTCAGTACTGGATTTCTATAAATAAATACAATACAAGGACAGCATATGCTGGCCTCCTTTCTTGTTATGCTTGCTTGCTCCTCACATTCTATCTCTTTCTGCTAATTATATAATCTAACACTGAATCATAAAGCTCATAGTGACAAATCTGATGACTCTTGAAATTAGGGTAGCATATCTCCATGCTTTCCTGGACAATCATGCTGCTTTGCTCTCATCGAGAAATCATTGAGTGCAGTGGATATTTTAGGTGCAGTAAGGAAAACAATGCATCGCATGATGATGAAAGAATGCCACTTCCTTGTGGTTCTCAGAAGCCTATACCAATTCGGTGGCCCTCTGACTTGGTTGGGACGGTTTATTTCCTTCATTTGGGCATGGTTGTTAAGAGACAGGTCAATGAAGCAACTGACCTACCATGGCCACAAATTGAATCGCTCTCGTTGAATGTCGATCTGTACAGGCGATGTTTTATTTTGCGGGTTTAAGCAAATTAGTGAAAACTAGGTGGTGGTGGTGGTGGTTAGTGATATCATCTTTAGTTCTTTATTATTAAGAATCTTTTACCCGTCTTGTGCTCACCTTGAATCTATGTTCGGGTTACCAAATTACTCGTGCGTATATTGTTTAGGCAAATGATGCACTCCCTTTGTTCTCAATTATTTGACGTTAGGACAGGTTGTTTAGTTCAAAATTAAACTAAAAATCCTGTCATAACGTCAAATAAAAGAGAACAGAGGGAGTAAATCTTAACCAGTATGTCACAAACGACTAGTGTTGAGGGTCGAAAGCGACTCGAACCATGCAAAAGTTGATGGGTTGAGTGCCGTTTCGTTTCATCCATCTTTAAATCGTCTGTTGCAAAACATTTGTCCCTGGATTCAAAAGGACTAAAGAGTAGAAGCACACGGCATACTTTTTTGCTTTTCGACACCTTTTTGCTTTTGGTTTCATTTTCATCATCTATTGCAAAATGACTACAAAACGACTGGGGATAGCTGGTATGTGGATCCTACTTTATCTCCCACGATGTGGTGCTAGGGTGACTACCCCTCCGTCGTGTTTGGTGTACAATATAGTTGCATTTAGCTCGTTGCAGTGTTTGTATTTGTGTGTTTGTATTGTACTCACTTCGTTCTGAAATAAATGACATCTAGGACAAAAAAGTAGTTCAAATTAAACTAGATTAGCTGTCCTAAACGTCATTTATTTCAGAATAGAGGGAGTATACCAACTACAAGTGTGCGATAGTGCGTATGTGTACCTTAGATACCGAAATGGATTTAGATTTCCCATGCAAATATGATTAAAAATATATTCAGAAAAGAGTTGACGTTTTAAATTGTTGTCATTAGGACAATAAATTTAACTTAATTTTAAATATAGTTATTACATTAACAATATTAATTTAAGAACAAGAGAGCATATAAATGCTTGGAGAGGGGAGCACAAACAAAGGATCAGGGAAGAGGTACATCAACACACGCACAGAGAGAGAGAGAGAGAGAGAGAGGAGGGGAGAGGGAGGGCAGTCAGTAGCAATGCCTCTTGGTGAGTCCAAAATCTGCTTCTCTTCAATCTTCAGCCACGTCTTTAATGAGCTAAATATGTTGGTATGTGTAAGTTACATCACTTTACTGACGCGTCAAAAAACACTCGAATTGCATTCATTCGATTTTTAAAATCGCACCCTCACGCGACCACGCTCGCATCTTATGTTAGGTTCTCCAGTTCCAGGCATATAAATCATGCAGACAAGAAAAAACAAACTGAAAGCTACCCCTCGCCGGGCCCCACATGTCAATCAGACACACACACCCGTATCCCAGATGTGGCTGACACGTCCACCCGGTCCTGGAGTCCGGCCCCAGCCGCAGCAGCCACAGAGCCCTCTCCCCCGGCCAGGCGTACCTCGTCGCCCCACCTCACGGTCGCCGCCGGCGTGGGCCTCGGCGGGAGGTTACCGGCCCCCTAGCCTAGCTAGCATTGCCCTCTATCATGTCCCGATGGATGTACGCATGTTCCAGGTTTGATCTGGTCATCAACGAATCTAACTAAATCCAGGTTGCAGAGGCTGAGGCTGGCAAATGGAAAACCCAATTCTTCAAATATTTCAACTTTTTTATCATGTGAAAGCGACCGCTCATGTGGGCACTACAAGCCTGCCGTTCCGGAGCATGCTGTTCATTTTCAGTTGAAGAAAGTTGGCTCATGGCTATGCTCGATTGTAAAAGGGTATCCGTTTACTCCCTCTGTTCTGAAATAAATAAAATAAATGACGTTTAGAACGGCTAATTTAGTTCAATATCAAATCCATTGAAAGCCATCCCGCTGTCATCATCTTATTTGCCGGCCAGCAGAAGATCGAAAGCTTTCGTGCCCTGACTCAAGGGATACTGATGACCTTATAAGAGAAACGAAACTGCTTGCCTTCCTTGTCAGCTGTGACGCTGCACTCCAAAACGATAAGGGCCAATTGAGTCTCTGATCTGTAAGGGTCATCCTGCTATCAACAAGACGTCGTCGGCCATCTGTAACCCTAGCTGCCGTCCGTCATTCTGGCCCGCCTCTGCTCCTCCATGTTTCGTCTAACACTTGTGTGCTGACCTGACTGCTCCATGCATTACCCAGCTCGAGAGCCTAGTAGATACAGCTAGCTAGCTAGTGGCTGTGCTTTTCCTCTGAGTTGCCTCAAGACCAGGAAAGGCTACGACATCTGCGTCTCTCTGGAACCCGCTGCCTAACACTGCCATCCACCTCGCAAACCAAAATCTCGGAGCCACAAGTCTCAAGATTTTGGGATCCTGCACTTAATTCACGCAGGCTGCCGTCTGCCACCCATCGAGCGCGCTGAAAACGTCCTATAAATAAATGCATTGGTTCCACAAGGCAAATCACTTTGCAATCATCGCGTCCTCTTGTGATTCCCTGTGCTCTACGACACTCACTTCTCGCTCGGTGTACTGTAACAGAGTTCTTGCACTGACCATTGACAATTGTCTTTGTTTTTTGGAAAGAGGGAAAAAGAAACTGATGAAGCGGGCGTTTGCGTTGCAGGTTTCGCGGGGTTCATGGAGACGGACGACTCTGCGGCGGCGCATCGTCCGCCACGCGTGCAACCAGAAGCCGACGGTGTTCACGTCCCACCGTCGTGCAGCCACGCCGAGGAGCCCGCCTTCGTCAGAGTAAGTCCTCTATAATTTGTCACCTTGCAGTTTCGTGTACTCCAAACCCGCCATGGCACCATGTCGTCCAACATATATGAAGAGTAACGTGGCAGTGTAGGGTGACTACGAGACGGACCAGCTGGCGGCGTACTCGCCACTCCAGGCGCCCGTGCTCCCCGCGGCGCGCCCGGTTTCCATCAGCTTGCCAGCGTCGCCGACGAGGTTCGACGACACCGCCGGGTCGCGGGTGGAGCTGCAGCAGTACGCCGCCATCACGGGCGCGCCGTCGCGGATGCCCCCGCGTCCGCCGGCGGCCACCGCGACCGCGCAGCCTGGCGACAGGGTCGTGTTCCGGTCCCAACCGATACCGGCGGCCACCGCGACCGCGCAGCCTGACGACAGGGTCGTGTTCCGGTCCCAACCGATGCCGGCGCTGGCTAACAAGGACGGCGCGCTGCTGCTGCCGCCGCGCATGGGCAGGATGATCAAGGCGCGCTGCAGGGACAAGAGCTACGACTCGTTCAAGACGTGGTCGGGGAAGCTTGAAAAGCAGATCGCCACGCACCTGCTAGGCTCCAGGCCACAGCAGGAGGAGACGGAACAGGAGGCCGAGGCGGAGCAGAACGCGGCGAGCAACAACCACCTCACCGGGTCCTCCATGCCCAGAGTGCAGCGGTTCTTCGTTGCGCTGGAAGGCCCTGAACTCGACAAGTTGAGGGTACTGAGATCACGACATCACTACTCCTACTGTGTTAGCTACTAGAGCTTGATGTTACGTATTGCTGATGACGATCGACCAACGTGTTTGGTGGCAGTCCTCGGAGGAGCTGATCCTGCCGTCCGACAAGACGTGGCCGTTCCTGCTCCGGTTCCCGGTGTCGGCGTTCGGCATGGTCCTGGGCATGAGCAGCCAGGCGATCCTGTGGAAGAGGGTCGCCATCTCGGCGTCGACCCGGTTCCTGCACATCACCGTGAACATCAACCTGGTGCTGTGGTGCATCTCGGTGGCGCTCATGTGCGTGGTCTCGGCGCTCTACGCCTGCAAGGTGGCCTTCTTCTTCGAGGCGGTGCGGCGCGAGTACTACCACCCGATCCGCGTGAACTTCTTCTTCGCGCCGTGGATCGCGTGCCTGTTCCTGGCCATCGGCGTGCCGGAGGCGGTGGCGGAGACGCTGCCCCACTGGCTGTGGTACCTGCTGATGGCGCCCATCCTGTGCCTGGAGCTCAAGATCTACGGGCAGTGGATCTCCGGCGGGCAGAGGCGGCTGTCGCGGGTGGCCAACCCGTCCAACCACCTGTCCATCGTGGGCAACTTCGTCGGCGCGCTGCTGGGCGGCATCATGGGGCTCAAGGAAGGGCCTCTCTTCTTCTTCGCCGTGGGGCTGGCGCACTATGTGGTGCTGTTCGTGACGCTGTACCAGAGGCTGCCCACCAGCGAGACGCTGCCCAGGGACCTCCACCCGGTCTTCTTCCTGTTCGTGGCCACGCCCAGCGTCGCCTGCCTGGCGTGGGCGAGGATCACCGGCGAGTTCGACTACGGCTCCCGGATCGCCTACTTCATCGCCATGTTCCTCTACGCCTCGCTGGTGCGCGCGTGAGAGAGCTCGCTCGCCCTCGCTTCATCTCGCGCCTCGTGAGAGAGCTTACGTGGCATGCATGCATGCAGGCTGTGCGCATCAACCTGTTCCGGGGGTTCCGCTTCTCGCTGGCGTGGTGGGCCTACACGTTCCCGATGACGAGCGCGGCGATCGCCTCCATCCGCTACTCGTCGGAGGTGAAGAACGTGTTCACGCAGTCGCTGTGCATCGGGCTGTCGGTGGCCGCCACGCTGACGGTGACGGCGCTCTTCTTCACCACGCTGCTGCACGCGGTGGTGCTCCGCGACCTCTTCCCCAACGACATCTCCATCGCCATCGCGGAGCGCAGGTTCAAACCCAGCGTCGCCATGGCCACGGAGACGACGCGGGGGGAGCGCATCAGCAAGGCGCGCGCCCCCGCCCCCTCCGACGCCAGGGACCTGGAAGCCGCCGTTGCCACGTCGTATACGTAAACCGGCCAACTCTGTAGTAGCTTGGAATCTAGCTACTACGGCGTGAGAATGAATTCGAGCCTTCTCATCACGACTCCATCTGTTCTGATGTATTTGATCATCGGAACAGAGGGATTAGCATGCCCAGAAGTTCTCAATGTAAAAAAAAAAAAGAGTTTACTCCAATACGTATTAATGGAATTCCATTTTTATAATTAATGACATCTGGCACAATCTTAGAATTATTTTATACGTACGTATGTAATAACCGATGGGGCCTTGCGACCTGCAACGCGTGGGCCCGGAAGCCCACGAACGGCCCAATTAGCCAGCCCATCAACGAAGAAGCCCGTAGAGAAACACGCACAGACACGGCAGCTAGCTCTGGCTAGTGACCTTTTGTTCATGCAGGAAGGAAGGGCTTCCAGTGACGACGACGTCCATCGATCGATCCGCCGCGTTTGTAACTCTCATACAGTACTTAATTGGAGGCAGTCCAGCTGAGTGCATGCATGGGGAGGTCGTGAAGACTAGGTACAGTGATTATGCATGAGCAGCGGACGAACTGAAGAATCAATTCCAAAAGGCTCTTCTGAATCCACGGAAGGCCGCAGCGAGACAGATCAAAGGGGAGCGCAAGTACGTAGCATGTACCCAGTCCTCATCTGAAAAAGAGGCGGCCGGCCGGGCAAGAAGACATTAGCTACGAGCCGGTGCATGATGATGATGGTCAAAGCTGAAGCCGTTGAAAGGCCATCGATCGGTTAGCCCGTGCGATCGAGCACGAACCTTGTGCTTGGCGTCACGTCGATCGAGGTCAAGCTTGTTCCCTCGTCTCAGAATTGAAAGCTAGCTAGAATCATCAGCAAACGGAGAGGCTTGGCTCCATGCATCCTCCATGCTTATGTTATGCAGTACACGGGGATCGATGGTCCCGACATGCAGCTAGCCAATCGGATCGGAGGCGCGCGTTCTCGCCATGTCCTCGATCCTACGACATGCAGCTACACCACCTTAGTATTTGTTTCTAGCACTTGGCTACTAGCTAGCTAGTGCACCACCAGACGTACGGCCGGGTACATGCAACAGTCTACAAGATTAATCAAAACCCGAGCAGAAAAAGAGTAGATTTCAATTGATGTTACAAGATTAATCAAAACCCGGGTACGTTTGCAATTGATGCCTGCGGCAGAAAGTACTACTCGCTCTGTTGTGTTTTATTTGACGTTGGTCCTCTCAACGTCAAATGTTAGAGTACTAGTCATAGGTATTTGCATGCATGGACATGTTTCATGCAGTCACACACACTGTTCTTTCTGTGTGCGTGTGCATGTACGTACACGTACATATGCATGCATGGGAGCATGGGCGGCCATGGCATCCACTGTTGGTACGTGATTAAAGAGTGGAGACGGATCGGAGCTGCATGCTGCTGCTGCCGCCGCCTCGACGATCGGCGCTGACATGATCGATGATGTCCAACGAGCACAGCTAGCGTATTTCACCTTTACGATAGAACTCGATCCACGTGACACATGCATGCAGCAGGCAGCATGCCGAGCATCAGTTCCATGCATCTTCTGCTGCATGCTACACCTACTAAGTACGTACGTGTTTGGCGTTCGTACAAAAGCTACTACCATACCACACGTACTGTCTGGCCCCTTGTCGCGTCAATTCAACACTCACCAACTGCCGTGCCCGTGCTGCCGGCAGGCCACTGCATCGTTTCGTTTCAATGGACGGTCGCCGTGGCCGGCCGGCCGGTGTAGCCAGCTAGCTGGCTGCCTTTCTTTCTTTGCTCTGCTCTCTTGTGAGACTAAGAAAACTTGAGCTGCATGCATGCTGCAGATTAACCTCTTGCATCGATCTCACACACTATTAAGCTAGCTCTCGAGCAGATGCTAGAACTAGTACTCCGATCCATGCATTGCAGCTCATGTACGTGGTATACTAGTGCACTCGTTCGTTCATAGATTACTTTTAATTTCCATGCATGTTCCTACTTGGCATATGCAAAAAGGCCTTGTGAGACGGACATGACTTCTGTTACAGGCTGCTCAGTTGAAGGGACTAGAGAGGGCAAAAGGGAGCAACGACACAGCGCCGCAGGTGATTTGATGTTGGGAGGAACACAGTTTCAAAGCTAGTACAGTATAGTCCATTTGAATTAATGATCAACAGAAGACGGGCCGGTACTAGTAGAGTAGCACTATTATTCAGAAATTCTACTACTAGTACTAGTACTACACTACAGGAGCGTGGCTCCAAACAAGCAGGTATATATAGTACCTGGTCGACCTCAAACCACTGCACAGTACTGTTGAGTATGTTGAGGAAGCTGCTAGCTGTTCATTGACTAGTTTTTCAACTGTTGCTGCGCGGTGACTACGTACTGATACAAACATTAATTAGTCGTATCTGCAAGTATAAATTTGAAACGGGGTGAGAGTAGTTTAAAGAAAGAATTGCATGCATTCATGGCCTTTTGTATCTAGCTCTTCTCGTCTATATCTATCTCACGAACTATATATAGGAATAATGAATAGAGGCCGGCCGGCACAGACTTTTTACTGCTATATATATATATATGGAGGCCCGTATGGCCATCGGAATTTTTGTACCGCTCCTTCTTAGTAATAGAGGAGAGAGAACGACATGTAGCTGCTCACAGTAATGTTCGGACAATGACTCGCAACCAACTCGTAGCACTATATATTGGATGCTCCTAGCTGAATGCAGCAGCTAGCTATATATACTTATTGCTGAACTGGACACATGCATGTCCAATAGCTGGTAATATATAGTAGCAGCACGCAATCTCAAATAATAGCTTGATAAAACGGTGGTATAATTAGTTGTATATTTTGCATGCAAATTTCGTATGTTGTTGAAGGAATTCCAAGAAAGCCAGAGGTATTTTATTTGTGGCTTCTGAGCCAGTTTGTTCGGTATGCAAGCAGCCAGAGTGGGCGCAGCAGCAGCAGCAGTAGCAAGCAGCATATGGAGAGAGTAAAGCTAGGAAGAAGGTGGTTGAAGAGCCTTGGACGAAACATCCTCTAGCTTTGCAGCTGGAGAAATAATGAGGCCATCAATTTCAAATGTTGCAAAGCAGAAAGATCCTTGCGATTCCTATAGCTGATCGAGTTCTGCAGGGCATTCATGGCCGCCGGCGTGGATCCATCACTGGAATGTGGTCAGCTTGGCTTGGGAGAGGCAGAACGAACATCGCTAGCTGGTGGCAGTGGCACCGATCGATGGAGCGTTTTCCCTTGAAAATTACTAGTACTGCATTCTCTCCAATGGAGTATAGCAGTACGGAGTACTACTCTGTATACTGAATGATGGTCCATTTCATTCAGACGAGCGAGTGGTTTTTCTTGTAACAGAGACCAGACACATTGCAGTACGTATTGAATTGCCTAGGCTGCATACACGATTTATTACAGCTAGCTAGCCTTGGCGCCCGGACCACCGGTTGAAGCACTGCCGCGCAGGTCCATAGGAACCGGCCGTTTCTGTTGTTATACTAGGACCAGCTAGAGGCTCGCCGGCCGGATCGATCAGATCAGAGAGGCGCATCGCATGCAGATGCAGCTGAGCACGTCGTCGTGGCCTAGCCAAATGGATCCGCGAGTGGAGCTTCTGTTCCTGCAGCCTTGGATCGATGCCGGCGTGGGTGCGGTGAACAGCTGCTCGATCGATGGGCCGGCCGGCGACGTGACTGGTGGCTGCATGCCGCCCCCACCACCACGCATGCATCGATCACTGCCCTCTCTCTCTCTCTCTCTCTCTCTCTCTGTCAATCGATCGCCGTTGTACTAGAAGTAACGACGCCCTTGTGTTTCCCCTCCTCCCTCGCTATATATATAACACTCCGTCGTCAGTAGTGGCAGTAGTGCAGAGCTCCCCCTGCCAGCTTCCCCAAGAACCACCAGCACGCCACTAGTGACAGCTGAGCTGAGCTGAGCTGAGCCATACCCATCAACAATAATGGACCATGCCGTTGGCGGCGGGAGGAGCGGCAGCCGGCTCCGGGACCGTCTGGCGCGGATGTTCCGCCCGGGCACGCTGCTCCGCTCCACCTGCAACACCACCGCCTCCACATGGTCGTCGTCCTCCTCCACCGCCATCCCCGGCGGCGCCGGCTCCACCAGCCGCGCGCTCCAAGGCGCCGTGGCCAGAGACAGCAGGCTGGAGGACTCGTTCCTCGGCTCCTCCTCCCGCCGCGGCTACGCCGTCGGCCACACCGAGTCCTTCTCCACCGCCGTCGACCGCCTCCACCGCCGCGCGAAGGCGGTCGTCGCGCCGGCGCCTCCGTCCCGTTTTTCCGTCGACGCGCCAGCGCCGCCGCCACCTCTTCTGTTCGAGAGGGACAAGGAGGATCACAAGAGCCCTCGCGACCGTCTCGTCAGGAAGGACAAGCAGTCGTCCGCCAAGATGAAGCTGCTCTCCAACGACCCCTACGGCTTCAGCAGCTCCGACGACACCGACGACGACGTCGTCTTCAGTAGCGACGCCGACGAGGGTCTCGCCTGCGGCCGCGGCGGGGCTCATACGGTGGTGAAGCGGTCGCCGGACCCGTACGGCGACTTCCGGTCGTCCATGGTGGAGATGATCGTGGGGCGGCAGCTGTTCGGCGAGGCGGAGCTGGAGCGGCTGCTGCGGTGGTACCTGTCCCTGAACGCGGCGCGCCACCACCCCGTCATCCTGCAGGCCTTCTCCGACATCTGGGTCGTCCTCCACGGCGGCGGGTAGCTAGCCACAACCACAACGGTCATCTTGCTGGTTAATCATATACTACGTATGTTGTCATGTTTGTAGCAAGTGTAGTAAGCTTCTCTTGTCATGTCTGTCAATTAATGTTCAAGAACGATTACTCACTCAAATGTCTTCATCATCACTCAAAAAACTCGTTTTGGATTTGCACCTCCATGCATCCTAGTACTAGTAGTACAGTTCTGTTTGTGTGGGCGCAACGCAACTATATATTGGTTTTTTAGTGTCTCTCAGTTTAAATTTGAAAACGCACGGCTCCTCCCAAACCTGCCCTGCAATTAACTAAGTCATGTACACCACCTACTACTACTACTACTGACAGAGGCTACCGTACCTGTCTGTCAAAAAAAAGGCGCTTGATTTGTACTGTAACAGCAACTAGTGCTGAAAAACGAGGCATACTATACGGCCAAACAAGGAAACTCCCAAGTACTACTGTACTACCGTGTAAATGAAAGGGTATAGATAGGGCCAGTAAGAAGCTGCTAAAATTTGAAACGAGTCGCCATAAATTCTCCCTGGAGGTGGAGGAAGCTAGCATGTATGGACGGATATTCTGCACTGCACTGCACACACATGCATGGAGTAAGCTAGCCGCCTCCTTCTTCCTCAAAAGAAGATACTGGGAAGAGATCAATGGGAAAAAAAAAGGAATGGAAGGACTGGAGTATGTGCCCATGCATCACACTAGCTTGGGATGATCTGGGCCCGGCTGCCCCGCTTGCATTTTTCCTTTTTTTTTGTTTCCTAGCCTTTCACCTCATCAGCTGTATATATCATATTCAAATGCGAATGCAAATCAGGAAACACAAGCAAATTGTTGGGAGCAGGAGCTGTGCCTTTGTCCGATGCATGGAGAAGTTTAGAATACTGATGCCTGCATGCATCACACTAGCATCAATGCATGCATGATGCTGGAAAAGGGGGTCGATATATAGATTTCGTATTTGAACTTTAAGAAAAGGCTAGGGCGACGGACGGCGTTTGGCGCATTATTTCACAGCCGCTTGCTGTCACTGCATCGTACGTGCTTCGTCACGGAGCACTAAATGCGACGACGAGCAATCCGCTTCGATTCAGTGTATTGCATTGTGGGTGTTGCATTACAGCTAGCTAGGAAACCAGGTGCATCGTTCGTTCATCATTAGTGTTTGGTCACTAGTCATGTCTCGATTCTGTTTGTTTGTGACTGCAAGGAGAAGGAGCAACTGAGCAAGGATATCAACAACAATATCATGCATGATACCATCTTCATAAATCGCGTCATTATGGACCAAACCGGTCACTGACGACGAGGGCCCTCTCCGGTCCACGTCAAAGTCGCCAAATGCGCTGACCAAAGCCACCACCACCAGCAGCCGCCTCACCGTCCAAACAAAAACCACCCCCGACCTTGACACTGATTGGTGGGACCAAACGAGGGATGGCCTACCTGTAAGCGACAAGGTGAGCGGCCTGCCCCCTGGGGTCCTTGCTTGCTGGCCTTGCCGGTGAGGGTGCAACCGTGCCGTGCTGCTCTCTCTCCCTCCGCCGGCGGTTCGCATTCCAAGTAGTCCCCTTCCTCCTCACCCAAACCCATGTCGTCGCCGCAACCGTCCTCCCCGTCGCCACCGGCCGAGACGCCTCCCCCGCCCTCCGCGCCGCGAGGCTCCGGCGTCGTCGTCCCGCCGGCGACCCCATCGCTCCCGTCGTCGGCCGCGTCCTCCCTGCCAGGACTGCTCCCGCCGTCCGACTCGCGGCTCAGGAGCGGGGGCGTCGCGGGGATCGCGGTGGGCGGGGTGGTCGCGCTCCTGCTCGCCTGCCTCCTCTGCGTCTACTTGAACAAGAATAAGAAGAGGAGGAATAAGCGGCACCACCCCAACCCTCCTCCTCCTCCGCCGCCGCCACCACACCACTTTCACTACTACGGCCACCCGCCACCTCCCCCTCCACCGCCGCCGCACAATGGTACTCTCCGTTCCCGTCACGGTCAAATGTTAATTCCGCCGCGTCCCGTGCGAATGTCAAATAAGTATGTCTGTGGAGGTTTTGATGCGTTTACATGTTGGTGGGGGGACTGAAATAGATACTCACCATAATTTAAGACGCCGATCAAGGTCGTAGGTTTCATGTGTGGGGCCAAGTTTCGGAACGAGTACTGCTGGTGTGGTCATAGGTTTCATGTGCGTTTACATGTTGGCAGGGGAAACAAAAATCGGTACCAGGGCACATACATGGTTGATGCTTGATGTTTCTAGAAATTTCATAGATTTCTGGGAAAATTTTCTTCACATCTCAGATTTCTTTTTTTTTTCTAAACTTTTGCTAGGAACGTTTTGCTGTACTGTTCATTTCATTCTGCATTGTCAAATCCTGTAAAATTCGTTCTCCATGAAAGTCATGACTGCTTTTGCAATAGTTTCTTCTTCTTTTATGTAGTTCTGTTATCATGGGAATTCGTTCGCCATGATATCATTCCAATGCAACTTGTTGTGTTTCAGGGGATCGGTATGGCTGGATGTACCACAATTGGCAGCACAATGCCCCTCCTCCTCCTCCTCCTCCTCCTCCTCCTCCTCCTCCTCCTCCTTCTCCTCCTCCTCCTCCTCCACCACCACCACCTAATCATGTGGTCAATATGCATTCCCATCCTTTCCATCTATCGACGCCTCCTGTTAATACGCACAGCAGTGGTTCCGCTTCAAATAACTCAGGCAGTGAGGGCCGTCCTACACAATCACTTGCCACTGCCTATACCTTCTCAAGGAGCAGCACATTCACTTACGAGCAGTTGGAGGCAGCAACCGATGGATTTTCTGATGCTAATCTGCTTGGACAAGGTGGCTTTGGGTATGTGCACAAAGGAGTGCTGCCGAATGGAACAGAAGTCGCCGTTAAGCAATTAAAAGATGGTAGTGGTCAGGGAGAACGTGAGTTCCAGGCAGAGGTTGAGATTATCAGCAGAGTGCATCACAGACATCTTGTATCTTTGGTCGGCTACTGCATTTCTGGGGACAAAAGGTTGCTCGTCTATGAATTTGTTCCGAACAAAACATTGGAGTTCCACCTACATGGTATGTTCCCTTCCTGTACAGCTAAGCAAATGTTTAGTGTTTTATTCCATATATAGCACGCAACGTCATATGTCTGATGCACCCATTTGATTTGCATTACTTGAGCATTTGTTGAGGCTTTTCTCACATCTGTTTCAGGAACAGGCCGATCAACCTTGGATTGGCCGACAAGACTAAGAATTGCTTTGGGTTCAGCTAAGGGGTTGGCATATCTTCATGAAGATTGTGAGCTCACATCCATAGCTACTCGTTATGCTTTCAGCTTTCTTTTTTTTGCTTTCACATGCATAAGCCATTCTGTACTTTCTTTCTTTCTTTCTTTCTTTCTTTCACATCACAGGCTATCCTAAGATCATTCATCGTGACATTAAGGCCGCAAATATTCTACTTGATTTGAGATTTGAAGCTAAGGTGCTCTATACTTTATCTCTTTGTTTCTTTTCCTAAGGATTAACATGCTCACATTTAGACTTGTATTATTCCTTGAATGGGCAAAACTTGTTGTTACATGTCTAGTTGATAAGAGTAAATTTAATTCTGAGAGACAAATGTGTACAAGTATAACCGGTTGATATTGACCTACTGTGCCGTAGCCTATATATACCTACCATATATAACAGATACCGACCCCAGAGGGTTTTTACTAAGCAAACCTTTTAATTACAGGTGGCAGATTTTGGACTTGCAAAATTGACTTCAGATACGAACACACATGTTTCAACCAGAGTAATGGGCACATTTGGGTAAGCTCAATCTTCCAGTGTAGCATTATATCATATTTTTCCATGAGGATTTTCTGTGTACATCACTACTATATATATATAGGATCTGTTATATTGGAGTTGTTGTGTTAACACTCACGCTCCTCATAGGTACCTTGCACCTGAGTACGCATCTTCTGGCAAGCTCACTGAGAAATCAGATGTCTTTTCTTTCGGAGTAATGCTTCTGGAGCTAATAACAGGCCGGCGTCCTCTAAGTTCAAGGCAATCGCATATGGATGACAGCTTGGTTGATTGGGTAAGTTAGTTGTCAGATAATTTGATCTTGAATTCCCAGTGTTCCTCCTGTTACTGTTCATCATCTTGTAAGCTGGTCATGTCTCTTCCGCAAGCATATGCATTCCTGGCTATCTTCAATTCATCTAAGTAAGTTATCTTAATTTTTTTTTTATTTGTAGGCAAGGCCTTTAATGACAAAAGCACTTGAGGATGGTAATCATGATGCTTTAGTTGATCCCGGGTTGGGAAACGAGTACAATAACAGTGAGATGGAAAGAATGGTAGCCTGTGCTGCTGCCTGTGTACGCCATTCTGCGCAGCGGCGACCACACATGAGTCAGGTGTGTACGCCATTTCTGCCTGTATGTTTTCTCTTCTCTTTGCCACTCGTATTTTAGCTTTGTTTGTTTTCATACCACAAACCAATTACTGAACAGGTTGTTCGGGCCTTGGACGTGTTTTAGCTTTGTTTGTTTTCATACCACAAACCAATTACTTAACAGGTTGTTCGGGCCTTGGAGGCCGACGTGTGTTTGGATGATCTGAATGAAGGGGTGCGGCCTGGCCACAGCCGGTTCATGAGCAGCAGCGCCGACTACGACACCATGCCGCAGTACACCGAGGACCTGAACGACA
This sequence comes from Neostapfia colusana, assembly GCA_030760725.1. Classification (NCBI taxonomy): domain Eukaryota; kingdom Viridiplantae; phylum Streptophyta; class Magnoliopsida; order Poales; family Poaceae; genus Neostapfia; species Neostapfia colusana. Next base: position 338,302 of record JASWHV010000018.1, on the reverse strand, counting down.
AGTTGAAGAGGAGTAGGATGGCGGCGTTGGGGAGCAGCGAGTACGGACAGAACCCATCCGTGTCGAGCAGCGATGGTCACCAGACGCAGGAAACTACAGGGACGGGGAGCGACCGTCAACAAAGACGGATTGGAGGCAGCAGCCAATCTTCGTGATGAGCAAGATGGCATCAAAAGTTTTGGACGTCTAATAAGTCTAACTAGCTAGCTAGTGCAAATTTGTAAACCCTCCAGCTCCAGCCAAAAGCCAAGCTGATATAAGTTGCTAACCTGTAGTAACCGTTTGTTTGTTTGTTTGTTTGGGGTAATTAATGGAGAGTTGAGACAGAGGAGAGCTGCTGCTGCTGCTGCTGCTGCTGCTTGTTCCTGTGTGTTTCAATACAACTCAGAGATCCGCGATGGTTGTACGGGCAGAACCCGACCCGGTGTAAATTTCCGTTCTTATTCTCGCTCAAGGAGAAGTCCCGCAAAAAAACCTAACGCTCCTGCTCTCCTCCTTCCCTGTCGCCGCCGCACGGATACTCCTCTCCGGTGTGTCCACGCCCTGGCTGGCTGTCGCCGCTCAGTTCGCCCATGCATCTTGTCGCCGGCGACGCCGAGTAAGAACACGAAGAAGATGGAATGCAGGTATGGCAAGATGGCCGATGGGCGGTGCCGGTTATATATTAAGATGGAATGAAGAAATAAAATGAAACGAGTCAGTGTTGGAGAACTAATGTTTTCACGACCATATTTTTCTTTCCTTTTTCATTGTGATAATGTCCGTGTTTCATGCTACGGTCGCTGTCACGGACTCCCTCCCAGTGGAAGCCAGCCACATTTATCACAAGGCGGGCGCTGCTGCGTTGCGTCCGTCTCTTTGGACCGGGAATTCGTGAACGCAGCAGCAGCAGCAGCTCCGACATGTTGGATGTCTCACTCTCACCGTTTCTTGCACTGTTGCTCACCGGCCTCCTCTCTCTCCTCATCTTCGCCACCAGGAAGCCTTGTCGTTCCTGCGGCCATGGCCGGCGGCTGCCTCCGTCGCCGCCGGGCCTTCCTCTCCTCGGTCACCTGCCTCTTCTCGGATCCCTGCCGCACCGGAAGCTCCGGTCCTTGGCCGAGGTGCATGGCCCGGTCATGCTCCTGCGCCTGGGACGCGTGCCCACCGTGGTGGCCTCCTCGGCGGCCGCGGCGCGGGAGGCCATGAAGACCCGCGACCTGGCCTTCGCCAGCCGCCCGCCGGTGCGCATGGCGGAGCGCCTCCTCTACGGCCGGGACATGGTCTTCGCTCCCTACGGCGAGTACTGGCGCCAGGCGCGCCGCGTCAGCGTGCTCCACCTCCTCAGCCCGCGCCGCGTCCGGTCGCTTCGCTGCGTCCGGGAGCGGGAGGTCGCCGCGCTGCTCGACCGCGTCCGTCGTCGTCGCCGCGCCGCCGTCGTGAACCTGAGCGACCTCCTCATCTCCTACGCCCACGGCGTCATCTCGCGCGCCGCTTTCGGCGACGACTACGCGGGAATATACGGCGGGCTCGACGGCGGCGGGGCGCTGAGGAAGGTGTTCGCTGACTTCGAGGGGCTTCTCGGGGCCGGCACCGTGGGCGAGTTCGTGCCGTGGCTGGCGTGGGTGGACACGCTCATGGGGCTGGACGCCAAGGCCACGCGCACGTTCCAGGCGCTCGACGGCTTGCTGGAGCGGGTCCTCGCGGAGCACCGCACCAACCGGCGGGTCGGCGACGACGACCACCGAGACTTTGTGGACGTGCTTTTGGACGTGAGCGAGGCGGAGGAAAAGGCCGGCGGCGTGCCTCAGTTCGACACGACAGCCATCAAGGCCATTACTCTGGTATATCACGCATACTCTGGTATATCATGTGTTGCATGGTTACAATAACTTAATTACGAGACATCAGGACATGTTTGCCGCCGCCATCGACACGACCTACACCACACTGGAATGGGCCATGGCCGAGCTCATCAACCACCCAGACGAGATGCGCAGGCTCCAGGCGGCGATCCGGTCGGCGGGCGACGACAACGGAATCACCGAGGACCGCCAGCTGGAGAAGAAGAAGGAGGAGGCCGCCTACTACCTCAGGTGCGTGATCAAGGAGACGCTGCGGCTGCACGCCCCGGTGCCGCTCCTCGTGCCGCGAGAGACGGTGGAGGACACGGAGCTGCTCGGCTACCACGTCCCCGCGCGGACCCGGGTCGTCATCAACGCCTGGGCCATCGGACGAGACCCCGCGGAGTGGCGGCGCGCCGACGAGTTCGTGCCGGAGCGCTTCGCCGGCGGCCCGGCGGAGTACGTGCTGGGGCAGTCGCTGGACGACGACTTCAGGTTCGTGCCGTTCGGCGCCGGGAGGAGAGGGTGTCCTGGGGTCGGGTTTGCCCTGCCCAGCATCGAGCTGGCCCTGGCGAGCCTGCTCTACCACTTCGACTGGGAGCTGCCGGCCGCCGGGGCGTCGTCGTCGTCGACGCTGGACATGAGCGAGCTGTACGGGCTGTCCGTCAGGCTCAAGGCGACACTGCACTTGGTTGCCAAGCCCTGGTCTCCTCCTCCTTGTCCTTAATTAATTACTCCCTCTGTTCTCTAATATTTGATATTCCCTCCGTTCCCTAATATTTGATATTGGGAGAACTAACGTTAAATATTACAAAACAGAGGGAGTAGGTCGTTGGCTGGCTACAACGAGTGGATCCGGCCGGCGACCTAGCTCGCTCCATTGTACCGTCTACTTTTGGGACCGAAACTATGAGTAACGCAATGTGATAAAATGAAAGTATGAACGTCAAATAAAAGAAACAGAGGAGTAGCGTTTTTAGTTTTTGAAAATAAAAAATCTCATCGATATCTCTGAGGCGTGTAATGAAGACAGGAAAACGAAATTCAAGTATACCATGGCCACAAAGCAACGATCGAGCTGGAAGAAGAAGAAGAAGCTTGGAGGAGCACGCAGGATCTATTGGTGATCGTGCTGTCCTGGAGAGGAATGAGGATGGACGTGGTGGTGGCCACTCTCGCTCGGCCGTTCGTGTCCCCATCGATAGTTACTAGCTAGGAGTGATGGCCACGTACTAGCCGTCCAGTTTAGGAGTACTAGTACTAGTATTACTACTAGGGAGTAGTAGGGACAGACAGACACAGCCACTGCTGAGTGCTGACTGCATGCATGGCGTTGTTCGTTGAGAATGGAGATGACACAATACAATACAATGCGAGCTGAGGACTGACAACGAGATGCATGGACGTGAAGCTAGCTAGAGATCAAATCATGGCGTCTCGGGTGCGTCCATGAGGTCGTATCGCTGGAGGATGAGTCCGCACTCCTTGAGCGGCTCCTTGCGGAGGAAGGCGATGGGGTTGCCGTAGCGGACGCCGTCCTTCTGCTTGATGCCGTCGTTCTTGGTGAGCGGGACGCGCGCGCGGTCGCGGAACTTGTCGATCTCGGAGCAGCCCGGGTCGGGGCTCCTCACCAGCATCACCTCGCAGATGTCCTCCTGCAAGTCCTGGTCCACCTCCAGCCGGTACCACCCGAACGCGTTCGTCGTCGCCTCCGCCTTCAGCCTCTCCGGCCCGTTCAGGTACGGCCGGCACTCCAGCTTCACGGCCGCGCCGGCCAAGGCGGTCGACACGTTCGTCTTGAAGCCCGCGCGGCAGGGGTCGCAGTAAACCTCCCCGGTGACGATGAAGCCCTCGGCGGCGCCAGCGAAAGCCGCGGCGGCAAGCAGGGCGACCACGAGCGACTGCAGCGGCGGCTCCATGGCGTTGCGGTGGATGGGTACTCTCTCTCTCTCTCTCTCAACTGCTAACGAGGGCGCCATTTATGCACGGGTGCGCCGGGTGAAAGCGGGCGGCGGAGCTCGTTTCCAGGCGCGGGAACACCGTGCGTCCATCCCCTTCCTCCTCGGTCGCATGCAGTTGCAGATGCATGCAGCTCCACTCCACTCCTCAAAACGAATAGGATAAGCAGAAGCAGCGGTTGCCTTCGCAAGCCACTATATGCACCGACACAGCTGGCAGCTCTACAACACACAGCAGCAACAAGCATCAAACGTCCAAACTAATGGGGACGACGAACAGAAGCAATAAAACTGATCGGATGGAACAAGGTTTCATGATGAACCATATAAGCTAGGTACTGAAAGCGTTAAAAAGAATTCTCTTCATTGATAACGTAGATGATAGGTTCTGCTAGCATCGGAATTCGTTTTCCTATCGGATCAACCACAGTTTACAAATGTGTAGACCCAGACGAACAATGAGTACATGATAAACGACCCAACTAGAAGTCCAATCAAACATTGCTCTTCTGGTCTTCGATTTTCTGGACGGACCTTCTGAACCACTGCTTCCAGGAAGCGTCTCCTTGTTGCTCAATCCATGACAGGAAACAACTGTCTAACAGGCAGAACAGGTTCACATACAGAAGCTGGTATCGTACAGGGACAAACCGGAAGTTCGCGATTTGCACGGCTGGCCAGACTGCCCCCCCTAACACTAGAGCAGGAATAAAATCCCTCTTCACATCATCCTTTACCTGCTCCACGCTCCTTCCTGAAGCAAGACCCACATATGAGAAGAACAAAACAAGATCTAGTGGTCCAAAGAGCAGACCGTCCGCAGCAACTTTTGAGGCGACAAATTTGAACGTATTAGGGTAATATCTCCTCCGGATGAAGCGGTCCAGGTACTCATACCTACAACAACACCAAAGCCTCAGAGACCAAAAAAAAGGATGCAAATCATATGACAGACCTTATTAATCCTAAAATCAGGAGAGATTTACTTTTCATTTGTAGTTAACCACTGAATAAATATACACAAAGCATAAACCAGAAATATCTTAAACAACACTTGCACATGAAAAATAGATTGCAAGAAATGAGTGAGGACAGTGCAGAATCACCAAGGATTACAGTGGGGATCTGTTCACGGCAGTTATTAATACTACATTATTTCCCTTTCAAAATTAAAAGTGAAAGCCTGAAGGACCATATTTCTTTTTGCCTCTTCCATATAGCAGAATATAGTCAAGTAGCCAACTACTAACTATTCTACAGAACATAGCATTAACTAGTACACATCTAAGGCCAGAAAACACGGACATATGGTGTGTTTGGTTACATGGCTTAGTTTTAGCCTGGGTAAAATCTAAGGCAGCCATCCAGGCCAGCATAAGCATGTCTCTATCGATGCAATAACCAGAAATAGCAGTTTGGTTGGTTGGTTGGGTCACTAAACAACTTTTGGCTCATGCAAGCTTCTGTTTGGTTGGCTGGCCTCACTTGAGTGAGATAACCTTGCATTTGGTGTGGTGAGTATTAGCAACACCAGCTCTATTCCGTCCTTTGTAGCCAACAGGGTTCATGTCGTAGAATCTTTACATGAATTTTGGATTTAATGTACAGCGCATAGCCTCTCGTAGCTTCTCCCTAGCCTTATCTTCTCACCATCAGCCTTATCTCCTCACCACGCAAACGAGCAGGCTTGGTTCCTCATCTTTTCTCTCTTGCTCAACTCATGCCTGGAAATCCCCAATGAGCTGCCGCGTCCGAGAGTGGGAGGATGTCCTGACGCTGCTGCTCCAAGACAGCAGGGTCCATCTTGACGCCGGTGAGAGCGGTAGCGGCATCAAAGAGCACGCAGTCCTCCTGTCCGCAAGATTCCACGGCAAGCTCGTGGCCTACGCGTGCTTGTTGTTGGTGTGCTCCATCTACTGCAAGGCAGCGGCAGCCTCACCGGCGAAAGTGCAGGGGCGGCCCTATGCAAGCAATGGCGGCCACACAGCATTTCTTCTGTGGTAAGGTAATGGGAGGTGAATAAATCGTTTCACATGCTCCATGCAAGCCTTGTGCAAGCATGGCTTGCTGGAAACGCTCATATCCCTGAGCACCTTTTGCACAGCTAGAGCCAGACTAGTGGAATATACAGGCAACCAAACAGATGAAAGAGTGCTTTACCTGCACTGCATAACGGCTTAACCAGCCAACCAAACACACCCATATATACAATGAACTGTGACATGTAGGAAATCAATTTGATGATTAAGTGGACTACTGCAAATTACAGCCTAAACTAATTCACTCCTAAAGCTGGTGTCTGTACCTTGTGCAACCAAGTCAGTTGCTTGACTTCACAGCTAGATAAAGAGGCAAGATTCAGTAAGATATGAATCGCTAGTAGCCTAGTACACTTGTGTGTCAAATCCTGTAGTGCTTAATACTATAGTATAGTGCCATGTTAAAATAACAGTATGCATTGTTTCAAATATTTGCATCCATTGGCTCCCCCAATTACACAGTAATGAACAGTCATAGTAAATATAGATATCTCATTGAGCCTTGAGGACTAGAGAGTACCATAATCTATTCAAGCAAATCGTATGTCCTTCAGACATCTTCAATACCATGATACAACATAAACTGCCATTTGCACTATCATTGGGACTACAGCCTTTCACTTTTAGCCATAATCATTTTCACATTTTATACTTTATATTTAATTTACACGAGGGTGTTTGTGGTCCTCTATTTGTCCTTTATCTGTGATGTGTGCTGATGATGTGAGATTGAGCAGGCAGAAGTATGATCGCAATTTCTCTGTCACTACTAATGCGCAAACTCTGAGAGCTTCTTATTAAACATTTGCCATAAACAAGGATAAAATATGTAAGTAACCATAAGACCGTGTCCTTAAGGGGAAGGGAGCTAACCAGTAATGTCCAACTGGTCCAACAAAAGCAAATCCAAATGAACTTGTGATGCCCACACGTTTCCAATCAACTTTGAGCTCTTTATCTTTATCCTGAAGGCGCAACAGAATTCTGTTAACATTCAAGTGAAGAATACATAACCTTTTCTAACAAACTGGTTTGTTGATAACCAATTCTTTAGCTGTCTTCATAATGATTCTATTTACTCAAAAAAATTATTCACAATAAGCCCAGATTTAAGTCATTTGAAGGTTGGATTGTTCACTAGCTAGAAACAAAATAAGTCTTAGGTTACACAAGCAAATTGTGTTAACTAACATTACAGTGATACAGACTAAGATGAGAGATTCCAAATTCTAATTCAAAACAGTAAGCCAATAAAAACATCAAAGTTGGTTGTTTTCAAAGCTAAACAAACAAATAAGCACGTCCAAAGTGAAGCATCAGACAAATGCCCAAGCTTAGCTATTTAAGAAAAATATAACGTGTAAGTGTCCAATGCAGTATTCAGATGACCCACTCCCTTGGGCCATTTTATGTTGCCAAACCATATAAACTTCCAGGCGATAAAGCCTGCAAAGTTTGCAATAACCAAAAGGTCGATGACAAATAAAATAAAATGGTGCTAATTTGCTGAAATCGCAGGGCAAGCTGCTGGTACAAGTGAACTTGCTCTTACAAACGAAAGGTAATTTGACATCAATTTCTAACTCCTCTCTAAGCAACACTTCTGGGATCAAATGGAAATCAAAGCCCCCATACTACTCAACAATCCACTGTTACTCCGAACCAACAAATCCAACAATTATATCTACAAACCGGAGCTGACAGCTTGACACTGTTGACTCGCTTTTTTATTACCAGTCAAATACCTGATTAAAAAATTACATTTTCGGTAGATGCTAGGTCGTACCATGCACAGGTTGTATCACGCGTTAAGATCCAAATCCAGGGCAAGTACAGGAATAATATAACAAATAGATATTGGTGCGAAGCCGGAGGAAAGAAGCGGCGGGGGTGGCTGATCAGGGCTACCTCGGCGTTGTTGGCGCGGGGATCGGGACGGGCGGAGTAGTGGGTGACGGACTGTGCGCCGATGTCGCCGAGGGCCCAGAGGAAGCCGGAGCTGACCACCTGTGTGCGCACAGGGTGCGAGGCCAGGCACTGCTGGTACCATCGCCATAGCCGCCGCATCCGAGCACCGAGCGACGCGGGGGAGGGAAGGGGGCGGGGAGAGGAGAGACGGAAGGGGAAAGGAAGCAAGCGTGAGCCTTTCTCCCTCTTGTTTTTTTCTTCTTTTTTCCCCTCTCTCCTCGAGGAATACGTATTTAGGGTTAGGTGAACGGAGGAATATGGTTTGGGGTGGTGCTTCAACCCAATCACAGGAAAGAATATTCAAAGAGAAGAGCTGGATTTTAAAGCGCCACCATTTTATAAGTTGGAGAGACTGCGACAATTTTCCACGCCAGAGGAAATCACGAAAACACCTGTGCGAAAAGAAAGAAAAAGAAGGTATTTTTCGTACTATTTTTGTTGCGGTTGTTGAAGTATTCTGGATTGTAGACGGAGAGGAAAACGAGCTGCAGGCTGTCTCATGAACACTGAACACAAGAAATCGGCGATTCATCAGATCAAGATGGTGCTCCTCATTCAGAGGCCAGGCCAGACATGTTGTGCAGTGTGAGCGAACCAAGAAATCATCTTTTTTTTTCTAAAAGATAAAAATAAAAGTCAAACCTATAAATCAGGACTTGTATGTGCTTATGCCTTAACTGATAGAAACCTAGCTCTGTCTGTGCATTATTAAGCCCTGAAAGAAGCCTGCCTTCATGCTGCGTGCGTCAGGTGTAAGTGCAAGCACTCTGTCTGAACCTAACCGGCTTGGAGCTTCCAGAAGCGATAGCAACCGGGCATTTCACATGCTTCGCGTGTGACACCCTTACAAGCTCGCCGATCACGTACCCTCTAGTTCTGACACCCAACTCCAGCGTCAATGGCACGGCGGCTCCGGAGTTTGACAGATCAAGCGTGGCGCCGGCTCCGTAGAGAGGGGTCTTCTCGCCGTGCAGGACGACGGAGGCGACGCGGTGGCTGGTCCTCGGCTGGTAAAACCTGTCCAACTGCAGAGCACAAAGTATATTATGCGTACGTTCTGGTCGATCGGCGCGTGACTCTGAAAGATGCATGCATGCTGATGTATTTGTATTGATCACCTGGCCGTCGGCGACTGAAATCTCCGAGTACATGAGCCGGGTGTAGCTTGAGGACACGTGGATGCCGGACATGGTGGAAGGGTTGTGGATGCTTACGCTCAGAGTGCAGTTCAGCGTGGCCAGCTTCGTCGGCACCCCGGTGCTGTCGGTGCCTTCTCCGACGTACAAGTTGTGCACCGTCAAGCTCTGCAAACACACAGCAGGACCGACTTCACCATTGTTCATGCTTAAACGACCCCAGAAATTTCCTTCTTTCTTTTACCTTGACGATGACGCTAGGCTCGTAGCGGCGAGCAACGCCCCAGACGATGAGGCACGCCATGGCGAAGAGCAGGACCAAGACCGCGAGCCAGAAGGCGAGGACGCAGAACCTGGGCACCTCCCGCTCCTCATATTGATCGTGATCAGTCTCGTCGTCATAGGCTGAATCGGACTCCTCGTCGATGGCATCGACCTCGCGCCACCCCTTGAGCCGCCGCTTCCTGCCGCCGGGGGACGACGGGGAGGAGCGGAGGAAGCCGGAGTAGCGGGTGGCAACGCCGGCGGAGGAGGAGGAGATCCTGGAGTGGCGGCCGGTGGAGGAGGACGGGTGCGAGGGGGACTCGAGGGGGCTGTTGCTGTATATCGGCGTCGCGTGCGACGTCGACGACTTGTCGCCGTCGTCGTGGGAGTCGCGCGACGGGCTCTGCACGTAGTACGCCGGCCGCTTCGTCGGCGGCGTCCGCGGCGGAGACGACGTCGTCGCGAGGCTCGTCACGTCCGACTCCGACATCGCGTGCTTCATCATCCTGCTACCTCCAACAGGAACAACAACTACGCAGTAAATCAAACGGGAGACGATGACGCGGACTGAAACACCCACCAAGTACGATGGGGCCACGCCACGTGTAGCACCAGCTCAGCTCCGCAGTGCAGACAGGTGGCGCGGCTACTAGCAAAGCGGCGAAGCTTGATCCAGCTGCCACGTGTCACTCAACAACAGAATCACGGATCACACGTGTGGAAAGACAAGAGATCACACAACACAAGGAAGAACTCAGGCCGTGTAGAACGGGATGGCAAAATCTCGGAGAGTTTCCAATCAAAATAAATAAAGGGAACGAAAGAAACTTTCTTACTCCTAGTACACATTGGTTCGAAAAAGGAAAACGGCCAGGGAAGATCAAATAGAGTACTATACTACCATGATTCAGGCGCCGCGCACGTTTTGTATGACTAGACCTTGAACTCTGAAACGGCCGGCGACGACTGACGATTCAAGAAACCGGTGAGAGGAGGAAGAGACAGAGAGGCGCAAGAAACATGAGATCCTTCACGCAATTATATTAAGCCCGATCGTGTCTGCCCCAACAGGTCCGATCACGGCAGATGCTACCATGAATTCCCGGGGCGAGACGAAGAAATCCAACGCCCCAGGTCAAGAAATCGAATTCAGACGGCCAAGGTTTGGTGAGATTGGACGAATTTTGCTTACCTCTGTAGCTACTAGGTCTCCCTCCACCTCCACTCGACGCGAAGAAGAGGAGGAGGAGACGGCGGCGAGGAGTGACGGGGACGGAGGTCACGCGGCGCGCGGTCCCGATCAACGAAGCGATCTGCATGGAACGGAAGAGAATAGAGCGAGAACCAACCGGCTGCCCCGGCCGGCCAGATTGATGACCACGAGCTGTTCCCTTCCCCCCTAGTCGATCGATCCGGGCGTCTCTTATTATTACCCTGACGCCGTGGTCCCAGCAGGTGGGGCCCACGAGTCAGTGGAGGATGCACGGCGGTGCAGGAAGAGGAGACGTCCGGGGACACAGAAACAAACAGCAGGTCTCGTCTCGGTGTGCGTGTTAGCTTTCGAGACGCAAGAGCACCAGCACCGATTGCGGCAAACGGCAACAAGCTCTCGTCACGCGCACTGCTCCTTCCCGCTTTTCAGCTCCTGCACTGCAGTCCTGCCTGCGTGCGTGTAGGTGTAGCCTCGGCCACTCCCCTCCCCGTCTACATCTGCACAGTACACTGACTGACTGACTGACTGGGTGCCTCACTGTACTATAGAGTACTACTACTTATATGTTGCACAGTGATGCAAACGAAGACAAATTGTTCAGACTTCAGACGCGATGATTCAAACGAAGACAGGTCTATTGATTGAAAATCCAAATGTCTCATGCCTGAGGAAGAGCAGAGCAGAGCAGAGCTGCACCTCAAGGGAAGGCTGTTGTTATTCAGTAGTAGTACTGTAGTAGCAGCATTCACAATGTGAAGAAGAGAATTCCAGGAGTACAGAAGAAAGCATCGTCTATCTCCTCCCCGTCCATCAGCATTCTTCTTCAGACGACCGGCGTCAGCAGCGGCTTGTTGAGGACATGCGCCTCCAGGTTGGCGAGCACCAGGTCCGCCATCGCCCTGCGGGTCTCGTGCGTGCCGCTCCCCACGTGCGGCACCAGCACCACGCTGTCCAGCGACAGCAGCGCCTCGGGCACGTTGGGCTCGTCCTCGAACACGTCCAGCCCCGCGCCGCCGAGCCGCCCCTCCGCCAGCGCCGCCACCAGCTCCGGCTCGTCGACGTGAGGCCCGCGCCCGACGTTTATCAGCACGCCCTTGGGGCCCAGCGCCTCCATCACCTCGCGGTTCACGATGTGCCGGGTCTGCTCGTTCAGTGGGCACGCCACCACCAGGACGTCGCTGTCGGCGGCCAGCTCCACCACCGATGGATAGTACCGGTAGTTGGGGTATGCCTCCTGTTGCTTCCTTCTCTGGTAGTAGTGCACGGGGCAATCGAACGCTTCCACTCGCTTGGCGACTGCGAGCCCAATCCTGCCCAGCCCGATGATGCCGACTCTCTTGCCGCTGAACTGCAAACCAACACCAAACACACACACAAAATAAATGGTTTGGTTTGCTAGCCTCTTTCTGAAAAAAAATATATATACTCTAGTCCGATCCAACAAGAGTGCTCTAATAAGCAAGCACACAGGAGAATGAACCAAACGTAATCAGATACGATCGCAACAAGCACTAGGACAGTGGGGAATTCTGAAGGTGTTTTTACTGTCTCATCTGCTAGCTGAAAGCAAGGAAGTTAGCAGCACATCGACATCGTTAAGCAATACTAATAGGACAGTAAGTAAAGGGGAAAAATAAAGAAAAGAAACGGACCCTTGTGGTGAGGGTGTAGTCGCCCTTGGCCTTCCAGTGCCCGGCGCGGACGTAGCGGTCGGCCTGCGGAATCCTGCGGAGCACCGCGATGGCGAGACCGACGGCGAGGTCCGCGACGTCGTCGGTGAGGACGTCGGGGGTGTTGGTCACCCGGATCCCGCGCTCGCGGCACTTGGCGAGGTCGACGCGGTCGATGCCCACGGAGAAGGAGGCGACGATCTCGAGCGCGGGCAGGGCGTCGATGAGCCTGGCGTCGGCGCCGTGGCCGGCGCTGCCGACGACGGCGCGGATGGAGCCGGCGTGGGCGCGGAGGAAGTCGTCGCGGCGGTCGGGCGGGGACTCCCACAGGCGGATGAGGCGGCAGCGGCGGTCCAGCTCCTGCTCCAGGTACGCGTTGAACGGGTGGAGCAGCAGCACGCTCAGGGACTCCATGGCCGCCGCGGAACGCGAGCGAGCGAGGAGGAGGCGGCGGTGGGTGGGTGGGTGGCTGCGAACGATGCGGCGGCGGCAGGGTGTGGTGGATTAGTTCATTTAGTTGGTTGGTGTGTGTTGAGAGTGACGTCACGATGGATTCCTGGTGTTGGTCTGGTGGCTGCGATGGACTGACTGTTCAGTTGTGATGGATGAGCGCCGGACAACCCTCTCACTCTCAGCCGCCGTGCTGACCGAGGGCGACACGCCGTCCCTCGCCGGCCGGCCGGCCGGCCACATTCTTTATCGAGATTATTCGGATCCTTTCGTATTCATCCCAGCATTATACTAATAATGCTCTTCTGGTGATAGCTTTCCTGACACATGCATCTTGAGTCCTCTCCTGATAATTATATTATGGCAGTAGCCTCTTTGATTTAGACATCTCAATGTCCAATAATGCTCTTAATTAATTTACTGTTTTTAACACAATAACACTATTAAATTAGAGTATTCCCGCTTTACTTTAGAACATCATTTATAGTATTTAGATACGTCACCTACACCCGTACTCCACTAAATATTACTTGTGGGCATAAAACCCGGACCCAAAAACCGATATCCGAAATCGTATTTTGGGTAGGAATTAGCAAACCCTGATCATATTTCGGGTATTTTCGGGTTTTGACTTTCGATACCCGAATTTCCCGAAGCTCCCGAATCCCTGGACGGTTGCCCAGCGCGCGAGGCCCACAATCGGCGTACCTAGGCCTAACCTAGCCCCCCCACCCGACCCACCCCTTGGGCGCCACCCCCCCTCGTGACTCGCCGCTTGGGCGTCGCCTGCCTCTAGGCAGCCATCCAAAGTGCAAGCGCCCCCGTGCTCTCCCGTCTCCTGAGCGAGCACCTCCAGACTCCATTGCTTGGGCAAGTCACTGATGCCCTCCCACTCCATCGCGTTGGCTTGGGGAAGCACCCATGTGGTCTTCGATGTTACAACGTCGACGGAGGCCAAGTCGTCGGATCCTATGAGCGAACGCCTCCGGCCCTCCGTTTCACCCTAGGCGAGCATCGTCGGGCACCCCGTCGCTTGAGCCAGTAACGACCGGGCGCCCTCCTCCCGACCCCCTCCCCTCACCTCCGGACACTCCATTTGGAAGCTTTCGGGTTTAGTCCGTGTAACCAAACCCGAACCCGAATTTTCGGATACCTGAAAATTCGGATAGCAATTCTGAAAACCCAAATAAAAAAACGAATTACCCGGCCCGAATTTTTGGATAACCTCGAACGCCCATCCCTACTAAATATAATAGAGTACCGTTTGCAGCACGCTGATGTGAACAGTCTAACTTAACGGCTGCCAAAGCTCGCTGAAATTTTACCCGGTTCCCAAATTCCAAAATAACCAGTGAAGGCCGTTGAATTTGAGACCCTCGCCTCCCGTTGGCATTCAAAATTTGCCGACGGACGGTCCAGATCTGTCCCGGCTACCACCCTCCACCGTCCATCCAACACCCGCTCTTCCATCCCTTCCACTAGAGAAGCAGTAGCATCTGCAAGATCGACGCCTCCCAAATTCGAAACCTCCTTGGTTGCCTCTCGGGCTCGGAGCGGAGCCCCCGCGGGATTGGACGCGCTCGCTGCTCGCGTCGGCTCCGCCCAACGGTGAGAATTCCGCAGCGTTTCCGGTTCCGTTTCGGGATGTTTTTTTTTTTCGGCGGTCGATTTGCGATTTTGGTGTTGATAAGAGAGGGATCCGGGTGTGTGGAGGCTGCCTGGGTGGACCGGCGAGATCTCACCATGCTTGACTGAGGTTCCTACTGTTGTCCAGTCGCATTTGGATCAGATCACTTGTGTGCCCGCGTCTCACTCCGCAGTCTAGGAGGTGAAACAAGGGTTCGACTAGATTAGATGGACAACAGGGTGGGTGAAGGAACCTTGCGACCAGGGAGGTCGTCTGTCTCGACTGAACCGAGCGAAATGCTGGTTCTAGGCCTTGTCTTTCCGCTAGATAGATGACTAAGTATTCAGATTATGTTGATATGATCGTGTTGTATCCACATCAGGATAGTGTTTTCTAACGATCTGTAAATGAAATGCTCTTACCAGGTTAGTAGCCTATGCTCCCTGTAGTCCAACAAGGCAACAACGCCTCCAAACTGCATTCTGAAATGTCACTGTCGTTACATATAATGGGTGTTTACTTATAAACAGACTTACTGTTGACATGATATCGTTTCCATTCTTGCTACTCCAGCCTAGGATCGCTTCTTTGGGCTTGGCATTATAATGAGTTTTATGCCACACGGAGACTCCTGCTACAGAGTGGGGATTGGTCATTCAGTCTTGGCTCGCCATGACAAGTGATAAGGGAAAGGTTTCTAAGAAGGCTGGACAACCTCCTGGACTTCAGCCAGCTTCTTGTGAAGAGGGAGTCAGCAATGAACTGCAGAGGCAACGATCGCTTAACGGGTACAAATACTACTACTGCTACGTAAAGGTTTTTCATAAACCACACAGAATGATCTTCTTACTGTGCTCTGTCCTTTATTAGGAGGACCACTGGTCCAACACGGCGTTCAACTAAGGGAAACTGGACGCCTGAAGACGTAATGAGCCTCATCCTGTGTTTTGTTAGTATACTGCTATTTACTATCGCAATTGTTGAGTGCTGTTTTTATTACATGATTTTAGACCCTGTTAGAATTGATCGACTGGAAAATGCCTGTAGTTTTGCTGCAGTAAAAAGCTGAAAGTCTGATGTGGCTAGATGTAGTTGAAGCATGTCTGTTTGTGTACGCTCTATACTTCTGAGCTCTTCTAGTGTGGTAGCTCAGCATGTCCGTGCTTCTACCACCTAATGTAATCTGATTACAGTTTACTCACCATGTTTAGGACCTAGTGACTGGGTGGTTTAACTTTGGTGCTTTCCCCTTTGGCCTAAAAACTCTGGCAAATACCTGTTTATTTCTTTAAGCAAAACATTTGATGGAACATTTTTTTGGTGATTTAGTCTTTTGCTGTTGAATGTAAAAGAACCAGTATAAGACACAAAAAGAACCACACATAGCAACTCGAAAGCGGCATGTTTTTGGTCATGTTTTGTCCTTGGTATTTCTTTATATTCCTCCTGGTGCCTAGCTGACATTCTTTGAACCAATTAATCAGCCTCAAAATGCAAAATCTCTAAACCATCGATTACAATATGCAGAAATCTTCTCACTTGCTTTATCTCTTCACTCTGTCTAACTCGTGCATGTGTGCTATTAAAATGTAGGATGCTGTATTGTCCAGAGCTGTTCAGACATACCAAGGAAAAAATTGGAAAAAGATAGGTATTTTCTATAAAATGATTCTATATGTGGGAGACTATGCAGTAGTTCAGTTATCTCACCCTTTATAACTATGCCATGGCTTTTACACATCCATTTTAACTTTTCTCGAACTTTTGCTCAGTGTTTCAAATGTTAGGATATCTGATATGTAAAACACCAATGGCACATAAAATCCGTTTGTATGTTGTTGTAAGTTTTCTATAAGGGGACAACAGTAAGGGAGGGCCCTACGTCCCTACTGCATACAAAAGAGTAAGCTAGAAGATCAGGCATGAGGGTAAAACACAAAATTGTTTGACCATCCCCATTGAGTTTGTTCATGGAACTGACCTTTTGCGCTGTATGTATGTGTGGTTCCAGGACGTTTTGATCCTAAGTAAAATCTGCAGGACTGCACCTCATACCATGATGCTATTTTCCTCGATTTCTCTGGTCTGCGGTATTGTGGTTGAAAATTATTTGTCACAGGAACAATATAGGAAGAATGCCAGTTGCCAGATGCTCTTCTTGCAAACCATGGTTTGCATTTGTAGAGTTGCTCTTTTCTTACGCATACGGTACAGTAGAGGGCCTTTTAAGATACTGTTACCAGACTTTTTGTGATATCTTTATCCTACACTTCCTTAGTTCAGTATGCCAACTGATATGAACACGGCTTCATATCCATCAAATCTCACTACTATAATATGCTAACTCATATAAAGGAGATGATTTCCTGGTTTTATTGAGTTATGCTTCCCTAGCATTTGTTTTTCCTATATTGTTGGCAAGACTTCTCCTTGTTATATGTCCAAGCCTTGACACAATACGTTTTACCTTTCCAGCGGAATGTTTCCCCAGCAGAACTGATGTGCAATGTTTGCACAGGTGGCAAAAGGTTCTAAATCCGGAATTGGTGAAGGGGCCATGGTCCAAAGAAGTAAGCACACTTTGATTCATTTCCATTTTCAGTTTCCCCTTAAGTATGTTGGTTAGGCATCCTACCGTCACTGAACCAGTATTTTATACCCATACTAACCTGTTGTCCTCTGTTTTTAGGAAGATGAAATCATTGTTCAGATGGTAAATAAATATGGGCCAAAGAAATGGTCAACCATTGCTCAAGCTCTGCCGGGACGCATAGGAAAGCAATGCAGGGAACGGTATGGCATGGAAAGTTTCTTCTTATTTTTTATGAAACTTGCATCTAATGATAGTTCAGTTCCTTCGCAAACAAAATCTCTAAGATATAAAGACCTTGTGTTAAACAAATGGATGAAAGCAGTAGATGCATGTTATGTTCCTTTGACCCGATATGCTTGTGCACAGGATTAAATATATTAGTTGTTTTGTTATCCATGTGCTGATGATACTGGAACCGTTAGACCTTATGTAAACCCAGTGAAAGTGAGTTGTTGTGGAATAGAGATGTTGATAATGTAGCATTACGTTCCATGGAAAAGGTTAAAAATATAAAACTGTTGTGAGAGATGGTCTCATGGTTTGATGTGTTGTTGCCATCCCTCTCCCTGACATGCCAAGTAACATTTTAATAACATTGTTCGAGTCCATGTCCATAGGAAATAAAATGCACTGTGCTTCTTGGATACATTCACATTAATTTGCACACAGGCATGACATGACACACACACACAAAAGAGGAAGGAACAACAAAAATAATGCTAACATGTAAAATTACATTCTGCTGAGAATGCATGTGCCGGGAGAAAATTCAAGTTTGCATGTACGCTGCAAACCGGCAGGACCATGTCTTTTCTGTTGTGAATTCTTTTGTCTAGCATGATATTTTTAACCTTGGCAAAACGTTTCATCAAAAGTTTACAGCCAAACAACATCATATGTAAACACAGCCTAAGAAGCATGAGCCTCAAACTGTTTTATGTAAAAAGATAATTTTATGGTGCTCAGTAGAGTGGCAGATAAAATACATTCTGCACTTTTCATATGCTAATGGTTGAGTACTGCTGAACATTTTTATTTCTTTTAGCAAATGTTTTCTTTGATGATGATTTCTCTTTTAAAAAAATTCTCCATACTGATTGCCGAAAACCATGAATTAAGTCATGTTAGATTTTTTTTAAAATGTTGTCTTATTTGACTCATCTAGCATTGGTATTGCAAATATATGATGTTAACTCACGCTGACCTGGTTATTGTAAATATTTTCTGTACTCACTTAGCTTTCGGTATTATCACTACCTCGTTGCAATTCTTTCTGACAACTGTGAACACTACTGATTCAGGTGGCATAATCATCTTAACCCTGACATAAACAAGGAGGCATGGACGCAAGAAGAGGAAATTACTCTCATTCATGCTCATCGAATGTACGGAAATAAATGGGCTGAATTGACAAAATTTTTACCTGGAAGGTAACAATTCACTTTCCTTAAGATAAGCTCCCCTGCCTGTAAATCTTTCTGTATGATAGCAAAACTTTGAATTTCTTGTCACTTGTCAGCCAGAGGCAATTTTATCCCTGATAAATTATTCAACTACTAGTATTATGTAAAAAGTTGGAAATCGACCTATCCTACTTTGTATCAAGTAGTAGAAGTTTGAGAGTGAGTAAATCAAACATACTTTACAGTAATTATGCTTGGTTGCCATTTTTGAGTTTCTTGCATCTTTTCGACTGTAATCTTTTATTTACTGGCAAATAAGGGCCTATTTGGGACTTCCTAATTTATTGAGCTCGCAATTTCATTTTCTCTACCAGGACGGACAATGCCATTAAAAATCATTGGAACAGTTCGGTAAAGAAAAAGGTTGATTCATACATGTCTTCAGGCTTACTTGCTCAAGTTCTGTGCATCCCTCTGATTGAATGCCCTGAACATGGTGATTCCTCATCTGCAATGAACCGACAGAATATCGAAGGTAGTAGTTGCAATGCAATTGGGGAGGTAGAGAATTCATCATGTGGTAGTCAATCATCACTAGATGAGATCTATTGCTCTCAAGTGCAGAACACCAATGTGGCTTTGAGCTGTGATTTACAAGTAAATGTGGATGCCAGCAACAGAGATGTGCAGAACTCTTCCATATGTCTGGGGACATGCTATACTTCTACAGAGGCTGTAGAAGCATCTGCTTTGCCTGATGTTCATTATCATGTTTCTTCGTCAAGCATTGGTCTGGACGAACACCTGGAAGAGGAGTTTGATCAAAGAATGAGTTTGCAGATGGATACAGATGATTTACCAAGCAGTTCTATGTTTGAGGGCATCCAAGCTCTTTCTAGCACAGCAAATCAAGAAAGGTCTTTGGTAGCGACTGATATCGCACAGGAAATGCACATCTCTATGCTACCAAATGTTTCTGGTGCTGAGCAAAAACTGCATTTAATCTCTAACTGCCTGGAATCCGACCTTTGGCATGGCATTTCCTTGCAAAGTCTTGTCTCAGGACCTGGTACCACAGATGCTGATCCCCAACCAGACGTGTCAATATCTCCCTCTGTAACATGTTTGGATAGTGTGTCTGGTGGTGTGTCTGTTGCACCTGAATATAGACCTGACACAACAGAAATGATGGATTCTCAAGCAGAGGTGACCGCACGCTCGAATAACTCTATTTGTGATGATGACCAGTCTGTTAAAACTGACAGTAGTGATGACAGACATGGGGTTTCCACAATGCTGGAAAACATAACAAAATGTGATGACCAAGAGTTGACGGATGCCAAAGAACCTGTTGCCAAAACTGAAAAAGATCAGTTATCAAAAGACACAGGGAATGAACCAGATGAAAAGAAGGATGATGGAGCCCTATTCTACAGACCTCCCAAGTTTCCAAGTTTGGATGATCCATTTGTCAGTTGCGATCTTGTACCTTCTGGTGACCTGCAAGATTTTAGTCCATTTGGAATGAGGCAGTTGATGCGATCAACCATAGACAATGTCCCCACTCCTTTAAGACTATGGGGATGCCCAACACATGATGAAAACTCTGATGGTCTGCTTGCTGCTGAAAACTTTGGATGCACCCCATCAATAATGAAGAAAAGACACAGAGATCTATTGTCTCCCACACCTGATAAAAGAATTGAGAAGAAATCTGGGGTAGGAAAGGATTGTGCGATATCCTGCACTTCCCATATGAGTATTGCAACATATTCCAAGAATGCCACACCTTCCTGTAAGGAAGTAATTAGTTCTAAATCAAAGCCTGCAGAACTAATTGTTGAAAAATCATTGCCATGCATCAATGCGAGTTACGAATATGTGAACATGTAAGATGTTTCACTGGTCTTACTCTTGTGTTCTTTTGTTTTAATTATCACTTTTTTTGCTTAACAATTCAGTTCTGAACAAGTTGTAGAAGGCATTAGAACAATTGGCAATTTACCCCCTATTTAGTTATTGGCAGCCATCAGTGTGCAAAACTAAAACATTGTGTCTTGAATACTCATGTGGAGTTGGTAATCTACTGAACCAGTAAACTGGAACTTCACGAATAGTCACCTTTTCAAGTTCATCAGTTCGTGCATCAGTGGAAAACATTACATGTACATCTACCTACACAGCCCACCTACTATATCATTCGCAAATAATGACAATGCTTATATCGGAATTGGAAGATTCAATTGATTGTGTCTTTCTGACGCCAAGAAAATAATGACTAAAATGGAAGAGACAGCTTATTCTTAGTTTCAAATGTTCTTCATTCGAGTTCGTACAGATTCAGATGTTCTGACTAAAATGGAACAGACAGATAGTAATGAAAAATGCATTTAACTCGGTACAGATTCATACATAACAAACATGCATGCACAACATACATGTCGAATGCATTTGACAATTGTTCTTTTGTAAGTTAGCTTTCTAAATATTTGCTTTTGCTAGACTGGCCGATACTCCAGGAATCAAAAGAGGTCTGGAATCTCCTTCAGCGTGGAAGTCCCCTTTATTTATACAATTTCAGGTAAATTTCACTCCTTTACCCTTTTTTAATTTCTCACAACCATTTTTTGTCTACAATAGAACAGATGTTTTGTTGTCATATAATCCAGTAAACCATGTTGTTAGCCCTGAAGGAATTTTGGTCGAATAAATCCTAAAAGTTTCTAAAGCAACTTCCTCTCTTCAAGACATCCCAATGGAACAGGTTTAGTATGAGCCAGCAGAATTTGATCTTCCAAGCCAACTTTTCTGCTTATTTCTTCATTATGTGCTGACACTTGTAGCTAAACAAGAGGGCCAGTGCCCCTCAACTCTGATCATTTGTTTGTTTGAGCTGACATATTTATTTGTGTGCGTGTTCCTAAAAAATATTTATTTGTGTTCATATGTTTGTACCAGGGTTACCTATTTAGCCCAGGAGACAGGACATCTGATGCAATAGAATTAGCGGAGCAGATTGTGCACTGTACTGCCGTGGCAAAGACCCGTGACGTGCTAGCAAGCGGTAACAGGATATTTGATGAGAACAAAGAGAATATTGATGCCAAGAAGGAACCAGGAACAAGCAAATTGCAGACCAAAATCACAGTGCGTAATTCTCATTGCTTAATTTAGTACGATAGTGTTCTATCTCAAATATCAAAATTAAGTCCACTTAATATTACAGGCCGAGGCGAGAGTCCTGGATTTCAACGACTGCAACACACCTGCGAGAACAGCAGATAGGAAACCTGGTGGCAGTCTGGGGAGCTCCGCGAGCTCACCCATTCTTTCTTCGAACAACCTGAAACATTTCCGATAGGCAGACGTCAGAGGGAGATACATCAAATATGGGTCTAATAATACATTACTTGTATGTACATGCATGCTCCTAGCCTTTGTTGCTATTTATTACTCCATTGTTTCGAATTATTTAACGCTAGTTAGATCGAAATCGAACTAGTCAGCGTCAAATAATTTGAAACGGAAACAGCCAGCGTCAAAGAGGGGAGGGTGGTGGTGGGATGGGTTTGTGATGGGGTAAGTGAAGAGGCCTTGTGGGCCGCTTTTTTTTCTACTGGAGATTTGATCCACTCGGCCCGTGTCGTTTGGGCCAGTGTCGTCTGAGCCCGTGTCGTTTTGGGCCATGTCGTCTGGAAGTTACAACAGTTTGTAACCGAACATACTACAGTAATTTCAATACTTCTACTGCAGTAGAGTATTATTATTATTATTAGCATGAGGCTAATAATTTCATGCTTGCTCAGATGGGCGAGCTGGCAGCTCAATCCATGGCTACCTCCTAACTGGGCTGCTTGCTATTTTCTCCATGCATCCAGGCCGCCATTGCTCCTCTTGCTGGTGGCCCTGCATCTGCATCGCATCGCATCGCAGCAGCCGGGGGTGGGGTGGGGGCACACGCTCCCTGTACTGTACAGCGAATTCCGCACCCAGAAACGATTAAATAAAATCGGAGAACCGCCCACCAGCACCACCAGCAGGGTGGGGAAGGAAATCTGGTGCGGTCGTGGAAAGGAGGCGGGCCTCCTCCTCCTCCTCCTGCTGCTGCTCGCCTCCGATCCCAACCCGCCTTCCTTCCCCCCCTGCTCGGCGGCGGGCGGAGGACATGGCCGGCTCCATGGTGGACCGGGCCACCACCGACCACCTCATCGGCCCCGACTGGGCTAAGAACATGGAGATCTGCGACATCTGCAACCGTGATCCCGGGTAAGGACCCTCCCCCGATCCCTGCCAGATTCCACATCTGCCGCCCGCGGATTCGCTCCACCCTCCTCCTCCTCCTCCTCCTCCTCCTCCTCCATCTCCTCCTCTGCGAGATTCGGTTTGCCCCCTAAAATCGGTTGTCTCAGCTTCACCAATTCGGACCAGCGGGTCTTCCTGCGACGGTTATTGTGCATACTAGCTTCCCTCAGCGTTGGATGACACGTCATTTTATGCCGCGATCCTGAAAATGGTAGCTTCGGCGAGCAGGATCGAGTAACCGACCTGCAATCGGCGTCCAGGACCATTATCTGGGAGCGCTGGACCTGGTTGCTTCATCCCATTTGCGTTCTCGTTTCTGCAAAATCTGTGCAACCTCGGCTCGTACAGGCTCTTGTCATTGTTGGGAGGATTGAGAGAATCGCTGGTGAATAATCATGCTTGATTCTTCTAGTCATTGCTTCATTAGGTTACGTGGCAAAAATGATTCTGCTGCCCATTGATGGTAGGTAGCTAGCTCATGCAGTATACTTGTATCCTAGTCAACGACTGTGACCGAAGATCAAACGGGCTACTTAAAGCTTAGATCGCTTTAATCATGCACATTATATTTGTTTTCTACTGTCAACCCATTCTCGTTTTACTGATTGCTCATACTCATGGTGTTACCAGGCAATCAAAAGATGTCGTGAAGGCACTCAAAAAGAGGATTGTGCATAAAAATCCAAAAGTTCAACTACTTGCACTAACTGTAAGTCTATTTGACATCTTACCCTGAAGTGCAGTGCATTATCTTTAGCAGTGAGGAAATAAATCATTTACTGCTTGCTACCTCTATAAAGTCAAACATATGTAATATGTCCCAATTAATTTTGTATCATTTATTTTATTTAATGGACCAATTTGTAACTCCCATGTAACCATACTTATGTATCCTGCACTGCACCACACTCAGCACAAATGGGTGTGGTGAAATCTTGCTGGACACGGTTGTCCTGTTTGTTAGTCTTCAAACTAGTACAAGTTCATTTACCTCTAACTTATACATTTTCGTTCTTGTCCGATCTTCCCCAAACAAAAAGAAGAACATCAACACCCAATTAGCACTATTTATTTTGACTGATTGGCGTTTATAAGCCCTGTTATTTGTTATGATTTTGAAGATCAGGGCTAGATGTGTAGTGGATTATATCTTGATGATTATGTAATGTCCTGCTGGTGATATTTCTCAATTTCAGTTGTTGGAAACTGTTGTAAAGAACTGTGGGGATATTCTCCACATGCATGTTGCAGAGAGAGACATATTGCATGAGATGGTTAAAATAGTGAAGAAAAAGGTGTGATATACATCATGCTCGTTGAACTGTTGTACGTATTGTCTTATTGGTCCGCTGACTTGTGATGACATCTTCTTTTCGTGTTAGTCTGATCCGCGTGTCAAAGAGAAGGTCTTGGTGCTAATAGATACATGGCAAGAAGCTTTTGAGGGACCACGTGCCAGATATCCACAATATTATGCAGCATACCATGAGTTGGTGGTATATTTTCAAAACCTAATTAACTTTGTCGGTTTCTAATCTTTTCACTGAGCTCAACTATCCTGTTGTGAGAACACATTACCAGAAATGTTCTCTGATCTTAAGATTGGTTCTTGAGAATTTCTGTGGCATGAAATTCATTGGTTCTATTAAAAGTATGGGCTCTTACCTTTTTATCTGATGTAGTTATGAACTGATGATCTTATTCCTGTCCTGCAGCGTGCCGGAGCTGAATTTCCCAAGAGACCTGATAGACCTGCACCATTATTTAATGGGCAGTCTCAAGCAGCAAAAAATATGCGTAGTCCTGATCAACAGGATGAACCTGAGTCTTCAGCTGCCAACGATTTTCCTGCTTTGAGGTATGATTTGTTACTTTCCTGTGTTGAGACGTCTTCCTTTGTATGTTCTTTACACTGAAAGAGCTTCTAATATTATCATTTCCACTGTATCTTGCTATAATATTTACTTCACAGTAGTGCCCCACAGTTTTTTGTTCTGCAACACATGCATTTGATAAAGTGACAGTATCATACAAAATTCATCTTTAGTTAAACATTTTTCTCTTTTCTAGTTTCTCCATGAGTGTTCATTTACAAACTGAAACTTCTAGCTGTGGTAGATTCATGAATGGAGGGTACTGTTCTCAGTATATCCCGAGTCTGTTTAGCAGTCTGATTTTAAGACATTATAACTATTTTTTCTTATGGTGCCTCCAGTAGTCAGTGTCCAAGTGGTCATCTTTGTCGATATTATCCTATTATTATGTGTTATTTCCCTCGTTTGATAACCGAATATGTTGCTCTTTTACAACAACAACAAAGTTTTGTCCCAAGCACGTTGGGGTAGGCTAGACATGAAACCCAACAGAAACATATGGAAGTAAAGGAGAGGGGGAGGGAGAAGAGTAAACAAAGTACGAGTAAACTAAGATTCTAGCACATGAATTGCTGATTTCCATGCAGTTCTATCAAGATGGTACATTCCAATCCCTCAAGTTCCATTTTCCGCCTCCTCCCATGTCAACCTTGGTTCCCCTCTGCCCCTCCTAATATTTTTCCTACCCTTTTGGATCTCATTGTTATTTTGTTAACTAGTGCTTCTGGAGGTCTTCGCTAGAACCACCTTAGTTGGGTTGGAGTAGCTTTTCTTCAATAGATACAACCCGTATCCTATCATGTATTACCTCGTTCCTAATTCAATCTTTTCTTGTGTGGCCGCACATCCGCCATAGCATGCATCTCTGCGACACCCCACACCCGTTTGTTGGACATGAATATGTTGCTCTTTTGCATCAATACATTTATACTGAACAGATGCTCTGTACTTTCAGTGTGTCAGAGATTCAGAATGCTCGTGGTATCATGGATGTACTAGCGGAGATGCTGAATGCTTTAGACCCTGGTAACAGAGAGGTACCAGAGTACCTTATCATGCCTTTATTTATCGTTGAAGCTTGCTGCACAGGATTTAGACACCTGCATCTGCATGGACTTGCAATAGTGAGCATGTCATCTGATTTTTGTCTCGGTATTCATAAAGAATCACCCACCTTGTTTCATTCTTATGTGATGATCAGTTGTAGCAGTGCTTTGTACTGTGAAAAAAAAGTTTATGCACTAATTGTTATGCATGATTTCTGATCTGAGGAGCCTAGGGCCTCCATGACAGATATTAGCAATTACATACTGTTTGCGTGTTGGATCCAGAAGGCCTCACTTGAAATACCATTATCTGCTATATATTTACCTTAGTGTATTTTTTGAAGACTGGTATCAAAGCATGGAAAATGAGTTTTAGCTTCCACCTGCAATTTTTTTATGTATATAAGAAGACCCTTCTGTAGTCATACTTACATGCTGGCCACATGTGTATTTTGGCTTATCTGTTTTATCTATTTAGATTAGACTGAAAAACAGAAGTAAAAGGGATTTCTATTTTAAACTGGTAATACTTGGTCGATTTTTTTTTCAATACACATGCCATCCTCATGTAACAAAGATCCAGATATATACTTAATTGTGCCCTCCTGATTTTTTAAAGTTATTGATTATATTTTTCACATACTCTGTACATAGGGACTAAGGCAGGAAGTTATTGTGGAGCTTGTCGATCAGTGTCGCACTTACAAGCAGAGAGTGGTGCAGCTAGTTAATAGTACCTCGTGAGTGGGCAGTTCTCCTAATCTCTTTTTTTTTACCTTTTGATGTTGCTGGGTCGTCCAGCATCGTATACTTTCTAAACTGGCAAATGACCTCCAAAGCTGGTTTCATCAGTGATCTTTTGCTCTGAGTGATAACATGTGTAGGTTGTACGCTGTAGCTGTGGTGATGCTGAACCACCGGACACAATAGCTGTAACTATGTTGTTGCTCGGCACATTTTTTCAGGGACGAGGAACTTATGTCACTGGGGCTTGCACTGAATGATGATTTGCAGCGTGTTCTAGCTAAGCATGATGCAATAGCAGCAGGAATTGCAGTTCGAGTGGAGAAAAAAGCAAAGTCTCTGCAAGCACTTGTAGATACTGAGGATTCTGCAAACCAAGAGGCTAACAAAGAGAGTGCACTCGTGGATATTGAGGATCCCACAACCCAGGATCCTAAACAAGAGGCAAATCAAAGGTTCTAAGCTTCTCCCATCGCTTATGTAGATTGTTGATTCGCCATAAGTTTATAATGATGGTAATACATGCATGATGGTTATTTTATATGTATAAATGCTGGGAACAAGTACAATTCCAGTGCTTGATCATTGTTCTGGATTCAGTAATACTGTCATGTATGGGCCTGGCTATCCGAGCATATTATGCTCTGAACCATTAATGATGCTATATAATATACATTCAATTTTGCTACTCGATTGTTTTTGATATGGCTACTCTAATTATCGCCTCTGTGTGACTTGTTTTGTAACAGTATAAATGACCAATCTCCTTTTGAGCAATTAGCTCTTCCGGCACCACCAGTGGCAAATGGCACAACAACCTCTGCACCAAAAGCTGATACTGGCATCGATCTTCTTAGCTGGGACGATACCCCAGCTACGGCAGCAAATTCGCTCGCTCTTGTACCAGTCACTGATCCACTTTCCGACTCTACTTCATCAAATCATAATGCTCTAGCAATCGTTGACATGTTTTCACAAAATAATACCAGCAACACTGAACCAGCTGACCCCTTTGGTCTCCATTCAAGTTCCAGTATTCCAGGGTCTCAGCCATACAACACTCCAACTCAGCAACCTTTACAGGCACAGCAGCCTCAGCAGGTGGCACCCTATGCAAATGGGTTTGCCGTAAACCCTGGAACATCTTACGATCATGCAGCCCAGTTTAACAATATGAGTTCTGGGTGGAATGGTCAAGTTGCCAACCCTGTGACGCCTGCACCACAGCAAGCAGTGAACCACGGTATGGCTTGTCATTTAGACCTTTACTCTCTTGATTGGTATTTCTTTCTAATGTACTACTTCATTATCAGCAATCCCTTTTTTTTGAAGTGTCTGTCATCTCCATACTGTATGTGTCCTCTGTTCAGTTTGAAGAAAACGTGACTGCCGTAACTAAATTTTGTAGATGATCAGAGTGGAGATCTTCCACCACCTCCTTGGGAGGCTCAGGCAGCACCAAGCAATGAAGTGCCTAACAGTCACTTGGGAGGCATGCAGCCTCTCCCAACGCCGGCAGGTCAGATGGGTGGCATGCAGCCACTGCAACCCCAGGTTAACCACATGGGAGTCCCACAAAACCAGCCAATGTACAGCAACCAACCAGGTGTGGCGTTGCCTCAAGTGATGCAACCTGGCCAAATGGCTGGAACACAGATGCAGCCAGGCTTTGGGAACCAATTTGGCTCGGTACCACCAAATTCCATGTCAGGCATGCCATATGCCGGAATGCAAGCTCCACAAATGCTCGGATCGCAGCAAGCAGTTATGATGTATCCTCAACAAATGTCTGGCGCACAATATGGAGTGATGGCTCAACAGCAGCAAATATATGGTAGTCGGTTGGCGGGGTATATGCAGCATCCTGCCGTTGCTGCTGCACACTACTACGGTCAGGGAACGGCGGCATATGGTGGATACCCTGGTACGAACAGCCTATCTCAGAAGATGTATGGTCTTTCTATGCAGGACAGTTCGTACATGGGTATGAACTCGTCCTACCAGAACCAGACAGCGCCCTCATCTTCACCTTCACCTTCCATGGGACAGCCCACGAAGCCAGAAGACAAGCTTTTCGGTGACCTCCTTAGCATTGCCAAGAAACGATGAGTGGGAGTGTGAGGTGCATGGTGGTCTAATGTATCCTCTCCTATATATATTATTTTTTAAAGAAAAAAATTCATGTGGCTTGCTGATCTTACACTTGTATCATTGCTGAATGTACAAGTTTTTTTGTGTCTCCTTGTTACTGTGGCCCTATTGATTTCATTCGATTCTTATGCTGTTTGTACTGATCACGCCAGACAGGAAAAGCTGGTAAATGATGATTCAATAAAGAGGTGTGCAGTACCTTTTTTTTCTTTCTATTTTTTTACTTTCGTTCATCCTGATGGGTTTCTTACCGTCGTGAGATCTTCAAAGTATATTACTTCCTCAATTCTTAAATTATTTTCGCTAGTATAATAATTTTGGTTTAGTTTTAAATTAGATTTATTGCTGCAAAGATATTGATTTGGGAATGGAGGAGTTGCCAAGGAAGGTCGGCTAGAAGGAAGCCGATGCTCACCCTGTGGGGTGTAAAAAAGGCGAGAGAGGAAGGGAAAGGACCATGAAAAAGCTGTGATTTGTTCATGATTTGGACGTACCTGCCGTGGTATTCGGTTAGACGTATCTTTCATGTCCCGATCCGTGGCCATACCACAGCATCCGTTGGTGTGCCCACGCTGCGAGGAGTAAAAATAATGAATCTGGATCGGACAGTGATAAAAATAAACTTTATTTTTTTACATAATGAGTAATACTCCCTCTGTTTTGAATTATTTGACGCTGGTTAGTTCAAAATTATTTAACGCTGATTAGTTTAATTTTGAACATCAAATAAATCGAAACAGAGGGAGTAATAGTAAACTTTATTTAGAGACGACGACTATTATTGAATTGTTTCTGCCACCACATTACTTCTCTTATAGCTTCTCCTAGTCGTCGTTGAGCCTGATTGGCACGGTTTAAACTTGTTAAAAAAGTAGCTTGTCTGAAAAGCTAGTGAACAATATCTTAAACTTATATCCTGCTTTTAGTTCATTCTGAGAAGCGGCTGAACTAATAAACTGCCGGAGAAGCTGACTGTTTGATATACCCGCAGCTTATTTTTATGAAAAAGCTGGTTCAGAAGCTGTGCCAAACAGTGCCGTTGTGCGATCGAATTAATCCATGGGACCGTTTAATTGCTAGCTACAGTAGTGCACTGCCGGAATTGATCAGACCATCGGCACATGCATGTTCAATAATGCATTCTGTGTATACTCTCAATAACCAAAACACAATATCATTGACTAACTCTAGCATGCCATAACCGTACCGTACGTAATTAAACACTCTCCTATTACAAGACCGAAATGGAAATATTCAAGGCTAGGCTAGGGTTCACATGGCGGCCGGCTACCATGTATGGTGTGCCTCGCATAAGGCTATATATGGGATATACGTAGTAACAAATACTTCTCTGTTCTGTTTTATTTGATGCCGTCTCCAAACATCAAATATTACAGAACGGAGGGTGTATTACTTTTGTTGCCCGACAATTTCCCTTGTTGCTTTACTTTCCATTAGTCTTCTTGAAAAACAACAACTACTTCCTACTATTGTACCTTTGTTCGGGTTCTCTGATCACCAGTATTCTGAATAGACGACGCGCACCAAAACGTATGCACGCATCGAGACATGTTTTGTTAATGTATACCACATGACTTCTCTTTCACGTATATAGCGTAACATGATTTCAATTTTACATAAATTATAACAAACTACCAATGTTGAACCTGAGACAAAATAATAAACATCATGATGAGCGCACCAAAAGGCAGCAGTATGTGTTCAGAGTCTTCTTATTATTTATGCACGGGCAAAAGAGGTTGTTTCAACAGGAACTTTTTTTCTTTTTTTTTTCTAGTTTGTGCAAAGGAGCAACACGACAACCTAGCTTCTTCGCTAACGTTTACGCGCTATTCTGTTTAGCAACAATAATGACAGAGTGCTGTCGTGATTACTCGAACACTTTTCTTCACTCTGGCATATACTCTGGAGTATTAATTAGTATTATTAGGTGAAGCTGGATTCCCATGTCAAGTAGTAGTACACTGAAAAGAGAGAGCATGCATGCCTGCGTGCCTACCCTGCGCGCGCTCCCAGGCCAGGCATGCATGCATGCATGGAGCCATGGACCAAAACAAAAACCAGTGCCCCATCATCAGCTGCCTCCGCGCCTTCAGCGTTACTTAACCAGCAAATTAACTAGTAACTTGAACTACCGTCAGCAACATAAATAAGTTCTTAAATAGCTTGCATTCTTGATTATCTTTAGGTATGGTCTTAAAGTTTATTTTTTTTCCACCCAGGCGCGCGTACGTGGTGCTTTAGGTACAAATAGTTGAATTCCGGTTTCGCTACTGGATACATGGTAGTAAAATATAATTTGAACTTTTACACTGTTGGTAATAATAAGTATGAAGTGATGCTTTCTAAAAACTTTATATTAATTTTGACTATATACAACAAGTAGTACAATGTATCTGCAATAGAATTTGGTCTATTGTGCTTTCTATAGCCAGCAGATTGATTAAATACGAAATTGAGAATACGCACAGGGTCAGGCCGAAGCAACTGTATGAAAAGAGAAGGATCGAGCTAGTTAATCACAAATTAACAAAACGTTGTTGGAATTGTGCCCACAAGTTTTGGGAATTTGTAGGGGCATCCAAAAATCTAGATATGCATGTGTAATCAATAAGGTAATCCAATTTGTGAACGCATACTTTATAGCTGGCATACTTGCGTGTCTGTAGAAGAAAGCATGTCTAGAGCTCTAGACATAGTCAAATGACTGTGGCATGCATGCACCTTTTAAATGCAGAATAAAAAATGAATTTCTAACGGCAGATCTGAATTGAAGAGATATAGTCAAGTGATCTGATATTGTTACAGATAGATGGACCACACGTCAGTAGCTAGGGATACAGAACATTCACTCAGCATATCATTGATGAGGATACAATACAAATTAAGAATCCGGCCGCTTAATAGCATGCCACTACTGGGGATCCATAGCATGGCTTGTCACATCACCTATGATAAAAAGGTTTTCTTCTTCTGGCTAGTATTAATAAAATGTGGTGGTAATTTCGTCTAAGCTGGTGGTGCACTCGTCGTGTGAGCGTTGCAAAAGAAGATAAGAGGAAAGAAAAGCTATATATCCGCAGCAGCAAACAACCACACCATTATTTTGTCCTCTCTCCTTGAATGCTCCAGGGCCCCACAGCCACGGCGCTTTCAATCGCTTGCCTGGTGTGGGCCCCGCCGTCGGTCTGGTTAGCTAGGTTAACCCGCATCCCTCTCCTGTGGTTAGTGATTAGGGTTTCTTTTAGCGTAGGTGGCGTGTGGGTGTGGAGTAAAGAAACGTAGTGCGATGTGGTGCCATGGATGGATGGATCGGGTGGCGTGGCATCTGATCCCCCACCCACTTCTACTTCAAGATCCTCTGCGCTCTCGGCTTTGCAATCGTATGCGTTGCTGCACATAAGATTTCACCCCTACGTGACAAA
Source organism: Neostapfia colusana (assembly GCA_030760725.1). NCBI lineage: Eukaryota > Viridiplantae > Streptophyta > Magnoliopsida > Poales > Poaceae > Neostapfia > Neostapfia colusana. The sequence continues at coordinate 306,595 of JASWHV010000018.1, read as the reverse complement.
CAGTTATTCCTTGGTGCTCAAAGGAATACCTTTTTTTCTTCTTAAATATTTCATGTGTGTAAAAAGGCCGAAAAGATTTCTTGCTAGGTGACGACATGTTGAAAAATCATGCATGTAGATGGCATAATCTTTAATTTAGCACATAGGAGGATACCTTCTTCCAAAAGAATCGATTACTACGTGAGAAATGAATTGTTCAACCACGATTTACAGTTCCACATCGTAAATCATTCTAGGTCAAAACAATTTATTAGGTACCTACTATAAGCAAATCCCGTGTACCAGTTGTCTGCCAGTTGAAAACCAGCAATACGTACAACTTCGCACCGGCTAGTGATTTATTGCTTCATATCATTTTCTGTACAAAACTATAAGTAATTTTGCACCTGAACGCGTACTCAATTACTGCACACCTCATATGCCCAATATATTACATAAGTACCAATCAATTTTAAAGTTAGAGGTTGATATGAGAAAAAAAAAGGAGCGCCAAGGTATTTTTCTAACCAAACCTTTATACATTTCATACAAAGAGCGAGCACTCGTTTGCATAAATAACAAGAATGAGGATGGCACCATGATTAAGGTAATCTTACATATTCAAATAGACATATATATGTGTATACACTAAATATAAGGGATGATGAAAATATTATATATGCCTTTTGCTACATGCACGAAAGAAGATGAAAAACAGTACTATCTTGGAAAACTTACTAACATATAATTAAGTGTGGCATTTAATGAATTTCCTATATCTTATTTCAAAAAAAGAAGAAGATATTTTTGGGTACTCATACTTCCACTTCATAAAATGTAGACCCATATGCTATTAATATCAAGGTGATCTCATGTTTGATAGAAAACCGAAGCATGATTAGCATCATCATCGATTTTTTGTGTGTTTCCCTATGATTCTAAGCACATTTCATATGGCAAATAACTTTTTCTACATAGAGAATCATTATCATTCTTACCTAAGCACTCATGATTTACAGTTCATGCATTTTGTTAGATTTCGTATAGTGATCTGGCTCTAACTAATCCACATGAGATATTTTCTCAGAAATTGAAGAATAAATAAAATTAAAATTACAGTATGAGCTGAATACATTTCACGTGACGATCTAACCATTTCAAAACTTTACAAAAGACCGAGTCACACCCATATACCGTGTCAACTTAGATATATTTGAAACGCAACCCCCAACCGAAATATATGACAAAAAACACATGAGAAGATTAGCTAAATATTATTATTTCCTAAACAAAAAAATTTCTTTATGATTTTTTACACAGCTAGCTGTTGGTGCAGATCTCACCGCAGCAACTCTCTCTGACCCTCAGGGAAGAGCTGAGGTGCCGGCATGGAGGCTGGTCGCACATCTCCCAAGCAGCAAACACCCGTGTCCACACAGGCTCTGCCCGCAATTGATTAGCCTCGCCCCCTCTCTCTCTCTCCCTCCGCCCGTCCCTGCTTTCTTTTTTCCTCATCTCCTCCGCACCCCCTGTCCCCCTCTCTCTCCTACCTCCACATCGCTCCCCCAAAACCCTAATCAAGGCGCCTTTCCCCCTCTCTTGCTTCCCAAATACGCGACCTAGCCGCCGCAGCTTCGCCGTCTCGCCTCCTCCTCGCCGCGATCTGGCTCGCGGAACTCGCGGCGCCACCTGCCGTGGAACATCGGGTAAGTCGCCTCTCCCTTTCCCCGCCTGCTTTTCGTTTCCCGTTACAGCCATGGCCTGATTTGATCTGCGAGCTCCCGTTTACTCGATCTGTTTGGATTTTTTTCTCGACGGATTTGGTGAGGATGGGACCTCGCCGTGTCGCTGTACCCAGATTTTGGTAGCTCTCGTACCAAATCTCTTTGGTTTCTTCGTCGCCTGTTAGGTACTAGTACCAGATTTGTGCCGATGAGTAAAAGTCGGTTTTTTTTCGATCGAGTTTGATCTGGACTCCGTTGATTGCGCCTGTTCCTTCCCCACATATCGATTTAGCGAAGAATGATTTCTGCTTCTCTAGGCGAGTAGTAGTGGTCCATGGCGGGGTTCCTTATTTCGAAGATCTATTTGTTTTTGCTCCTATCTACCGATCCGGCGAAAAAAATCGCAACTTTGCTTAGGTTTATCATTTCATGGATCTCGCGAGGCTCTCGTTAGGTCCGATCAGTGGTGCGTTTCCAGCTGCCAGGCTTCGGGGTCCGCGCTGTCCCTGTCCTGCTACTGTTTGCCTTGCTTGCTCGCTTTGCTTCGTGTGTGGGCTTTCGTGCCAGGGGCCAGCTGCGCTGGGTCCCTCTCGCGACCCGAGCTTTAGTTTACTGCGCCCGCGTGGAAGCCATGTCCGCCTATATTTCATGTCGCGAGAAAAGCGGGCTTCCCGTGGATTCCTGCAGACCATACGAGTCGACTAGCATGTCAGAGTTAATACGTTGAGGGCACAGCTGTGTTTCCTTCCTTAGACATGCATGAATGCTAATTATGTTTGTCTATCTGTGGCTTAGCTAGGTAGTTAAACTCATTTGCGTGTTCAACTATTTCATACGTGCTGGAGAATTAATTAACGATTTGGCTTGTGATCGTTACTTGCTTTGTTGGGGTGTATATATATTAGCACTCTTGTGCGGTGTTATATTCCATGAGCTAAGTATATGCTCGCGTGCATGGGCTGTTCTTTTCTTTCAGCCTAGCTTTGCTATCTTTCTGTTTCAATGAACTACGATGCACATGTAAGACGGTTCATGTGACTTTTGTCGTGTGTGCATGCAGGGATGTTTGTGGTGCCTCGTACAAGTGCAAGATTACAGGAGTGACGACGTGCCAAGATCTTACTGCTCTTCTTTGTAGCAAATGGAACGGTCTGCTGCAAGAACTAGAGCACTGGTGGAACCGAGACATCTCGATGCAGTTGCTGAACCTGATGACAGGCGAGTCAAGCAGCAGTGCAATCATTTCTCCATAAGGTAATATTTTCTACGTTCAGATAGATTCCAGTATTACCTTATAAGCTTGCATGATGTGCCGTTGTACAGCATCGTGATCTAGCGGTTAGGCATGGTTTTCTCATAGCTAGTTTTGCTGAATCTTTTACTCTTGTACAGCTATTACTATCTGTTATTTGCGAGGGCACATAGACACTGTGACACTGGCGTGCATTTAAACATTTGTTTGAGCGTGTAAGGGTAGAGTGTCATGCACATAAATATGTTATTGACATTCGACTTGAACGTGTATAGCACACACAAATATCTTATTGTTTTGCAAAGCATTTATGCTAGATTTTGAGTGTTATCCTAAATGGTAAATGCTAAACAGTTGGTAACCTATCTTTTAGCGTTTAAACAGTCTAAACGGATTTATACGGCGTCTAGGCTGGCAGAATGGTTTGATACCCTAGCACCTTGCAGCAGGTGAAAAGAAAAGAAAAAAAGGAGTAGGTATTGGGCTATACCACCCCATTAGCAAGCCCACTTTTTATGTATCACTTTTCTTATTTACTCAACAATATACTCTTTTTCTTATCTGCTCAACACAATACTCTTTTCCTTATCTGCTCAACACAACATTCGCTCATTTCTCATTCCTATCTCTCCTTGTCGTCCCCTTCTCTTCCTCTACGCCTCTCGTCTCCTCCTATCAGATCAGCCAGACAGCCACAAAGACCCTGGCCGGAGGGAGTATTGCCCCAGCCACAAGCCTGGCGGCAGACAGTGGTGGCACTGCTCAATGCACAGCGCGCGACGCCTGGACAGTGTTGGATGCTTGTGTGGCAGTGCGGGTGGACGAAGTGGCAACGGCGTGCAGGCAGGACGACACTGACGTACTTTCGACAGGTGTGTCACTAAGATGAGGCTAGACGACATCAGTGCTTTAGCGGTCGCGCATGAGCAGGATGGGGCTCGAGGATGCAAGAACTTTGACGGTTGCACGCAGGCAGGATGGGGCTCGAGGATGGCTGCACACGACTCAACTTGGGTGGCGGCGGCCCTGGTGAAGTGGTGAGGGCGTCTCATCCCGTAAATGGTGTCGTAGACTGCCGAAACGACATCAAAGACCGTTCTAGACCTGTTTCGTTTACCCTTTTGCGGCGTTTAGATGGCCTGTTGACCACTTAAATGGGTCAACCTTCTAGAAATCCATTTAGGCATTAAACAACATGATTGTCATTTAGGATAACACTTTTTTTATTCGGCACCGGCCCATTGTTAGTGCTACACATACACATACACCTTCTTGAAATCTCTGATATCGTAAACGTTTCCAACACTATCATTCTGATTCTGATTCTGAAATTGGTATATTAAAATGAAAACGATTTGATCATTTTTCAAACTGTTTCCAATCGTTTTCATCCCTGTTCACGCATATCAAAATAAGGTACTTTTTTGGCGTCAGATCAGCTATTGCACGAGTGTGTACATGTTAATAAAGGCCCTTCTTTTTACCTTACGGTTTCTTGTTCAAGCTACGGCTTATGCACGAGTTCTTGTAGACATGTTTCTTTTGTATTTGGTAGCCCTTCTACCCCTGTATTTTCGTTAGGTTAGACATCATACTAAGGTATGCAGTGCTGTTATGTATCTTTTTGATGATTTGTTCTCTTTTCAGGGAGTATGTTGCTCTGCTTCAGGAGAAAGACCCAAAACTTCGCTCTCTATCTCAGATTTTCTGTAAACAGCAACACGTAAATGAGCACCAGAACTTGCGTCCTATTTCAGTGACAAAGTTCCGACGGTGGAATTGCTCACGTTGCTTGGATAAAGTGAGAATTGTAGATAGAGCTACATCTATAACTTTTTCTCCGAAGCAGAATGACTCTTATAGTGGGTGCTCCGTTTTATCTGTTCAGAGTGTAATGCCAACAAGTGTTCATCACACAAGGCTGCTTCCTTGCACACAACGACTATCCCAAGGAGATGAAGGTGGTGGATCTACTTTCCCGAAGACTGCCCAGGAATGCAATTCAAAATGCAGCTCTCCTTCTGGCAGCAAAGGAGTACTTATTGAGATGAATGTTGATCCAGCAACAGAAGGTATAGTTGAACTAAATGAATTCTTTAGTATCTTTTCCCTGTATACAATATGCTAATAAAATGGTATATTTTCAGAGTCGCTGAACAATCTTGACGAGATGGAAAATATGTCAAATGGTGTTTCCGTGGATGTGTCTGTTTTAACTGGAATTCCTCAAATTATATCGAGCACAAAAGGAAATGGCACAAAAGGTATCCCTGATCCACAGATCTAGTTACTTTTCTTTGTATACAATAATATGCTAATACATACAATGGTATATCCTCAGAGTCACAGGAGTCACCCAATAATTTTGATGTGATGGAAAATGTACCGAACGATGCTTCCGTGGATACTTCTATTTTACCTGATGCTCCTCAGATGATTTCAAATATAGCAGGAAATGGCACAAAAGGTATCCTTGAATTTGGTCAATACATATCTAGTAAATTTCTTTGTAGACATTGTATGATAAGCTAATGTGTATGTCTTCGTTTTAATGAAATATGTGCATGGCACATTCTCCAAAAAATAAGCTAATGTGGCGTTTTTTCAGTGTTGCTTGGTTCTCCTGACAATCTTGATGTGATGGCAAACGTCTCTAATGATGGTCCCATGGATGGTTCACCTGAGGCTCCTCAGATGATATCAAGCAGAGAAGAAACTGGCACACAAAAATTGAACAGTCCAAAATCTTGTGAAGTGTTAAGTGAAGATGAAAATGAAAGACTTAATGATGTTGTGAATGGTGACTGCGGTGCACCCAATGTTGCTAAACCAACTGAGGACAAAGGCCCTAAACCATTATCTGGGTACAAGGGCAGTCAAGTGAACAGGGATCCACGTCAAGCAGCGTCAAAAAGAAATGCTGGATCTAGCAGTAAAAAGAAACAGGACGAATCCAATTACCCGTCTGACATTTCAGATGTCAAATACTGTCTCAGAAAGCGTAGAAGGATGCGGCGGTTGTCAGAACTGATAGAAACTGATCAAGCAGGGGGTCGTACAAACTCTGTTGATGTTGATGATGCAAGAACCAATGATCTCTGTGAGGGTGTTAAAGGTAAAATTTCATTGGAGGTAGAGAAGGATACTGGCACTGCTGTTAGCAACCAGAGAGCAGAAGAAATCCAGTCAAGAACTGACCAGAAAAAAAACAAGCCCAGAGTTGATAATGTTGATGATCGGTCTTCTCTTATGAACTGGCTGAAAATAACTCATAAGAAAGTGAGGACTGGGAAAAAAGATTCAGGACACAGGAATGTTGGTTCTTCTGCTGTTTCAATCTCTAGTCCAGGTATACCTGCTTCTAAAAAATTGCATCATGATTTTGTACCCTTAGTCGGAGATCGGAGCCAGGAAGAAGATTCAGCTACTACCAATGCCAAGCATGGGAACAAAAACACGCAGAATAACTGCCGGGGCTTAAATGTGCTGCATACACATAATCTTTGCCAGGATGAACCCAACAACTCCAAACAGATGTCCTTTCCGAAGGGAAATTTAACGATCTTGTTAAAGAGGAAAGTACCGCCAACTGACAATGCCAAACATTGTGGAATAAAATCTGGGAATCGAATTGTAAAGAGAAATAGGCTCAAGGAATATGACAAAGGTCAAAAGGCATCTAAAAACTCTCAGAAACGTCAGACAAAGGTACAAATGGATATTTTCCCTTTTTACACTGTCTCAGTTTTGGGGCATATTTTCTAGTCAATATGAATTTATCATAAGGGAGAAACCCTGTAGAACTGAAAATATGAGAATTGATGATAATAGATTTATACCTGTGTTTTGATGTTCTTATGGTTAATTTACAAGTTGGTAACATGTGTCTAGTTTGAACGTTTCTCCTTTTCTTTTTAAAAAACAGTTGGATATGAATGGAGCTAGTAGTGTACATCAGTGCTAAAAAGTATACTTTTCTGCATATGTTCTTTTTCCTTGACCTCATCGATAGTATGAAATACTCACGCTTTTTATTTCTTTCATTATTTCAGGTTTCACTTGGAAAGTGTGATACCCATAATGCTTCTGGCACTCGTGACCAGAAAATGGCCACAAATAAGAAGAAACAGAAGCTGCAGATGCTTGATAAACAAACTGATGAGCTAGATGACATCCCCATAGACGTCGTTGAACTTCTTGCTAGACATCAGCATGAGAGACAGCTGTTGACCGATGCCGATTCTTTGGAGAACAGTGACAGTCGACTCAAGATAACTCAAGAAGATCATGGCCAAACAGCTGCCAGTGATGGTTCAATTGATGCATCAACTGCGCTTGACACTAATTTCCAGAAGTCTTTGACATCCCAAAGGAAGCAGAAGATACTGAGTCATGCATCATCAAGCACAGAGTCTCCCAATGTGCATCTTCTAGAGGGGTTACACACACAGATGTCAGTACAGGGTCATGTAGTACCCATCACGGAGGCTCCTGAAGAGCAGATGCAGGACTCATTACCAGTACACGCAGCATCTGACACAGAGGCTTTTCATATGTATCCTCCAAAGCTACACATTCCTGATATTTTAATGGACACCGAGGAACAGCAGGCACATTCACACATGGACAAAGAAGTCACCATCGCGTGTGTCTCACCCACATTTTCGCATCATCAAGATACTGCTGGGGTATCCACTCGGAGCTTGGGCACCAATAGGACAAAGAAGCTAATGTGGGATTCTTTGAAGACAGCTTCGAGGAATCCATCAACTCTATCATATGGTGCTCAATTCAGATCTGGCTTTCGAGAAGGTGGTTCAACCTCAATTCATGTGTTTGGTGCATCTAATAATTATCCAACTTACCCCCCAGTGGTAGAGCATTACACAAATAAAGCAGTTAACCAGATCCCACTGAGAAATCAAGCCGTAGGAGCTGGTAGGCTGTATGATCAAAGAATTGCTGGGCAATCAGGCCTGTGTCCAAGGGAAACCATGCCTTCTACGCATCTCCTGAGGCTGATGGATTCATCAACTGCATCAGGCTTTACTAACAGGAACCGGATGGAATTTGAAGCTTCTTGCTCATCACAGTACATGCAGAATAAGTATGAATCATCCCTCGGCACATCATATGGAAGTCATCGGATTGAAAAGTTTCCATTGACACTGGAAGACTTCTCACGACATCAGGTACAGAAAAATTTGCATAGACCTCTTCGTCCCCTTCCTAGAGTTGGTGTGTTTGGTTCTTTGCTGCAGCAGGACATCGCAAAGTGGTCTGAACACACTGGAGCACACACTGGATATATGTCGGGAGTGTCTAAAGGGATGGTACCATTTGATACAAATAGAAAAGAAAGCTGCGAGGTGTTGAGCTCAGGAATGTTTTCAACAAGACGGAATGCCCTGCAGTTGGGTTCTGCTAGTTTTGCTGCAAGTCCAGAGTATTCGTCACCAAGGTATTGTGAAGCACAGTCTTGGACCAGAGGCAGGGGGGAGGCGGTTCATCCCTTGGATAAGCTTGTCAGAAAGGATATCTGCCAGACTAACAGAAATCCAGCTGAGTTTACTATAATTAGTGACAAGAATGAATATATGATTAATCTTTGAAGCAGGGTATAGTGAACAATTCTGAAACTGTTGGATTCATACATTCCATCCTGCTGGCAAGGTCGGTAAGAGGAAGGTTTGCTGAATCTTTCGCAAGGTAAACACAAACACTTTTCCTTTCCTTATTGTAAAAGAGGTGTATTGAACAGTTCCTTACTTTAGTCGGATGGCACTTGCAGGTTCTTTTGTAAGATAACGGATGCGCTGTTTTTTTTCTGCATGGATGGCTAACAGTTACATTGGTCAGGGGCAGCATCCTTTTTATGTGTGGGATGTAATTGGCGAAGAAGTGATCTGCGGTAGCTGAATGAACTAGCTTTGTTTTGTACAGGAGAAACATTTAAGATTGTGAGCGTACAATGGTTTGCCTTTTTTTTTGGCGAGTACTATAGGGGATGTACGATTAAAGCTTTTTCTGTGGTTGTACAATGTTTAATGTCGGACAACTTGTGGTGTGATATGTTGTAAAACGGCAAACTGGTTGTTTTATAGTTTTAAAGATGAAGGAATAGGGTAATATATGATTCTCAGTTTTATTTACTACTCCCTCTGTTCTGAGTTATTTGATGCTGGCTAGTTCAAAATTAGCGTTAAATAATTCGAAACGGAGGAAATGGCGCTCTGAAGATGCTGACATTCTTGATTGTTCTTGTTGTTGAATGCATGGATTCTGTACCCTTTATCGGTGTCTGTAAAGATGATGATATCCTTGCTTGTTCTTGTCGCTAAATGTGTTAGGGATAATGTTCTTGATTGTCAGCCGGTGGTGGGTGGATATTTGACGGGAAGCATCCTTGGTCAGGTGATGAAGGCACTTGCAGACACTGCAGGCAGGGTCTGAAGCTGAAAGCCATCCTTCATGTGATGTCCCGTCAAACACGGGAGCGCCGGCCGGGCGTTCTTCTTCGTCTTCCTGTTGGGTTCTGCGAGGGTTGTGAAGGACCTCGGAACCGATTCCTGTTTGTTTTGGCTCTGCTCGCAGGACGGGGAGTTCATATTGCAATCGTATTGGCTGTGTTTTGTGGATAATCCAGGTTAGCGAAGGTACTTATAAAGGAATAGGAGTGCATCATGTCATGTGGGGTTCTCTGCATAATACAGCATCCTAGAAAATGTTCCAGTATTATAAGAGCAGCACAGTACGTGAAGCAATCACTACTCTGTACACTTTGCAAATCGTGCAAATCGTTTCAGTTGGAAAAGATCAATTAGCGATGATACGCCACTCGTAACCACGAATATTTTCGCCATTTTCTTTGACCTCCCTCTGTAGTCTGTAGTCTGTAGTCTGTACACTGCACTCTGCGTCCTGTCAAGTTAATCCCCACGCCTGTATATATACATATGTGTGTAGACATGTCAAGGCTGCAGAAGCTGCATTTAGATTTAGATCAGGAATGGACGACACACTACAGACGGCCCTGACCTGAATCCTGCCGTCGGATGTCCCGACGACCAGGACGTCGCCGTCGCCGTCGACGGCCATGCACTGGACGCGGCAGCTGGGGCCGCCCGCCTGGAGCGTGCCTATCCTGGTGGTGAGCTTCTCCCTGGACCACATCTCCACGGCGCCGTTCCTGGAGCCCACGTACACGAGGTCCGCACTGACCGCCAGCGACCGCGCCTCCATGGACGAAGGTATCGAGCCGACAAGGTTGTAGTTGGAGCTGTTCCACACCTGTATCGGGAACCTTACGCTTAGCTGCTTGTACGCACATGCGGTTCGATTCTTCAATTTTTCAGCACCTTGACTGACGCGCCGTCCAGCTGGGAAGTGCTCCCGGTGTAGAGCAGCCCGTCATGAAGTTTCAGGGAGTAGATCGGGTTCGGCTTGCCCAGGATCCTCATCTTGTTGCCGGGCTGGATTACGCCCAGCGTGCCACTCGCGAGGTCGATTTCCTGTCGTCACCAACAACACAGTCAGTGATAATGGATATGCTATATGCTTCTCTAGTCTCTACTATATATAATAGGAAACGCGTACCTGAATGCTGCTGTCGCTGCAACCGCAGAAAAGCTTGCCGTGCAGGAGCGCCATGGACCTGACGTACTTGTTGGGGTTCAGAAGCTTGGAGTTGCCGTTCCAGCTTAGCAGCTGCATCGTACCCACAACACAAACAAAATCCGTAACCTTTCTGCAGATCAAGTTGTCAACTTTTGATACTATAGCAGCATGCCTTACACGACCAACATCGACCCAATTAAAGATCTTGCATTGTCAGTTACCTTAACGCCGGCACCTTGCGGCACAAAGCACGCCATGGTACTGGCAACGACCAGACTCTGCACCGGGTCTCTCGCGTCATGGATCTCGACGCACCGGAGGAGGCCGTCCCGGAACTGCCACACCTGTGTTCAGTAGACGACAGTTGCTTTTATTAGCTCGATACTCTGAATTTTTACATCCAATCCAATCTTGTACTACCGTACTATGTATGACTAGATACTTGCTCCTAATTAAACCGTGCAATAAACAAACAGTACAGACCCTTATGGTTTTGTCCAGAGATCCACTGAAGATTTTCTCCTCCGAGTCCGAGTGTAGGACTGCTAAACTGGTCACTGCTTTTGCGTGTTCTTGACACTCATGGACCAGGTGAAGGATGTTTTCACTTCCCTCCCAGACCTGCAGAAAGATTCAGAAACTGGGCAGTACTGTAATGTATGTTATAAATTTGACGAGTTTCTGAGAGAGGGAGAGCGACCTTTAGCGTTCCATCAGAGTGTCCAGAGAAGATAAAACTCTTGAAGTAAACAATTGACGTTACTTCACCATTTGAGCTGCAGTCTACCATATTAATCTCCTTGTGACTCCACATATCCTTGCCATCTGAGAGCAGCTTGAGCATCTCGAAGGCGAGGCCAGACGATTTCTTCAGCTCCCTCAAGGTCCTGAGCACGTCCTTGATGTACGTAGCGATGTCGTGCATCCCCTCTGAATTTTTTGTTTTCATCATCCAAAAAAAATCAGAGAACGAAGAAGAATACAGTAATGAAAGTTGACTGTTTCTTCATCAGGAACCAACCGCGGTCGTTCATGAAGCTCCTCAAGGCCACCATGGCGAGGACCCTATCGCTGCCGTGCTTGGCGGACCTGAGGACGACCACGAGCTGCCGCAGCAGGCAGAGCCTCGCCGCCCCGAGCACGCCGGTGTCGGGAAGAAGGGAGAGCATGTGCACGAGCCACGCGGCGCACACGAGGCTCGTCGTGAACAGCTCGGCGTTCTTGGTCTTGTTGAGGCATTCGGACAGAGCCTCGAAGACCAGCCCGAACTCGTGGCTCACCAGCGCGTAGGCTGCCTTCCTCTCCCACTCCGAGGCAGCCTTCGCTTCTTCCTGTAAAGTCCAGCCAGTGACAGTGACATTGTGAGGCGCTAGCTTCATTTCATTGTGAGGCGCTAGCTTCATTTCATTATGAGGCGCTACCGTTTCGTCGTCGTCACCGTCTCCGTGAACAAGCGGCGACGACTGCCGGTGCCTTTCTTTCACTCTGGCCAGCTTCAGCAAGGATGATCGCGTGAGGAGCCTCCCCGACGACGAGAACTTCCCCGAGAGGCTCACGATGGTCTCTGCGGCGAGGAGCTGGCTGCGAGGGAAGTCGGTGTTCTTGAGGCACTGGATCAGGCTGTCCATCGCTTCCTCGCGGTACATGCTTATCTTCCTCGGCTCCACCTGGAAAAACCATCGTAGCAAAATTGCTCATGCATGCTGTCAACATGCTAGTAGCTCGTGCTGAACCAGCAGCAGCTAGCAGCAGTGTGTCAGATCGAAACACGCTCAAGCACCAGGAGATCAAGCTGAAGTAGTAGTCCTGCAACGACAGGGCTGTGCTCCGGTGGCGTGGACTGCAGGTAGACGAGAAGCGCGTGCATCGTGCTGAAGGAGCCCCCCTCCTTGATCGTCCTCAGAACACGCTCGGCCGCCGGTCGCCTGGAATGAAGAAGGAGAAGAAAGCATGCGAACGGGAAGAAGAAAGCGTGCATGTACCGATGTACGTACTTTTTCAGCTTGAGCAGGCCGTAGAGGAAGCGCACGATGTCGAACTTGTCCGCGTCGCCGACGGCGTGGAAGGCGTCGAGCACGGCGCCGACGGACGCCTTCTCGACGATGCTGCTCCGGCAGTGGCCGTCCTCCCCGATGCACCTCAGCAGGACGCGTACGGCAGCCAGCCTCTCGTCCACCAGGTCGCCCTCCAGGCTGCCGACCACGTTCCTTACGAACCTGTCCGACAGCAGCGCGGCCCTCGGCACCGGCGCGGAGCTGCTGTCCTCCGCGTCCACGCCTTGTTCGACGAGGATCAGGTGGCTGAGGAGAATCACCGACGCGGCCTTGGGCTTGACGCACATCTTGATGAGCGGGTCCTCGTCTTCGCCGCCGCGCCGCATAATGGCGGAGACGAGGGCGTCGCCCACGTCCATCTCGACGAGCTGCTCCGGCGTGGGCGACAGGAGGTAGATGAGCACCACGGCCTCGAGCAGGCCCTTCTTGAACAGGGCGACCAGGCAGTCGACGTCGGAGTCGACCCTGGTGAGCGTCTGCACGACGGCGTCGTCGCGGGAGGCGAGCTCGGCGAGGAGGAAGACGGCCGCCTGCAGCACCTGCGCGGTGACGGAGTTGAAGAGGATCTCCACGAAGCCGTTGACGACGGCGGGCCGGGCCAGCGTGGCGTGGAAGACGGGCTGGTGGTCGGCGCCGGCGGCCGCGCGCCAGAGCCTCTCGATCCTGAGCACGGACTTCTCGGACTCGGCCAGGTCGTCGGACGTGCAGAGGCAGGAGACGGCGGCGCGGAGCTCGGCGGTGGTGGTCTCGAGGGAGGCGAGCGCGATGACGCTGGTGGGCGACGGCGCGCTGGCCTGGCTGCTGGTGGCGTCCGGCGACGGCGAGGTGATCCTGAACTCCACCGACGGCGGCGCGCTGGCCTGGCTGCTGGTGGCGTCCGGCGACGGCGGCGCGGGGGCGGGGCCGTCCATCGTGGAACGAGCGGCCGGGGACGGTTGCTGTTCGCGCCAGGCGGCGATGAGGCGCTTGAGGACGTAGTTGGTCTGGGGCAGGTGCGGTCCGTGGAGGCGGTGGCGCGTGATGGGGCAGGTGGCGTTGCCGCGGTGGAGCCACTCTTGGATGGCACGGCGCTCGTACGTCTGCCCCGTCTCCAGCGTCACGGGGTCCTCGAACACCTGACTCGTGATCGGGCACACGAAGTCCTTGGGCACCGGGGAGCTGCGCGTATTAAAACCGACGTCGTCGTCATCTCGGTATCATCTGCTGCATGCGCCTGCAGCCAGGTAGGAGATGAGATCTCGAAGCGGCATTCGGCTAATTAATAACCTCGTGGGCTTCGGAGACAGCTGGTCGTCGTCGTCGCCGCCGCCGCCGCCGCTTGCGCGTGGCTTGGACAGAGGCGACCCGTTTTCCTACAAGACAAGGCAACAGCATTGGTTGATCAGTAGGACTCGCTCCTCTTCCATGAAGCCGCCGCGTGCGCGTGCGTGCTTGCTTCAGTTGACCTCTTCTCTTTCTCTCTCCCCAACGATCAGGGATGGCTCAACTCTCTTTACCTCTTTGGAAAGCCTGTGCTCCTCCTCCTCCCTGAGCCTTGACGCCGGGCTTCCTCTGCTCGTCGGCGGCGACTGCTGCTGCATTATGAGGTGCGGAGCCACGCGCTGCGGGTACAGGCTCGGCGGCCTCATGAGACTCCTCCGGCCGCCGCGCGGGTACAGATCCTCCGCCTCCGCCCACATCGGCTGAACGGCATCAAACTGAGCTCGTCATATAAGAAGAATCTATGCCACGTTTCAACGGAAAGTACATAGCGCGTGCAGCGTCGCATTACGTTGTACCGTGCGTCACTGCGGCTCTGCGAGCTGACCGTCTTTGCCACGACGTCTTCTTCGCTGCCGTCCTCTTCGTCTTCTCCGACGCCGAACACGAGCTCCGGAGGAGGAGGCGGTGATGGCGACGAGGTCGTCGTCGTCGAAGCGTCGCCGCCCGCTTCGAGGATCTTCTTCAGGTAGAGCGCGTAAGCTCTGCAGTTGACGTCGAGCGCCCTCTCGTACTCCCGCTCCAGCCCCCTCATCTCCCGCGCCTGCGCGCCGCTCATCGTCGACAGCACCCGCATCGCCGACAGCGCCGCGGTCTCCACCGACGTGTCGCCGTCTCCTCCTCCGTTAACCGGCGCGGCGGCGGAGGCGCCGCGGCGCGCGGCGAAGTGCCGCATCACGGGGAGCAGGCGTGGCGCGAACAGCGCCTCGAAGGCCGCGGGCGCGACCTCGTGGCGCGCCAGCGCGGGGTCGAGCGCGAACAGGTCGAGCACGGCGGCCGCCGCCCCGCCCCGGCCGCGCGCGGCGCACGCGAGCGCGAGGAGGAGGCAGGAGAGCGGGGTGGCCGCCGGGAGCGAGAGCAGCAGGCGCTCCGCGGCGCGGAGGGACGACGGCGAGGCGGAGGCGGCGTCGAGCGCGTCGGATACGAGGGACAGCGCCTGGAGCGCGGTGGCCGGGTGCTGCTGTCCCCCGCCTCCGTGCGCGGCGGAGAGGAGGTGGCGCCGGAGGAGGGGGTCGGCGATGAGCTCGGCGAGGAAGGCTGAGGTGTGCTCCACGATGGCAGCGTACGTCGGCGTCGGGCCGGCCATGGCGATCCCCACCTCACCCCACGGTGGCTGCGGCAGGTTTGTTTCGAGGAGGAGGATCTCTTGGTTGGACTTGGCGAAGGACGAGGATCCTCTGAGCGAAACGGGCACGGCTGGTCAACGCGACTAGTAGCACGGGGTAGGAACGGTTTCTTTTTTTTTCACTAAACTAAATGATGGCGGAAGCAGAGGCGGACCGGGTCGGCAACGGCCGGCAGCGCGGCGGCGTGACGCGTGGAGGGAGTTCAATTTGGATGACAATTTTCTTGCAGTTGCCCCATTTTTTTAAAAAAGATAATAATAATAATAATAATGTCCTCGTCACCCCCGTCATTTTGTAGATATAAAAATATGCAAATTGCCAACCCGGTCGTCTGAAGTTGAAAGCTCGCTCAAAAATCATATTTATTCATCTGGATCGTGTTTAATTATTTCATCGCGCGCGGGTAAACTATTATGTGGCTGCTCTGCTCGCCTGACGACGTTCTTATCGTTTCTTCTCCCAGTCCAGCGCACCGTGCTCGCCTCACATTCTCTTGGTTGCTTCTCCCAGGCCGCGGTCGTGCTCGGCGCCGAGGAGGGGCACGAACTTGAGCATGACGTCGACGGCGTTCTGCGCGGCGATGCCGAGGAACGTGGCGGCCTCGTTCCCGAGCGCGGACCCGCCGCCGGCCAGGTCGGAGAGCGAGCGGATGGTGAGGAACGGGACGCCTTGCTGGTGCGCCACGAGCGCCACGGCGGCGCTCTCCATCTCGACGGGCGTGCACCCGAACTTGGACCGGATGAACTGGCGGTACGCGGCGTTGTCCACGAACACGTTGGCGCTGCACCCGCGGGCCACGCGCACCACCCTCGGCGCGCGGGGCAGGCACTTGGTCGCGTTCACGCACGCCGGCAGCTCCATCCCCTCGAGCTTCTTGGCGAGGGCGAGGAAGCGCGGGCTGGCCGGGACCCAGAAGGCGTGCTGCCGCTCCTCCGGCGTGCCGGAGACGGGGAAGACCTCCTCCGGCTGGTACCAGATGCTGTTGAGCGTGTTCCCCTTCGCGCCGCCACCGCCGACGACGGTGTAGTCGGAGAAGTTGAGGGCGCCGAGCCGCCGGGTGTAGTCGCCGGCGGCCTCCAGCGAGAGCTCGTTCTGGGGACCGTCGCCGTACCGCTGCCAGTTCCAGAGCGACAGGTGGGCCCAGTACTCGGGGATGGTGACGTCGCCGATCTGAAGGTCCTCGTCGGCGTTGCCGGCGATGCCCCAGTGCACGATGCCTTTCACCTGGAACAGGCTCAGCAGCAGCTGGGTCGTCAGGCCCGCGTTCAGCTGCACAAATACATATACTTAGTATCGCAGACAGACACAGAGACAGAGAGAGGGGGCAGAATATATATATATATATATATATATATACCGTACCATGGCCAGCCCTGTCATGACCATGACCACGTTTTGGCCTCCGATGGTTCCGAACCGAAACCTTCGGCCTTGGACGTCGAGGTAGGGGACGGTGCGGCTAGGGCTGAAGCTGGGGGAGTTGAGCACGGGGTCCATCTCGTAGGCGTTGGGCACGACGAGCCCCACGAACGGGGCGCCCTCGCGGTTCACCCGGCGGACCTCTCGCCACGTCTTGCCGGAGACTAAGCCCTCCGCCGGCGCCATCAGCAACGCCGCCGCCACGAACGCCACGGCAGCAAGAAGGCCCGTTGATATTGCAGCCATCCTCATTCTATCTGTCTATGTAGATGTAGCTAGCTAGCTAGGTCGTCGTCTCAAGAGTCTGTGTAACAATAATGAGCGGCGTCTGTCCATCCGAGCATCATCCATATATAGAAAGAGATTGAGAGGGAGGATGGGATTGGATGGGGTGTCAGGTCGACCAGTTGGCAAGTTGGCATGTGTGGTGGGGAAGAAGATGATGGTGATGTGTTGGTACCAATTCTAGCTAGCTAGTAGCTACCAAGTACCAAGTACAGTTCGAGTAAGTATGTGATTTAATGTCTCCTCACGTGGAAGTCGTGGGGAACTGGCCAGTCGGTGTCCTTAAACTAATCCACTATGGATTTTGTAGATCTCTCTCCTTGCATTGTCTCCATATATTGGATACACGGTGTACTTATGGAGCTAGATCTCGGAGGCGAGGCGAGGCGAGGCGAGGTCACTCTCACCTCATCACCTTGGACTGTCGGCGGGCGGACCTGCTTCCCCTCCGCCCACGGTTATGACAGGCCGTCCAACTCCAACCTGCTGTAGATCAGCCCATACATGATATGTTCGGTCCAATTACCCTGCATGCAAACCAGGCCGGCCCATAGAGTTCTACGAGTACGCTATACGATAGATCTTACTCTTTTTCTTTCAGTAATGGCGTCACATTAAAAGGTGCAGTTGCAGAGAGAGAGAGAGAGAGAGCCCAAAACGTATCATATAGGAGTACTATTCAAATGTAAGTGTAGTGTAGTTGGTACACGCATGCATACCATCAAGAGCAATCAGCCTAGCTGCTTACACACACCCGCAGCAGCATCGACAGAATGACGGCTCCTGATGATATGTGATCGATCGATATAATCACAACTTCTATACATGATGGATGAATATCGTCTGACGACGTACGTACGGAGCTAGCAACCAAACAACAACCAGCAAAATTAAGCTTTTAGCAGCCATGAATGCATGCTAATTAATAATAAGTAGTACGTCGTCACGCTCACGCAACCGAGAGCGGCGGAGGAAGACGATCGATCGATGATGGGCGCGCCTATCGCCAGATGATGCCACCGAGTGGCGGCGGCGGCGGAGCCGCCCAGAAGTCGGAGGCGGCGGCGCCGGCCGCGTTGTCGTCGTCGTCGTCGGCCAGCAGGTGCGACGTGCAGGAGACCGGCACCAGGCACAGCCCTCTGCTCCTCAACAAGTCCTCCTTGTTGCCATTTCCTGCGTCGTCCTGCTGCTCAGCTGCATCTATCGTGGTTGCGCTATGGTTTATCGTCAGCAGCAGCTTCATTCCAACAAAGGCACACGAAACAAGTCAGCAGCATCAATGGTGCATGCAAACGTACGAGCTATAGGTCTCGATCTCGCTAGCTAGCTCATCAAGATTCAGATGCGCGCGTCGATCGGGTTGCAATGCATGCGCAAGTACTGCAGGCGTGCCAAAAGCTAAAGCTTAGCTCTCAAATGATCCCACACAGATAGATGATAGATGTCCACCATACACTATAGCTAGCTAGTATCATTGAATCACATGCATGGGACGAGAGTAACCCGGCCGGCTGGCAGCGGGACCAGCTTGTCTGGAAAGATCAGGGCCTCCATTTTTTAACTATTGATGTCGTCGGTTAGCTTAAAATTTTTTAAAAAAATCGCAAAATGGTAGTCCGGACAAAAGTATGCTAGAAAGCTTCATTCGATTTTTCTTCCCATGAACAGTACCAGCTGGCTTTGCTAAAGCTAACGTTTTGCAGGCGTATCATATACAGCAGGTACCTAAAGTCGATCGATGGACCTCTGCCAAAGTGTGTGTAAGCCAGCCGCCAAAACTAAATTTTATTATACGAACACATTTGCACGTGCATCCGCATCGTAAGTCTTAACCCACACACACAGACTGCAGGAAGAGATAGAGAAGAGAGAGAGGCTCACAGTTTGCTGATGCTGAAGGATGGAGTCGTCCCCGTTCCCGGCGCCGGCGGCATGGCTCAAGTATGGGTAGCTGAGAGCCTACGTACGTGCCAAAAATACATGCATGAACAGAATAAGAGTGGTCGATGCAAATTCAGCAACCGTAATTATGGGAGTTCGCACGCCGCATAATAATGCTTGAAATACACGACAAACTACAAGACATCGATGATGCATCAGCCGCTGTACGACTAGATCGACGCAACTTGCTGCTGTGTCCTCCATATGCATGCATGCATGCAACTTTAACGGCGTGCTCTTACACCCAGTCCCACCACACGTCCTCTCTCTCTCTCTCTCTCTCTCTATCTTTGTTTCAGTACCTCTCCTACAACCTCTACTCGCATCGCGTTACTTCGTTAATTCTTGTTGGCCTCCCATTCTCTGCTCCTCGTCCATATTCTCTCTAATTCATTACTCCCTCTGTTCTGATTTATTTGACGTTGGGTGAACAATTAGTTCACCCAACGTCAAATAAATCAGAACGGAGGGAGTATTATGAATCTCAACTACAGTACTATCTCGTATATGTGTTGTAATTCATCATGAAAAAGTAGTTCATACCATATGCTAAAAAGTCATGTCACTAACAAACATATTTACGCCGTACATCCCTCATCTTTATGAATTACAGCTGGTTGTTAAGTTCACTATATATGAACTGCTTAACGAAATCATCATCTAATTTAGAGTGCGTAAGTTCCCTCTTTACCACGTACGCACCCGAGAATTAATCTAGCTAGATTCAGAAATAAGAGGATTATTAGTGTGAGAGTTTCGACCTCGATTTGACTCAGGAGGAACCTAATGTAGCCAATAGTCTCCTGCAGTACGGAGGCAGTGTCAGTCTGCAAAAGGGAGCACGGCGAATGCAGCATATTGTCAGTCGGGGACTTGTTATTTTGACGATTGCTTTCACACACGACTCCAAAAGCGAAGAACATGCATGCAGCTGATGAAAACAAAAGGCCATGCAAGGGACCGCGAGGGAGCATATGGGTAAAATATCACTTTTTTGATAAACGAATGCATGCATGCATGACAATATTTGACATGCTGTGGAGAGATCATGCATTATAAAGTAGTTTTCTGTACCTTGCCAAATGGGGATACTATCTGGTGAAGTGCTGTAATTCTATCACCCAGCCTCTCCTTTCTGACCTGGAATAAACATTAGTAATGTTCTGATATCATATATAAGAGAAGCATATATATATTGAAGAGCATATGTACTCCGGAGAAACCTTTAGAGTAGATTGTGCTGAAGAAGAGGTCTGAACCCTAGCCTTCTTGGGAGCTGAGCCGGTCGCGTTGCTGTTACTCTGGATCGAACAACCAGAAAGCAAAGTATTATATATCAAGCAATAGAAATAGAGTGAAGAGATATGCGATTTGTTTTTCAGTTTAACTCGATCACCTCGGAAGAGTTATCGGATTGATGATTCCTCAACTCGGGCGCCGGCGCCGCCGCGCTGTTGGAGAAGTCCAGCATGTTGCTGCCGAGGCTTGTGGTGATGCATGACCTAGGAGAGGACGCCAAGAGCATCTGGCTCACCGCCGCCTGAGATTTATTAGTCCGGATCTCCTCACCACCATGGCCGCCATAGAAATTGTAAGCCGCTGCAGCGTGAGGCACAGGTCCCTCCTCCTGTAATCCTTTTGACAGTAGAGCAGTGGCGACGCTGTATCTCTCATGATCTCCTACCAACCCCTCGCTGTTTGATTTTGTGATTATTGCAGAATGAAGACGAAATTAATGTGAGCGAGTAGCCATGAATTCAAAAGAAATTAGTAGCCATGAATTCAAAAGAAGACCCGTATATCATTCTGCTAGCATGACAGAATCAAAAGAAAACTGAGAGAGGTCGTTACATCAGCAGCAGCTGGCTCATCCATGACTCCGGCATGCTGCTCTCGTGCCCATCGTGAAGATCACTGCTTGCCAGAGAAGCAGCAGTGCCGTTCACCACCTCACGAGGATCTAATAGGCCAGTCGTCGATGAAGGGACTTGGAGGAGCATGGAAGAAGATAAGGGAGGCATCTTGCTGGTGGATGCCCCTTGCTCCTGATCGGCACATGGCATCGTCAAGCTGCTCATCATATTCTTGCTGTCTGCTGTACCACTCCACATCATCTGCTGCTGCATCACGGAGCTGCTCTGCTGCTTCAATTCTCCTCCACCCATCATATGATCCCACAACTGCTGCGACAGATGAGCTAGGATCCGCCAGCGGCCACCTTCCAAATTCTCTTATGCAATCTCAGCTGGCTAATCTTCAGCGCTAGGTTCTGCAGCAGGTAGCGTTGCTTACCCTCCTCATCCTTTCTCTTTCTAGAGATGCATGTGGTGGAGAAAACAACATCAACGCAAGCGGGGAGCTGGAGAGAGAGACAAAGAGAGGAATCTGAGCTTTCTTTTGCGTCACGCCTTTATTTCATCAACTTTTATTCCCTTGTAATTTCCCCTCTTTATTTTTCTAGTATAATATCCACCTTTTTCCCGTCATTAGCTAGCCCACTTTACCTTTGTCAACAAAAGGGATGTCCGAAAGGCATGTCTGACACACGAATTCAGGCTAAAATTAAAGGAGCGGCTTGTGGAGGGGGGCTGTATTTGTTAATTAGGCTTTATATATATGCATGCTAACTTTCAACTACAATATCTATATATTTGAATCCCCACAACAGTTGATTATTAATTACCGGTGTAAGACTGAAGACGAGTCCTGTTTGGTGTTGTTTCCTGGCCTATAAAATTCCCGTCAAGGTTCTTCTTCAATCAGACGACATACTCTCAGTGGCAGTGCGTGGGTATGATACTGTTCACACGTCTCATGGCCTATTTAGTGAATCGTCTTTGTTTTGTTTATATATGTTATTAACTGAGGTTGACTCATGTTATGGACGTATAGCTAGTACTTTTCCTTAGCTAGCTAGTGTCGATGAGTGGTTATCTGAGGAGGTGCTGCAGAGTGAGGATGATGAGCAATGATTTTACTTTCCTGTCAAGTCAGTAGGCGATCTCGATGTAGATACAATCAAACATTTGGCATCTCTTTATTGGTTGTAGTGGTAGATTGTACTTTAGGTGAAAGCAGCTTTAGATGAAAGATGATCCGTGGTCTGCTGATTTGCATGGAGTTCCTTGCATGCTGCCTCGCTCTCCATCTTTTTTTTTTCTGTTTTATTTTTTGAGCAGAAGAATTAATGGTTGCTCTCTCTATTTTTTAATTAAATTGTTGAGCAAAAGAACGGCTCACTGCTTTTCCATCAATATCCACGCGCGCACCCCTGTATGCATGGCACGCACATGCATCACGTTTTTACCTACATGCAACAGCTAGCTAGTTCATTGTAACATAGATTTCTCTCCATGATTAAGGTTTAATTAAGAATAATACGCCGCAGATTCTACTAGTTAAAAACACATTCGCTGTTGAATTCGCGGTTTATTTTGAAAGGCATAAATAAAACATTGCGGCTCAATCATCCGTGGCAACGTACCCTAGCTAGGCACTAGCTAATTAACATGGATGCGGGCAACAAGGATGCAAATTATAAGGACTGACTTGACGTAGACGCTACATCTTCATCCATGTGGAAGCTCGATCATCAGAGATAATGAGTAATTAAGCAACGTCGCCTAATAAAGGAACGAGATAGTGTTGTGTTTACTATATACTCCCTCGGTTCTGTAATATTTGACTTCTCCCAACGTCAAATAAAACAGAATAGAGGGAGTATCTCCTTATGAGGTTGCCTGGAATGATGACTGGATGGATGCATGATTATGAGTAACACAGTTTCAGCATCAGCTAGCCAGCAGGACGATCGAGGAGCTAGGTCGTCCTGCTGCTGCAGAGATAGAGATGGTTCGAATCAGCGGGCGCGCGCGCGGGCTTTTTGTGGAACTCGTGTTTAATCTGATCGCCGCTCTCGATCGATCAGTGCGCTTTGGATGATCTTGGCGTCCTACCTGTTCGTTGCCGCATCCGCATGGGCATGGTTGGTTGGTTACCATGCATGCATGGAGGAGCAGATCGAGGAGACGCACAAGGACGACGACTGATGAAAAAGACGGATCGGAGTATGTGTACGTTTCTGTTTCTTCATATGCATGGACGGAGAGGCGCACATGTCTAATTGAAAACGTACGTAGCAATGTCCAACAAGCTAGTAAATCAGATGTTGCTGCATGCAATATATATTTGGGTTTGGATCTTCCGAGATTCGTCTCCGGCCTCAATTAAGCCATCCTTGAACGTCCTTATGAATTAGCTCCAACGCACACCCAATTGATCTATTATCTCGTCAGAATCTAATTAATCCGATCAACTGATGCTGCACACACACGGTGCTAGCTGGACGACGTGGTTAACAGCTAGCTGTTTAATAGGCATGCTGCATATCTCCCTGCAGCAGCTAATTAAGATCACACACGTACTTAAATTAAGTCGATCGACAGTACCGACACGCACTGCTAATAAGCTAGCGCGCGTTAGAAAAATCCGTGCAAATCGATCATGCATCCGCGACCTGAGCTGGCCAAAATCTTCAACTCCTGATATATCTCTAATCATCACCCGGCCGGCCGGGCACATGCATGCATGCAGGCAGCAGTTGCAACTTGCGAGCTAAGCTTTCTCTTGCATCGCATTGTTGCATGGTGGAGTAGAGTACTGACACAAGATATACTAGTACGTGCGAGCGTGCAATCCGATCGATGCAGATTGATCGAACTCCGTATGTATCGAAAACGACGATGCATGGGCCGGCCGGGTAGTCTCCAACGAAGCCGGCCACGCCCGATCAGAATCAGATGCAAACAAATATATATATATTCTTCAGTCAAACCTGCAGGCGTATCCTCGATCGCTAGTAGCTTAATTAGGAGCAGGACGATCTTGATACGATTTTATTTCTGCTGTCGTTTCCCAGTCTCCCTTTTTAGTTTATATCATCATATCCTTCCTTTGCTTGAAAAATCTATCATATCATGTCACTGCTCTTGTTACGTCAACCCCATAAGATTTAATTGCAATTTTTTTACGAAAAAGGCATGTGTTCTACCGATTTATTAATTAAAGAAGTAGACAAATCAAATTACAACTTATAAAGTTTTGGGTTACAGAGAAGTAGCAGCAATCTATATATATACTGCAGGCAGGCAGGCAGGCAGGTAGTGTATATATTGTACA
Source organism: Neostapfia colusana (assembly GCA_030760725.1). Taxonomy (NCBI): domain Eukaryota; kingdom Viridiplantae; phylum Streptophyta; class Magnoliopsida; order Poales; family Poaceae; genus Neostapfia; species Neostapfia colusana. Next base: position 282,540 of record JASWHV010000018.1, on the reverse strand, counting down.
GCTCGCGTGACATGCGTGAGGCTTTGTTTAAGACACGTACTACGCCACACCTAATGCATGGACCATTATCCTATTTCCTCCCACTTGTCTGCAGTGATGATTGTCGAGGATATAGTCGCTGACATGTGGGTCCGGAGGAGCTGTTGGGTGGCTAATCACGCAATGACAAGTCAGTTTGCAGATTTTGAATGTACTACATGATTGGTATAGAAAATGGCTCCGGATCGTTCTCGGAAGGTGGTATAGAAAATGCATGGGTGACGCAGATCTCGGCCTCAATCTTTCTCCGGATCCCGTACAGCTACACCTCCATGATCTGCTCCAGCTCTCAACTTCCATGCCATGCCATGCCTTGCCATGCCATGCGTGGTGCATAAATAGTCGCCGTCGCTGTCTGATCTGTCGTCTGCCACAAGAACAACGGCTAGCTACATACCTATAGCTGGTGGTACGTTGATGGGACGAAGCAGCTGCTACGACGCCGCCGGCGGCGAGATCATGTGCCCGGCCGCGGAGAGGGGGAGCAGCAGGGCGACGCGGCGCGGGGGGAAGAAGCAGCAGGCGAACAAGCAGCCGCAGCGCGGGCTGGGCGTGGCGCAGCTGGAGAAGATCCGCCTCCACAACCAGATGATGGCCGTCGCCGCCTACCGATCCGGCGTGCACCACCAGCAGGTACGTACCACCACCTCCCACCGTCGTCGTCGTCGTCTTCCACCTCCCGGCCCATCGTAATACTATACGCCTGCGATCCATCTCCATTACATATATACACTGCTAGCTAGCTAGCTAGCTAGCTTCGACTTCCATATCATGCATCTAATAAAAAAAGGTGCTTGCAGCAGCAGGTGCCGTTTCTTCCCGCTCCTAGCTCCGAGCTGACGATGATGGCCGGCTCGTCGTCGCCATTATCCCAGCGGTCGACATCGTATCATCATCACGCGGCCACGGATCGCGGGATCGTCGGCGTGCAGTACTGCGGCAACCTACAGCCGTACAGCTCGAGCCCGCCGCCGACACTGTTCGCCCACGACGTCAAGGAAGGCCAGAGGCTGGGACAGCAGCAGCAGCGCTACTGGGTGGCCACGAGCGACGACTCCAGCAGCGCGGAGGAGCTGGATTTGGAGCTGAGGTTGTAGCTTAGCCAGTAATGTAGTTTTGTTTTTTTTCTCTGGGAGTGGGGGATCAGATGGGTTAATGAGCTCATCAAATCGCATGGGCGAAGCATCATGCAACAAGATTATAAGTTTCGTTTCCTTTTTTTTTGGAACGGGAGATCAAGTTTCTCGGTGATGCAGATTCGAGCCCAGTATGGGATGGGTTAGCAAAAAAGCCCACGCCGATAAGCAAGCAGCCCATGTTGTATTTGTATCTCCAGTTGTCCTCTCCTCTTCTTCCCCGGCTCCACTCACCTCTCCGCCTCGGCGACGTCGGCGCGAAGCAACCGGAGCCCCCGGGCCCTCTGCATCCGCCTCCTTCTCCTCCTCCTCCTCTTCCGCAACCCCCAGCACTCCTCCGCTCCCCCGCGGATCCACCTTGCGTGCTGCCGGCTTGAATGGACCGCATCGTCGGCGCCAAGTTCAAGATCGGGTACCATGTTTCATGCTGATGAATTACAAACTACAGTCCTGTATGTTGCTGTGTGAAGCCTCCCTTGGCAGGGACTGAAAGCCGCAACAAAGACACAGAAATGTGACAAGATTTGTGAGAAAAAAAAAGATATCAACCCCTGTCGAGGCTATCTCATAAATTTATTAGATAGAGGTTCTGAAAAAAAACAAATCTTGTGTTCATTGCTGATCAAGAAACTTACTGCCAGGTCTTATGCAAATCCTTTCCGGTGAAGCGCCTTTTCTGCGAGTTGTTTACCCGCCAAGGTATTCTCTGATCAAGTAGTATTGCTCTTGCTCCCTACTTGGAGTTGGCGCCCCCAAAGTTTAGGGTTTTGTCGAGGGAACTACTGCTCCCACTATCATCAAAACTTTGAAATGGTCTTATCACAACGTAGCACTTTTTCTGTGCTTTGTCAAGCGTGTGTGTATCTTTTGCCATGGTAAGGAGGGAAAGCAGAGGAAGAAAAGATGGCTCAATTCTTTTTGTCAAATGCACCGTAGCGTTGCTGCTGTTATATTCAGAACAGTTGGCAGAGTTTCTAGGCTTATCCAATAGTTTCCGTCCTAGTGGCGCTTGATGTCACGAAGCACTAGGGGCAGGCTCAACGACATAATGTCTGTCATCAGGAACTAGTAGGAGCGGAGGAAATAAAGATGAGCAAGGTCATGGCATAATGAAACTGGTAGTGTACTGAGCACAAGCGAAGCACTCGATTTGCTGGTTGCTCCAGAAGCTTTTGCTGTACGTGCAAATTAATCAATCATGAAAAGATTGCATCGTTTCTTGGTGCTTAGCATCATATCGGAGCAACTAAGGAGGACCATTTCTTGACATCTTGTCTATTTTCTGATAATACAACTACCGTAAAGCAGAGGACTTCATTGGTACCTAGTCACATATCTACATTATCTGCTACTGCTAGATCCTCACCTGAGCTAGCAAGTGAAGGACTGTTTCACCAGCAGATAACATTATGGACATGTTTGTCTTTGTAGCTAACACAATATGGTGACAACTGACAAGTACATTGGTCTGTTTACTTTTTCTGTTCAACTGGAAGGAGAATCCAACTGTCATCTCCACATGATTCTTCTTAGTATATATGATTACAACAATTTCCACGAAATGCTTGGATTTACATGACATTAGAACCCAGATACGCTTCACAAGACTGGCAAGAAACCCGGATTGCATGTAGAATCATTTTAAGCGACATGAAAAAGAAGGCCTTTTATTTTACTTTTTCCTAAGGGCCCAATCATCTTTTGCATTATTTTCAGGGGGAAAGTAGTGGGCAGACAAGGTGGGCTAAGCTCCAACACCTGCGTGTTTGATGAAACTCAAAGGTCACTTTAATTATCAGCTTGCCGGAGTGAATCATCATTAGGATATCATATATATTCTTGTATGGTTCTTGTGATTTGCAGCCTTGCCATGACGGACAATTTTTCTCTTTCTCAAGTTCTAGTACATACCGGCCTCACAAATAAAGTTCCAGTGCATACCATGCACTTGGCTCGATGGCACGGAAACTGAACTTTTTTACCTTCTTTGTTGCTTGCCAAGTTGCCATGAGCATCATTATCCAATTAAATATTTCCTCATTCTCAAGTTATTGCCGTTACGTCACTAATTTTAATCCAATTTTGAACTACATGCAACAATATTAATTTGAGGACAGAGGCTTTGTGCTTATCTCGCTTCTAGTGATCATATGCTGCTTCGAAGGTGATAACTGGAGATGCCACCATTGCAGAAGAAGCCTACATTGCAGGACTGACTAACCCCTCCTGTCTAACTGGAGGAACACTTCCTGATGGCCAGTCACTGCTGTGTTTTGTCAGAGACGTGGCACCATTTTATGATTGTTGTCGAATGTTACACGATTCTAATGGATTATTGTGCTACATAATATAGCCAAATAGTACTATGCTTTGGCTCGGTTGAGCCTCTAAAATTAAAACAAGACTTGAGTTCTCAAAGTAACTAAGAAAAACAAAGAGGCTTGAGCTCTCAAATCGAAGGCACCAAACGCCAAGGGCTCCACAGAAGAGCACTATACACATATTTTACTTTATTTAAATTTTAAAAAGAGCACAATACAAAAGGATGCTAGCCACTTTGAAAAGCAAAATTTGAGCCCTTTTATAGGGATGCCTTGGGAATGGAAGTGATGACACTTGATGAGGCTTAACTATAGTTTGAAACATAAGGATAGAAGGGGGGAGGAAAAAGATTGCACTAACCTAGCTTCTCCTTTGGTAGCTTCCATATATATATAGGACAAACCTCTCCCTGTGTTGTACTACTAAACTTGTTTGGACTGCTTCTGAGAGCCTTGTAGTTAAGCTCCATCATAGCATCAAATGCGATCTCAGATTGTCAGCCCTGCTTAAACTCTCCTTGACAGCTTCTCAACTTCTTAAGCAGTACTTGTTTCTACTCTAGCTAGTTCTTGTAACCATCAGACACCCCCCGCGAAACGAAAAAAAACCTAAGACACAGATCTTATCGTTTCTTACTAAGCAGTAAGTGCTAGCATTGTTCTTTCTGATGCTTTTAGTTAATTTGCACATCCTATTTGATAAGCCCGGTTCAAAAACAAAAAGAGAGGGTAGAATTCAGTGGTTTCATGCTTCAGTTCTTGTCAGGCAATGGAGCAATGCCTTGAGCGGCCGCGGGACAGTCAAAGCCGGAACTCGCAGCTCCCGGTGCTCGAGGGCATCGAGGAAGAAGGCGTCCCAGCTGAGAAGTGGCCTGCAACGGCCGTCCGGGCGCCGGAGACACCGACGGAGACGATGGAGTTCCTCGCAAGATCGTGGAGCCTGTCAGCAGCAGAGATCTCCAAGGCCCTCAAGGTCCTGAGCAGCAAGGCCACTTGTGACGCCCCGGCTGCCGTTGCCACCACGGAGCAGAGGCAGAGGCAGAGGCCTCCACCAGCTCTCTACAGTGATCACCAGGAACAGGTAAGATGCTCGGTTAGCTTTCGCATTCATTGTGAAGACAGCAACGAATCTTTTTGCCGTTCCCCCAACAGCAACAGGGAGGGAACGCAGCAATGGCAGCGGCGGCGCGGTCAGGTGAAACCGTCGGAGCAATGACGATGAGCCCGCCCGTCTCTCCCAGGGCCAACCTGGACGTTAAGGTGCGGAACGCAAACCCCATCCGTCATCTCTTTTTGGTCTGGTGGATTCCTGCAGCAGGTGTGCTTAGTTGCTCGGGTCTGCTTCGATTCCGCAGCTGCTTCGTACCGCGGGGAAGGGGAAGACGGTGGTCTCGTGGATCAAGGAGCAGAGGGAGAAGAAGCGCGCCGAGGCCCGCTCCCGCAACGCGCAGGCCTACGCGGCGACGTCCGTGGCGGGGGTCGCCGCGGCGGTCGCGGCCCTGGTGGCCGGCGCGGTGTTCTCGGCGCCTCCGCCGGAGCGACGGTCCAAGAACGACGGGGGCGCCAGCAAGACGGCCGCCGCCGTGGCGTCGGCGGCCGCGCTGGTGGCCTCGCACTGCGTGGAGATGGCGCAGGCGTTCGGCGCGAGCCACGAGCAGGTCCTGGCCGCCATCCACTCAGCCGTGAACGCGCAGACCAGCGGCGACGTCATGGCGCTGACAGCCGGCGCGGCAACGGGTACGCACGACAGACGGCCTGGTGCATCGCTTGTGTACGCAAGAAACAGTACCGAGACGTGGGTAATGGGTACGGGTGTTTGCAGCTCTGCGCGGGGCAGCGATGCTGAGGGCGAGGCTTCACAAGGCGACAGCTTCGCCCGGCGAGCCGGAGAGGGGGGACATCTCGCCGTTGGTCTTCGTCTCCAGAGGCGGCGAGCTCCTCAAGCGCACCAGACAGGGTACCTGTCCATGCATGGCTCACACACACCAGACAAGGACTACCGTAACAGTTTCCAAGTGACAGCCGTCTTGTCTTCTCTTGGTGCAGGTATCCTCCACTGGAAGCTTGTGAGCGTCTACATGAACTCGAGCTTCCAGGTGGTGATGAAGATGCAGAGCGCACACATGGCCGGCACCTTCATCAAGACCAAAAAGTGTAAGACACTGAGTAATCGAGCATGACCGCCGGCTACCTCAACATGATGAAGATGCAGAGTGCTGTTTCGGTTTCAGGCGTCGTCCTTGAGGTGTGCTCCGAGATACCGGCATGGTCAGGCAGGGAGGTGGAGGACGGGAGCCGTAGGAGAGGATACTTTGGAGTCAGGACGCCCGAGAGAGTAATCGAGTTGGAGTGCAGGAACAAGTCTGATCAGCGTAAGTGGGTGGAGGGCATCACCGAGATGCTGCTCCGCCGTCACAACACCACCTTGTAAATTGCCATGCCATGCCATGAAAATTGTTCCTCTGATGTCTTAAGTTTGGTGAACTGTGAGTTGGCAAGTTTGGTGAATCAGAAAGAAAATTGTTCGAATTGAATTTAATTTCCAATTCAGGAGGTAAGGTTACCACATGACCGGGCCCCCGGACCCGAACTAGAAGCGTCCACAGATCCGCCAGCTCCCTCGCTCCGGCGGCCTCGCCTCGTCTCGACTCGACTCCCCCCTACCCCTATCCCTCCTCCTCGACGCGCCAACCCGGTCCACGGCCACCCACCCCACCCCCTCTCTCTCCCCCTTCCCTCCCAGATCCCGTCCACCGCCTTCAGCAGTTGATCGGGGCGGCGGCCATGGATCAGAGCCGGCGGGCGGTGGAGTCCTACTGGCGCTCGCGGATGGTCGACGGCGTCACTGCCGACGACGACAAGGTCGCCCCCGTCTACAAGCTCGAGGAGATCTGCGACCTCCTCCGCGCCTCCGACGCCGGCATCGTCAAGGAGCTCGCCGACTTCATCCTCAAGCGCCTCGACCACAAGAGCCCCCTCGTCAAGCAGAAGGTGGGTGGCTCCGCGTCGCTCGTTCAGGGCGCGTAGGTTGCGATGTTATGACTGCATGTAGCGTTACGGTAGCCTGATCAGGAACCCGGAGTTACCATGGAGTGCACTCTAAAGTTCAGTGCTTTGAGATGAACCGTGCAATTGGATATAGAGAGACATAGTTGAGGTTCTGTAGAAACCATGCAACTGGGGAGTTTCATGTTATAATTCGTGATCATTCTTGATAAACATCTAGAATTTTTGCATCAAGTTGGATATCCTGTTCTCTATATGTATTCAGTATGCATGTCGAAAATATATCAGGCTTACATTTCTAACCTCTCCACTCCAGGATGATTCATCTTGCTACGGCCCCACTACGTTTAGGTTTAGACCGTATGTAGCATGTTTCACCTTAAGTGAATGCATTCATTGTTCCAACGTTTTGTTCTTGTAGTCTCCACTCTTCCAACTCAATAGTACTCAACCTAGACTATTACTTCCTCTCCAGGCTTTGCGGTTGATCAAATACGCAGTTGGAAAATCCGGTACTGATTTCAAGCGGGAAATGCAAAGACACTCGGCAGCTATGCGTCAACTTGTTCATTACAGAGGCCAGCCTGATCCCTTAAGAGGGGACGCCCTCAATAAGGCTGTCCGGGAAACTGCAAACGAGGCTATGGCTGCAGTTTTCTCCACAGAGGATGCTAAACCTACTGTTAAAACAGAAAGCCTTGGCAAGCGCATACAGGGCTTTGGAAATACTAATTATGAGCCATCAAGAGATGACAAGAAGTCTTTTCTTAGTGAAATTAGCGAGGTGGTGGGTATCGGGAGTGCTTCCATTAAGCAGGGTTTAAGCAACTTTGCTGCAGCACATGCAATGATGACGAATGATAATGGTGGCACGTACAGAGGCCCTAACCTCCGTAGATCTTTAACCACAGAGTCTGATAAATATGGTCGGTACGATCCAAGTGAAATTCAAAGTGAGAGCCGTACCTCGTCTGGTGCTTCAAAGAATGTGGCTTCTGGTTCATGGGCCCCGACCCCATCCAGTACTGCACTGACCAATGATGCTAGCCCGAGTCAACCAGGGCTGAAGAGTCGTGAAGAGAGACTTTTGGAGACAATTGTTACTGCAAGCGGTGTGCGGTTGCAACCAACTCGAGATGCTCTGCAGATATTTCTGACAGAAGCCTCCAAACTGGATGCAGTCGCATTGAGCCGCGCGCTTGAGAACAAACTGAATTCTCCACTATGGCAGGTGAGTTTAGGATGGTCATTCTTTTCCGTTACCTCTTCGAATCCTCACACCCATGTAGTTACTGTATTGTTGATAAAAATGTTGCCTTCTGAAACATGGTAGTTATATTTTGCATTTGTGGAAAAAAATTTGTGTGCGCTGTTGATTAAAGTGCATTCAGGCTCTTCTGATTTCAATCATATGCTATTGTGCAAATGCTAGGAAATTAAAACAAGATGTCCAAAAGTTGATGATTACATTTTTAGCGTATGGTAATGTCTAAAGGAAAATGTTAGGTAGGCGATAAAGATGTAGTATATTTTAGACGGGTGAAAACTAGATAACTTCATTTCCCACCAACTATGCTATGAGTGTAGTCGATGCTATACCACTATAGAGTTTTAGTAGAGTTCATGGATGAACATCCAATACAGCATTGCTCTCAACTGAATGTTGAGCTTGCAAAGCACCATCAATTATTATTGAGCAGCAGTACAAGGATATTTAGATGCTGCAGTTATTCGCATGAGATCAGTGAAGTTTATATGACCATGCATTTTTTGCTCAACGAGTTTATACAAGCATGACTGTTATTGCAGTTCACAACATGTTGAAGCATATTTAAATCCAAAAGGCTGGCCTATTTATTCCTGGTATTACTGTTTGGCAGTATGCACCAAGTCCTAAATTTGTGACGTCGAATCTTATGATTTCTTTGTCTTGCTAACAATATAGAACAATTTTCTTGAATCGAATAATGTTCACGGTTGATGCTGTTCTGATTATCTTTGTTATCTTGGTGTTTGTATTGTTTGAAAATAGTATGTACAGTATCATTTGACAGCTTTCATGTACTTGGTCAAATTAATGCATGTTGGAGTAAGAAAACCATTTTCACTAAGTATATTTAGATTTTTAATATGTGTGTGTGTTTTCATCTCAGGTTCGTATGAAGGCTATCTGTGTGCTGGAAGCCATTGTAAGGAAGCAGGATACTGATCCTTATTCTGTCATCACTTCATATTTTGTTGAGAACAGTGCTTCTATTGTTAAATGCTGTGAACTGCCACAGGTTTCTCTCAGAGAGAAGGCCTCAAAGGTGAGCCAGTCTGGAGCATTGGATTGCTTAAACTAGAAACTTCTGTACATCCGTTAGAGAAAAATGCAGATGATTTACCGTTCGTGTCCTCAAATTACTATAACTATGCATAGTGTCTGCTTTACAAATTTGGAACAAGCTTTCTTGGCGTAAACATATTTTTTCACTAAAAATTGTCAGTATGTAATTAGACGTGTTGCTTTTGTTAGGTCTTGAGTCTGCTTGTTGGGGAACAACCTACCCGAACAGCAACAAAAACTGCAGTACCTCCTCCTATTCAGATGCCAGATTTGATCGACACAGGGGATCAAAATGATCCTGGAACTAAAAGTTCAGAGCAGGAAAGAAATGGACTTATTACAGATAACAGTGCATATGTTTCTTCAGTTGATGATTTGCTTGGTGGTGAACCTATTGGTGATATAAGTGTCACCACTGATGGTCATGGAAGTGATCCGTTTGCAGATGTATCATTCCATGAGACAGAGACTAAGGAGGTTAGTGACCTATTCTCAGGGTTAACGGTAGAAGATAAATCACCAACTGCCTTGCATGATAACTCTCCAAAGAACCACAATGAGTTGACAGATATATTTGGCAGCAAACCTGACCCGTTCATTCAAGAAAGTGTTATGGACAAAGGAACTGTCGATGATTTGATGGCTGGTTTGAACCTTAATGGAACAGGCCCATCTCAGGCACCAGTTAAATCAGAGCCCAATAGTAATCTTAGTGGTTCACAGCTCTTTGATGCAAACCATCAGACTAGTCACGTGGCTAGTCCTGTGGCATTGGATGACATTCTTGGTCAGAACTCTTTCTATCAACAAACTCCCTTGCAGTACAGCTTGCCTCATCAGCATATGCTGCTCAATCAGTCATTTCCTGGGCAGCAATTGAATTATGGAGCCATGGGGCTGCTCCTTGCTCAGCAGCAGCAGCTGCTGCTGCTGCAAAATTTTGGAAATTTCAATGCTGGATCAGGACAATTATCTTTCAATTCAATGAACAGTGGAAGTGCGACTGGGCTCCCTGATATTTTCAATTCAAATCACCAACCACAAAACCATGTCGCGGCGACGAAGAAAGATGACACAAGAGCTTTTGATTTTGTCTCGGTATGCATTTTTGTCTCTCATCTTCAATTCATGCACTTGGAATAACTCTTTATATTTCTTAAGGCATAGTAACTCGTTGTTCTTGATGTACTAGGATCACCTTGCAGCCGCACGTGGTTCAAGGAAGTAACCCCACCCCCTAAGTCCAAACCTGGGCATGAACAAAAGTGCCAAAGTGAATGGAGTACTGCTGCGCATGTCGTCCCAGCCCAGCCAGCTTTCTCCTCGAGTAGCAAGCAGCACGACGGGGGTCGCATCGCGTCACGAGCTTCAAGAAACGAGATCAGGGAATCCTGGATGATGAGATGTCGTGTTGATTCATTTTTATGTTGAGAAATAAACTTTCATTGTCTTGTTTTATTTGAAGAGTGCCGCAGGTGGTGTTTTTTTTTTTTCAATTTTTCATACTTACTTGAAGAATGTGCATCGCGGGTTCTTGTGGTGGGAATTGTAAATGTTGTTTTACATGAATACGAGGAGGGAGGGCATTTGGGATTGGAATTTGGAATGCAGCCTCATCATCTATAGACTCTATGCCTGCCTTTCATTTTGAGCTTATATAGACATTTATTTTCTCTCTTCTTTCGAAATGTATTTTCTTTTTGAGCCTGACATGTGGGCCCCAGTCTGGACGGCGCTTCGGTTTCCCGTCATATCCGCCTCATAAACCGAGGAACCCGGGGTCTCCGTCTCCGATGCGGCACCAGTCTCCTACGCGTACTAGGACTCGGCGGCTGGGCCCTCGGCTGCGTAAATAAAACAAAACAAATCCCCTCTCTCTCTCTCTCTCTGTCTCTCTCTCTCGCCGCGTCGTAGCCGGTGGGTGCTGCTCCGCCCCCTCCCGACGACGATCGAGGCGACGCGGCGGCACCATCCATGGATACTCAAGAGTACGTCGCCACCGCCGACCGCGATTCTTGCGCGCCGCATCTCTCTCTCCCTCTCTCTCTCTCTCCTCTTTTTCCTCCCTTTTCGGGATTTCGATTCTCATCGCCCTGGGTAATTCCGGTCCCCTGCAGGTACCTGGCCCTGCAGCAGGGGAGCTCCTCCTCGTGCCGGACCGCCGCGCAGCAGCAGAAGCGCCAGCGATGCCAGGTCACTCTCACTCCTGCCTGCCCCCTGTTTTGCTTCTTGCCCTCTTTGTTTTGGTGGCCGGATCGTTCCCCTCCCCACCCCCTCCCCAGTTGATTGATTGTCGTTGGCTTGGCTGGATACCGTTCGTCCGCAATCCCGATTAGGGTTTGGGTTTTTTTTGGTGGTGGTGGGGATACAATCTAGTAGGCGCCTCGAGTGTCCTTCCCGAGGCTGAATTGCTTGCCGCCATGTTACGGTTAGGGTTTGATCGTCCAGTATCTAGCCTTTATTGGGTTGATTGCTGCAATGCTACCCATAATCGGCTTGATTGCTGCAATTTTTTATATATTATAGCGTCAGTGATATACCATTATCAGCTGTGAAGCATTTACATCCCAACGTGCTAAGAAAAAGAGTGCTGGTTTTAGTCATCTTCACATCTGTGCTAAGTCAGAAAGCTTCCGTATCCAGCTTTTTTTTTAATTTTATAGAAGACTGGAAATTAACTCACACATTGACATTCAGATTTTTTATTATTTTACAGAAGGCTGGAAATCAATTCACAAATTAATATTCAGATTTTTATTATTATTTTACAGAAGGCTAGGAATTAATTCATACAGTTGTTTTATTGCATTGTTTGTGCTAACCCACTGTATGAGTTACAGGGTTCTTCCAGTGACCAAGCCGGATCCAGCACAAGCAATTCCATGCAATTTTTGAAACCAGAACCACAACAACTTGACCCTGGAGAAATCGAAGAAGAAGAAGAAGAAGAAGATTACTACATGGAGGATGATTGTGATGATGACGATGGCTATGATGAAGACGAATATGAGTTCGACGAAGCTGACTTTAACCAGCACCTTGCTGATAAATTTGATGTTATGGATCTGCCTCCAGGCGTGGAGGCTACTGTACCATGGCTGCAGAAAATTGCACCCAAGGAAGAAGAAGAAGATGGACCTTCTGATGTAAATATTGCAGATGAGAATACAAAGAAATTTAACCAGTTCAAGCAGTTTGATACTGTCCAAAATTTCTCTGATCATCACTTTGCTCAACACTCGCATGGAGAGGTAACCTATTGAATCAGCTAATCTTATTTTTTTTTTGCTTCGTTTGGACACTTACAAACCTTCGTACCTTCTTGTATACAATATTTTCAGTCAAGCAGAGCATGGTCAAAGAGAATTCAACATGACTGGAAACTTTTGGAGAAGGATCTACCAGGTTAGATATCAGCAAAACAGTGAACTTTCTTTCTTGAGTGGCCCCTCTCTCTCTCTCTCTTTTTTAGGATTTCGTTTTTTCTAATACTTTTCTTCTATACAGTATCTATATATGTACGGGTTGCTGAAGATAGAATGGACCTTCTTAGGGCTGCAATTGTTGGACCGAAAGGAACACCCTACCATGACGGGCTCTTCTTCTTTGATGTTCACTTTCCCACTTCTTATCCTTCTGGCCCTCCGGTATGTACTGACGGCTTTTTTTTCTAGTTTATGATAGTGTACACATTTTTATTGTAATTTCTGTCATGGATGATTTTGCAGTTGGTACATTACCACTCCGGAGGACTTCGGATTAATCCCAACTTATATAATTGTGGGAAAGTTTGCCTTAGCCTACTTGGTACCTGGTCAGGTCATGGTTGTGAGAAATGGAATCCGGTTCACTCAACTATGCTACAAGTTCTCGTCTCCATTCAAGCTCTGATTTTGAACGAGAAGCCATATTTCAATGAGCCAGGATTCGAGGCCAGTGCCAACACCCTCCATGGACAAACGAGAGCTACGGATTATAATGACAACACCTTTCTGCTCTCATGCAGGACAATGCTATACTCACTTCGGAGGCCTCCAGAGGTAAATTTACTCTTGCAGCAAAACTGAAGAGAAGTTTCTATTGTTGCTTCTTTAAGCACTGACCATCCTCTGCTTGTGGCTTCTTGCAGCACTTTGCAGACCTTGTTGCTGGGCACTTCCGAGTACACGGGCACACCATCCTCGCCGCATGCAAATATTACATGGAGGGCAATGCTGTTGGATCAGTAGTCCCTGAGGATAAAGAAGAATCGGACGGTGACACAGGAGCATCCAGTAGTAGCGACGCACAGAAGCCAGTATCTAGCTTCGAAAATCTTCTTTCGAAGCGTGGTTCGTTTAGCGCAGGTTTGAAGACGCTGTACGAAGATCTGCTAATGGAGTTCAATGTGAAGGGTGCTGACACCAGGAAGTTCCTTGCTGAGAAGTTAAAGAGAAACCTACCTGCAGCCTGAGAAGAACGCAAGGCTGATCTCCAGGTAGAGGTAGTTCCTAAGCGGGAGAAGACGGATTTAAGATTCTCCCGCACTGCCAGTAGTGACTAGAAAATCAAGATGCTAGTTTCTGTAGATAGCCCTGGGTAATTAATTCCTAGGAGTTGGACCTGCTAACTATAAAGGTGCGTGTCGTGCAGTGCCCTATATTCTCTCTGGTGAACACTAAGCGAGCTGCTAACTATGCGAGCTGCATTTGGACCTCATCATATAAGTATTACTCCCTTTGTTGTGAAATAAATGACGTTTAGTACATAAAATCTAGTTCATTTGAACTAAATTAGCTGTCCTAAACGTCATTTATTTCATAACCGAGGGAGTACTATTGGTTTTGCTCACTCCCTTGTAAAAATGTACGCTCACTCCCTCGTAAAAAATATACTCTCTCTATTCTAAAATAAATGACGTTTAGGACAAAATAACCTAGTTTATTTTGAACTAAATTAGCTATATTAAACGTTATCTATGAACACAGGGAGTAAAAGTTGGCGGCCAGAAACAGTGCTGCTCCTCCGAAGAGAGAGCTCGTACATGGCAGGCATTTGACAGAAAACACGCATGCTGTTCAGTTCAGGCATGGTGCAGAAGAAACTTGCACCACAGTTACGCTCTCAATGCAACTAGCTGTAATAAATTAACACACCACTGAACTCACTTCTATACCACAGTAAACCATCTTGGATGGATCTGCAATCCAATCACACTATGGTCCATCAATCTATCTGTATAGTATCTACCTCGACACCCAAGTATTGAAAAACCCTGCGTGATCAAATTAAAGTTGAACGCAACCCTGTCCCTGTGAATGAAGATGCAGTTGGCGTCACTGCTCAATGTCAATGCAGGCAGCTTGAGATGATCACCACCACCACCACCTTCACCGCACCCCCACCAGCTGACTGGGGACGCGTCGTGTACTCTCCAATCCGCCGTTTCCACCGGTCCGCCTGCATGACGCAGCTGCGGCAATGAGCAGGAGGCCGTCCGCCGCGTCGCGCTCGCGGTCCGTCCAGCAACCGCGGTCGGCGTCCGGGCAGGGGCAGTGCAGCACGGCCATGCCGAGCCCGCCCTCGCCGTGCCTGTCGAGGCGCGCCTGCCAGGCGGACGGGCGGAAGGCGAGCAGCTCCACGGCGTCCCCGTCGCGCATGTCGTGGCGCGACAGGTAGAGCGTCCAGTGCCCCCGGAGGAGGAAGGTCCGGGCGGAGGGGTCGCGGCGCAGGGTCATGCGGTAGGCGCGGCCGAGGCGGTCGAACGCCGGCACGGGCAGGCCGGGGCCGAACGCGAGGCGGCGCTCGGCCGCCGTGAGCATGCCCAGCAGCGGCGAGGCGCGCACCAGCCGCTCCGGGAGGACGAGGCGCGCCATGTCGCGATTGCGGTCGGAGACGGTGAGGAGCTTGGTGAGCACCAGCGCTGGCCGCGTGATGCGGAGGCGGAGCAGCTCCGCGCGCAGGCCGTCCTCCTGCTCCCCCCGCCGCCGGTCCCCGCCCGACCCTCCGCTGCTGGCCATCTCCTGGATCGCCCACGCCGCCGCGTACGGGTGGTACCGCACGATCCTCTTCTTGAGCGGGAGAAGCTCGGCCGGAACGCCGGCGGCGAGGTCGTCGTGGCAGTCCGGAGGCATCAGGAGGCCGCGGGAGTGGGTCCATGGGGGCGGCAATGGCGGGAGAGGGGAGCGGAAGAGTGGATGGGAGGAGAGGGGTGGAGGCGGCGGTGGTGGGGTTTTGCTTGGCGGCGAAGTTGGTGAGGGCGACAAGGCCAAGGGATGTCTCATGGCAGCAGGCCCCATTCGAATGCGATCGCCTTTGCCTCCTCTCCTCTCGGGACCTCTTCTCTATTCTGCTGCTGCTGCTGCTGCGTCAGGGAGAGGAGAGAAGAAGATGCGAGGAGTGCCGTGTCGAATGCTGCTGTTGTGTGATGTGCTGTGCCAGTGCCACTCTCATATACTACGTATTGCTGCAAACCTCAATGTCCCCATTTGATCATGATTAAAAATCGTATTGGTTCTTGAGTTCACCATCTGATCATTGTGCAACAGCTATTCTGATACATATTTCTGAGCATTTCCGCTTCAACCCAAGCTTCAGCAGAACACATGCTTTGAGCAGCCATTGCCACAGTACGTGGCTAAAACAATACAACATATGACTGAATGTGTTTCTGCATCGTACAAGACATTCAGAGTTACAAGAAGGGCCAACAGGCCTGTGCTGTCTGATCTGTACACAAACAAAATGGAAAGAGAGATATACAGGCTTAGCTTGAGACACGGTTAAAGATCTTCTCCAAAGTCAAGAACGCCTCCAGAATCTCACATAGTCTCGTCACAAAGCACCGGATACGCCCTTTTAATTCGAATTTCTGAGCGCGAGATGGAATGCCTCCGAGAAGAAAACGGGACGTTGACTCGACTAGCAGATGAGATGATGATAGGGGAAACGTGTACCCACCTCGGGGCTCTGGCGTCGTAATCGAAGCTCCACCCACGGTAGGAAGAGGAGGATGATCTCGGCAAAGCCGGCGGCGTCAGAGGAGGAGGAGGAGGAGCCAGGTTGAGGAAGGTGACGGGCTCGCTAAGCTAGGTTGTGAGAGACCCAGCATCATTACGCAGCTGGGCTCAATCAGTGATGTTCAGCCCAGAAAGTTCAGGACGAAGCCCAGAGGAGGAGAAGCCAATCACTGATGCTCCAAGCCCAGATCCTTTGTACAGTATAAAACAAAAACGAATCTAGATTCCCCTGACGTGAATCTTCTCGCATTAGTTACGCCACAGCTGGTACACTTGCCAAATCAAATCAAATGGTAAGGTTAACCGATGAAAGTCAAACGTATGCAAAAATCTATAGTTTGCAAGTGCACAGTACTGTACTCGTGCATGATTCAGAGTTGACAGTAACAAAAAAAAACACAAGTGAACACCAAGTTTGTGTTTCTGAGAAGAGGACGTTGAAAAATGGATCCCATCTTTAATGAGCCTGATGCTGAGCCTACACCAAACATCTCCACTTGATGGGTTCCACGACTGCACCTCGCGTGAGTCTTGTTCACTTCTTATTTCCTCGAGGGGAAGACACACCAACTAACAGATCGTTTTCAACAGTGTTTCATTACAGGAAAAAACTGCTTAATTATATGCAAATATATATAGTCCTCTTCAGTACAGTATTATATATTTTAGAATGATAATTGTTGGTATCGGAAAGGAGATGTTACCTATTGATTTACTTGTGATGCATACGTGTGGGTGAGCTGAGCCAGCAGCTAGCCCATGGTTTTGCACAAACCTACAGCTACCTACCTAGGCAGCTCAGCTGGATTTACTCAGCAGCAAGAAAAGAAACACATCACGGAAGCAGCAGCTGGCATTGGATGATTGAGATACGTGTGCTGGCAACATGTTGATTGGTGCATGTAAGTAGAGAGGATTGAGATCACGTCGTTTTCAAGCATATATAATTCCTGTGATGCCACTGATTGATTATTTCAATTTGGCATTTTCGATGATGATGACCATCCTCCCTCCCTACGGACTTTCTAAGTTTCGTGCCACGTTTTGGCACACCACCTCCTCACTTGCTTGTACCAACTTCTCATCTCGTACGTGTGCTTATCTTCTGAAGAGAAGAGAAAAAAAAACAAGCAAGAAAGATACATATATATACACAAGTTTCTTAAATTAATCAATACAAACTTACAGATGTTTTAATAGCATGTATGCATCCCCAAATCAAAACAAGAAAAAAAAGCCCCAACGTTACAAATTTACACAAGACGTACGAGCTGGTGAAAGAGAAAGAATAACAAATGTTCATGCATCCACGTACCCATGCATGCATGCATGCACCAAGGTTTGCTTGCATGGCGAGTGTGCATATATCGTACTTAATTTGTGCATCATCTACGCTGTTTGTTCACAAGAGGAGAGAGAGAGTGATTGAACTCCACGGTAACGTCGACGTCGTCAACAAATAATTTACCATGGTCTTCACATGCTGATGATCATTTCTTCTCCTCCTCCGCAGCTGGCGCCGCCGCAGCAGCTTCGGCGGGCTTCTTCTCCTCCGCTTCCTTCTTCTCCTCTACCACCTCCTCAGCCGCGGCAGCTGCAGGCTCTGCAGACGCTGCCGGCGCCGCCGCCGCCTCAGCCTCAGCCTCTTCCTTCTTCTTCTTCTTCTCCTCCTCCTCCTCCTCCTCCTCTACAGGGACTTCCCGTGGGGTGGCTTCGTCAGCTGCCGCGGCCTTGGGCTCCTCCTTGGGGATGAACGGCGCAACCTTGCCCAAGATGAAGGCGATCGCCGGGGAGAGGGGCGTGGTGCCGGACTTGGCCACCGCCTCGCTCACCAGCTTGGCCCCAGGGAATTCTGCGCGTGGACCAGCGACAAGTTTAATCAGGATTATCCTAGCTCTTTTCCTTAATTATTTATATGAGTATGAACCAGAAACAGCAGCTAGCTAGCAGCTGGTTGTCATGATGTGTTGGATCGATTAAACTAGCTATTAGAACAGCTGTGCCAGGCTTGTTGTGTTGTGTTCAAAGAAACAGAGTGTCGTTGTTGGTCGTTGAGAAGATTCCTATATATGCAGTTCAGTAGTTCCACAGTGCAGAAATTAATTACCGATCTTTGCCAGTTCGTCAAGGAACTTGGTGACAGCAGCTGAGTTCTTCTTGGTGACCTTGACTGGTTTCTTGTCCTTGAACAGAGCCTGAAATCGGCATGCATGGATGCATGTTTATCTATTTAATTACTTATCTCTGAAGGCTGAATCAAACGAAGAGAAAGAGAAAAGACACTGATCGATGCATGAATTGAAAGCGGTGTGGTGGTCTTACCTTAACCTCAGGAGGAGATCCTTGATAAGCCTCCACGACCTTGGGCTCCAGCTCCGTCTTCTTGTCCTCGATCTCCTTGCCAATTTCCTCCTGCATGCACGTACGACCAGCAGAGCAGATCAGCTAGCCCGATTGGTAAGTACTACTCGTAAACCCAAAAGAGGAACGAATCGAAGAGAGCAGCATGCGTGGATCGTAAGTGTACCTTGTTGAAGGATTTCAAGAAGTCAACGGCGGCGGCCTTCTTGCCATCCTTGTCGAAGATCTTGGTGAGCCCAGGCAGAACCTTGGTCTTCCAGATGCTCGCCATCTTGCTCTGCTCGATCGGCCGGGCCAACACGCAAATACGCAGGAGCAGAGCAGCGATCGATGGACGACGGGAGCCACGAGAGCGATATATAATGAATGGGCTGGCTCCTAGATAGAGAGTCACCATGAAATGACAGGCCTGCCCTGCACAAGGTGGCAAGGTTGAGCTGCAGAGCCAAGGGCATAGGTCGTCGTGGAGCCTTGCAACCTGCGCTGGATTAGGGATCCTCTGCTCCGTCCGCATTTTTGCTGTCACCCTCCTTAATTATGATTCCGTTTGAGCCAGCCAGGTAGCAAGACCAGAAGATTTCAAAGTCAAGTTACTTGTTACGGATGAACACTCCACCGGGAGCTCACATCAGTTACGTATTTGTTGGCGTTTTAGGATAACTATGGAGCATTTTAAAATTACTGATTGCGTCTGCCACTTTGCTGCCCACGCTGTTCCTAAACAGACCCTCCTACACCTGCAGATTTTCAAATAGGATGCAATACCAGGTAAGTGCCCATTCAGAACGAAATAGGATGCAATCACATACAGTACTTACAGAGCTTATCAAACCTTATCAATCATACATGTTCAGAGCTTACAGGGGCACACTAAATTCTAACTCGAAAAAGAAAAAGAGTAAAAAATTGTAATGGATTTAAAGCGAGAACGTGTTCTTCTTCTCTAGAGTAATGGAAATGCAGTCAAGATTTTCTGGAACATCCAGGGCCACTTATTTATTTATTTTTGAGGCAATTCAGGGCTAGCTATTAGTTGTCACAGCAGCTACAAGATCGTACATCTTTGTCGACGCTAGACGAAGCTGGCACGATCATGGCGTCGATCGATACGGCTTTCCCTTAATATTAACTAATATAGTCTAGACTTAATTGCACCACACGTAGGTGTGCACATCTAAACAGCTGTATGCTTTGGCTCCATCATGGCATTGTTTGAGCCTGACCTGAGCTGGCACGTACTGGTAACCAGGTATATAATTTGAATTGAGAAGGACATCGCCCAAATTTTTCGCACTCTCAAGTGATATATGTCCAGATACATTGATCCTCCTTGTTTCATGTGCTGCTGCTACACCTGTTCTATCAGGTTGCTTACAAACACACCAGCGGCTTTTCATTGTTTTGTCAGTGGCTACATGTTCTTTGGTGTCACAGATTGAAATTATCATTTTATACTATTCAATACAATCTGAACATAGCATTTCTCATATGCAAATAATTGAGTACATATGGAGTTATATAGTTTATACTCCCCCTGTTTCATATTATTTGACGTTGATTAGTTTAAAATTAAACTAAAAAGTGTCAAATATTTCAAAACGGAGGGAGTACCCAAATTTTGTTGACTGCCTGCAGTCTCCAAAGTACAAAGCCTGAACCTTTTTTGCTGCAAGCGGAGTAAGTATGATTCACTTACCTGTCATGTTCATTTGACTAAAAACAGTAAACAACTTGAACTAGTAACTCAGAGAAATAACAAAGGAATGCAGTAAACATCCTGACATAACCTGACCAGTTGCAGGAAGATAGAGTACTTGCAGTTCCAAACATCAATAATCCCTAGAATCTCTACTCAAACTGAATCTCTAACGAACAAAAAGAAATACAAAAAAAATGCTAAGCATAACTTCCTCATGAACTTAATGATGGAAGATGTAACTTCGGCAATGCATCAATAATGTATTCAAGCACATGAGACAAGGTAAAACTTTCAGAACTTATTCCACTCAGGGTTAAATCTGGTGCTCTTATTATCTGACTAACAGTGCAACAACACTTCACATACAACAAACATGGGTGTCACCTAACTCGGACGCCATGCTTTGAAGCATTGTGAGACAAGAATTTGCATTACAAACGAGATGTTATGCTTTGCGGCAGCAGGACTCCAATTTACATGCGCCTGAATACATGGGTCTAAACACAGGACGAAAACAGCAGGAGAAAATGGGGAACACATCAATGCTCTAACATGGCCACAAGCTACTCTAAATCATCAATCTACGATCTACACTCTTCTAGCCACCTGAAACAATAGGTGTCCAGTCCAACTGGGCATTTGAGCCACATGAGGAATACGAACGACTCAATAAGCAGCTGTAACAACCGCTGGGCTTCTTCTAGTCTAGAATGACACATCCCTGAAGAATTCAATAGGAATCGATGGTGGGCATTGCTTCTTTGCAACATTCTTGTACTAAAGAAGGGGAAACCAATGTTATTAGTATTAGTAGCATTGAATTTAACTGAAGAAATGGGGAACCAATATCTAGTTACCTTATGTTGACTGTACTTCTCCCTGATTGCATGAAGGTTACTTCCAGGACCGACACTGAAAAGGCGGTGCAGTGCCTTTACACAGTCGCATAATTCTGACGGCTTGTACTGCGTGTAATGAGCAAGGGTGGAATTCTGCTCTCAGTTTGCAAAGATAAGTACATGTTAGCTCATGCAGGCATCTGATCTAGCACCTACTACGGAAATATACGCAAACAGAAACGCAGTGGTGCCACCTACCCAAGGACGCTTTGCTGGCCGGAGTATAAATTTCGCCAAGAAGGTAGCCGAGGCAGCTATTAGTGAAGGAGGGTAAGATAGTAGATTGTACTCCAGCAGTGATAGTTCAGATACATAATTGGCTAGGAACTCTAGATGCAAAGCTGGATCCTGTGCAATGAGAAGCCATAAAAGTACAATGCAATAGCATATCTAACTTACTATGGAATTGGACTTGGTAAGAAAAAACTCATTAAAGAACAGTACCTCATCACATACTTGTGCAGCACGAACAAATCTTCTGTTTTAAGAAAGGAAAATTAGTGATGTTCTATTGGCATTAGCACAATACAACTTTAATAAGATGAAAGAGAGGAGATCAGACCTCAAAAAGCATTTTGCTGTAGGTGCACTCATTTCAAACTTCAGGTAATTGAGAACAGAAGCTTCCATTTCTAAAACCTGTTCATGTACAAGTTAGAATGATGGTGACAAACAAGAGACAATTGAATACACTAAAATCAAGGAACAGTAAGCAGTTTTGTGTCACAGACCTCATCTCTGAAGTATGTGTTGTCAGTTATGTAGCAGAACTCTTCTACTTGGGGTGCACATATCTCCTCATATTTTCTGAATTTGATGTTTTCAAAAAAGAAATGTCAAATCAATATGCCAAATGTCAACAGCGAAGAACTGTCAGGAAAAGAATATGAGGACTAGCTGAATCTTACGCGGCTATAAGCATACAAGCAACACCGAGTAATTGCAGCCTTTGGCGGTTGATCTCGTTGCCAGAAAGATAGCGGTCAATGTAGTTAACTGTCAGATATAGTGTATCAGGAACTAAACAATATTCTTCAGCAACCTGCACAGCAGAAAAGTGTTAGGAGTCACACAAGATTGATCATGTGGATTTTAATTAAGTTTATTCCATATTTCAGAAAAGCTTACTTCCACAAGCCAGTCTATCAAAATAGCCCTCATGCTTGGGTTGACATCCTTTTGGATCGTTTCCATAAAATTGGACGATGGCATTCTCCTGGTCTGCTAGAAAGAAAAAAAAATTATTAACAACTTGCATATAGCAAGGAAAGAAGCAGATATTCAAAGATTCTATAAAGTGTGTGTAGATCGAGTATAGCACAAATTGAAGAAGTTATTATCAGTAACATATTTAGCCATTCATTTGATTCAATTTAGTCCATGGCTCCATGCACCAATAAAATAACTTTAAAATACAATCAGGAATCTTTGACAGTGGACAATAATCTACCCAAACAATAATAAAACATTCAGGCTTGCTCATTTGATGCCATCAATGCACTGTTTGTTTAGTTTAACAAATGTAATCTACCCTGTTCGAACGGAAGCTCCTTTTAGTTTCATCCAATAAACTACTCGATATCATAATAGCAAGAAAATTATTTCATGTCTAGTGTTACATCCATAGAGAAGAGAGTGTCACCTCAGCCTCTCGCAAATGCATGTAGATATCAGAAGCAAGAGTAGCACACAACTGTGGATTCTCGGAGTCCTTGTCGACATTGCAAATGCGATCAACTTCCATTGGGACAGGCTCATTCTTCGTCCATTTATTTTCTGCAAAATAAAGCATGCCACACATACATAAATCAACAACAAATCGACAAGCAAAGAAGCTAGCACTGAATCACCATTGTTGATGTACTCAAAGTCTGGACTTCTCATGGAGTCACAAGTTGATATTGTCTCATCAATGGAAGCCGAATCTCCATAGCGTCCAGGAGACACAAAGTTGCTGCAGGCTGCAAGGGCAGGCACGGCATTGGGCACATGGAAAGTGGTAAACGCTTCAGGAGGAGGAACATTGTGCTTTTGCATCGTGCTGTCATGGCGAGATTTGGCTGGAGAGGGCTTGGTTGAAACCGATTTCACAGCAGAACCCCGGGTGGGGCTCACATAGAGAGCACTTCCCAAAGATCCCTTCTTAATAGGTGCACCTGAAGTAGCTGAGTTCAACTTCTGCACGAGAATTGAGCAAAATGAATAAGTGGATTGAAACGTGTAAAGTCGATACCCCTCTAATTACGTGAAAAAAACACTAATAAGTACAGAATATTATACCGCAGGAGAAGATTCCAAAGCAAACAAAGACAGAAGGTTGCTACACTGCGAGAACCAAGGAACTTTCATTTGAAAATGCTGATAAGTTTTGGACGACGACCGTCACGTGCAGTTTAACCTCTTGACCATCAGTAGAAACCGAGATTTCAACCAAGAAAAAGTACAAGTCCACAAGACGTAGCATTGAAACAATGCAAAGACAAAGAAATAAATCGTACTCAGTCCGTCCCAAGAATCATCAAGAAAGCCATGCCGATTCTCCCGAGAACAAACAAGAACCGTCAGGAAAGATATGCCTGGTTTTTTCCATATCAAACAAGAATCATCAAGAAAGATAATCCCTTGAATTCCCCACTCATTGGACGATCCCTGTTGGTCTGAGCCGTACGTACCGTGGAGCCGGGCGGGGCCCCGACCTTGGCCCTCCCCGCTCCCGCGGTGACGACGTTGGTGATGTTGCCGAGCGCGACGCGCTTCTTGGCCCTCCCCGCTCCCGCGGCGACGGCGTTGGCGGTGCTGCCGATTGCGACGCGCTTGCTGGCCTGCGCGGCCCCAGAGCCCGCCGCCTTGTGTCCCCCGGCGCTCTGCGCCATCGCAGGGCGCTTGGCGGTGGCAGTGGCCGATGAGGAGCGGCGGGAGGCAGCATTGGTCGACATTGTGGCGGCCGGGCCACCACCCTTCTAGGGTTTGGGGGCGGTGGGGAGCGGAGAGGGGAGGATTGCTTCACGACGGCGAAGGCCCAAGGGGGGAGGGGTGGCTATTTTAGGGAAAGGCCCCTCTACTTTTCAATTGTTTCCTACTACGGTCACTAGGCCGTTGAGTCACACTGTCGTGTAGTAATGTTGGTTTGAAATTTAAACTGGTTCAATTATTTGCACCAAACGTAATGCATTGGTTCAGATCGAGCATACGCGAATATTGACATCGAATGGGATGAACTATTCAAACCCACAAACATGACTCGACTCAGAAGGTAGATTGCCACAGAATAAGGCTACCTTCACCAGAAATAGCTACTAGCATTCACCTCGAATTTCATGTGCAGGGCTTCACCAAAAAAACTAGTAGCAGTGTATATAACCTGTCTGGATTACGATCTGCTAAACAGTTTCACTCTTCAGTTAGGAAGGTGTCCTGACGAAGAATTCTAGCTAGCAGGCACGATCTCATCTGCACATGATGCCTCTCTTTCCAGCTCCAGTACGCGAGTCTTGTTTGCAGCAAACGCTCCCCTGAGCTGCTCAGTACAGATCGCCAGTGACTTCGTGAAGTCTGCAAAGCACTTGTCACATGCGTATTTGGTGCCATTCCCGGCAGACGACCCAACGACTGTGCCCGACATGTAAGCACCACATGCTTCCAGAATGACAGGCCCACGTTCGCAGAAGTGGCGTGCAACAAGAGTCTCAAAATGCTGCATGAATGAGAGTGCGTAAGAACAGAGTAAGGGCGTACCAGGAGCTGAATATGCAGTTATTTTATTTTATTTTTGGATAGAGCAAAGACTAGCTGACAACAATGGAGATGAAGGATTTATGTAGTCGCACGCTACCTTTGGAGGGCACCTCATTGAATATATCATTGTCTTGCAGGATAGTATAAAGGCCGTCTGATTGTAAGCCAAGGAGTTCTTTTCGCCAACTGCTGTTTTAGCCGAATTTTTGTTTCCTGGCTCGTTATAGTATGGCTTATCATTCAACACAAGGCCCTGGATGGAGACCAAAACCTGCAGCAAGGTGGAGTTTGACTTGGCCCACTTCTCGCATCCATTACCCCACCAGGTATTCAAAAGGCTGAGGCAAACTTTCCCACTCTCATACAGGTTTGGATTCAACCGAAGTCCACCAGAGTGGTAATGAACTTTCTGCAAACATCAGATATATTTTCTTAGAAAAAAAAGGGTTCTTGATGGGAATGTCAGCAGAAATATAAGGGAAAGCTGGTATGAAGCAGTAACATACTGGTGGGCATTTTGGGTAGTCACAAGGAAAACGGACATCAAAGAAGAACAATCCATCATGATATGGAGTTCCAGCTGGCCCAACTATAGCAGCCCTAAGCAGATCAATCCGCTCCTCGTAAACTCTGACATATATAGATTCTGCATAGTAAACCAAAGCGATTCAAGTTATTAGCCACAAGAAAGGCATGGACTGGTTTCAGGTGCAAATTCAACCGTTTAGAATTAAGGACGCCAGATACAAGTGTCAATGATACGACATGCATGATATGCCCCAGTGCACATCAGAAGCAAATCGTTTCCATTTGCTCATTTGTTTACTAATACAAATAGTTACGTCAGGACAAGACCGCTATGCTAGCATGATAAGGTTATTGTAGAAAAGATTGGTTTCAGTGTCTCCTTGGCATTCTTTGTATCCTTTGGCTGGATGGCTACAATAAGATATGAAATGTACCACGTTTGTTTGGTGACAACAAGAACTGAACTACTCAGAGTTCAAGCGGTGATAGTTTGATGAGTATAAGCACACACTACTATCAAACAGAAGTATGCACTGACCAGGGAGATTTTTCTGTAGAAGATTCCATTCACTCTGAACTGCCTTCACCCATTCTTTGGTGGTCTGATCACACATTTTGAGTTTCAAAACTTACAATTGGATATACCAGCAGAAACAAAGATCATGAAACGACATGCTTACCTTCCTTGGCGAACTACTTGCATAGTGATGATCAGAGAAATCTTGAACAACATCAAACTGGAGAAATGGCCCATAATCATTACTCTCGATTCCATGATCTGTCCTTGCTGTTGATGATATCATACTTGAGCATGCAGGTTCATGCCTTTGCACCCATTGCAAAGCACCAGTCCCACTTGAACAGGGATCCAAATGACTCTTTTTTGAAGCTGCGGCGGTCACGGTGGAGTGTGGTGTAGAAGCTGAAATCCAGGGGGTACGTCAATGAATAAAGTGTAATGTCGCTATGATATAACAGGATGTCACAATTCCTAGATTCTACAGTAAGACCTGTTTTATCAGTTTGAGACTTTGCTGGCCTCTGCACTACCCACAAGAATTAACAAAGGGAAAACATATGCACCACCAATAGGGAAAAAAAATGCAGTTTCAGATCATATCTGGTGCTATTTGGTGGTAGGGATGAGTAATCAGGACGGATAATGATAAAGAAAGAAAATTAACATTTGGGCATCAAGGTCACTTTGCCAAAAATGGATCAATTGATTTGCCTGCACAAACAGGTTATTCATTTATTAGAATAACATTTATAGATGTCACATTTTACTGTCCTGGTGAATGTATATTGTGCACACAACATCTTGGTATTGTTGGATCGTACTACCCTCGGAATCCAGAAAGAGGCGTTGTTCCTCAATCTCTTTTCACAGTTGTGTTAGTACATAAACATGGTGTCTCTAAACTTATTTATATGCAACTCTACTTCTAAAGTTATTGAAGCCACTATAACCCGTGCTCCATTAGAATATAGAACCAGAAAGCATTGTACCTTCCTTCTCGGAATCCTTGTTCTTGAAACAGAAGAGCCGGAGCAGCAGCTTGTTGAGAGCCATGAGACCGTTTCTCGTCTCCTTTTGTCGTTCGATCAGGGCACCTGTGAAACATGAGACGCCCATTGTGTTGTGATCAACAGGTAGAAAGGCTGGGCATTTTGTGGAACAAGACAAGAATGAAGGTAAAGAGCGTGCAGGAACGTTTAAGAAGAAGTGAACCAAAAGAAAAAAGAAGAAGAAGAAGAGAGATTAAAGAAACGATCTTGTTGGAGAATACCGACGGGGCAAGTATCTCCCTTTTTTCTTTCGAGTTCGAGTAGCATGTTTGTGTTCTTTGAAGAATGGAAGCTATAGGCCCCGCTTGTCGGCGACCGAGGAAACCGGAGCGTGACACTCCGATTCCAATCAGCGCGTGAGTGACGACGCTACGGTGGGTCTGCTGGGAGGGACCACTGGGAACGAGACAGCAGCGCCCAAGAACAAGAACAGACCCGGCCCCCCAAAAGAAAAGAGAACTGGAAGCGTCACCGTCCAGGAGCAGGAGCAGGAGCAGGAGCAGGAGCGGCGCGCATCACGATCAAGAAGAGAGGAAAAAAAAAACGAAACTTGCATGGTTCCCATCAAGGAATGAAAGCCCCGCCGGCCATTAACAGAAACAGTCGGGGCCGCCGGTCAAGAAGAAGAAATCGAACCCCCCTAGCGTGGCAGCATTAACACAATCGCAACGAGAAGGAAGCCGATCGTCGAGGAAAGGGGATACTGCAGGCAGCAATTAAAGAGAGATGGAGAAGAAGGGAGTTGAAGTGGTCGGGAAAGCGCAGTCGCGTCACCTGGTGGAGGAGAGGAGGATTGGATTGAAGAAGAAGAAGAAGAAGAAGAAGAAGAAGAGGAGGAGGAGAAGGGTTTATTTAGGAGGCAGGGTGAGGGAGCGGGCCAAGGAAAGGAAAGTAAAGGAAAGGACACATGTCGAGGTGGTGGTTGCGTGCCATGCCAGGGCGGAAAAAACCAACAAAAAAATAAATAAAGCAGAGGGCTGCTGCATGTTCATGTCAAGGGCGTCTGGAGTCGTGGAGATAAGGAAAAAAAGAAGTGCATTTGGAAGAAAAAAACGTGTTCTCGGCCGGGGCAAAGGAACACATGGAACTATAGATCTGATTGGATGCAGGATCGCAAGAGGATGGCATGGAATACGATTGACGGACGAGCAGGGGATCCTTCTGTTCATGCTAATAAGATAAGACCCATTGCTCTTGCCAAGTTCCGAGAGAGAGAGAGAAAAAAAAAAGAAGACCGAGCTCACCTTGGTGCTTTGGCGAATGGCAACGCCGCCCCGCGTGAGGTGTCGCGGCGCGCTGGTGGCGGTGTCCGTCCTTGGCGTGGTGCTCGCCGTCGGCCTGGGCGTCTCCGTGTTCATGCACTTCAAGTCCGGGGAGGGTCGTCGTGGTGATGAACCACCGATCGTGAGCGGTGGCCGGAGATGGGTTCGTGACGCAGGACAACCGGTCGGGGCCGCCGGAGAAGGAGCGGGCCGTGACGTACCGTCGCGCCATCCTAGGGTCGTCGGCAACGCAACGCCGCCGCGGAACTGCCGGGGCCGAGGAACGCCAGCACCATCTGTGAGCGTTTATCCTTTGATAATAAATCATACGTAGAATCAATCGTTTGCGTCGTGTAAAGTTTGACTAATGAGAATGAAATCAAGCTTCAGGTTGTCCGCCATTGCTGAGGGCGCTGGTGGGTACGTACGTCTTGACACGAATATATATTTGTCTCGATCTGGCAAGGCCAACAGGCTTCCGTTGTAGTCTAGCTGGTTAGGATACTCGGCTCTCACCCGAGAGACCCGGGTTCGAGTCCCGGCAACGGAAAATTTTTTCTTTTTTTTGCAATTTTTTTTCTGGTTCGACAACCAGACGAAGAAGAGGCGAGCCGTTCTTCTTTTTCTTTTTCTTTGGCCTGCCTGCCTTATTGACACAAAGAAGACCAAAGGCTAGTGCTTTCCTCTACCTTTCTCTTTTATTTATCCAAAGAGAAAAAAAAAGAGCAGAGCAAAGCACCAGCCCTTGGTGTTTCCTGGTCGTCCGCCATTGCTGCTCCCCTTTACTGGTTTCGTGTCGACGAAGGAAGAAGCATCAGCACATGCCACCCACCACCATCGGCGGCGTCAGTCATGGATGATTTCATACATAACAAAGCGGCGGGGGCGTCCACACACACAACAGAGCACCGTCTCTCACTGACGCACCAGTAAGTGTTAAGTGACTATGCACCAGCCCCGCGACGCTCGCTCACCGGCGGCGGACCGTCCGTTGCCCAGGCCGCCGGCCGCGGCACCAGCGCCGGAGAGCCCCTTGCCGAGGCCGCCTTATTATCACTACCCGGACCGCGCGCCCCCGCGTTCATCCCCTCTGGCGTCCTGCCTGGCGGCCACGGCCTTCCTCCTGCTGTCCGCGGGCGGTGCCGCCGCGGCGCTCTTCCTGCTCTTCCGCCCGCGCCCGCCGGACATCGCCGTGGCGGCGGTGCGCCTGCCGGCCTTCGCGGCCGCCAACGGCACCGTAGCCTTCACCTTCCAGCAGACCGCCGTCGTGCGCAACCCCAACCGCTCGCCGCTCTCCCACTTCGACAGCTCACTCCGCGTCGCGTACGCCGGCGGCGAACTCGGACACGTCTACATCCCCGCCGGGCTCATCGACGGGGGGCGCGCCAAGGACATGTCCGCCAGCTTCGACGTCCCGGCCTTCCCCGCCGCCACGTCGTCTCCGCAGCCGCCGCCAGCACCGGTCATGGAGGTGGACTCCTTGCTGCTGGTCAAGGGCAGGGTCACCGTGCTGCGCGTGCTCACGCACCGCGTGCAGGCGGCCAAGGTCTGCCGCGTCGGCGTCTCGCCGATCGACGGCAGGGTGCTCGGATTCCGATGCTGATTGCTCGGATTCTTTCTCTAGTCTAGGTACTGCATGCATCCCGAGATGCTGTTTACTGCGTGTTAGTTAGTTTAAACTAAAGGAAAATAGAGGGAGTAGTAACATGAAATGAAATGCAGTTTCACCATCAAATCACAATTCACAAGCGAAGAAGAAGGAATGAGCAGAGAGCGCAAAGTACAAGTACGGGATGCCATATAGTAAGTACACAATTTCATTTACAGGAGCATCCTCCCTCTACCCTCCCTCCTAACGTTTTTGCTCGCCACCCCTCCCCCACCGGCAACAACAACAACAACAACAACAAAGATTGCACAGCTTTAGCTACAGCGATTGGGTGTCTGAGGCCTGCTGCTCTTTCCAGATCCGGCCGGTGATCCTCAGCTTCAGCTCCTTCCGGTCCCCACCGGAGAAGAAGAGGGCCATGTTCCTCTGGATGATGAGCCCGTCATGGCTGTCCCTCACCTTCCGGTGGC
This sequence comes from Neostapfia colusana, assembly GCA_030760725.1. Classification (NCBI taxonomy): domain Eukaryota; kingdom Viridiplantae; phylum Streptophyta; class Magnoliopsida; order Poales; family Poaceae; genus Neostapfia; species Neostapfia colusana. The sequence continues at coordinate 252,579 of JASWHV010000018.1, read as the reverse complement.
TGTCTCGGACGCTCCTTGGGGTGCCCTCCCATATCATCTTCCTGCCATTGGCGCCCACCTCCAGGCTGTAGCTGTAGTTCTTCGCCTCGTTCTCGTCCCCCATGAAACGGAGAAAAGCCATGTATACTGGCGCCATGCCAAGCTGGAAGGCCTCAAAGTGCAGGCAGAAGTACTGTCCGAAACAGTGAAACACCTACGCAACAACACCGAGTAGATTATTTGTGTGTCAAAACCACATAACGATCGATAATGTTATGCGAATTTATTTTCAAGAAAAAAAAAAGATACTTACTGTCAGCATCCAGGTGGCGTTTTCAACTTCTCGTGGGTTGGACTTGACGTATCTGTGGTTGAATGTGCAGCCGCTATGCATATCAACTTTGTGATCATCCCTCAAATGGGAAACTAGATAGGGGATGTCACCAGCCACGGCACACTCGGAGCCAGCGTACGGGCAACTGTATGGTCTGAAGCTGCACTGCGCTTCGTGTTTTATCTTGCTGTAGTAGGGGAAGATTTCTGGGCACCCTAAACAGCAGTACTTACAGGGGAGCTCAAGCGACTCGGCTACTTTCTCCAGTGCCAGACACCTGATATCACCGAGCTCTTGTCTGCACGTAGGGCACCGATTCTGTACTCTAGATTTGCATGTGGAGCACAAAGTATGCCCGTTTTGACACTGCACAAGCAATTCCAGGGTTAATTAGTCAAGGAAAGGCATGCACTTGTGGAGCTACAAACTAAAAAAAAAAGAAAAGGATTGTTTGATAAGCTCTCAATTCCAGCAGATCTGGCCAGTCATAGCCGCCTGTTTTCTTGATAAATCAAGTTTTTTTTTTCTTTTTCTTTCACAAGCTAGTCAAAATAAATGATCGCAAAAGCCATCTAACGGAGCGTTAATTCAGAAGATCCCAATTTTCTTCTTCTTCTTCATCATCTTCTTTTTTTTTAATTTCTTCTGCCTAGACAATAACACCAACAGTCGTAATTCGGAGTGAGGCAATTAGAGATCCATGAGCTGATTGAGGAAAGCTAAGTCAACAAATTCCGTGCTTGAGGATGTCCAAGTCATCATAAAGGAATCAAGTTGAAGGATCCTGCCCCCCGCTTTTTAGAAACGAAACGAAACGAAACGAATCGGCACGGACCTGGTGAATCGGCGGGAACATGGAGTTGGTGCAGACGGGGCACTCGAGCAGCTCGTGCACGGCGCCGGAGCTGCTGCCCTTGGGGTACGGTCGGGGGGCGAGGAGCGTGCCGAGGCCGAGGGCGGCGGCGTCCACGTCCGTGGGGGCGGCGTCGGGGAGGGAGACGCAGTCGACGCTGCCCACGTCCATGGCGCGCCCGCCTCCGGCCACGGACACGGTCAGCTCCCTGGTGTGCGCCGGTGGGGAGGAGGCTTGGGTCCGGGAGCTTTGTGGCGGGGGGGCGCGCCGCGGATGCCGGGGGGGTGATGGGATGGGTGGGTGGATGAGTGCGTCAGGTAAGCCGGGAGAGGAGGAGGAGGAGGACGCGACCGTCGCGGCGAAACCGCTGACGTTTGCTCCAAACAGATGTGTAAACTACATAGATACTTTTGTCATCTTTTTTAACCGAATTTTAAAAAAGGTCTATAATTGTCGGGCCTTTTTTAAAATTCGCAAGCTTGTTGTTTCTTCATAGATTGTATATTGATTACTTTTATTTGAACGTTGTGTAGTTTAAACCTCCATTTATTTTTATTTGACGCTAGTTAGTTTATTTTTGACTTAAATAACGTCAAATAAAAAGAATTACTCCCTCTGTTCTGAAATAAATGACGTTTACAACAGCTAATTTAGTTCAAATTGAACTTCATTTTATGTCCTAACATCAAATAATTGAGAATATACGGTACAGTATTGTGAAGTGAGGGCTGAGGACTAATCAGCCCACACGCTAACCATTGGCTCCTTGAGAGGGAGGATCTGAGCCTGCACGTCAACTTGAGGTATCTTTTACGGAGCTTTTTTTATTGTCTTCTGCTGGTTCCATTCGCTACAGAAAAGTAAGCATCAAACGTGAAGAGTAATAAACATTTTACATCGTCATGAATGGTTCCATGGTCTAGCGGTTAGGACATTGGACTCTGAATCCAGTAACCCGAGTTCAAATCTCGGTGGAACCTTTAATTTGTTTTATTTCTCTCCTTTTGCAACTGTTGCATGAACTTGACTTGTCAGTGGTGACAAGCTGCTGGAGACTGCCTTATTTTTATCCTTTTTTTCTTACGTGTGAATCTAGCTGGGTTTCTGTGGTGTTCCCATCTGAACTTCCAAGTTAGTAAAAGTTGCATATGCTTGCAACTACAGTTTGAAAATTTCATCCATTACAGATCCTCCTACACTTCAGCAAAATATGGTGTTCATTTTCACTCACTATTAGCCAGTGTTCAACCACACAACCAACGATGGATCATCTATTGATTTTCGACTGCTGAATAATCAGTACTACTGGCCTTTTAGGTAGCGAAACACATTCAGCATGCTCCCTCAATCGTTTTCTTCTATTCAGTTATATACGACCCTCTTTTCTACATCTTCCCTTCGACTTATGAGAAGATACAATGAGCTACTGTATATTCCAAAGACAAACTACTGCTCAAGTCATCTATCGCCGCCCCTGCTCTCCAACTTCGAGGCCAGGTCGTAGTTATGTTGTTTCACCTTCTTGCACTTACTGTCTCGTTCTCCCACCAGACGCTAACATTAAGATTCTCACAAAAGGCAGCTGGTGGTTAGTTCTGCAGGCGTGAAGCCTGAGCATCCGAAACTCCCAACACAAGAATGATGACACTAAATGTTTCTAATGTCAGTGTCAGTGCCTACGGGAGGGCTTGGCTCCAAATGGATTACTTCCTGGAGTTGCTGGTGAATGAACTGTTGGTGAACCATGTGCCGCCTGCGGGGAGAGAGATAAAAAAGGAAAACCAGTGTCAGCATTGTCCATCCCTTGAGGAGCATATGGACAATAACAGTAATATTAGCCAGCTTTATCAAATGATAACAAGATCAAAAGAAATGTGGAACTATCTACACTGTCAAAGGCTCAGAGCTAATGCGGCATATGTGTATGTACAGCTAGCGACTAGCATAACATGGGGTAATGTGATGGTACATGTGTAAATATTCATTGTATTGTTACACAATACAAAGTAACAAATTGGTACTGTTGTTACCATTGTCACTGTTGGTTGAGTGAGATAGTCCATGAGCTCTTGCTTCTGCTTGCTGTATAGTTCCTTAAATTGGTTCAACAGATCTTCTTCTCTTTTCATATCCTCAAGAAGTCTTTCTTTCTCCCAATTCTTAAGCTTAACTTGCTCTTCCATATCAGTGATATCTTTGGGTAAACTTGAAATGCCAATGCTTACACCAAATTTCACTTCAAGATTTTTGCTGCAAAACACATTAATAGAAGCAATGGAATTTAGCTTGCATAGATGAGTCGAAAAGAAAAAGAAAAAGGAGTGTGAAAAGAAGGCAAGAATCCAGTAAAATAACTACATAGGAGAGTCGTTTTCTTCTACCGAGCACAAAAACAAACAGTTTGGGTTTCATATGCTTTGATCAAAGCATATACATTTCGTGATAGATAGATAGTAATGAGAAAAAAGTAACTACAATTGTTATTACAATAAAGTAATGAGTAAAAGTACCTACAATAGCTATTATGCATTTTATCATAGCATATTTGTATTGGAATTTAAACTGCAGCTACTTAATGCATATGCATTTCATGGTTGACTGCCTAATAGCATGAGTTCGTAGAGATAATTCATAATGAAATCACTCTTAACGGTGAAAGGCATATAGTAATCAGGACAATCCAGAAAACTCAAAACAATGCATGACCAATTGACATTATCAAGGGATGCACAAAAAATAATTCACTCACCTATCGCCAAGGCAGAATGAGCCATTCGGCCTCAATATACCACCATCTAGAGAAACAGCACCATCATTTATCAAAGGAAGAGCCCGCTGAATGTCAGCTCTGGTCTTATAAACTTGTAAATGAGAAAACAGAGTGTAGAACAAAGTTTCCCTAAGACCATGGCCACTAGCTGTGAGGCAACTCAAGTGTGCTTGGTCTAAATGAATCATATTTACAGCGAAATCCAGAAAACCTGAAGGAGACTCCCCACCAGGCAACCTTGGTCTTTGCAAAATAAGCTTTCTCTGTGGATCATCAATGTTAACATCACCACAAAACGGCCTGAAATATTAGTGATGTATAATGTTAAAGCGATCATCCAGGCCATCCTAATTAAGGTTGCTTTTCTTTCAATACATCAATAAGTGTACCTCAAGTTTTCAAGACAAAAGACAGTGAACCTTCCATCCAGAAATTTTCCAACTGTGCGACCCAATCCATGAACGCCACTGCTCTTATCAATGGTGCCATCCTTATCATACTTTTCAAGACCCTTGACACCGTCATAAGTTTTGCAAACTAGAGCAAGCATATTATCCATTCCCAAGTACTCCGAGAGTATCCTACAATAAGTTTATAACGAAACAGATACCGGCAAAAACTAAGCAAACAACCTTGTTGAGTCACTTTGTGCCAATTAAGTCACTATGGGTCTCGTACTGAAACAACAAGAAAGTTTTACCTGCTGAGATTATCATTACTTAGTTTTCCCAAAGTAGCCACAAAACCAACAATATCTTTTATCAATGGCATCTTTGATGCTAGCTGGTAATGACGAACCTTCAGCTGGCACATAATCCCAGCTGCTGTTTTGTCCTGATCAAGAATACTTTGAATAGTACGCTGTTCACCCTCTTGGGAAGCAGTATCGTTATTTGCAACAGCAGCCACCGATGAATGATAGCTCCCAAGTTTAACTGGAAGAATTCCAGGTTCAGTATACTTGTAGAGGCATGGAAAGAATTGTATGAAAATAATGGGTGTTCAACCAGTCCTGAATATATGATATATGTTTGCAGCTTGCTATTCTAACGCGCTGCATCCATCCAATACAATTAGCTACACAGCGAACACAAGGAACATGGTTGGTGAGGCTAATGCACATTGTGGGAATTCAAAGATGTTTTTTCACACTGTTTGCATAAGAGCTGTTCAAAATTACCTTTTAGCCACAGAGAAATACTTTTTAACACACATGAAATGGCACATGACATATCATCGAAATATTTATCACGCACCATAAATTCGCAATGACATTCATTAGACACTGGAGATTGCCAGATTCCCTTCAAATTTTAAACAACTAGATCATAATCCCAACATTTTGCAGTAAAACTACATACATCACAGACCTTAGTAACCCCAAAAATCACGCAACCGAGCACTGTAAGTTGAAATGATCCACATGATGCTACAACTCTACAAACTAGGCAGCATTTGTCAGACAGTACCTTCTTTTTTTTTACTATAAGACAATACCTTCATAAGCAAGAAGCTATGAAACGAAGGGGCAAAGATATCAACATCTTACTTCCGAGGTCGACACACGCCTCCTCGACGGCGTTAAGCTCGGACTTGAGGAACTTGATGTTCCTCTCGTGGTGGTTGACCTTGAGACCCAGCTTCTTCAGCTCCTCCTCCATCGCCTGCGACACACACACACACACAGATCAACACCACCATGCAGAGACCCACAGCATCGTAGCAGCGGCCTTAGTAGCAATTCGATAAAGCCCCAAAAGAGGGAGGGCACCAGAAGCATACCTTGCATTTGAACTCCACAATCTGCATCGCTAACTGAGGCTCCATGCCGTGCCTTTGCGGATTGAGCCGCCGTTGGAAGGAAGGTGAACTAAAAGACCAATCTGCATGACAAAAAAAATAAATTATTATTGACTCACATTTTCTTCATGGCGAGCAGGGCTGCCGGAAGGGAAGAAGGGCAAGAGCCAGGCGACGGCAGCTAGGGCTGCCGAGCGCCGACGCCTGACGCTACGAGACGTGAAGGTCCGGCCAGGGGGAGAGGAAAAGACTGACCTTGAAGCCATAGGCGCGGGCGGGAGGCTGTCGAGGGCGCCGGCGTCGCAGGGGGGAAGATGGGAGGGCAGATTCGAGATCAGTATGGGTGGGAATGGGAGAGGACGCAAGACAGGGAGAAAATAAAAAAGAAAATAAAAATGTTAAAAAAGGTAGATTAGACTAAAATTCTTTTTAACGTCACATCAATGATAAAAGTATTATTTTAACAAAGCTCACATATTATTTTATCGAAACCGCTTGAAACGGGTGTTATAACAAGGTGGGTGTATCTGCTCTTGTATTTCCTGTTTCCGCTAAACAGAAAACGCAAGGAGCCTTGCCTTTCAAGTTACGCACTCCTGAGCGGTGGAGTGGAGTGGACCCTTGCTTCCCCTCCAACTACATACAGCTCAGACGACCATGGCGGAGAGGCTCTGGCTCCAATTCCTCCTCGTCGCCGTCGCGCTGCTCTCGCCGGCCGCCCGCGGATCGGAGACGCCGCAGTACACCACGGTGCACAGGGAATCGGACTTGGAGGTGCGGCGGTACCGCGACACCGTCTGGATGTCCGCCCCCTCCGACCACAGCTCCTTCCACGTCGCCACCAAGCTCGGATTCCACAGGTATCCTAGCCCTCCTCTTACCCTATCTCTACCCCTCGCCTGACGGATCAATCGATTCCCCCCCCGTTCCCACTCAGCCTCAGGAATGGATGGCTTCATATTCAACAGCAACCTGATGACCTGCTGCTAACCCATTCGTTGTTGGTAGATTGTTCCAATACCTGATGGGCGCGAACCTCAACTCTTCCAGAATCAGAATGACCACACCTGTCCTAACAAGTATAGTCCCAGGTCCAGGTGCAGGGCCTCTGCACTCGTCAGCCTACTTCGTCCGGCTCTACTTACCAGTAAAGTTCCAAGCTTCCCCTCCTGTTCCTCTCCCAGAACTGAATCTGCACCCAGATCGATGGCCTAGCCACTGCATTGCAGTCAGGGGCTTCTCGGGTTATGCACGGGACCAGAACGTGATCGAGGAAGCTGAGAAACTCGCCCGGAGCTTGAGCCGGTCACCTTGGGCTAACTCCACAAACCACCCTGGCAAGACCGCGTACTCAATAGCCCAGTACAACAATCCGTTCCGTGTTACTGGCCGTGTCAATGAGGTGTGGTTTGACATCGACTGCAAATCCAATGGCGTCGACACATACTAAAATGGATGTCATTCTCACAACTGTGTAATATGTGCATCAATATCGCAGAGAAGATATGTGTGTGTGTGTTTTGTAATGGCACTGCTGGAGATGTGCGTGATGCATCCAGTGTAATCGATGTACTCTGCAACCTCTGCTAATATGATATTTGCACTGTAAATGCTCATACAATCCTGATGTAACTGTAGCTGAGAGAAGATTGCAATCACTGTAGCTGAGAAAGCGTACTTTCTTGCGAAGGCTGTATGACTTTGTGAAAGGCTGCAGACTCCCTTGTAATGGTAGGTCCTCCATCTGGTTCTGGTTCTGGTTCGAGGACTCGGCCGCAGCCTGCACTCTGCAGCTTGCCCTCCCGACCGACCTTAGGGGTGTGTTGGAGAAGAGACGTTTTCTTCTGGGTATCCTACAAATCTGCACTCTGGACACATCCTCCTCCTTAACTGCATACACAAAATGAAGAACGGACACCCGAAATTTCAATCCAGACAACGCAAATTACCATTTTCCCGAGCCATAACAGATGCAGGCATACAAAATTACACAACGTTCCAACCATCATGGTTCAGGGCCAACAACATAAACACACACCAGCTTGACAACACATGCATCCTTACAACCTCTTCCCTCATACAAGGAAACAAAAAATCTCGGCCAATAGACATGATTCGACTTCCGACTGTCCCACAGCGAACCAACGCTATGCATTATGCAAAAAAGATGGGGCCAAAAAAGGCATTTGACTGACAGGCGGAAGGACAACTCCTTGAGACGCACTGGAAACAAACAAACCAAACGGCGGCCTCCCACTGCAATTGGATCCTGAAATTACTCAAGAAAACAAACACGGTTAGGGTCCCCAAGATTACAAAGTTCATGGGTCAAATAAAATCAAATCACATGTTCACAGTAAAAAGCAGGATTCTTAAAACATCTGCAAGGTCAAGCAAGTGTGACATCTCCAACTATTCTAAACAAGCTGCAGCAATGAACAACTCAGATTTATGTATCTAGCTATGCTAACAAAACTTGCAGGTTCCAGGGTCAAGGTATCTGACTCTGTAAAGTTCTAGTCCTAGCCAAAAAGGATACAAGAAACAATGTTGACCTGCCCAGATTTTCGACATTTTTCTGCTTACAAGTGAGTTGCATTTTAAAAGGATTAAGATCTTCAAAACCACCTGATGCTACACAAACCATACTTTTATCTTGAGGCTCGAACCAACTAAGTCATTGCTCTAGAGTGAATAGCAGCTATAAATTAGCTCCATATGTTGTTAACTCCCACAAATGATGGCACTACAAGGTTGAGTGCTTGCTGTCAACCACTTTTCTCTGTTTCAAATATAGCATTAGCCAAGACATCTTAGACTTAAAGAGGATTCCCATGCCTAGGCTAAAAATGACTAACAAGTAACAATGTGAAATGGTGGGACAACCATTTCACAAATCCTACTGTTATCTATCACTAGTTTTCATGGTATATAGATGTGCGCACACACACAGCGCTCAATTACTCACCAAATTCTACAGCTCAGACAACAATCAAGACATAAAAATGTTTGAATTATGTGCTAAGGACATGAAGTTTGCACAACCACCTTTGAGTTATGGTATTTTACTGCTTTACATACTATGATATAGTAAAAAAAAAGAGAAAAGATATGCTACCACTGAAGTTTCAAACTGAATACTGTATACGAATATCCAGTCCTACATACTACTACGAGGCCTTCCAATAATATACTGAGATGTGAAATAGTAAAGACAAGAATGCAACAATTTTTGTAGCAAGAGGCACAATCTAATTGAGACTTTGATGCCCGTGTCTGCTACGCTACGCCTCTTGAATAACCTTGCATTACATTCAACAGTTCTCTTGTAATTATAGTAACAGGTACATACGTGATTAATTAACTTCAGAGCAAAATGCATGTTACAGTAAACAAATCTTATTAAATATCAAATACCATGTTTTTAAGGTTGTACATGAAAATTATGAACCAATGCAAAAATGAAAAGGAATGATCTCAAAAGTCGTTTACCTAGACGATGTTGGCATTGTAGGTGGCACAGAGTTGAAGAAGAACACTTTTGTTTGCTGGGTCGACATGCTGCTCAATGACAGGACCAAACCTCCGAGGGGACTGTGCAGAGAGTGTGGCCAAGGATGTGACCAGAAACTGTTTTGGATCATTTACTTCTTTCAACAGATCATCTTCGCTCCTCCCAGCATATTGAAGGCGTACAAATGAGACTGAATAACCTGATGTCCTCTGAATATCCAGTGCATCCGCACCGTCATTTTGCTCTTGCTGTGCTACTCCCTGATCTGTTCTCGACAACAGAGCAACAGTACTGTCAAGCAACTTGCCCCACCACTGTGCTGCAGCAACATCCAACAACACTGCAGACTCACAAAGCAACCTTGTTGAAGCAACTGCTGTCAGCTTAACTTCAAGGGTCCCTTTAATCAACTTAAGATTGGGAATCCAAAAACGCTGAAGGATTTGGGTGAAGAGATTTGGCTGAATTGCATCAATGGAGCTAACAAGAACACCTGAACCATATTTGACCAGCAGTAAGGACATGAAGACCACAAGCGAATTCACAAACTTCACTGCCTGTCTAGTCTGTAGCCTAGTAAACAAAGCACTCCATATCTCATTTATGTAAGGACTCATGATGTCAAAACCAACATTTTCCACTAGTGTGTTGAGCATGTAGAATGCAGAATCTTCAGTACTGCTTCGTGAAAGGAGGCTGCGGAATATTGCTAAGATGTTTGGCAGCCGACCCTCTTGGTTTAGCTCATTCGGAATCTTCCTTAGGAATGCTCGCAGCAAACGGACCAAAGCAGGAACACATGGCGGTCGGTCCCAAGTGGCATTGCTGAGAAGAACACCAAATAGCTGCATGTAGTTCTGGGAGAGAGGAGGCCGGCTCAAATTGACAAGTTGTGCAAATATCTGAAATGCATAAGGCCAGAACTCTGAAATGTCCTCAACCAATATTCTCTGGAGCACAGGGAAGAGGCCGGCCTCAAACACAGGGACAAGTGCTGGGTCCTGGTCCCCAGCCCGGCCAATCACTGCTGCCAGAGACTCAAACAAGTAATGGTTAAAGTCAGGGTTTTTGGGGTTATTGCACACTTCCATGAGAATACCCACAAGACGAGCGGTGATGTCGTGAACAATATGACCAGCGATGTTAGAAATTCCAAGCACCCGCATCAGGCATTTCATCAGATAGGGGTTCTCATTTGAATCAGGAAAACTTAGAGCTGTGGAGAGGTTCTGAATGATCTGTGGGGCAAATGGGTTGATATCAGAAGCACCGTAACGTTGAGACCTAGTCACCGTGTTGGCCCCTGGTACTGGTACAGCGTCCTTGATCATCAGCAGGTTCTCGATAAAGGTTGCAGCATAGGAGTGGACAACATTGGACTCATGTGACACGAACCTCACCACACTTGGAAGCAGTGCCACTGTGGTAGCTTTGGGGATCTGATCCTTGAATTCCTTCAAGAATCTGAGGACAGTGGCCTTAAGCATCGGCTCCGACTGCCAATCGGGGGCCTGGAGCTCAGGCACAATCACAGATGTGAAAAAGCTCTCCATGTCAACCACAGGTGTTCCACCGCCGGTGGCACCAGGCTTCTGCATAAGAGAGATAACAAGATAAATTGCAGCATCCTTCTCCTTCCAGTTATTTGCACGGTCAGCAGCATATGCAGCCAACATCTGCTGGACCTGCGCTGACACAAGTGCAGCCACCTGCTCCCGATAGTTTGCCGCAAGGCCACGCAGCAACCGGCATGCAGCCCGCCTCAATGTATCGGCATCACTGCCCTCTGAGTCACGCCTCACGTACTCCACCCAGTTGACCTCAAACAACTCCTCATCATCATCGCGCAATCGTAAATTAGGCACGACGACACTATCACATATCTGCTTCATGGCCTCAGGACTACCGAACAAAGCATGGTGCACGCTCTCAGCAACTGTAGTCAAGAACCTTATAGCAGTGACTGCAAGCTGGCCACGGGTTGGCGAAGCCGTCTGCGCCATGAGGAGCCCCCACACAGCCTCAACAAACTCCTGCAAGAATCTCCTGAACTCCTCCTCGTACTTCTCCATGTAGAGCTGGAGGTTATCACAGACTGCAGCACGAAGCGAATCCGGGGCACCATCCGCCTCCACAGGCGGTGGGTAGGTGGTGGTGAGGAAGGCACGGAACCCGGTCATCCACTCGTTCATGTGGTCCTCGAAGAACTCAGGCAGGTCGATGGAGTTGAGCGAGTAGAAGATCTCGCAGGAGAGGCGAAGGCAGTCGAAGACGGAGCGGAGCTCGAGCGGGTTGGCCGCTGCGGCCTGAAGACGGCGGGAGGCGGAGAGGAAGACCTCGAGGAGCGGGGCGGCGAAGTTGTCGAGGCAGTACTTGAGGTCGAGGCGGAGCGCGTTGTTGTCGAAGGCGTTGCGGAAGCGGGAGAAGAGGGAGGCGGCGACGGCGAGGAGGGAGTTGGTGGCGACGACGTCCCCCGCGGCGAGGGCGGCACCGAGGGAGGAGACGATGGAGGGGAGGAGCGACTCCCACTTGGAGGGGAAGTCGGATGCGGCGGCGGCGGCGAGGGCCTCGGAGAGCTGCGCCTGGATGAGGGACGGGGCCGTGAGGAGGAGCGGGAGGAGGTGGGCCTTGATGATGGTGCAGTCGGAGGCGGAGAGGAGGTCGGCGGCATCGTCGGCGTCGGGCTTGGGCCATCTGCGGCGGAGGAGGTTCTTAAAGTGGACGGAGGAGGCGAGGCGGGCCTGGATGTCGTGACGCGGGGAGGCAGCGAGGGCGAGGAGCGCGAGCGCGAAGCCTGGGGAGGAGGAGGCGGAGGAGAGGCTCTGCTCGGCGGCGCGGCGCGCGGCGGCTTCGGGGGAGAGGGACTGCGCGAACCAGCCCGCGAGGGCGTCTAGCATCTCCGGCGGGACCTCCATTGGCGGCGATCCGATCTGGGAGCGCTAGGGTTTGAGAGATCGACGTGGGGAGGTAGGGTTTTTGAAATCCTCCTCCGCCGACTTGACACTCACCTTGTCCAAGGGAAGGCAAGGGAACTAGGGAAGGGAAGGGGAAATGAAAAGGAAGGGCGAGACGAGACGACCATGGAATGGGGAGGAGGATGACGCGGCTTGGGCCGCTTGGGCCGCAGGGAGTAGTTCGCGGGCCTAGCTAGATATAGTTAGTTTTTGGCCCAAAAATGTTTTTTTTCCTTTTGAGATGTGCTAGGTAGATATAATGAGGATTTTGAGCCGAGAAATTATGTATTTTTCTTTTGACCTAATAGAATTATTTGGTTTCACATCTAGTCTATCTCAACCTGTTTATAACAAAAGCTTGTTGTTTTTGTTTTGAGCACCAAGACTCCAAGAGTGTATTCATCAAATCAAACTACATAGTAGTATAGTACATACAAACACGAGCTAGTAGAAATACATGACGAACAGAAATATAGGGGCATGTAAAACTTGCACCAGTTCATGCATGAGAAAACAAATGTACTTTCTATTGTTCTAAATTCAAGCTTACACTAGGAACACGGTATACGTCCCAGTAAAAAACATCAAAACTACAGGGACCACAAGAACCTAGGCTACATACCCATACAACCGCAGCTTAACTCGAGACTTTTCTTGCATCGCTAATTTAGTCAGAATCTGAGCTCCGCTTTCTCCACCTACGTGTCCTATCGACAATGGAACATGTCAAGGGCTGCAGCTGCAGCTGCGTGTTTGCAACCGACAGAGTAAACCGCCTCTCTACTCATCACGCCCACTCCTCAGCTGTTCATGGCGCGGGACATTGCAGCGATTATTTTCTCCCTCGTTTGCTGTTCAGCGCCAGGGCACTTGATAATGAAGGAGTGCACCACTGTGCCGTTGTTGCCAGTCACCTTGGACTCGCCTATGCGGACTTCTGCATCTTCAAAAGCTTGGAAGACCTTCTTCACTGGATGGTTCTCCATAGGAGACATCACTCGCACAAGAACCTCGTCTTGCACCACCTGGATGTCTACCTCCGGCCTGGACGTGCCCCCAACCATGCCCGACTCTAAAAACCTCTCCCTCTCCGTCTCCATCTCTTTGAGCTTCTTCTGGAGGTCAGTGATGTACGTTATTGCGTCTCCCAACAGTGATGCCTTGTCCATTTTCGATATGTTTGGTACAACAGCTCTGAGAGCGTAAAACCGTTGATTCAGCTTCTCCCTCCTCTGCCGCTCAGCCTCAACATGATTAAGTGGCTCTTCCCTCCCGTTTGCAGGCTTCCTTCCCCTCTTCCTTGGGCGTCGGTCTTCTACAGCAGGTGGTGGCCCTTCCTCTTTACACAAGCCATCCACCTCTGCGCTCTCCCCATCCAGAACTGATGTCCTTGTACCCAAGACACCAGGCTTTGAACTGGACCCAGCACTGAAATCAATTTGCCTAGGTACCTGTGGCTGCAGCTGTTGCTGGTTCACCAACGGCGGTGTTTTCTGAATCTGGGGTAATTTCTGAAGCGGTGGCACTTTCTGAAGCTGAAATTGTGTCGCACTAGAGCTGTCTCCATTGCTGTGCTGTGCAGCTTCATTACTCACAATCAAAACACCATTGCCAAACTTCTGTTGGTGAGAGTTCAGGCCACGAGCCTGACTCCAAGTGAAGTTCTGCAAACCTTTCTGGACATTGGGAAGCAATGAGCTCCCACCAGCAGCGCTCCTCTGTTCCCACGATCTTTCATCTACCTTGGATGGCCCTGCTGACGGGCGGCCAAGGTTCAAATCCTTCCCGAAAATCTTTGCCAAACTGGGCGACCTTTCAGTACGAGCAGCACCATTTCCCTCAGGTTTCTGAGCCGCAGCCTTACTATCGCTTGCCCCAGAAAACACAGACCGTATGGTCTGGATAGCATCAGAACTCTCAGCTATGTGCTGCATAGAGCCCAGTTCAAGAACACCACTCTCAAATGGCACCAAGACAACCGTCCTAAATCCTGCCGCGTCTGCAAGGAATCCCCGGTAACAGTAGTTGGTTGGATATACCTTGCGCTCACTGTTTGGGACCCAGAGAGGGATGCCAGCTGCAAACACTTGACCAGGGCCACCAGCACGGCGGGGAAATGCAAAGTACATAGATGCTAAGAAGAACATCTCAGTATCTGTGACCTGATCGATACCTGGGGCGTAATCCTCCTCATCAGCACCACCAAAAGATGTGTGCAGTCGCTGCAGCACACGCTTCCGCATCCGCTGCTTAGTATCATCGTTGCCTGCAGGAGCAGCAGCTCCCACCTCCCCATCACGAGGCTCGCGGCAGGATCCATCCCCCCATCCAAGAACAAGATCACCAGACTTTGTGCGTGAGAGCTGCCAATAGATAGCGTAGTTCCAACCAGCACCAGGACGGTCTGATTCGACAAGCTCCTGGAGTCTGTTTTGCATGTCTACCGACAAAGATGCAGCAACGAGACCCTGGGATATGGCACCGCCTCCTTTTGTTAAATATGCAAAGGCGTCCGTTCCGAGCACAGCAGCACCGAGGGCACGGTCCTCCTCCGTCCATGTACCGCCAGTCCCTCCTCCTCCTCCTCCAGTGGCACCATCATCCTCAATCTCCATCTTCATCACCATAATGCCTACGCATACATCGTTTTCGAAAGCAGTTAGGCGTGAGAAAGAAAATGGCTAAGCAAATGTCAGTTTCAGGCGAGCGTGAACAGTAAAAAGTTCGTGCTCCCCCGCGCCGGATTCCACGCAACAGGCGGGCGGGCGGGCGGGCAGCGAGGCGCGGCTGCAAATTGATGAGCGGCGGGGAGGAGCACGGGACAGTTGCTCACCTGATTGGGGGCGAATCGACGGCGAGGCCGCGGAATCCAGCGCGGGGGAGGAGGAGGAGGGTGGAATCCGAGCCGCGGGGCCCGGATCTCTCCCCGCGTGAATCCGAGAAAGGTCGCAGATGGGCGCGGGTGGAGGCGAGGGCGTGCGGACGGCTGAATTTGTGTGGTGCGGGAGCGGATTTCGGAGAGCCCCGAGTCCAAGACGGTGGAGGATGGGAGGAGGAGCCGAGGAGGAGGACGACGACGAGGAGGAGGGCCCCCTCTCCTCTTTTCTACTTACTCGTACTGACTTGGCTGCCCAGCCACGAGCTGCCTGCATGTAGCCAGCCAGCCAGCCATCCAGCCTCTTCGGCTTCTTCTTCTTCTCTCTTTTTTTTTTTCCTCCTCTTTCTCTCAGAAGGCCTCGTAATATTTACTCCCTCTTCGGCTGGGATCGGGAGAGGGGCCACTCAGGTGACGCCACGTGATGCGGGAGCCCACCCGAGGGTCACGCTCTCGCTCCCGACGTTCTGGGCCCCGTACAGGCATGGCCCCACGGCGCAGTGAGGGCAGTGAGGCGGCGCGATTGGAGGCGGTGGGGAAAACGTGAAGTCGATTTAAGGAAAACGTTTTGGTGCCGGCTGACGAGGTGGGCCTTTTATGGGTGGCCTTGTCGGTGACCGTGCTTCTCCTTCCACTCCACTTGTATTGAATCTTCTCCATTCTCCTCTGCTCTCCTCTCCTCTCCGCGGTTTAATTTTATTTTTAATTTTATTGGGCCTCCAAAATCACTCGTTCGGAGAGAGAGAGATGATGAGGTGGAACGAAGGAACGTTGTTGATGAACGGCGGCGGCAGCAGCAGCAGAGCAGCAGATGGATGGCCGTTGCACGGACTCAGATCAGAGCTCCTTCTATTCAGCACATGGATGCCGCAGCTGCCCTGCTCTTCCTCCTGCGATGTCTCCCCGAGGCCAGGATGCGCGACGAGGAGATGCCGCGCCGCCTCGCTCTGCGCCTGCCGCTGCAACCGGCCGACGACGACGTCGTCCCCCCACCGCTCGTGCTTTGGCCGCCGGGTTCATGCATATCATCATGCATGGAGTTCATGTCGTCGATCGCCTCTTCCTCATCAGTGGCAGCAAAGGAGCCGGAGCTGTTGGCGGAGCTGTGGCGCGCCTGTGCGGGGCCGCTGGTGGAGCTGCCCCAGACGGACGAGAGGGTCTTCTACTTCCTCCAGGGCCAACCACCTGGAGCAGGTGCAAGAGCCAACCGACCGACCCGGCGGCGCTGCTGGCCGAGCAAATCAAGACACCCTGTTCAGTTGTTGATCTAGTTGAAGATCGATGACCAGCAACAAGCAGCCTTGTTTCTGTAGGAGCGAGACAGGAGAGCAGCAGCGCGTCGGGGTTGATGAGACGCCTTGTGCAGAAGCAAATTAGCACAATAATGCCGGCATCTGTCATATCGAGCCAGAGCATGCATCTCGGGCCGGGGTGCTGGCATGCAAGCGCATCACATGCTATCAAGACTAATTCTATTTTCCTAGTGTATTACAGACCAGGGTTTGGGCCTTCTTCCCTACCACAATACTCCTCCCTTCCTTTCGTTTCTTTTTATTTCACGCTCGTTAGCTAACTGTAGTGATCCTTACTTACTTATTCGTTAGCTAACATAGGTTTCCAGAAAAAAGAAGACGAGTGTGTCAGTTTAGTGGTCTGCCTAAACAGTTGTTTCCCTGCCTTTTGCCCTTTTCCGGCGGTTGTAAATAAATGATTTTTTTTCAGCGGAAACCGGCGTCTCTGCCTCTATGGTGGACCTGTGTTGGAGGCCAGGGCAGGGAGTAGCAGCGGTTTTCGCGTGTGAAATCAACGCGCAGCCTTCCATCTCCTCTCTGCTCCCCACGGAAATTATCTTCTTCCTTCTCCGCCCCGGCCGTCCCTTTCTTGTCTTGGGGTACAGATATCTGGGCCCTGCTTCTCCCGTCGCGCTAACTTCCAAGCCACCGCGGGGACCCAAACCAGATCTTGGCATTAGTAGTAGATGGCGGCTCAACTCCCTCTTACTCTTCTTCGTTCTCACTAGTATATACCAGTAGTTCTACCACTGCGGCTTAGGTGAGCCACTCCACCAGCTCCACTCGCCGGGAAGGAGCAGCTTCCCCGGCGGTGCTTCATCTTCTATCCTTCTTCAAAAGCCCCTCCCTCCTTGCTCTGTCGGGCGAGGTTTGGCGAGCAAAGGGCGCCGAGAGCTCCTAGTGTTCTGCGGCTGGATTTTGACCTCCTTAATCTGGAGGTGCTCGGTTGGCTGCTGCTTCAGTCAGTCATGGAGGCGGTTGCAATGTCGCCGTCCTCCGTCTCATCCCACCCCCACCATGACTCTGCTACCTCCACCAGCGAGGAAGGCCTCCTCTTCTCGGACAGCCTCAAGGTACGCCTTTCTCTTCTCTTCTCTTCTCTTCTCTTCTCTTCTCTTCTCTTCTCTTCTCTTCTCTTCTCTTCTCTTCTCTTCTCTTCTCTTCTCTTCTCTTCTCCCCCTCCTCGCCCCCCGCCCCACAAGGCACCATTTTTCTTCCCCTTAACTTGTTATGGATCTACTACTACTACTACAGTACTAGGTAGTGTTCTTGTTGAAACCGTCCTTCGTTTTTCTGACTGATGCCTGCGTTCCGGGAAGGGAAAAAAGGGGGAGATTTTGTTGGCCCGCATCATCAACATGTGTCCATGTCAATCACAAGATTTTGTGTCGCTCTACTGTCCAACTGTCACCCACGAACCTGAATTAACCTTGTAATGTAGTGACTCCTTCCATCAATTAATCATGCGTTACTTCTATAGTTGGCCTTACAAGTTTATTATTATTATTATTATCATGATTGAACTTCTTTTTCCTGCTTTCCCCTGTATTAAGCGAAAGCACAACCCCATTCGGCCTTTTAAAATCGCGTGGTCCATATAGTCGCAACCGGCCCAAACCAAGGGGCTCTTCTTATTACTATATAAAGTGGCACCCGTGTTCATATTTTTGTGTCCGTCTGTCACTGAAAGTTTTGAGCATGTAGCTTAATTGCTTAGCTTATCGGTCTTTTCATGTCAACCGTCAACCTGCTGTTGCCACCATTTGTAAAATTCATCTCTGCTTGGATTACATAATTTAGGCTCCTTGTTCACAACGAAACCCCACATGACCATGCCTTACTTAATTGCTAATATGTCTTCCGTATGTGCTGAGCTAGCACTAGCATTTCTTATAGTGTCTCCTAAGCTGAGCTTAAATTATAACTGTTTGTAGGACCTGAGGAATCTACGCTCACAGCTATACTCAGCGGCAGAATACTTTGAAGTATTCTACAGAAACAATTCCCACAAATCTACGTACAATCTTTTCTCAGATCTTGTTTCGTTGTGTTTGCCTTGTTTGCTGTTGCCTAAAGAAAAAGTACCTCATCTCCTCTGCATCTTGTTCATGCTGATCCTCTGCCCTGTAGGGTGATGACAAGTTTGAAAGATTATACGGTTGAGGCCCTTGTCAGCACGGTGGACCATCTGGGTTTTGTGTCATACAAGGTGGATAATCTTGTCAGCGAAAAAGCTGATGAGGTTAACGAAACTGAATTTCGTGTTTCTTCAGTTGAACAGGTACAACACCTCAATAGTCAATACTTATTGAGGGCAAATTCTTTCTTTTTCTGTAAATCATCTTTGCAGGCTGCACTGAGAGTTTGGTATAGTGGATCAAATTTTGGATGCTACTTTTATATTGTTACAGTGCATTTACAAATAGAAAAACTTGAGACCCGCGTTTTTTCTTGATTGTAGAGGGTGCGAATTTGCCATCAGACAATTGACCAGGAAGGAAGATCTCAACAATCTCTTCTCATCAAGACGCCTAAGTACCACAGGCGTTATATATTACCAGGCAATTCCATCCTCTGTTTTATTAATTATTATGAATGCACTATATAGCAACCTTCTTCGAGTGTATTTATCAATGTAGCTACACCGTTCAGGTGCAGATCTACTGGAATCTTCCGTTCATCCAGTACCCGAGCCTCCACGATGCAACAGGCCATATATAAGTCGCAAAATGCACAAGTCTCAATCTTGTAAGTTCATTGCCTTGCTGATCTCTGTTTCTCTATAAGATTACTATGTCTTTGATTTACAACCAATTCTTTTTTCAGCCATTTCTACTCCAGTTTGTCGGCAGCCTACCCCTACAATGAGGTAAACAAATAACTACCAGACCCCTGGTTTGCATGTGCATGTGTATGGTTCAAAGATGACTGTTCACTGTTTACCCAACAAAGATTCAGTAAGGGCTTAATTACTACTGCATGTTCCGCTGCAGGCGTGCTCGTTCACCATCTCCTACACCTCGCGGTTCATATCATCGGTCCCAGTCCTTGTCACCTTCTCGAAAAGCACGAGCGAAATCTCCGTCTCCCCGAATTGTGAACTCAAATACGAATGGTACCTTATCCTGACCAGACCATTTACCTGGTTTTGAGTAGATTTTGAAGTCTTCAACCGTGAAGCTTGCAGAACGAAAATTAACTGGTAACTATTGCAATCCGTTTTACTGTGCAGAAACTAGAGCAGGCTCCCCAATACCAAATTTCAATCCACTGGCACGATCTGCTACCATCACAAGAAAACAACCTGTAAACCCGAAGCATCTTGTACGTTCTTTTTGTGTTAGATTACTCCTTTTTTGGATTTTGTAACGTGGTATTCATTGGCACTGTGCAGAGACAAACTTCAATGCAGTTACATGCTGACTGGGACAACCGTAAAGAGCAGGAGAAATCCTCAAGCAAAGGCAGGGGTTTCCTCAAGTCGTTGCTCACGAGGCGTCGGTGGAGGAACGACGAGACATTGTACAGTTATTTGGATGAGTATTGATCATTGAAATGTTCAGACCGTAGTGTTTCGTTCGCTAAGTTTGAATTACTCTGATATTCTGTGATCTTTGCTTTGTGGAAAAGGTTGGTTCGCATACTTTTCTTTTAGGCTGTGCCATAGATGTAGGCTCTAGCTCCAGTGTTGTTCATAGGTTGGTTCACATAATTTCAGTTTTAGTATTCATGCTCTCCATTTTTGGAGTCGGTTTGATGTCAAAGTTGGAAACAGAAATGGCCAGTTAAAATCATCCCCTGCGTTTCTGACATTCTCTGGTATGGCTGGTGCTATCTGTTTGTTTAACTATTTGTGTTTAGTTCCTCTGGAAGCAATAACGAAGTACTATATATGTGTCTTTTTGAAACAGCTGCCCTAAAACGTCATATAAATTTGAACGGAGCGAGTACATCATAGTGGAGTGGAGCCAGCCTTGCCTCCAAACTCCGGCAAAAGTATTGAAATTTATGTAGCAATACCTTTTGAGCCCACTGTCCACTCTCTTTTGTGCGATTGTGATTGGGCTTTTACACGAGACATTGTCTTGTGTGAAAGGAACCATGGTGGCTTGTCAGGAGGGAGATTTCCCAGGGAGCTCTTTCTGAAGCATGGGCAATGAATAGCAGTAGCCTCTGTTGTGAAGGTCAGTGCTGTAAGTAACAGCCTTTTCTTCAAAGAAAAGAAGAGCTCACGTTCCACAGTCCAGTGGTTGGGACTCGTATCTGGCCTGGCCTCCCCCACAAACTCTTTGTTTCGGGCTTCCATATACATGTACAAAGGCGGCCAGTCCTTTACATTATCGGTTCCTATGTTGCCACACCTTGCTAAATTTATTAATTGCGTTCGAACGAACAGATACATCATTGAGGCTTCCTGTGTGCAGCCGTACTGTACCAGCTAGCTGACCACGGACTAAACAACACAGAGATCGATGCAAAGAAGAATCACAAGTTATAAGCGGTTCGTTTCTTTTTTTTTTGTCTGTGTGTGTGTAGAGCAAATTTATGCACTGATGCGGACGTTTAAATTTGTTTTAACCGATTCAATACAATTTTGCAGCTTGGAATCATCAGCTAGTGAGCTAGTTGACGATGAAGTATTCGCATACGTACTAAATGGTCGCAGCAAAGGGCGGTAATTTTAACAGGTGTACTGTTGTGTCGTGATCACCATTTCAAAACAGGGTTTTTGACTCCTTCTCAGCTTCTGGAAAAGAAACAAGAGGGCCAGTTCCGTTTCTAAATTACTGTCTTAACGATAACAACTAAAAAGTTATTTAATTAATAAATTGAGGGAGTATATATATATATATATATATATGTTTTTACTGTGTACATACTACGTACTGTTTCATCACAACTATATATAATATTATTCAGCCAGATTAGAACATGGAAATCAATCATGATGTGAAGACGGGTGCTGGTTCTACAACAGAAAGACTTTATCTTCTCCAATCCAAATATTTAGTGTTATTTGACCAAGGGCGAAAACGTCGCAAGGTCCTTCATTTTTGGAGCACGCGCGCACACTGAGACAAGATGGGACTAGTTCAATGTGTCCAGTAGTTAATTTACATGCATGCATGCATGTACCGAGATTAAGTTAAGCTTTATTCATCGTCTTGTTGCTTGCTAGCCCGGCCCATCCAGCCTTTTATTGTCCGGAATGGAATGAAAGCGACGGAAGATGCCTGGATGGATCCACTGTAAAAAAAAAAGAGCCCAGCTGACAGCGAAGGCATCGTCGTTTTCAGGTAATCGATCGATCCGTGGTGGATCTGTGCATCCATTAATTATTACTCTCTCCGTTTTGAAATGATTGAACTGAATTTTTTTCTTAAACATCAATTAATTCAGAATGAAGAGAGTACAAAGTGGAGCTTTGCGCAAGGAAGGAAGCAGGCAGATCGATGCAATGGCCGCCGACGACATGCCTAATCTGCTGCTGCTGCTGCTGCTGGGACGGTGATCAGCTAAGCTAAGGTAGCAACAATGGAAATGCGCACTAGATTCATACGTACTTCCGGTGCTGTGTGTTAGCCAACAGAATTCAGCTGCTGACTGGAGAGTGGAGACGAGAGAGACAAGCTCCATCTGCTTGCATTGGTGACGACAGAATAGCAGGCAGGGGCCGACGCGGCCGCCGGCGCTGGACGCGGTGGCCGGAGCACGCCAGCCAACAACAACGCACGTCGCTTGCTTGCTTGCTTCTCATCCATCATCATCTATG
Organism: Neostapfia colusana; assembly: GCA_030760725.1. Taxonomy (NCBI): domain Eukaryota; kingdom Viridiplantae; phylum Streptophyta; class Magnoliopsida; order Poales; family Poaceae; genus Neostapfia; species Neostapfia colusana. The sequence goes on along the minus strand of JASWHV010000018.1, from coordinate 230,435 downwards.
TCCTCTCAAAAAAAAAAAGATATGCCACTTGTCCACGGCGCCATTATCTTATTCCGCCCGTCACCTCCACCAGACGGCTACGTTTGATCCCCTCTTCCTCTCTTCCACCACCAGACCAGACACATGGCTTTGCTGCTGCCACCACCACCCCCTCCTCGTCGTCGCCTCCTCCTCTTCCGCCGTCGCCGCCGCCGCTAGCGCCGCCGGTTCTGTTGCACGAGTCTACAAGGAAGATGGACCTCGACCCCCCTCCTTCCTCCGCACCCGGAGACGGCTGCGGCTCCGGCGACGCCTGGCCCTTCGACACGCTGACCACGTCGCTGCTATTCTCCGCCTCCCCGCCGTTCCCGACCAACTCCTCGTGGCTCACGCCTCCCTCGCCGCTCTGGCTCTTCGACGACCGCCAGCTGCTCCCGCTCGAGGCCCCAGCCGCCGCCGTCGTCGACGAGGTCCAGCGGGTTCGCTCCGGTAAGCCATTCTTCCTTCCTTTCTTTCTTTCTTTCTTCTTGCACTCCCTGCCTTGTCAAGTTGCCATCGTTCATTTCTGTTCATGGATCGTACACAAATCGCCTTCGTTCATTTCTGTTCGAAAAGATTAGAGAAGCGATGACGCCTCGCGAGGTTCCCTTGGGATTTCGCCTGCACTGCGCTGATTAGATTCGCCGGCCGGAATCTCCCCCTTCCAAAGTTGGAATCTTTCCGTTATTCTTGTGGCTAATAAGTAGTACGCCACTAACACTACCGCCCCGGCTTTTGGTTTGACTTTAGCATGCCTATTGCTATTGGGATTCACATAAGATTTGGCGAATGGGTTTGGACGAAACAGAATCTTTGCGCTTCCTGTTGCAACAAAGTGGATAAAACGTCGTAAACTTAGCTGGCATGCTGTCTTTGAAATCATACAAATGCGTTCATTTATTAGTGCTAAGCTAAGAGTCGAAGGACTGCATTTGGTGGGGTCATGCTTGGTTTTTAATGCTAACGACTGCTAAGATTTGTTGATGGCAATTTGGATTCCACTAGGAGGTGGGAGGAGTACTTGATTAATTACTGTGCATACAAAAAGAGGCTCCTTTATTTCTTGTGGGCTAATTGTTGCCTGACTCGTTACTTTAGACTGCAACACATGGACTACTTTGCTCGGTCTCCTAGTGCATGTGTGGTGTCTCTACTCTCTAAAGCTAGCTCGCTCTGTCTTTACTAAATTTAGTGGTGGGTTATGACATAACCCATGACAGTACACTAGATTGTATTCAAAGTTGAAGCAGTTGGATAACACCTTGTTTCCCTCGTTATATATTAGTGAAACTGCAACGGTGAGATCAACTTTACATATGTGTCAGATAGACTAAGTCATATTCGTTTCATTGGCTCTAGATTATGTGTTTTGTGATTTTTGCTTCACTTTATTGAAAGCGTAAGTCAACTACATTTGTGATTTGTCAAACCCGATGCTGTAGGAACCCTGGTTTGTCTTCATTAAAATAGGGATTTACCTTTCTTACGTGTTGTCGCCTTTCTCCCCTCACAGCCCCTTTCTGTTATAGGGGATTCTGACACTACCAGTAAGAGGGTTGAACAGATCAATCACAAGTGGCAGTTGCACCTATCTCTGGATGATGACGGCACAGATAACTCTAGCTTGTTTAAGGAGAGACTTACACAGGCTCTCAGGTACTTCAAGGACTCCACAGATCAGCATCTGTTGGTTCAGGTTTGGGCACCAGTTAAAAATGGAGACCGCTATGTACTTACTACTTCAGGACAGCCTTTTGTACTTGACCACCAAAGCATCGGGCTACTTCAGTATAGGGCTGTATCCATGATGTACATGTTTTCAGTAGACGGTGATAATGCTGGAGAGCTGGGGTTGCCTGGGCGTGTCTACAAGCAAAAAGTGCCTGAGTGGACACCAAATGTGCAGTACTATAGCAGTAATGAGTATCCACGCCTTAACCATGCTATCAGTTACAACGTTCATGGCACTGTTGCCCTGCCTGTTTTTGATCCTTCCGCTCAGTCGTGTATTGCTGTTGTTGAACTTATAATGACATCAAAGAAGATAAACTATGCCTGTGAGGTTGATAAAGTCTGCAAAGCTCTTGAGGTTGGTCCTTTTCTTTTACTCGCTGTATGTTGTTTAAAAATCTGCAACTCATTCACGTGATAACTACCTGGGTATGTGGTCAGTAATAACCTCAGACACTAGATACAGCATCCACTTGTAATATAAATTTTGTTTAACCCTACCCTTACATTTTGGCAATTTTACTTGTGCTGTCTGCAGGCAGTAAATCTTAAAAGCACTGAAATATTAGACCATCCAAATGTCCAGGTGAGTATTCCATCATTGCAATATCGACGGTCAATTTTTTCTTTTTGTCCTATTTATGCTATATAGTGGGGGTGGTTTGTGTTTTCATACACCTTCTTGTTTATTCAGATATGTAATGAAGGCCGCCAAACTGCTCTGGTAGAAATACTGGAGATCTTGACTGTAGTATGTGAAGAACATAAACTTCCTCTCGCACAAACCTGGGTTCCTTGCAAATACCGTAGCGTGCTGGCGCACGGTGGTGGTTTGAAGAAGATTTGCTTAAGTTTTGATGGGAGTTGCAATGGGGAGGTCTGCATGTCGACCAGTGATGTGGCGTTTCATGTGATTGACGCCCACATGTGGGGCTTTAGAGATGCCTGTGTAGAGCATCACCTACAAAGGGGGCAAGGAGTTTCTGGAAAGGCGTTTATCTCACGCAAACCTTGCTTTTCAAAAGATATCAGGCACTTTTGTAAGTTGGAGTATCCCCTTGTACACTATGCTCGTATGTTTGGATTGGCGGGCTGCTTTGCAATATGCCTGCAAAGTTCTTATACTGGACATGATGACTACATATTAGAGTTTTTCCTGCCACCCGGTTGTATAGACAGAGATGATCAAAATGCCTTGCTGGAGTCTATATTAACTCTTATGAAGCGGTGTCTCCGCAGTCTAAAGGTTGTTGGTGATAGAGACATGAATGGGGTTTCTCTTCAACTTAGTAATGTGCTTAAAATTGAGAACGGAGAGTTCAATAAAGATGCGCAAATTGATAATTCTGAAGGTTGCCTCCATGAGTCTCCTGAAGGTGATATGCGTGGACGGGTCCATGAGTTTGATACTGAGAATAAGAGAGTTTCAGATATGCCACAGGGACATATGTTGGATGATGACCACTCTCAAGAAAATGGCACTTCTGCCATGAGATTAAATGGAAGTGGTGCCTCTGATTCATCGTTGCTTCACAAAACCAACAAACCCTCTGAAAGGAGACGAGGAAAAGCAGAAAAAACAATCAGTTTAGATGTTCTCCAGCAATATTTTTCTGGAAGCCTGAAAAATGCGGCTAAAAGCCTTGGCGGTATGCTTTTAATACCCCAGTTCACTGAATTCCTTAAGAGTGCAACTTTTCCCTGTATCATTAACTGCTTGTATTGCCATATTCAACCCATGCACAATTTTCTTAAAATTTTCAAACAATAGTTTGGTATATGCCATTTTGTTAAATTTCAAGGTGGCAGCATAATGTTACAGGCAGCATGCTGTTTTTGATCTTCTATGCTGCGTGCATATGCTGTATTATTTCTTTTTGTTTGTATCCTCATTAGTATTGGCTTGTCGGGGAACTATGTTAGGTGATATAAAGTATGTCTTCTCTTAGAATCTAGAGTTACAGATGGCAAGGTCCGGTAAGAGGTATTGAAATTTCGGACACATGAAGTGATTGATTAGACAATATTGTCATTCTCCACCATTCAGTTTTGTAGCTACCATGGCAGGGTACAGAAATTGTTTTTGCCAACTTAAGGATCGTCACTTTGGTACACACGAACAGTTTCCTTATTGATTGCCTTGCCTTTTTATACTCTTAAATACAAGCGCTGTGTAGTTCAGTAATACTTGATGAAGGATGATGAGATTGTTCATTTGTTCTTACATATCTTAACCAATCTGGAAAAAGAATTTATGTTGATATCCTTGTACCCACCTGATACTGCCAGATGTCTCAATCAGATTTGCTTGCTGTGGTCATGTAATAGACCTTCCTATGCATGATGGTGTAATGTTTGGGGAAGCTTCTTTTAGTTTCTGTGTCTTGTGTCAATGTTCTATAAGTCCTGTCAACATACTTTGCCATTTATAGAACCTAGAAAGGAAATGAGGCACGGTAATGGATTTCTTTCTTGCTGTGGTATGCTGCTTATTTAGTATCAGTTCTTGTGTGATGCGTGTCTTGTCGTGTGTTCTCTTTGTAGTTGGTCTTAGTATTTGAACCTCTATTCCTTTCTAGTGCAATGACATGCAGCTCTTCTGCGTGTTTGAGAAAAAAAAAGAAAAAGGAAAAAAAACACTGTAATGGGGTGAACCTTAGATATTCTGTGCATCGACTAATTTCCTTTTTGTATATGACAGTGTGTCCTACAACCATGAAGCGCATCTGCAGGCAGCATGGGATTTCTCGTTGGCCATCTCGAAAAATCAATAAGGTCAACCGGTCTCTGTCGAAACTAAAGCAGGTAATTGAGTCTGTTCAAGGCTCAGATGCGGCATTTAATCTGACATCTATAACAGGTCCTCTTCCGATACCTGTTGGTCCTTCATCGGATTCTCTTAATGTGGAGAAAGTGACCCAAAGTAAAGTTGCAGAACTTTCAAATCCCACTGTTGATGGTGACAGAGATTCTTCGCTGCAAAAATCATTTGAAAATGATCGTCATTTCTGTATACTCATGCCACAGCAAGGATTAATGGATAATAACAACAATGCACAGCTTGAAACAGACAAGGCTTCTCACTCGATAAGCTCATCTGGAGAAGGAAGCATAAATTCACATACTTCAGAGGGCTCATGCCAGGGAAGCCCTGCAAACCAGACATTTGTTTGCAAGCCAAATGTTTCTACGTTCGCAGAACCCCAGATTAATCCAGAGGAGTTCACTAAAGAGCCTTTTCAAGAACCACAGCTTCCACTCTCCAGGATGCTTATCGAGGATTCTGGTAGCTCCAAAGATTTGAAGAATCTCTTCACTTCAACAGCTGAGCAACCAATTTTCGCCCCTCAGAGTAATTTGATGTCAATGAAGCATTCAGGGACTGTTACAATAAAAGCGAGTTTTAAGGAAGACATTGTAAGGTTCCGTTTCCCATGCTCTGGCAGTGTTACTGTATTAAAGGATGAAGTGGCGAAAAGGCTAAGGATGGATGTTGGCATGTTTGATATAAAGTATCTCGACGATGATCATGAGTGGGTGAAGTTGGTGTGCAGTGCAGACTTGGAAGAATGCATGGAGATTTCACGGCATTCTGGTAGCCATGTCATCAGGTTGTTGGTTAGCGATATAACAGCACACTTTGGAAGCTCTTGTGGAAGCTCTGGTTAATATGCATCATGTCAACCTTTTGCTCTTTTCACAGGGTGGTGTGCATAAGTTGTACCGTGAGTTCAGTTTCGCTTGTTAATCTAGTTGTGTCACTAGATAGCATTAGCTTCTTCGTTGTGTTTGACAAAAGTATCATTTAGTTTTTCCCCAAGAATACATGTAAACTACACTTGTAGTCAGACACAACGTTGAATAAACGTTATATTAAGCACGTGGTGCTGGAAATTCTGGCGTCCAAATTATATGTGGGAATTGTTGTAACCGTCCGAAGTTGAATAGACTGGTGCTCGGTTGGGCTTGGAGGCACCTTGTTTTCCTTTCAGCTCCCCGTAGGTTGGAGCTGACAAATCCTTTTGGAGGTTAGGCTGTTTGCATATGTGGCTGATTTTTATTCTGACTGTAAAGACATTTAGCCATCATATGAATTGTTCCTAGCACATGATGTTCAGCTACACTGATTTCGAACAGGTGTAATGACAGTCGTTGAATGACAGTCATACGGCATTATCAGTTACGAGGAAGTGAACCAGATTGCCTGGGTGGGCAGAGATGCGACTTGTTCAGCACTGCCCCATCTGAAATTTCGAAGGGCGAAGCAGTGCAAAATCCCCCATCTGATTCTTAGATAAACTATACATCAACAGCACTAAAATGTGCAACCACTTTCTTGTTTGCGCAGCCACGCAAAATTGGATCAATCAACCAGTGAAGTAGACTGATGATACAACCAATAATGAATTCTGGACAGCTATACTTCATAAACTGATAATATCAAAAATGACAAAACCAACAATTGAACTACTATACAATATGTACCTAAGCATGTTATCAGCTTGCAGAGGAGGGGGCAAGCCCCGACTATATTGAAGAACAACAGTACAGGCTAATGACTTAACAACACAGAGCTTCAGTACTTGGTCAGGAACATACCCTGCCTGGCCTTTAAAAAAAAAAACAAGCCATTAACCGAACGGAGCTTTTTCTTCAATGCACACAAAAGATGATTGCCGTCGCTCGACAGCTTTCACGTATATGCACAAGCCCGACCAACTACCCAAACGACTGACATCAAAGACAGGTACCGCTGCCCTCTCCGGAAGTCTAATCTTGCTAGAAACGTCCTGGCATCTGACATCTGCCTCACAAATTTAGTGAATCGGCTCCAATTGTGAAACTCAAACAAGCTTTTGTTCATCCTCACATAGTTGAAGGAAAATGGTGTTCCTGAGGTACGGCCTGAGTACAGCCTTGAACTTCTTACGACTTGATTCAGTGATGTGTCATCCAGCCTTGTCACAGCATTTTCACCATTAAGAGGAAGATTGCACATTTTAGCAGCACCTACAAGTTGTCGGAGAGTCCCTTCTGGACTGCTCTCAGAATCATTTATCTCTGCATCCCTCAGGTCAAAACAACTATAACATAGTGCAGCTTTGTATCTAGCAAACATTTGAGCTATAGGAAGATAACCATCTCTTAATAGTGTATTATAGTATCCAGCTGTCAGTTCAGATGGGTGTGAACTAGTGTAATAGTGCCAATGTATCCCAGCAACCTTTCCTGAGATGGTCACACCAGTACCAGAGAAGACTGCGTCAGCTATCATGCATAATCTCTCTCCATGGAGGAGAAGCAGTCCTGAATACCACTCAAGGAAAAGGCGACCATAAGGTGTATCCCAACATCCTCCATCACCTTGAAAAAATCTAGTTTCTTCTACGTTCTGTTGCAAGCCCTCTGTGTCAGCTGGACCCCCATTCCCCCACTCTTGCATCCCAAGAATCTGTGTGCGAGCACTCAATGATGCTTGCATAAACTGTCAAAGAAGAATGGAGCACATATCATAACTCATGCCAAAGCAAAAAAGAATATCACATTCAACCTCTAGAGTACTTCAGGAGAGCCATGTTATAACACAGAGGAGATTTTTTGTCTCACAATAGAATGTAGTTATTATAACTTACCAAAAAAATGCATGGGCCCATATTTTTTTGCTTCAGCTCATGCACTTCTAAGCTGAATCCAGGCTTCATGTGCAAGCTATTTTTTGTCTAGTTAGATAAGCTAATGCTATGCTTCATTATCTTACAGATGGATGTCCCATCCCTCATTCACTGTAATGGGAGGACAGTAACCTATATGATATATGCTTAGAAATTGAGGACATGAATACGTAACACATTACATAAGCAAAGCGGCACATCACACATTCTATTTTAAAGTGGTTGTAAGATAAGAATCTCATTTGGCAGTGTACCTTATCATAACATTGAAATTTCCCAAGTTCAGATGAGCTGCCTGGCTGATTTAGCTTCTCAGTTGGGCATGATGGATACCTAAGCTCACCTCCTGGGCCCATTCCAACTTGAACTTCCTGAAAGACAACAGTCCTATGAGGGCTACATATTTTGCACGTGCACAATTTAATATCTATGTTCAACAAAAGTTGAGTAATTTTTTTGTGATAGGTTTGGCGAGCCATCAACTATACTTAGCCACTAGCCTACCCCGATGCTTGGGACAAAGGCTTTGTCGTCGTCGTCGTTGTTGTAATGTTATGCGCTTAAATGAGGCTATGGGTTCGAGTCCTAGAAACAGCCTCTTGCAGAAATGCCGGGAAAGACTGCATATAAAAGACCCAAAGTGGGTCGGACTGTTCCCTGGACTCTGTGCAAGCGGGAGCTACATGCACCGGCTGCCCTTTTTTAATGTTATGTGCTTAAATACCAAGGGAGAATACGAACTGTTACTATAGCCCCAAGGTAATCTTCAAAAGTATTACGGAAGCTCCTCATGAAATCTGAGTAAGCTTGCATAGGTGACCTTCCTTTCAGAACAGGGAGAACATCACACCCCAATGAGATGTATTCTTTGTTTCTCTGCCGGTATCTATCAGTATATGACAGGTCTGGAAACTTATCCATCTCTTCAAGCACCCACTGTGGAAGAGGAATCCTGGAAAGAGTGAAAACTCAAACTATTAATCACAAATGAGAGATACTTTGCAACTATTAATCATAAAAACGATACTTATGCAGGCGTAAATGCAGGACCAAGTGAATCAAACGTTCTACCACAGCAACAAAATGCATGAAGAATCGCTTGGCTGTATATTAAAAGGGGAAAGGACAACTTGGAACAACAGGAAAGGATGAATCAAACTTTCCACCACAGGAACAAAATGCATGAAGAACAGCTTGGCCATATATTGAAAGGGTAAAACAGGACAACTTGGAACACCACCACAACAACAAAGCCTTTGTCCGAAGCCTGTTGGAACAGCAGGAAAAAATTGATTACAAAGTGGGAAAATCATAATGGGTTTTATTTCACAAATTACTAACATAAGACATGTGGCTTCAAATTAGTAGCTAGATCATACAAATAAATGTTTTGAATTAACCGTAACTACCAAACAGGTGTCATTATTGGAAAAGAGCATTTACTAACACATTCCATGTATTAAATTATCAGAAGTTTTTTTCTTTATAGCATTCCATATCGATAATCTCCAACCGATGCACCATGGACTTTAAAAGCATATATACAGATTTCAGATCCATCACATTGCCATATTGCATTGGAATTGACCCTAAATGAACCGAACCAGGCAAAAAAAAAGAGAAATGGCAAATCCTAGACCACAAAGTAAATAAGATATGTACATGTGCCTCTGGCCCCCAACATGACTATTGCGTGTAGCCCAACACTAGCCCATGCACCAATGTGAGTTTCCCCTATTGCGATTCGATTTTGTACCATGATAATAGAAAATACTGTAGGTTTCTAACCAATTAGCAAGGTATCCATAAGTTGGCTCGATTTTGGTGTAATTTCACACATGCCATCATCCAGTTCACTCCATTAGAGCCCTCCATCTCGCTCTTCACGGTGAGCATGCTCATTTTGTATCCCACAACAATGGAAAATCCCTCCTGTAGCAAACACATTAATAACTCTAGGCTTGTACTTATTGTGCACCTTAATTGTGACCTCATTGTTGGGTGTGCATTTGTGTAACGTCGATTCTTTCTCCTAGATGCAAATATGCAATATGAGAACTATCAGCATGCAGTGGATCATGCATCTTCGTGATAACTCTGTTATCTTTAAATAGGCCATCCTTGTGCAATGTGTGTGCATTACAATTCATTGTATTTTTATTTGGAGCATCCGCACACATGGTAGCAGTACAGAAAACTACATAAGTAATTAATGGGCATCCTGTGTGCAAAACAACTTACAAGGGAAAAGAAGCAACAGTAGCATCTCATGAAACATAAACTCTTAACAATGACACTGATAATCTACATTGGCGTCTTATGTGTTCTGTTATTTAAAATATTCCGTGCCTTGTAGTACAATGAAAATGCGCGTCATATGAAGAAGAGGAGAAACACAAAAGCCTCATTAGATGTGATATCAACCTTCTCCTATTTTTGAACCACATGGTTTACAAGCATTCAGTTCCTACAGGCACACCCGAAATAGTATAGACAACTTGCATCCTTTCATGCAACACGGGATCTAAAAGTCAAAATCAAGGATATGTTGCACTAGAAAAGATACAACACATGTCATGTATAGTATGCTAACAGGTCGCATCCTCAATACCTCTGCTGCTTTCCACCTAAGAGATGATTAGGTTAGTGTGTTATTTTCCTAGTTTTACCTAAGAGGGTAGAATACCATGCTCAGGAGAGCTCTACTACTAACTCCGCAAGATCACCACATAAACAGTCAAAGAAACAACTCAATTTGCTAATTTTTTCCGTTCACGGTCAGCTTACAGAACATCTGGAATGGTGTAAAAATGCAGCCTTGCCCTTTTGGATTCCTCTCAGAGTAGGTTTACAGAATTTTACATTTCATGCCAGAACTATTCTTCAACTCACGAATAACTGGATGAATTGGATGAAGAATAAATTGGAAAAGAATGTTTTTTTTCCTGGAGCTGAGGCCAAATGGGAGACGCACCAGAGGGGGTCATGCGGCCCGGCGCCGCACTGGTGGAAGGCGAGGATTGCGCGGACGCGGAGGCCGTATCGGCGGGCCATGGCGGCGAGGTCGAGGTACCCGGCCCAGTCGTAGAGGCCGGGTCCCTGGCGCTCGACGACGCCCCACCAGAGCTCGACAGCGACGCCGGCGACACCGGCACTGGCGAGCGCCTTGAACGAAGCCGCCATGGCGCGGCGCCGCGCCACGCGCCCCCCGGGGCCGACGGCGTCGGTGGGGAGCGTGACGTAGACGGGTGCCACCGGGGTCGCGGCGGGCGGGGGAGGCGGCGAGACGTGGAGGATCTCGCCCCCGCCACCGCTGCCGGCCCCGGAGAAGGAGGACAAGGACCAAGGAGCAGAAGAGGAGGATTGGCGGAAGCGGGAGGAGGGGGAGGCGAGGCGGATGTGAGGTGCGCGGTGGAAGTGGCGGGCGGCGCGATACGAGGTGGAAGTGGCGGGCGGCGCGGTGATCGCGGCCATTGCAGGATGTGTGGCTCGTCTCTCACGCAGCTTCCTCCCCCCAACTCGGTCGATGTCACCTGCTTGTCACGGACTGGAATGCAATCTGCGGCCGTGTAGTGTAGCCAGTTCATCATCACCATCACATCATTCTATCTCTAATCCTACTAGCCGTAAGTTATTTTTCACCTTCTGTTACCAACTTAAAATACAGTAACAATAATATTGAAGATCATGTGGTCTCGATAAGTTGCTTACACAATTATACATATACATGGTGATTGCACGTAATTCACTCTAGACAGAGTTGCCTGCAGTCACAGAGCTTGGATGATCCTCTCTACAGTATTACAACTTTAATTAGTATGCAAAAGATACGGTTTCACAATTGCATCTAGCTAGATACACTACTACCATTTGATGATACTCCTTTCGTTTTTAAAATAAATGATGTTTAGTAAAAAAATTTAATTTATTTTAAATTAAATTAGCCGTTCTAAACATCTATTAATTCAGAACAAAAGGAGTACCATGGTTTAATTTTGACAGAAACCAATGCGAGGTCGTAGGTAGGTTTCCACGCACGGCTTGTCCTGACCGTTTAAGTCGTCGTGTCCTGGTTCATTTTTCCCCGTCCCACCCCGATGATGATGAGGAGGAACAAGCTCCGATTCGATTCGGATGTCATTGATCGATACAATCATCCTAGTCAATCCCGTACTTCACGGCAGGTCACCTGCTGCACCCTTTCTTGAGACTGAAGCAAGTTCAGTCTATCTGCTTCTCGATCGATCTCTGCTGCAAAACTTACAACACACACTGATATCATCACATCAGTTCGCATATATATATATATATAATCGATCGATCTGGCAAACAAGCTAGACTATTATATGCCAATAAACCACCGTCTTCACAAATCCTAGCTAGCTTTTATTCCCTTCTTCGTCCTGCAGCTATCTAGCTGTCGACGATCGCAGGATATTGCAGCACCTGCCTAGCTAGCTAGCTAGCTAATTAAGCAAACGTAACGCGCGCATGGCGGCCAGCAGCAGCAACAAGATACCGAGGGTGGTGCTCAGGGTCGTGACCGCCGCCGCTGCGGGCGTCGCTGCCGTAGTCATGGCCACCAGCCAAGAGACCACCAGCCCTTTCGGCTTCCCGCTGGAGGCCAAGTTCCAGTACACGCCGTCACTGGTGTAAGCATCATGCATCATCGTTCCAACTAGCTAGGCACTGACGCCCATGCATGCATGCATCGTCTTGTTGTTGTTGTTGTTGCCGTCATGCATCGTCTTCATTCATCGTCATTGTCTTAATTTAACTATCAAAAGAACGTCGTCGTTGTTGTTGCTGCCTGCGGCTGTAGGTTCTTCGTGGCCGCCAACGTCGTCGCCTGTGCCTACAGCCTGCTCGTCCTCATCGTGCCGCCGGCAAGCCCCGCCGCCGCAAGATTCGTGCTCATGGCCGATGTGGTATCCGTCGATCGTCTTCTTAATTAATCTGCAGGATGACTGATATATCATCTTTGTGTTGTTTCGTGCTGCATGATGATCGATGCATGCATGTAACACCAGCTGAGCTAGAGCTGCTGCGTATATCTGCATGCAGGTTGTGAGCATGGTGCTCACCGGCGCCCTCGGGGCTGCGGGCGCCATATCGGACCTGGGGAAGAACGGCAACGACCACGCCTTGTGGCCGGCGATCTGCGGCCTGGTACAGACTTTCTGCGACCATGTCGGAGGGGCTCTCATCTCCGGTCTTGTCGCGGTTTTCTTCTGCTTCTTGGTCCTCATGTATTCCGTCTACACGGTGACCAAACCCCAGTCGTCGTCCTCATCGCCATGAGCACACACTCTTACAGTCTGCAGCCGCCCAGCTGATTTTATTATCAGCTAGTCCCGCACCTTCGTCTAGCAGCTAGCTACATGCATGATAATAAGAGCTCGATCTGCTAGCTGCATCAACAGCTGTCTGATCAGACCATGCATGCAGAATATATAGCTTAATTTTGCATATTTTCTGGTGACTTTTGCTACTATATATCCTTCCTTCAAAGCTAGAATTAATGACATGTAAGCTTCAAAAATAATCATTCATGCATACTGTCCCAAGCTACCGCCGAATATACGTTGTATTTGCTATGTGTAAGTTGATTAAGCTTCGTTCCAGCTTTGATTTACATACTGGAGGCAATGTCATTATTCTGGTTATTACAAGTGCATTTGTTTCAAGCGATTCGTTTTTGTGCGAAACCTGCATTACTCCATTTGCTATTTCAGAAAATGGGAGAGATCAATATTGCAATTAAGTCGTCCTCATTATATAACATTGCATTATATATATGGTGTTGTCAAGATGTTTTATCCCATGAAGTGTGTGCATCAAGCTCAAAACTTCACCATTGGTCATGCCTTCTAAAAAGAACAGCTGTGCCTCTATCAAGAAAAACAAGTGGCGCTTCGTCCTCTTCTTCCCATATGATTGCAGCAGTTGAAATTTCAATTCGTTTATACCTTGCACAGTTAGGTACCTTCCAAAGTACATCCAGGTGGCAGATTGATTGATTCCGGTAGTCACTACTAGAATTAATAGGTAAATATGCAAGCTGAAGTGAACTGGTTAACAGAGTGATTCATCACCTACATGCATGAGCATCTATAGTAAATAGCTAGCCGCAAGTGCTGCAAACAGGAACATGAAAGATAGCCCAAACGGTGCCTTAACTACCAAACTGGTGCTTAACAATTAATTACCCATGGCCATGGATCTCAGAATAGCAACATGACAACGACCAAGCTGTGCTTCCGATCCTTTCAAGATCATAGATCCTCAAACTAACATTACACATGATGTGTCTCTGAATATCTAGATCCAGTACATGCAGTATCTATGGGACAAATATTCGTCGTTCCGTTTAACAACTGGCATTTCCTAGTGTTGAGACCCGCACTTAATTCTGATACATTATTGCATATCCTGAAACAGAACTGCTTCAGCCATAACAGCAGGGTAAGGATATATACCAGTCGCACACACAAGCCATCAGCTGATCCCACACACACTAGAGAACAGTACGTGTCCCTTGTCAATGGAAATAACCAAGGACCTGGCCACCCACGTTCTGCCCGATTGCTTCCTCATGATCCAAAACACCATTGGGAGTGGTAATCACAACATAGCCCCACTGCAACATGAAACAGGAAAGGCATACCTTATCAGTTGCAAAATAACAGGAGATGCAAATGCTGGGTAGATAAAAAAAATACCTGCCGTGTTGGAAGCGTCCGGATCCTGTATTGTTCTATTTCCTTGGCTCTAAGATCCTGCCTGTAGGTAAGAGCTTTGCAGTCTTTAATGCGGCCATGAAGCTCCACGTGAATTCTACCAACTCTGTGTGGATCGATGACCTCGAAGTTTTTGATGTACCCTGCGAGGAGAAAGATTGCGGTGGAAGATGGTTGATATCAGGTGGAGTGGAGATGCACAGGTTACAGATAATCAGAATCTGTGTTGCGACCCACGAAGATTGCGTAAAAGAGGAGGAGGAGGAAGGTAGAGAGAACTGGTGGAGGTGGAAATCGAACCTCGGTGCTTCATGATGTTGAGGAAGGAGACCATGACGCCGGAGATGGGCTGGAGGAGCGCCGTGGCCTTCCCCCGGCGGTCCGCGTTGACCATGGTGCGCAGCGCGTCGTTCAGGATCCGCCGCCCCATGGTTGGACCTCGTCCGCCGCCGGCGCTCCTGAGCTCCTCACGCCGAGAGAAGGGAGGGAGAGAGGGGGAGGGAGGCCAACACGGGCCGGCCGGATAAGAAGCAAGCCGGCCCGTCGCAGGGAGAGGGAGAGGGAGAGGGGCAATAGAATGCGGATGACATGGGCCGTTTGGGCCGAATTTCGTGAATACGTATTTCATAGGGCCCAGTATGGCGTTTACTAAAATTGTGATGCCCACGACCGATATACGAGAGCTGTTGTTGGTCTTATTCAGCCGTTGGTTGCCCTGCTCTCCTCTTCCTCCTCCTCCTCGACGGCGGCGGCGGCGAGCTAGGGTTCAGCGGAGGAAGGACCAGAAGAGCCTTGCGGTGTGCAGCCCAGAACCCTAGCACTTCTGCGGCTGCTCTTTCGCCTTGGTGGTTCTGACGGCCAGGATGAAGGTGAAGGTGATTTCGCGCTCCACCGACGACTTCACGCGCGAGCGCAACCAGGACCTAACGGTACTGTTGCAGTCTTCGCTCTGTTTCCCCAAGAATCAAGCAAGATGCTCCCTTAGTTTCTCGCCCCTTCTTAGGATGCACCTACTCCTCCTAGATTGGCATTCGATTGGACACCTAGATTACTTCTTGCCATGCCATGACTGACATTCCCAGCTGCACTTGTTGGTCTCAACAGAAAGTATTCCGCAACTATGATCCAGCGCTTCGTACTCAGGAGAAAGCTGTTGAGTACACCCGGGCGCTTAATGCTGCCAAGCTGGAGAAGGCATGCCTCTTCTCCCTTCATTCGTTCATGTTTTTATTTTTTATTTCATCCAGACCCCACAACGTGTGGGAGCTTTCAGCACTGGGTATGCCCTTTTTTATGAGAATTTATCTGCTTCCTGCTGCAGATATTTGCTAAGCCATTTATTGGAGCAATGGATGGACATATTGATGCGGTATCATGCATGGCAAAAAACCCCAATTATTTGAAAGCGATATTTTCTGGTTCAATGGACGGAGGTAACTGCCTACTTCTGTTCTGTACTAACTTTTATATTGTTTCCCTACCAAGTACCAAACCAAAGTGACTCTAGCCGAGCAGTCTTGTGCTATAAATTTACATGGTACACAAGTGTTGTACTATAAATCTTTTGACCAAGCTGAAACTTGGATCATAAATGGTAAAAGCTAACTTTATGTTTCCTCGGCAGATATTCGCCTCTGGGACATCGCTGCGAGGTAATGTTGTTGTAGTCTTCTTCCGGATCAACATTCATTTTATCAATTGATCTCTGGCTTCATATCCTATTTCATGTCTCTTATGAACAACAACAGGAAGACAGTTTGCCAGTTCACTGGACACCAGGGTGCTGTAAGAGGTTTAACAACATCCACTGATGGTGATCTTCTTGTATCATGCGGTGTTGATTGCACGTAAGATTAACGCGATATCACTTCCTTTGTCCCATAGAAGGCGTTCCAGTTTTCCGCCGAGTTTCCAAGTGTCATGTTGCTTCGTATCACTATATCAGTCAGGTCGCAATAACATGTTGTATGCGCATACAGAATCAGTCTTAGCTTGGCAGAATGTATTGTAGGTACGAATGGTGGGGGTCTTTTGATAGAGCTTAAAGCTGCCACAAGTTTAAAAGTATCACCTCAGTTCTTATTTTGAGAATGGTTTTTTTAGATACACCTAAGCCTAGGAACCTTACTGTCTACCCTCCAACAGCATGTTTGTTTATACACATTACACATACGTTAATGTTTTGTAAACTGGTTTCATAGTTTACATTAACTTTATGATAACGATGCAGAGTTCAACTATGGAAAGTGCCAATGCTTAAAATGGTTGACACTAGTGACCAAACTGGAGATGCTTCCAAGGCATGCTCTGGATAACCACATCTTCTTCCTCCAGTTTTTTTTATTTACTATACATTTCTCATTTTTTTCAATATGCTATTTTGGTTTGCAGCCATCAGCAGTCTACACCTGGAAGCATGCATTCTGGTAAGGGCATTACTTTGTACTACCTCGTGTACATCTACTGAACGACAAAAACACTGATGATGATGACTATAATTTTTTATTGTTGCCATTATTTTTAGGGGTGTTGACCATCAGTGGGATGGAAATCTTTTTGCAACTGTTGGTGCACAAGTTGATATATGGGATCCTAACAGGTACAATATTTAGTGATTCACGCCTAGCAATTTCAGCTTTCTTACTGTGTGTTAACTGCCACAATGCCTTTTTTTGCATAGGTCGGAGCCAATAAATAGCTTTGAATGGGGTAAAGATACAGGTCTTTCAGTGCGGTTTGATCCTGGAGATTGTAATCTTTTGATTACATCAGCTAGGTAAATCTGTGATGCTTAAATGCAGAATTCATTGTATTTTTAATTGATTTACTGTGGTTTTATTAAATACGTGCAGCATGAAAACGTCTGAATGAAGTTAATGTATACTTTATATTCTTTTTGTGAGCTTAGTGACTACAATGCCATTGCTTGTTGCCAGTGCTATTTTAGTTGTGGAAGATCTTGTCAGAAGATTTCAGTTCCTTTCTTCTGAATCTTAGTTTCCAGAGGTCAACCACTCTTGTTAACCTGATCACCTTTCACTGATATCTATACTTCTAACGGCATTGATACATGGTTAGATATATTTGTTTATTTGAAAAAAAATTTAGCTACTGCCCCACTTATGACTGAGCTAGTTAAACCATATGAATTCTAGAGAGTGTATTCCCTCTTGTTAGTTCACTATTCAGGACCCAATCATTGGTTCAACTGTGATCATTGTATTTCTTGAGAAAAAGTTGGATGACAATTTTAGTCCTAAGGGGTCAGTACATATGTAACTTCTGAAGTTAATGTTCCAGAGCATTAACTTTATTATATCGTTTCCAGTGATCGAAGCCTAACACTTTATGACCTGCGCACATCATCACCAGCTAGAAAGCTGATAATGAAGGTTGGTTGAATTATCAGATTCATAACCTTGATAAGTATTCATTGATTTCTAGTGTCTAATCCACCTGTCGAGCTCTGGAAAAGCTGATGTATGTTGTGCTTATGCAGACTAGGTGCAATTCAGTATGCTGGAACCCTAGGGAGCCCATGAACTTCACTGCTGTAAGAACAAAAATATTTGTTTTATTATTCACTTGAATGGGCACATGAGTATGACTCATAATGAAGGATGTTTGTTCTTCTATATACTACACTTCTGGAGTGGGGATTTGTATTGAGCTTTTCTCTACAGCTCTTTTTTTTTTCTGATGCTCTTTAACATTAAAGAACTGATGACCTGAATACCTGATTTGTTTTTTTGCTAGGCAAATGAAGACACTAACTGTTACTCCTTTGATGCTAGAAGGCTCGACGAAGCCAAAATTGTTCATAAAGGCCATGTTTCAGCAGTGTGAGTGTATTTTCAAGCAGAATAATATTCTGTAACGTTTTAAATTTTTTCTCTAGTACAAATCAATAGAAAAACGAATATTAATGCATAATCCTTTCATGGGGTTTCTAAATTGTCTTATTATGATAACGAAACATCACTCAGTAGATAGAATGTTAAGGAGAGATGCTGCCTACGCAGGCTCACCTGGGTTCTAGCAAACTGTGAGTTGTGGGACCTGGTTCTGTAGCCGCTTATGTTAGGGACAAAGTCAAGGGATGTCTCTCCAACTATCCTCGTATCGAGATCCTTTTTTAATGTGGTTTATTATTGATTAAGCATGTGTCCTCCAACCTACCCCAACGTGCTTGGGACAAAGGGTTTGTTGTTGTTGTAAGCATGTGTCCTTGGATCTTTTCAAAGATTCATTTGTTGCATTAATTCCTTCTAATCTTAGAAAATATAACTTCACATAGTTGATCTGTACTGATCACATTAAGCATGCATGTTATTTTCTTGTTTGAATTTCTGTGGCTGTCTCATTTGAATTTTTGTTTTCAGGATGGATATTGACTACTCACCAACAGGGCGTGAATTCGTTACTGGTTCCTATGATAGAACTGTATGTTGATCTTGAAGATCTTACAATGAGTTACACACTGATATGCCTTGATTCTAGGTAGTAACACATTTAATGCTTCTGCAGGTACGGATCTTCCATTATCTTGGTAACCAAAGCAGAGAGATTTACCATACCAAGAGGATGCAGAGGTTCTTCTTTATTACATTATTTGCCAATTGATGCATTATTTGCTCTATTTACTGTTAGCTACCTGATCACTCTATGCGGTCTCTTTCTTGGTTGATTGGCTTATGTAAATTTCATGGTTCAAGTATCAATGAATTTCATTTTATGCAATGTCTGACCGATCTGTAACTTTGTACTGTGAATATTATTTTAAGATTTTAATCATTGTTACTACATTTCTTAAAGGGTATTTTGTGTGAAGTACACCTACGATGGGACCTATCTAGTGTCTGGCAGTGATGACACAAACCTTCGCCTGTGGAAGTCCAATGCCTCAGAACAACTTGGAGTTGTAAGTTTTTTAATGCCACTCAGTGTTCGTAAGCTACTGCTGCGTTTGGGTATGCTTGTTGCTTTTGACCCTGGTAGAAATTAATTTGGACAAGTTTGCAAGTCAATATTGATCTGCGGAGAAGCAAAAAATGCTCCTTTGTCCAGATTCTTCAGTGTGGAATTCTGTGTTGGAATCATGTAGCTTTACCTTAGCCCCTTTTGGTGTGCATAATGACTGATATCGTGTAATAAGCTGATAATGAGGGCATGAGTCGTGTTATATCCTGTAAAATGGCTGCACTCTGCATTGGTCCATTTTATGGATACCTACCTATGCTGGCAAATGATTGTGCCACTGAGATGTTTGCCTTAGGATTCCTTGTTAGTTATGTGAGTGGGATGTTAATATAGTTTCACCAGAGTTAGATGCAGTGTTGTCATTGAACAACCTTTGTTTCTGGCCTGTTGTTGGTTTATCTCTTGTTTATCGGGATGGTCCTCTAAGACGGTTAGTCTATTAATGTTTGGGTTTTGACGTGGTACATGGTTGTTAACAAATATCTTGTGCAGCTTCTTCCAAGGGAACGCAGAAGGCAAGAGTACTTGGATTCAGTGAAGGAGCGGTACAAGCACCTTCCGGATGTCAGGCAGATCGTAAAGTAAGAGTACTTTTTTTTTTTTCCTGGACTGAGAAGAAATAACTTTTGGGCGGAGTAGTATCTAAGATGGCTAAAGTTTTGTATATTCGGTCTGTTATTGTTGCAGGCATAGACACTTACCAAAGCCAGTGTACAGCGCAAGCAAACTAAGGCGTACGATGATCGAAGCAGAGAACCGTAAACAGGAAAGGAGGCAAAAGCACAGCGCACCAGGAAGCATGCCTGTACAGCCTTTCAGGAAACGAAGAATCATTAGGGAAGTTGAGTAGGCAGTCACTTGCTGCTGCCTGCCTGATCCTTGAGCAAAGCTCTGTGTCTGTCTGTTGACCTCAAAGGATTGTTTATTTGCGGAAAGAATCTTAGTACTCTCTGCGTTCTAAATTAATTGATGTTTAGGATAAAAATAGTTATATTTGAACTAAATTAGCTGTTCTAAATATCATTTATTTCAGAACGGAGGGAGTAATCTGTTTTTAAGAGAATCCTAAATCTTCAGCAGTTGTAGAACTGAACAGTAGCCTTGCATGCAGTTACCAGTATTTGATGTATATATATTGGAGGTTTTTTTCTTGAGGGGAGGGGAGGGGTAAACCTTGATGTGCACGCCTTCGTTATTAGGACAATGAAGGCCATGCTTCATCTTGAGGCTTGAAGAAGCGATGAATCGGCACGGTGGTAGGCATTTGTCACGACAAAGTAGAGCACGGAGACCAGTTGGTGTTTAGCAATGGGCCCAGCCCGGCCCACCTTTTCTTGTTTCAGTAGTCCCCGCGAGAGCAAACCGGAATGTCTTGGGCCCAGCCCAGTACACACCGGAACCGGAAACAATGGCCCGCCAAGATTCGAGAGGCCGGCGCTACTACTATTTCCCCTTCCCTTCCCTTCCCCTTCCACCGTCAGAGGAACCAAGCGCCCGCCTAGGGCCTCCGCCGCCATGATTCCAGAGGCAGCCGGAACGGAACCAAGCGCAGTGCCGACGCCGGCGCGCCAAGGATCTCCACTACCACAGCAAGGCGCTCGCGGCACCCCGACAAGAACTCCACCAACAAGATCAAGCAGATCTCCGAGGCCGTATCGATGCGTTGGGCGTTGGATGTGGTCATCGACTTCATACGAAGGTGAGCTTACCACTCCCCAAGTCCATACGCATAATACTTATCATCCATGATGAAGGAAGGACAACTAATCACAATAAATTAAAGCGTCTTACAAGTTTACTATAATCACGGATGCATAATTTTGCAATGTCACTCGTGCCATACACAACGACAAGATCAGCTTAATACGGCGATGTGCTGTTCCACACCGGATCGGGAACAACGGCCTGCCTGATTTACTCGAAATAGAAATAAAACAAGGCAACGAAGATTGTCGAGTCTCCCAGGAAGTGCAACCACCCCACCATATTCACAGCGGTCACCTCATTATGCGCTCTTTTTCTGGATTGATGAAAAGGCACCATTAGTAAATCAGTTAGACCCCAACTAGAATCAAGCAATCATATTTCCAATGAATACATGGGTTCAGATTTAGGTGACAGTGACAACTGTCAGAAAAAAAAAACTTACCCTCTTCTCCTCTTCAATCTTAGCCTTAATGTAGGAGTAGATGGCAACACCAGCTATGGCAATGGAAGTGCCAATTCCAGTTTGTGTGGAAATTCTGTTGCCTGTTTAGCACAAGTTTCAAGGAGTGTTAGCTAGGCACATCCACGTCATATAGAAAATAGCAACATTCATTTTCATTTCATGGAAAAGCCGAGACTGTTACACTTACCAAAAACAATGATTGAGAACCCAATGACAAACACACGTTTCAACACGTTGCCAACAGCGTGTGTCAAAGGAGCCACTCGCTCCAAAGTGTTTGTAGCAACCTGCCATGGTATTAATCCATATGATCACGTTAGTTTTGTTGTAACAGATGAAAGACATTCCTTGTTAAAGATGTGCAATTCTTGTTTGAAAAAAAAACTATTTGCAATTCTTGTTTGGAAATGTCACTAATGGTAGATATACAAGTGCTGATTATATTGTATTAGGAATACGAGTGAGTATTTCTGTGGTTCACGTGTTGTGGAAGAACTGGTTACCTGGTTGTAAAGATGATAGAACAGCCCAACCAAGAAAAGGTCAGAAACGAGCTTTTGCAACCCTACTTTTGCAATAGCATCCTTAAATCCATACTGCATTAGTTGAGGCCCTTCAACCTGAAGAATCATGGAAAAACACCGTTACTTACAATACAGGAATCCAATTCATTTTTTCCTTATTGGGACAAATTTATCACACTTACGATCAACGCAGGTGGAATGCAGACAATGAGAGAGATTATGGTGATGTAAGCATACACGTTGGTGCTATCCATGTCAGTCTGCAGTAATGAAAAAGATTTAAACATTGGTCAGAGGGAGAAAATGATAAAGCAAATTATAATGAGCCATGGTATTATTATTATTATTCAAAAACGAAGCACAAACCATAGCTTTCTTGGAGTAAATGCTCCTGTAAGTGAATGAGATGTTAGAGATCATGGCGTTGATGAAGCCGGTCCAGTTGAATGACAGCTCGGTGAGTGATGCCATAGAAACACCTGGTGACCTTCATGTGGTTAGAGAGGTTGAAGCAGAAAAGGCGTGGAATTCAGTTAACTAAATTACTCTCAGGTAACTAAATTGTATCAGGATTTTATTAGTTCCTAACTATGGTGTCTTGCATTGCCATCGATACTTTAGTTAGCACTTTTACCAGGACCCAAATATCAGAAGATTGAATTGAGAATTACCAAGGACAACGGGGGCAAGAGACAACCACAGAGAGAAGGGAACTTGCTGTCCAAGGATAAACTGAGTTGCAGCTGCGTTGAAGAACGGTTCCAGAGCTGCATTGCAGGTACGCAACATAAAAACATTAGCACATGGAACGTTAAAAAAAATGAGATGTGCAAGTACAGAAAAATAAGCACCTTTGATAGTGTGAGCAAAGGAGACGGCAACAGCAGCGAAGGATACATTGCTAGTGATATGACCGAGGGCATGGCACAGCGCTACTGGAAAGAGAAGCTTGAGGAGCGTAGAGTTGACAGGCTGCACAAGCAAAGAGAACAAGTAGATGATGCTACTACCGTGTTAGATGTACTGTTGATTTTGCCTCATGTAAACAAAATCGTGGCTTGAAAGAAGAGGATTACCGCACGCTTGGGGAAGCCGACAGCCCAGCCCCCAATGCAGTATACGGTACCGACAAGGAGATGGATCGCCGACACAAAGCTGCATGCAGTGCATTTTTTTTGTTGATGACAGTACGAGGTTTGAAGCAAGAGAGAGAGAGAGAGAGAGAGACTTACTATGGGTAGGGGAAGTAGTTGTATATCTTCTTGTTGAGGATGTTGAATATGACGTTCAAGAAGTACCTGGCAGATGAGTTGGCAACGCCGTCATATAATGTTTAGTTTAGGCGACGACTACCAAGCAATGCAGATGCTGTGTTGAAACGTACCACATGAAGAAGAAGAAGCCGGTGACGAGCGCAGGGTACTTTTCCGCGAAGCTTGCCGGCTTGGCCTCCCTGCAGTGAGCACCACCAGATCACGACACGAGGAAGAGGAAACCAACCATTGATGACAAGAGCATGAATACTGACCCAGCTGGCTCGGCGGCGGCGGCGGCGGGGGGCTGGCGGAGCGTGTGCCTCCTTGCTGGCTGGGAGGCGGCGGGGAGGAGGAGCGAGGGGCGGAGCTGGCGGCCCCAGACGAGCGGAGCGGCATCGGGCAACTTGAACGCCGGTAGCTGGGGCAACGCGGGCGCGGCGCGGCGGCGTAGGCTGAGGAGGCCGGAGACGCCGCCGGAGAGCGTGCCGAGCGCCGACATTGTCTCCTGCCCCTGCCTGGTGTCGCTCGGGCTGCCTGGTGGTGGAGGAGGGGCGAGAGGAGGAGGAGGAGCGGTATTGAGGGAGGAGGGTTTAGATAAGGCGGAGGCGGCGGGGAGCGACGTGGGTGGCGGAGGCGCGCGCGCGGGGACGAGACAGGATAGGCAGCAGCTCGGACGTCGCCGTCCACTGTCACCTGTCACCGTCAGCTAGGCTGGTGGCTGCGGCTGCAAGGAGGAGACACTTGTGTATATACTACTACTGTAGTATACGTATGTAATTTTTTTTCCTTTTTCTCTGTTGCAACATCAAGGCCCATTGTATCCTAGGCCCACGTACCGAAACGGCACATCAAGGCCCATTTTTTCCTCGGCCCACTTCCCCGAGCGGGGCCTGGAAATGCCACTACTGCACAATATTCATTTTCTTATCGGCCCACTGCCCCAAGCGGGCACAATATTCACGAGGGCCCACACGGCAGACAGATCCAAACGACACAACACACGACGCGAGGCGAAACAGGTCGTGTTCCTCAGTCAACCGCAGTCTCCTCCTGTCCTCGTCCCTTCCCTTCCCTTCTTCTTCTTCCTCCTCCTCCTCCTGCCTCTTCCGCCCATGCCATCAGGGAATAGAGATGTCCTCCTCCTTCCTCCTCCTGCTATTCCTCCTCCTCCTCCTCGCCAGCAGTAATCATGCCGCCGAAGCGCTCAGTCAGGACGGCCTCCACCTGCTCCAAGCCAAGCGCGCGCTCACCGTCCCCTCCGGCGCCCTCGCCGACTGGAACCCCCGAGACGCCACGCCCTGCAAATGGACGGGCATCTCCTGCGACCACCAAGCCGCCGTCACCGACGTCTCCCTCCCGAACGCCAACCTCGCCGGCTCCTTCCCGCCCGCGCTGTGCCGCCTCCCGCGCCTCCGCTCCATCAACCTCTACATGAACTACATCGGCCCCGACCTCTCCATCCACGCGGGCTGCCACCACCTCCAGCGCCTCGACCTCTCCATGAACGCGCTGCTCGGCCCGCTCCCCGACGCGCTCGCCGACGACCTCCCCGACCTCCTCTACCTCGACCTCTCCAGCAACAACTTCTCCGGCCCCATCCCCGACTCCTTCGCCCGCTTCAAAAAGCTCCAGTCGCTCTCCCTCGTCTACAACCTGCTCCACGGCGTCGTCCCGCCGTTCCTGGCCTCCGTCTCCACGCTCCGGGAGCTCAACCTCTCCTACAACCCCTTCCAGCCGGGCCCCCTCCCGCCCGAGCTCGGCGACCTCTCCGCGCTGCGCGTGCTCTGGCTCGCCGGCTGCAACCTCGTCGGCCCCATCCCGCCCTCCCTCGCCCGCCTCGCCAACCTCACCGACCTCGACCTCTCCACCAACGCCCTCACCGGCCGCATCCCGCCGGAGATAGCCACGGGGCTCACCAGCGCCACCCAGATCGAGCTCTACAACAACTCGCTGTCCGGGCCCGTTCCGGAGGGGTTCGGCACCCTCCGGGAGCTGAGGAGCCTCGACCTCTCCATGAACTCGCTGTCCGGCCCGATCCCGGGGGACCTCTTCCGCGCGCCCAGGCTCCAGACCCTGCACCTCTACGCCAACGACCTCACCGGCCCGCTGCCCGCCGACCTCGGAAGGGCCGCGCCGTCGCTCGTCGAGTTGCGCCTCTTCGCCAACAGGCTCAACGGCACGCTGCCCGCCGACCTCGGAAGGAACGCGCCGCTCGTGTGCGTCGACGTGTCCGACAACGCCATCTCTGGCGAGATCCCGCCGGGCATATGCGACCGCGGCGAGCTGGAGGAGCTGCTCATGCTCGATAACAGGTTGTCCGGGCGCATCCCGGAGGCGCTCGGCCGGTGCCGGCGCCTGCGCCGCCTGCGGCTGTCCAGCAACAGGCTCACGGGGAACGTGCCCGCCGCGGTCTGGGGCCTGCCGCACATGTCGCTGCTCGAGCTCAACAACAACCAGCTCACCGGCGGGATCTCGCCCGCCATCGCCGGCGCGGCCAACCTGTCCAAGCTCGTGCTGTCCAACAACCGCCTCGCCGGCAGCATCCCCGCGGAAATCGGGTCGGCCTCCAAGCTGTACGAGCTGTCGGCCGACGGCAACATGCTCTCCGGCCCGCTGCCGGCCTCTCTCGGCGGCCTGGCAGAGCTCGGCCGGCTCGTGCTCCGCAACAACACCCTCTCCGGCCAGCTGCTACGGGGGATCCAGTCTTCCTGGCGGAAGCTGAGCGAGCTCAACCTGGCGGACAACGCCTTCACGGGCTCCATACCTCCGGAGCTCGGCGACCTGCCGGTGCTCAACTACCTTGACCTCTCCGGCAACAGGCTGACCGGCGAGGTGCCGGTGCAGCTGGAGGACCTGAAGCTGAACCAGTTCAATGTGTCCAACAACCAGCTCAGCGGGCCTCTGCCGCCGCAGTTTGCTGCTCATACGGAGGCGTACCGCAACAGCTTCCGGGGCAACCCTGAGCTGTGCCGAGAGACCCCCAGTTTGTTATGCGGCGACCCTGGGGGGGAGCAGCAGCAGCAGCTGCGGCGGCGGCGGAGGAGGAGGGACCGCTACTCCATCTCCAACTGGACCTGGAAAATGGTATTCACGTCTGCGGCCCTTGTTTTGGTCGCCGGAATCGCGTGGTTCTACTGGCGTTACCGGAGCTTCTTGAGGAACAGATCGAAGCTCAGCGCTGCTGACCGCTCGAAATGGACACTGACGTCGTTCCACAAGCTGTCGTTCAGCGAGTACGAGATCCTGGAGTGCCTTGACGAGGACAACGTGATTGGGAGCGGCGCGTCCGGGAAGGTGTACAGGGCGGTGCTGAGCAGCGGCGAGGTGGTCGCCGTGAAGAAGCTCTGGGGTGGTGGTGGTGGTGGTGACAGCTTCGAGGCGGAGGTGAGGACGCTGGGCAAGATCCGGCACAAGAACATCGTCAGGCTGTGGTGCTGCTGCGCGCACGAGGAGTGCCGGCTGCTGGTGTACGAGTACATGCCCAACGGAAGCCTCGGCGACGCGCTCCACGGCAGCAAGAAGGGCGGCGGCCTGCTGCTGGACTGGCCGACGCGGTACAGGATCGCGGTGGACGCGGCGGAGGGGCTGTCCTACCTTCACCATGACTGCGTCCCGGCCATCGTCCACAGGGACGTCAAGTCCAACAACATCCTCCTGGACGCGGAATTCGGTGCCCGGGTGGCCGACTTCGGGGTGGCCAAGGTGGTGGAGCCGACTTGTACGGCTGGCTGCGACAAGTCCATGTCGGGCATCGCCGGCTCCTGCGGTTACATCGCGCCTGGTTCGTGTCTCCTCTTCTTCTTCCTCCTCCTCTTGCAGTCTTCCTTGCTGCTGCTGCTGCTGCTGCTGCTGCTTATGTGCGCGTGCGATGGAGCAGAGTACGCGTACACCCTTCGCGTGAACGAGAAGAGCGACACCTACAGCTTTGGCGTGGTGCTCTTGGAGCTGGTGAGCGGCAAGCCGGCGGTGGGTCCGGAGCTCGGGGACAAGGACCTGGTGAAGTGGGTGTGCAGCACCATGGATGAGGGGGAGGGGGGAGGGGTGGAGCACGTCCTGGACAGCAGGCTGCTGGACGACGTGAGCGCCTTCAAGGAAGAGATGACCAGGGTCCTCCACATCGGGCTCCTCTGCGCCAGCTCGCTGCCCATCAACCGCCCGGCGATGCGGAGGGTGGTGAAGATGCTGCAGGAAGTGCGCGCCGACCTGACAAGGCACGGGGACGGCAAGCTGTCTCCGCCGCCGCCGCCGCCGCCGCCGGCTTGCTACTACGGGGACACCACCACCACCTCTGATCAATTTCTCTGCTCGCTGCCTCCAATAAACAGCAGCAGCTAGTAGTAAGCTTACTACCGAAGTGTGAGTGTGTGTGTGTGTGTTTTTAAAAAAAACAAAAAAAGAAAAGAAAAGTCCGACAATACAATGGATGTCACCGGTGGTACAGTGACGGCGGTGTTCTTGGTTGCTGTCCATTGATGATTCCACATTTCCACCGGTAGAGCAGAGCAGACAAGATGAGATCAGGAGGTTGGTTGGTGTGCGCAATTAGTTGGCTGCTCTCTCTCTCTTTCGACAACATCTGGTTGCTACTCCCTCGGCTCATTCCACCGGTAGAGGTAGAGCTTTCCTTTCCTTTCCTTCCTCTTGCACAGAGCATGGCCCCATGGTTGTGGTATCGACTCTGAACTCTCTCTGTCTGTCTGTCTCAAGCTACGGACTTGTCCTTTACTAGTAGTGGTAGCTTCAGTTATAGTAGTACGTGGTAAGTTGCTGTGAATGGATCTGCTGTTGCTTCCATTTTGTCTTTTGGTACCAGCAAGCAGCAATGTTGTTGTTTCATGAAGAATGCCAATTCAATTCAATTCTTGTTGCTGCCTTCTATTAGTGTAGCAATAATTCAATAAAATCTTTACCCTAACTGAACATATTGGGGTCCGGTCCGGCAGAGGGAATTTCTGTATGGTATGGAATAATGGAAGGCGTGACATGCAAGGCAAGACCGGTCGGTCGTCTCCACTCCACTCCAGCAGGGCCTAGGTTTCCGTGACCGGAATGGACTGTAGCTAGCTGTAGGACGAGATCCATTTGGCTCCAAATGCTCCGAAGAGGCCCATGAACTGATCAGCCTGGTCCGAAGAGGCCCGTGGATAGTGAGGTGTGCAGGAGCAGGCATCATTGTTATACTAATCTGTACATGACCTGTACTTATTATGAATCATTGATTGCTCCAGCAAGTGAATGATACAGAGTGTAGTGTAGATGGGCATGAATGGATCAGGCCACGCATTCATAGTCTCAGCTGGTCAGTTAGTTATTGTACTAACTTGACACACAACCAGAACCAGAAGAATATGCAGGTGACCATGACCATGACTCTTCAGGCCCATTACAGCACAGCACAGCACACGATGCATGTCATGTGCTTAACTTAGCAGCTGTCACGGTCTCATCACATCGATCCCTCCTACACTACACTAGAATGAATCCCTTTGATTTGATGCATGGTTGCTTCTTGCACGGCCAGCTGGATAAGATGAGAAGCTGCATATATAAAGGAGAAGGAGATGAATCAATCATAGAGATAGATGCATGTGGATGGAGCTCACAACAAATTAAACCAGACGGAGGAGGAGGAGAAGAAGAGTGGAGGCCCCAGGAGAACACACAGTCGTCACCCCCATCCTCCTCCATCGATCCAACTCTCCCGCAGCTAGCCATGAGCTTCTCCTTGTCGCGCCACGACCACGACCACCCGGCGGCGGCGCCGCTGGACCTGCTCGACGAGTACTGGTTCTTCAGCAACACCCTCAACAATAATGGCAACAAGAAGAAGCCCACCAGGCCGACGCCCACCACCAAGCCCCAACCACAGGGGGCGGAGGGTTGGCGGCGGAGGCTCCTCCGGACGCCGTCGCTCCCGCCGCCTCGCATCCCGGACAGCGAGCTGGCGGTGGAGGAGCAAGCGGACGATGACCTCAACTGGAGCTCAATCTACGAGGGCATCCTGCGTGCTAGGACCGCCGCTGCCCAAGGAAACAGCAGCAGCAGCAGCAGGTCTTGTTCGGCGCTGCAGCGGGCGCCGTCCATGCCTGTCGCCCCATCGTCGGAAGGCGGCCGCCGACGATGCAGCGCCGGCAAGGAGAAGGAGATGCCCGGCACCGGCAATAGTAATAATAATAATAAGCTCAGGCACTCGTACAGCACGCTGGAGAGCAAGCAGCAGGTATGCATTACTCTACTCTCCTCTACTGATGAGCTCCCCCCCCCCCCCCCATATCCATTCCATATATGATAGATAGATGGCCAGGCTGATGACACATTGCGATCCAATTAAACAGCAGGCGGCGATGATGATGATGATGAAGGTACGGTCTAAGAAGACGACGCTGTTCCATCAGGCGGCAGACAAGAAGAAGAAGTGGAAGAGCTCGAGCGACCTGGAGTCCATCGAGGTGCAGGGATTCAAGGACCTGGGCTTCGTCTTCGACGAGGAGGAGCTCAGGGAGGACCTGGCCGACGTCCTCCCCGGCCTCAACAAGAACGCCAGCGCCCACGGCGCCGTGCGGCGGCCCTACCTGTCCGAGGCGTGGCACCACGACCGGCGGCGACCGGCGCTGATAAGGGTGCAGTCGGAGGCGAGGTCCGCGGCGGAGATGAAGGACCAGCTCAGGATGTGGGCGCAGGCCGTCGCGTGCAACGCCCGACAAGAATGCGCCTCCTAGCGGCTAGTTACCGCCGCGGCCCCACAACACAAAGCACACAGAAATCAAAATTATTTATACAATACATCAATTATGTGCTTCTTTTGAATTTCACGTTGAAAAGATAATAACTTTTTATCCCTATACTTACTTAGGGTAGCTGTTCCTTTTTACTTTTTATTTGACATTGGATGTTCAAGCCATTGGTGAACTAGCCAACCTAAAAAAATAAAAATAAAAGAACCGAGAGAAGAACATGGAGGTGACCTGGCAGCCATGTGCGCCGGCATCTCCCATGTGGTTACCTACCAGCAGCAGGCAAGTCCAAAAACAATGTACGGAATCTGGGCAGTAACATGCGATGCAAGATCCAGTCAGTCAGGTAGAAAGAAGCAGCTCAACTCAGACTCACCTCGGCGCTGATTCCGGCCGACTCCACCTGCCCCATCGTAGTCGTGTACAGTAGAACCAAAGCAACCTTCACCACCATCAGCATACGAAATGGTGTTATACTGCTGGCAGTTGAGGATGATCACGATTCCAGTACCAATAATGAGAAGACGAACATTCCCGCATTACATAAGATGGACTAATCATTTGATGCACACTCCCAACCAGATAGATGGTAAGCAACGAGTGATGACGCCAATTTCTACCTCAAGGGCTACAACGCTGGGATACCAGCCAAAACCAACCGTAGTAAACAAGCTACGACGCGGGAGCATTTCTGCCCTTTCCCAGGATGGCTATAGGGTGATCTTTACCGAGCAGAGATGTTACCGCTGTCAGCTGATCTTTTCAAGATCACACGTTGAAGAAGATATGAAGCCTTGTTTCGGACCTGCAACATATCTACCATAAGGACAAGAAAAGGATGCATATAATAAACTCAGAAAT
This sequence comes from Neostapfia colusana, assembly GCA_030760725.1. Taxonomy (NCBI): domain Eukaryota; kingdom Viridiplantae; phylum Streptophyta; class Magnoliopsida; order Poales; family Poaceae; genus Neostapfia; species Neostapfia colusana. Next base: position 199,749 of record JASWHV010000018.1, on the reverse strand, counting down.
TCCAAGCAATCTTCTGTACCTTTGAAGCATAGAATCTCCAGTCTGTGCATCCAATCTGTGTGGAACAGTTCCGCAGATAATTACGCCAAGAGTCAACAACCATAGTCTTATCTCTAAATGCATCAGTTGAGAAGAGTAACTTGTCCATCAAAACTAGATACACATACAGCTTGAATAGATCACATTCTTTCTCCTTCACATTTATGGATGTGACTAGCTTCAAGATCTTTTCAACATTTGCCACCTACAAGAGCAGCGTAAACTATCATTATGCTAACCAAATGGCAATACTGCACACTGAAAGCAATACACACATGCTTACCTTAAGGCCAAAACTAATCTTGAGCAGCTGAAGTGCTAGCTGACTCCTAAAGAATTTGTTGCGGTCATTGGTCCCAGTAATGCAGTCAACAATCCTTAAACAATTGAGGTCCATACTGACCCTGCCATGTTATGAAGATAACTTTATATAGGCACAAATCGTAATGGAAACCCATGGGAAAGATTCCAGACAAGATTTTCCAACAGAAACACGCAGGAAATGACATTTATTTTATTTTCACAACAAAGTAATATGACACTGTATATACCAGTTCCATCGTCCCCAGGATGTAATACAGAATCTTAAATTTTTTATTAACTCCTAATGAGATTCATCATCGGTAAAGTACACTAGATAAGCAATAACTCCTTCCTGGTCAGTCTCAAACTTATCTCTCCATGCCTTATTCAACTTTTCCGGCACTTCCTACACTAGACATGGATATCTGACGGGAAGAGAATTATTCACGATTTTATAACAGACAATTATGCATCTCTGAGAGTTGTACCTCTGGGCGATTGATTCAGCTGCCATCACACAGCTGCTTTCCCACTCACTCACAGTAAAGTATAAGATAAGTGAATTCAGGCAGTCACCCAAAATAAGCAGCAGGCCTTCAAGTTGACGGTCCAAAAAGAGGGAGATGACAACAACAAGGAGTTGTTCTGTCTCAGAAGGTGAAAAAATAGAATGCACTTTTCTGTACATTAAAAAAATGGATCATAAGATGGAATCAACCTTTCAAGAAAATCAATATCTTGCTTAACGTTGCAAATATCTATCTCCAAGAGCAACTCTTCCTAAAATCTCAAAACAAAAGGTGCTGAGTCTCAAATTATTATTATTTTTAAAAGGTAGGGCCTTTAACCCTTGCCTTCATTGGAGGCAATTTTGGCCTAAAGTTTGATCCCAGGGATCGAACCCGGGCGGCCGTGCCCCCATACAGAGCAGCAAGCTAACCTAGCTCCTTGCTTGGTCCGTGAGTCTCAAATTATGAAATTCAGCATGGTAGATGTAACAAGATTTCATTCCAGAGGAAGAAAGTGGTTATTTCCAAGGGGTCTGGGACATGTTACAGTGAAAATGTGAAATATGTCACCAGATTGGTGCAACTGGGATATGTTATCATGAAACAATTGTGGAAGATTCGGCCAGGCAGTTATTAGCAATCATTTCACTATATCAGAGAAGGTGTCATAATAATAGACAAAAAATGTGGATAAATTGCACTAAAAGTTATTCCAGACATAATTTCATAGTGAAAATCATGGAAACGAATCAAATTTACCAGCAAACGTTGATTTGGAGTTCCCCACTTGTGTTAGTTTTATATTGGTGTCCACCATTTTTATCATTTACAAGTGAACAACAAGCAGACACAATTAAGAAGAATAACCGCAGGACCAAGGTTTTCATACCTGACTTTGCAGCAAGTGGATACAACTCTTAACCATGCAATGATGTTTTCTGGAGGACCATCACCCAAATTATCTGGTGATGAACAAACATGAGCTTAGTTCTGAAGTTCGATAGTTAACAAACAGACATGAACATTTCAGAACGTTTAGCAATTTTAGGCTAGTAACTGCAAAACTGACTGCGTTGCACATACATGATGGCAAAGTAATGAATGAATAAAAAAAACTATACGGAACCAACCTGCAGCTGCACTTCCAGAGGTTGAAGCTGTCATGTCAGGAGTATCAAACAGATATCCATAGCAAAGTATAGCAGACTTCAGAACAGAGTAGCTTGGAAAATAACAAAGTTTGACCGGCAGTTTATCATCCTGCCAATCAATACAAAAGTTGTGTGTTGAAGTTTGAAATGTAAATCTTAGAGGAACATGTTTTATAACTCTGTTACCTCATCTGTGGAAAGTACACTCTCCCAAAAGTCAGTTGCAGAAACTTGCAACTTCTTATTTGATGAATAGAGCACTGGTAAATAATGGTGATAAGCAAACATTGTAATAAGAGACCGGATTATCGATCTGAACAACAGAAGAGAAGCCATTCCTTACTATTGGTTAGTGTCCATGACGCTACAGAGTCTTCAACGGAACCGGATATGTGAACCAACTTGAGAAGCCATCCATCCATCAGCAGGGTTTCGAGAAACCCCTCTCCTAAGCAGACACACAGAAAAAGGAGGAAGATGCTGAAGTTATCAGCAGGTGACAAGGCCAGATCTTTGAAACAGGAGATAAGGAGAGACAGAGGGAAGCGGATGGATGAAAAAACATTAGAGGTTGTAAGAGATCTTCTGGTTGAACCAGAAGATGATATGCTGGCAGCAGTGCGGACCTTTACCAATCTCTAGATCAAAACCCAAATGCTCATCCGAAGAGAAGGATTGTAAGAGCTGACAATTTTCAACTCCCGTATTGCTAAGAACTGAGGGAGGTTTCTGCAAGGATGATTTCGTAGTAGTGAAAATCAGAAGGGGAAAGCTATATGGAGCCTTTTTTTCTTCTTCTGAAAATGAAGTGAATAAAGGTAGGGTCATTTGACCTGGCAGCCAAAGATTTTTTGACCCCATAGGGGCACATCTTCTCTAGCATCCATCTTTTTAGCCTGCAAAAGTGAGAAGAAACAAAAACGGAAACATGTGAAATGAGGAGGAAGGAATTGGCGGGAGAGGGTGTGGCTGGACAATACAGTTACCTCTTCCTCAACAGTTTGGACGATTTTGCAAATCTGAGCCTCCTTCTCCGAGTTGGCTCTGAACAGATCGTCTAAATCATCTGAATTATACCCTCTGGGGGCATTCTTAGAGCTCCCATCCTTACCTTTGAGCTCATCTTTACCAGTTTGAAAATAATCGATCAACAGATCATCGAGGCCGATAACCTTCTTCCTACAGGTAACTTGAGGTCACAGGCTGGCCTCACAATAGAGGTTACGGCGCGGCGTCGAAGAGACAATTACGTAGATTCTAATAGAACCCTAAATAAACCCATCTGAATCAAAATGACGAGATACCTCTTGGTGGGGCGCGGGGCGGCGAGGAGAGGATCCTCCTCCTCCCCCTCCCTCTCGAAGTCGAGGGGCTCGTCCGTCACCATCATCAAATCTCCGGGCTCCGGCGGCGGCCTCCTCCTCCTCCTCCCAAATCCCACGAAAACGTAGCAGGTAACGGCTGGCTCCACTGCCGCGTGACCTCCTTCATTGCGTTTTGCACACGCATGGGCCTCTTTGTTGGGCTGGGCTGGGCTTCAAATTCATTTCTTCTTTTCCCTCCCAACCAAACCAATCCCATTAATCTTTCTACCTCTTCCACAGGACAGAACTCAAATTAAATAAATGAAAATATCATTTCAGAATAAAAATATAGAAGGATTTAAAAAAAAGAAATGGTCCCGGCGGGGCTCGAACCCGCGACCTTCGGCTCATAAGACCAACGCTCTAACCAACTGAGCTACGGGACCAATGCGTGATCAATTATTTATATACATATTAGAAACAGAAAAAATGAATAATAGGCAGACCCACGCACCATCTACTAATCATCATCATCATAAATAATAACAATAATATTTAAGCTGCACCCTACAATTTTGCATGACCAATAAATAAAACGTCGGATTTCACAACATGTAGCTATATATTCTTTTAAAAGAAAAAAAGGCAACATGTAGCTATGCAGGAGTATTTTTTTTAAAGAAAACAAAAGGCAACATGAGCTATTGTGAAGAAACAGCCATGGCCCCTTGCTTGGGAAGAAAGAAAGGAAGAAACCTCCAATAATCCTTTTGCCAAGAAGAAGCGGGCAAGTTCCTCTTTCTTAATTGGTAGTACTTGATGATGCCCTCCAAGTGGAATCATTATTATTATTATTAGTAGTAGTAATAGAGAAACAACCAACAAGAAGCATTTTTGAACTAATGAATGGCAAGCAAAAAGTAGATCCATGCATATTAATGAAGCTTTTTTAACTATTCGATGTCAAATAAAAAAGAACAGAGTGACTACTTTGTTCATAGAAAAAACGATCTAAATAGTCCAAGGCATGACCCAAGGACATGGGTGGGGGTTATCTAATTAACTTAATTCCTTGTATTTTTTTCTTTTTATTGAAGAGAATGGGCGTTGAAGTTGAAGCTAGAAATGGAGAGATTGTTTGGTCAATGGAAAAAAGTCCCTTAATTTATTTATTTTTGGAACCGGCGAAAAGGCCCCTTATTTGGCAAACAGTCCCGTTCCGTTCCGATTCAGCCAAGCAATCAGCGCCGCCGCCGCCGCCTTCCTCCAACCCCCCTCCCTCGATTTTGGAGGCGCGAAGCGAATGGCGCTGCCGGTGGCGAAGCTGGGGACCCTGGCCCTCCGGACGCTGTCCAAGCCCATCGCCAGCCGCCTCAAGACCCAGGCCGCCGTCCACCCCAAGTTCCGCGACTTCATCATCGCCATCGCCCAGGTGATGATGATTCGCTCTTCCCCACCCCTCGACTTTTCCGATTCGGATCACCTCCGATCCCATTTCTCAGCGATGTACCTCGAACCTCAAATCAGCATACGGGCTGGCTGGCTGTCTGGCTGGCTTTAAGATTATTTATCTGTCAGGCATTGCTTGCTGATGAACTGACCACGGCTTCAGGTAGTTATTTGCAAAGAAAGGAGCAGCTAGTTGGCTTCTTTTCTAGCCGTTGATACATACTCAAGCGATGGTAACCATTGTTACAGATGAACCATCGTATCACCACAAAGATACAAAGGCGCATCTATGGTCACGCGACGGATGTAGAGATCAGGCCTTTGGACGAGCAGAAAGCTGTACAAGCTGCTACTGATCTCATCGGAGAAGCCTTCATCTTTTCAGTACTTGTCTACACCCATCCTCGGGAGATGCATTAAAACTTGGACTGATATTGATACTCTATTTTCATACTTACTATTCCTAGGTCGCTGTTGCTGCTTTGATTTTTGAGGTGCAAAGAAGCGCGAGGTCAGAGGCTAGGAAGGAGGAAGCTCGCAAACAGGAGCTTGAGGTAGTAGCGCGTCTATCACCCAATTCTTAACACCTCAGGTAGTGGTTTAGCTTAACAAGCTGCCTACTCTCTTCTGTTGTAACAAGGATCTGAGACAGAGGGAGGAGAGTTTAGCTAAAGAATTGGATGATCTGAAACTGAAGCTTGAAGAAATTGAGCGCCTTGCTAAAGGACGAGGCCTCTCTGGAATCTTGAACTTCAAAGGCGTCCATGGGGCAGACGGAGGCAAGGCACCTGCATGATTTAGCTGGGCGCAGCACCTCGAAATTGCTAATTGGTTGGTTTGCCCATTCTTTGGTGAATGGATCAAATGTTATGGTGGTTGATCCTGGACACCCTGAAAACGTTATTTCTGCAAGAGAGGAAGCGCGCTGTAGGTCACTTCCAGATCTTAAACACTCTGTATTATACTGTGCTTAAGTGCTTTGCACTCTGAAAATGTTTTACTCATCACACTCCCTCCGTTTCGAATTATTTAACGTTGGTTAGCGTCAAATAATTCGAAGCGGAGAGAGTAGATTGTCTTGTGAAGTGAAGGGTGAAGCTGGGATCCCTTGGAAGTTTTTAAGCACGACCAGCTAGCTAGCTAGCTATTCGTTCGATCGGTGAACTCTTGCTGTGGGCAACCTAGAAGAAAACCGTACGTGACCCTCCTTTCACCTTACACTCTTTGTAGTACTGTACCCGGCCGATCGACCCATGCATGCATATATATATGGAGAGATGTAAATGCTGCATACGCGATCGAGCAAGCATGACGACCGGCGGCGGCGGCGGCGCGTGCGCGGTGTGCAAGCACCAGCGGCGCAAATGCGAGCCCAACTGCGAGCTGGCCGCCTACTTCCCGGCAAACAGGATGAACGACTTCCGCGCGCTGCACCTGGTGTTCGGGGTGGCCAACCTGACCAAGCTCATCAAGGCCAACGCCACCGAGCCCGCCCGCCGCCGCGCCGCCGAGACGCTCACCTGGGAGGCGCGCTGGCGGGAGCGCGACCCCTCCGAGGGATGCTACCGCGAGGTCGCCGGCCTCCGCCGCGAGAACGCCGCGCTGCGCGCCGAGAACGCCGCGCTGCGGACGGCGGCCTACGCCGGCGCCAGGGTCGCTGGAAACTTGCTCGGCGGTTGCTACAATGGCAACGGCGGCCGTGGCGCAAACCCCAACGGGGCGGCGCAGCAGGCCATGCTGGTGGGTTACACGCAGGACGACCGCTACCTTTGTCCTGCGGCGGACGCCGGCGCGGCGAGGTCCGATGCAGCCATCACCATGATTAGGAGGGGGGACAACAAGAACAGCGCCAGGTGACCTGGCTCCTTGTGTTCAAGAGAAGGGCTTAATTCTCTGCACTGTCTTTGCAACAGCAGGGGATCCGGCAAGAATTCAGAGTCCAAGAGACCACAGTTATGTGTGACTGGTATCTGGAGAACAATCTCCACAGTAGGTATTGACTTCTAAGGAATGTGACTTCAGTACATGATCCTAAAATTTTATTCCCTTCACTAAAGTTGGGACCATCATACGTATCCCTAAAAAAAAGAAATGGGACCATCATCCCATTCCCGTATAAGAAAATTACAAAATGGTATACAACGAGCAAACGAACGACACATTCCATGCTTGCACAAACTGAAGCAATGACAACATGTCAGATGGAAAGGAAGCATAAGTTATATGAGCTCATAGTAATAGCGTATCAAGAGGCTTCTTAATTCCAGCTCCAACCTCAATAGAACTCGAAATTCCGAGGATGATATCACGGAGATCGTTAACCATGCTCCAATCATGCATAGGTGGGCAGGAGACCCTGCCATCGAAGTTTAACATGCCTCCCTAGGTACTCCTGCTTCACCATCTCTAATCAAACCATCACCACCACTGCTATTATAATGTAGAAAGGTCAGTAAAGTCAGCCAAGTCTGTATAAGCATGCTGTTCTAGGAAACAAGTATACGAGAAGGATCAGAATAGGTTTGATAGTTCAAGCATGCTATTCTAGTCAACAAGTATATGAGAAGGATCAAAATAAGTTTGATAGTTTTTGCAAACTCACCTTGAATGAGCAACGCCTTGCAGAGAGGGTGAGTCTACTTGCATGGTCACTGGGCCATCATTCACCAAAGAAACCTGCAAGAGTTTCCAAATGACTAATACTGCAAAGGGCCTCCAAAGACAACTATAGCATATATCTACTCAGAGGTACCTTCATCATTGCTCCAAAAACTCCATCTATTAAAAAAGATTCAAAGTGGAAACATGTTAGATGTTAAAGTGAACGATAGCATAAATCATTCATGGGTACATGGAATGGATTGTGAATACAATCACAGCAACAACTATAAAAAAGCAAGAAGTTTGTGTGTGAGCACAATGCCTGATAAATTACTCATGGCAGAATACTAGCAAAATAAAATGTTTACAGACCAGCCAGAAAAAATCGTTGAAAACAATACTAAGTTATTGGCGTAACACAACAGGATATGTACACCCAGGAATGTGAAATTTCCGTTCATTATGAAGGAAAGTTTAGTGCAGGACCATAAGGAGCATAATACGCAAATCCCACCATAGGTGTATCAATGTGAAACAAAAGAAAATAGCAAGCTTTGTAGTGCACAAATGAAAGCATATGCATTACCTTTCACTGTGCCAGCCGAGTATGACCTCTGAAATTTCTCAACTAGAGCAGCATAGAACGGCTTTGCTTTTGCAGGAGGCATAGCCACGTGAAAATCTGGCTTGTTACCCTTCAGGATTCCATATAAGGTAAACTGACTGACTGGATAAGATGTCAGCTTAGAAACAAAGTAATTAGTAGCAGACCTACTGTAGATTATTTATTTTCAAAGTTGGTGCCAGGACAGATTATTATTACCTAACAGGATGTCGAAGTTACGCTGCATAACCTGCAGGACAGAAAAGGATTATTGAAATTCATCTTTAAAGCTCATATGAGATGTGGGATACCATCAACATCCTCAAGTATGCCATTTTTGTTCTATTTGTGCCAAGAGGGGGCCAGGACTTACACTCTGATCCCATGCTTTGCCAGTCTTTTCGTTAGGAAATAGCCTCATATTCAGGACCTTCCGACAACTACACAAGGGTGGTGTTAGGATGCAACTGAAACTAGCCATCTTAACTGAACTTTTCAGAATAAATGATATTTCATGAATGAATGGTAAGTGGATACCACATCAGAAAATACAAAGGTGACAGATTAAGTAAATGAACAAGAAATGAGCACACACGCAATTTCCAAAGTATACACGTGTCATGTTTCTGATAGAACATTAATGCAATCGAATGAAGTGGCTGTTGCATCTCTGTTTTATGCCGTATCATAAACATCCAAACAAGCGATTATACTAGTAATACTAGGGACTAGGCATGGTTTTATTAGCCAAGAATTATCACTTCTTCTCCTCAATCAGCGTCCCGATCACACCAGCAACGCAATTAACCAAGTGCTGGACCAACACAATTAGTTGATTTGGATCGAAAAATTCCACTAAAAATGCAGGTGAGCTTCCAAAGATATCCTAGCACTCATCGATAAACAAACAAGAAATGAGACACTGGCAACTCGCAGTAATAAGCTAGTAATGGAAGGAAGTGAGTGAAGGATGGAGGAGAGGAATGTATACATGAAGTCGGCGTCGGCGTCGGTGTCGGCCTCATGGACGCCGACGAGCACGAGGAGCCCTGGGCCAATGGCCGACACTACTCGCCCCTCCACCTGCAGTCCCCACAACAACCTATCACCGCTCATCTCTCCAAAGATTACGCGCAAATTGCAGCGTGGTTGTGAATTGAAGAGGGCGTACCTCGACGCTGGCCGAGAGGACGCGCTGTACCACGGCCCTCATCTTTCTGCGTCCACCGGTCGCCGGGTAGATGCTAAAAACGGCGGCGCTGATGAAGGCGGGTGAGAACAATGAGCGAAGACCAAGATGGGCCATGAAAGGGCTTCTTCACCGGGCCGGGCTTTGCATTTCTCATTTTCCATTTCTTTGTTAGATTTATTTCTGCTGTTGCCTGTATGAAACTAAAACATCAGTGTAGTCACTAGTCAGGAAATACATGTATAGAACAATATATATATATATATATGCTAATTCTTTTCTTTACAAAAAGCTGTATCGAACAAAGCCATATCTTACAACATGGGCGTCTATAACTGCACAACGCACTGCCCTTTGTTATATTTTACAACTATTTCTTAAATTTTCACTTTTCACAAGCTCTAAACAAACGAAACGTGTATCAAATCCATAAATTTGAAGTTCTGCACCACTATGAACAACAAACAAGGCTGCATACAGACCAGTCGCAATCCCTAATGAGTTCTAAGAATTCGTTTTTGCTTCAACAGTTTCTTCTGTAGCACTCTCTTCACTGCCATGTTCTGTCGTCCAATGGCCATCTATTGGCTTACCTTCAGCCAGAACAGGCTCCTGACCTTCACTCACCAACTCAGGTTCATGAGCTTCAATCTGCACAGGGATATCTGATAACTTGTCCTCCAGTTTCTTCCTAGAAATCTTCCTGCTCAATGTTCCTGTGAGTGATCTGCCAGGTTCACCTGTGTTCTTCTCAACCACCTTTGCTACATCTTTTGTCGAGTACTCTGCATCTCGCACCTTGCCTGCTGGGCTTGCATCTTCATTCACTACAACCTTTATCGAGGTCCGTTTCTCTCCAAGCTCCTTCAGATTGGGACGTGGAGTTTGAGGGAGCTTCGAATCAATCTCTCTCACACTTTGAGAACCCGGAGTTGTAGGCGGGCTGCGATCAAGATCTTTGGAACTCCCCTTCCTCGAGTTCTTCCTGAAAAAAGAGCCCAAGTTAAACAGACCTCCTTGTCCACTGCTTTTTGGAGTGGGTACTTCCTTCGACTTGTCAATCTCTTGATAAATCTGTGTGTCTGGGCTACGTGCTCGTCCTTTCCGGGATTCCCATGTCCGGGGGGCCCCAGTGCCAGGGCGATGCACATATAACCCTCCAGATTGTTCTTGTCCATCAATATTTATGTGCTCTACTTCATCCATGAAGACATTCTTTCCTTCAGGCAGTTCACCAGCATCCAACTTGCTATCAGTACAGGTCGATAACGGAAGTTCAGGATCAGCCTTCTGCAGCAATCCTTCCAAACCTGATACAATTTTTTCCTGCAGGTAGTACTGGAAGTGAATACAAGAGTAACCTTTTACAGTTTCTACCTACATCTATATCCCTTCCAAAAAGGTTGAATAGCTTTTTCTCGAGATCATTCCTTGAACAAGGGTGTGGTTCTACCTTGCTAACTCATCAAATGGCGACCTACAAGTTATCTAAAAATTAAGACACAGAAATTGGGAGATATGGTGCCCTTGCTGACCTCTGATATATCTTCCACTGTTATCGCTAAGTGAATCCTTCCTTTCTTAACATTCTTCAGTGATAGCCATTTGTCATGTCTTTGTCCACCTCTCAGCTCATGTACATCAATTGTACATTCTCTGTAGACGAAACAGAATGTAACATTTTATTGTCTTGTTTCAGTATAAGACCAAGCAGATCAGATCTCAGTATAAAATAACAGGAAAGGCTATTTCTTAAGCCTCAATGGGCCAAGTGCTAGGTTGTCATATCCAACAAAAGCCAACCAAATTGTGTCATTGAGTCATTAAGAAAGAACAAGTTTAGCAACGTGAGCACAAAGAATGGAAGATACCCAAGCAGGTCATCAAACATTGGGTCCTTATCACGAACTTCCATAGCAAGTTCATTTGATGCTTCCCACGATGTGATTGGTATTTTGAATTCTTCAAACCACTTGGGGGATAGTGTTTTCCTCTGTATCTGTGTTTGGAATTTGAAAGGACCAAGACGGCCTTTCACATAAGGGTCCGCCAGTCCTGTGCAATAGAATAGGAAATGTGTTATAACAATGAAGAGTAACAACAAATCTGCCACAGTTCATTCTTACCATTTATATCAGATGGTTTCATGTCAGTTCCTTCTAAAATCTCAAGTTTTACGATCGCAATAGGAGGCCTCTCTTCAATGCTGAACCAGTCGTTTTCTGTAAAATGCAAAAAAAATTAACACAAAGAAATAGAGGAGGAAATTGGGAAAGCGACTAAAACTTTACAATCACAAACCCACAAAAGGCAGTGGTTATTCTTCAAATTGATGTTGTCAAAACAGAACTGTGCTACTATTCTACATTGTGGTATTTGCTAGAACAATCTGATAAAACAAGCAGCCTAAAGATTTAACTCATACTGACACTAGACCCTGACAGAAACTTTTGTAGATAACATTAACTACACATATGCAGGGGTTTACTAAGACTTTTTAAAAAAACTGTACAGCAGGGGAGGCCCCCGCTCTGGTAATATATATTATTATATAAAAATACAAGTTAAAACAAGTAGAGGAAGGTATGTACATAAAAGAGAGAAGAAGGGAAAGAAAAGTAAACTTTAGCAAGCTAAAAGGAGCTGATATGAGACTAAGTTTAAATCTACAAGACTGTAGTATCAGTTCATCTTTGAAGTTCTTTGTAACTTCAAAGAGACATGGAGGGTTCTTCTGAATCACAACAAGAATAAATATTCATCCTACCTGAAGGAGTAGATGCAAATTTTTCCACGTTGATGACAAGCATATTGGGCTGGCAGAATAGAAATATAGAATATAAGTCAGGAAGGAAAAAGTAGGCTAAAAAGGGACTTTGAACAACAAAACAAAGATGGGAGTTGTACAAATAGCGCTAAAAAGGGGTATTGAACAAGAAAACAAGATGGGGGGTGTAAAAATCTAACCTCAACTAATGTTTGTCCAAATGCAGTATCCATCAACTTATCCTGGAAAAAGAAATCCAGGAGACCCAGTCATCAGTATGAAACCACCAAGTATACCAGAATATTTAGTGAAAGGAAGATAACAATAGAGAACAATCTTGAGTTTTCTTTAAAGAAAGAAAAACAATATAGATAATCTCACCAGCCATCCAGAAATTCCTGGAAACTCAGTGACATCAAGTCCATGATTAATAAGTGGTTTCACGGTCATTTGAAAATAAGGAGGTTCCACAAAGCATAGTCTTACGCGGCCAAGAAATGGCCAACCACGAACAAACTTCACACCAACTAAAATCTGCATAATGAACAAATGCTTTTGCTGAGTACAAGGTAAGAATACATGTACGCAAAGAAACTGCTTGCTCTGTCTAGTGAGGAGTTCTGAAATTTAAAACGACCTTCTCTTTCTCTTCTGTTTCCACAAGCAAGAAACTTTTTGACATATTGGCCTAGATTTTGTCCAAATAATATGCAAATTTTACCATTTACTCCATACATTTATATATCCAGGCATTCCCCTCGCCTTCCCCTCCCCCCCCCCCAAAAAAAATGCTCCATTAATAATAAAGAAGAACATGTATAAGCTCTTCATCCATCAGAAAGTATTTACTGTATAGGATTACAGACAGTTTTACCATGAGTTATTTGCCAGCAGCTTATACAAGAAAGTAAACAGTTTTGTCTTCTGCTATCACCTTAGGCTGCATAAGTCTATGTCTTCACCAAGATAACTGTATGCAACCGTAAAGGGCGTACCCAGTGTCGTAGGCACCCACACATTGTAGGGTCTGGAGAAGAATAATTTCTAGATAACCTTACCCCTGCTTTTGCAGAGAGGCTAGTTCGAACCCAAGACCTCAGGACACAAGTGGAGACACACTACCACTATGCTAGGTCCACCCTTCAACTGTGTGCAACCGTGCATAACTGAATTTTATTCATTGTAAAAAAGGTTGAATCTATGCCATGTATCTATTTCAAATTTTGAGCATGATGATGATAAAAAGGTACCATTATTTATAGTTAATGTCACTGTATTGAGAACAAAAAAAGGATAGTCGATGTCATGATAATGAACTATCTATGCGAATATCATAACTTGATGGACGGACTAAGAAGGTTACATGCCTTTCCCTCGACGTGTATGCTAGTTAAATGCATGTTTGCGGTCATTCCGAGTCCCACACTCTTGTGCAGCTGCATAGCAAGTACAGCACTCATGTCTTCCGCGGAGAGAAAATTCATTCCCAGTTCAAGAACCTGATCAACACATTACAAACAACACATACATTGTGAATGTAAAATGATTAAGAATCTTGGTCATACGATAGTGGTACCTACCAAATGGTCATCATCTGACGTGTCAGGTAGAACTCTCATGGAGGTAAAGATTGGTGGATTCCTACCCATGTAAAGCTCCTGAATACTTGCCTTGGTCTGCAGAATAACTATAACGAGTGAGCTACCGAAAGCAGTTGGATGGCGTGGAATCAGGAATCCAAAAGTCCGATATATAAAAAGGAAAGCATACAACTGTCCATGGTTTGAACTTATCCAGGAACCATGGTATGATGGGCCGCAGAAGCCGTGAAACGATCGTCTCCATGCAGATTGGCCACATCTTTTTGATCGCGTGACTTAACCAGCGCACTGATTCTGTGTCAGAGAGGAGCTGATACATAAAACACGATGAGCTAAATCAGATTTTATTTTTTCATTTCGAAAAGAGGAATGTTCCTGGATGACAGAGAAGGTGCATACTCTTCGTTGGTAGGCAGATTTCATTTCCTCATGCTGTATTCTCTTTCGCAGCCTCATTCCGCAGCGAGCATTTACCTACGACGAGAGATTTAGTTAGAAGACAAGGTGAAAAAGAATTAAAATCAATGATAGTCCAAGCATGTCGCTAGCCTTAAGCCTTATGTAGAGGTAGATGAAATCTAGAGAGTAAGTACCATGTAGAGGTAGATGAAGGCGAGAAGGAAGAGGAAGGAGTGGCTGCAGCCAAAGGCGGCCGCGGCCCAGAGCACGGTGAGCACGAGGGCGATGTGGTAGAGGAGCGGCAGGTCGGCTGCGTCCATGGCCGTATGCTCCGCTCCCCCTCCCCTGCCGGTGGTGCGAAAGGGTGTCTGATGAATCTGCAAACTGCCGCCGCGCCCGTCCCCTTCCCTTCCCTTTCCCTTCGCTTCAGTGATAAGGAATCGTGATGTCTCTGGAATGAACGACGTGGTGCTGAAAAGGTCAACGGGACTGTGCTCCACCCCAAAGCATGCATGATTGATTAACCCACGCCTTTAGCGTTATACCCACTCCATTTTATCTTATTTGATAAACTAACCTCGGACACAGGCGGCGGCTTGCCGGCGTCTTGCCGACGGCCATGTCCACCACCACCAGTCAGTTGGCTTCCTTCTCGACGATGAGGGAAGGAAGAAGGGGAGGGGAAGGGGATCGATCGACTGACCGGTCAACGCTGCTGATGGGCCGCATCTGGGCCCACAAACAGCCTCGGTCGGACCAGGAGAATTTCGCTTCGTTTTTAATAACGGACGGGGACGGCCCCGCCCCACATTTCGAATTCAAACGCCGTCGTCTTCCTCCTCCTTGGTATCCAGGGACCAGAGGTGAGAGGGATCCATGGCGGAGCCGCCCAGAGTTTCGTTCCACGGCGGCCGCCTCGCGTCGCGGAAGGCGGAGGAGGCCGGTACAGATCTACTACCCCCTCCCTTCTTTTTCTCGGATCCTTTCGGTTCATCCATCGGTTTGCGATTCGATATTTAGGGTGCAGCTCTTGTTGAGATGCAGCTCCTCGTCCTTTTGGGGCATGGAATGATGCATCGAGTCAGAAATCTCAGAATATCCGGACTCGATCCGTGGCTCCATCATCTCGTCAGGGGCGGGCGCTCGTGGATCTGATGACTTGCCCGACAGTATCGCTCCTAGTCTCATGTGCTATTATTGCTAGATTGGTTAGACGAGGCTCCCAGATATCATGGTCTCCTAACTCCGAGTCTATATATTACAACTGCCCGCTTATACAGTCAGTACTTATCACTGATTCTTCAATTCCAAGCCAGAGTATCATCCAATTAATAACTAATTTACATGCGAAATCATACTCCTATGTCTATATCAGTTGAACTTTTCTGTTAGCTAGCTCCGATAAGTTTTTGCCACAAAAAAGGTAATATAATATGAAATGCACACTCATCAAGTGTTTCGCTTATTCTAATTCCTTGCTTTCTGCAAGCATGGAGACGTCACCAGGCTGCAGCCTGGCTCGAGACCATGGTGGGATCCTTCGGCTTGCCACCTTGCCCGACGGAGCAACAGTTTGTTGTTGCTTTAAGGAATGGCATTGTCCTGTGCAAGGCAATTAACAAGGTGCAGCCGGGTGCCGTGCCCAAGGTTGTCACAAACGCCCCCTGCGATAGCCAACCCTTGACAGCTTTTCAGTACTTCGAGAACATCCGCAACTTCTTAGTTGCTGTCCAAGATCTTAAGCTACCCACTTTTGAGGCCTCTGATCTTGAAAAGGTTGGCTACCATTGGCTCACCAAGTTAATGTTCACTGCCAGATGCTTGCTCTCCGATCCGCTGCGCTAATTATATTGCTCCTGCAGGACAATATGGATATTGGTTCCGTGGGCAAGATTGTTGACTCTGTCATTTCATTGAAGTCTTACCATGAGCGGAAGCAAGATGGCGGAGCCAATGGACCTCTCAAGTACATGAAATCGCCTCTTGCAACACATTCGCCCCTGCTTCAGCCTGACCATGTTGCTTCAGGGCCTTCACCTTCTCAAAGGCGCCTACACTTGGCTGATGCTGATAGACAACCATCTGAAAATGTGGATCAAGACCTGGAAGAGGCTAATGCTGACACACAGTCATTTCAAAATATGAACCAAGGTTGGGGCGGCATTTTTTTAGCATACATAATCCACCTAATATTTCTTTCTGATCGATAAACCAGTCTTGTCTTGTGACCATGAGCCCACGGGTTCAAGTATGGAAAACAACCTCTTGCAAAAATGCAGGGAAAGGCTGCGTACAAAAGACCTAAGTGGGTCGGACCCTTCCCCGGACCCTGTGCAAGTGGGAGCTACATGCACCTGGCTGCCATTTCCTTTGTTTTTTCGATAAGCAAGTCTTGTCGCCACATATGAATATGCTCATTTAATTAAATTTGTCGCTATTGGTGTTGCTAATATTATTATGTACAATTATTACTGTCTCCGATGATTCGGGTTGAATTTAGTCACCTCATGAATAATGCAATCATTTATTTACTGTGCATTTGCAGAAGCAGTGGAGCAGCTCCACAAAGTTATTCTTGATTGCATGTTGAGTTATAAAGAAAACTTTCAACTAGAAGTTCTGAAAAAGGTGATTATTCCAAAAGGAAAATTAATCTTGTTTCTTAAATATTCCCTTCTCCAGACTCCATATTGTGTGGAAGCTTTCAGCACTGAGGACGCCTTTCTCAAATATACTGCCCGTGCTACATACTTGACTGACAAGGCTACATTTTGTGTTTTTTAGGACCCAGTAAAGCTGTTTGGCACTATTTTAGCAAGCCAACTGGGAAAAGAACAGGTAAACTGAATGCTCTCCTTTTCTCCACTTATAAAATGATTTATAGGAAATTGTGTAGTTATATCAGAAAACAATGAATGTCGCAGTTCAAACACCTTCAGTCGTTTTCTCTGGAAGGGCATGCAGTAAAAAATGAGTCAACTGAGAAAATTGAGGTACAGTTTGCACTCGTATTTAAGGTGGAAATTGCAATTTTTCTGTGTATTACTTTTAGGTGAGTTTTTTTGTGTGTAAGTATCAGCAAATGAGGAAATTGCAACTGTTTTCTATATTCCTCAGTAATGTTAGGAATTGGCTTTGATGTATGCTTCTTACCATTGATACATGATCTTAGTGCTATAAGCATTAGTTTTGTTTTCAGTTTTGTAATTACCTGAAGTGATTTGCTTTGTGCTTTTTACAAATATCTACCGAAGTGTTTCTTGAGTCTGTTTTCCAATGCACAGATCTTCATTTCCAACAGTTCAATAAGAAATCTGTTTTTTTTCTGACAATTACAGAAAGCTCAAATAGCACACTTCTTTTCCAGAATGCAAAAACTGGCGATCTAGAAATACAGAAACAGGGCAACTCTTTTTCATAATGTTTGCAACATGTTAAAGTAATAGACAAAAAATAATTGCCGTGCTTCAAGAAATCTAAAATGTATGACGATACTTTTCTGATGGTGTAACATTGTGCCTTGCAGCATTGTAACTCACATACTCCAGATAGACAGAGGTTCTTGGAAGCACACCAAACTGAACTTATGGTGAAATCTCACACTGCATTATGTATTAAATATTTATTGTCAAATTAATGTTTCTTTTAGTTGACGCCCTGTTGGTAATGACATAACTTATTTTTTACAGGAGCTCAAGAAAATGTTTCAAGATGTTAAGGTTGACATCAGGTCTTTGCAGGCCCAGTTTCAAAATGACATAACCGAACTAGGTACACCTCTCTCTCTCTCTCTCTCTCTCTCTCTCTCTCTCTACCTGAGATTTAACTCGGCCACTTACAGGTGACAATGTCCAAGAGCTTTGTAGAGCTGCTCTCGGTTATACGCAAGCTATAAAAGAAAACAAAAACTTGTATAACATGCTTCAGGAACTACGAGGTAATATAACATATTCTCTTTCACTTTTTTTAGTGTGATGTCTGAAAAACCTTCTGTAGGAAATATTAGAGTCTTCTGCCGGATAAGACCACTTCTTGATTCAGAGTCTACTTCGTCAATTGAACATATTGGAAATGATGGCTCAATAATGGTCTGTGATCCATTTAAACCACAAAGTACATGCAAAATCTTCCAGTTCAACCAAGTTTTTGGGCCAGCAACTGCTCAAGGTAGGATCAAAATTGTAATTGGATATGTCTATCATTAGTTTCTTACATCATCGTGCTCAACTTTGTGCAGCTGAGGTGTATAAGGAGACACAACCATTGATTAGATCCGTCCTGGATGGATATAATGTATGCATCTTTGCTTATGGGCAGACAGGTTCCGGGAAAACTCATACGATGGTATGGAGTACATCATATTAAATAGCATCCTTAGGTTTCTGGGACTAAATCATATTAATCACATCTAATGACTATTTTCTTTCTTTGTATACCTGTGGCTAGTGTGGTCCATCTAATGGGTTGCCTGAGGATTTTGGAATCAACTATTTGGCATTGAATGATCTCTTCAATATATCAACTTCTAGGGAAGATGTAAATTACGATATACGGGTGCAGATGGTTGAGATTTACAACGAACAAGTTCGTGATCTTCTAGGCGAGGACATTTCAAGCACAAAATATCCTTGCACATCTTACATGTTATCCTTGGTACTTGTGCTATAATATTATCCTTTTTGTTGCTGTGTTAATTCCTGACATGAATTCCACATTAGATATAAGGACTTCTTCAAATAATGGTTTCTTGAGCCTTCCGAATGCAAAGATCTGCCCAGTGCAGTCCCCTTCTGATGTTATCAATCTGATGAAGTTGGGAGAAAAGCACCGAACTTCTGGTTCAACAGCAATGAATCATAGGAGCAGTCGTTCGCATAGGTTAGCACAAGCACTATCCGGAGGCTACTATTTAGTGATATCTGCGTTTTATTTTCATAATTTCATTATTTTATGGAATTAATGTTTTCTTGCAGTATCTTAACTGTCCATGTAAATGGGAAGGACATTTCTGGCAATGTGAGCCACAGCAGTTTACATTTGGTAGATCTCGCTGGAAGCGAAAGGGTTGATAGGTCAGAAGCCACAGGAGACAGATTGAAGGAGGCTCAGCATATTAACAAGTCACTTTCCTGCCTCGGAGATGTCATAAATGCACTAGCTCAGAAGAATTCACACATTCCCTACAGAAATAGCAAACTGACCCAATTGCTACAGAGTTCTTTAGGTATATATGCCAGCATATTTGAAACTGTTTTTGGATTCTTGTGTGCATTAATTTACACTAGTTGGTTGGTCATTTCTGATGGTTTACATCTCCTATCCAACATTGGCTTCATGAGTCTATGGATTCATCATGCCTTTAGTATGACTATGGAGCCATTTTTTTTACTCAAGAAGGAATAAAGGTCTAGTGCCACCTTTTTCACATGGAAGCTATATGCAACAAAAGGCTTGGTTGTTGTTGTTGTTGTAAGCTATATGCAACAAAATGTAACCTCTTTGCATATTTCTTCTCAAATAATAATAGGGGGGAAAGCGAAGACCCTAATGTTTGCCCACGTTAGTCCAGAGGCCGGATCCTATGCAGAAACTCTTAGCACATTGAAATTTGCTCAAAGGGCTTCTACTGTAGAACTTGGAACTGCACACGCAAACAAAGAAAGCAGTGAAATAAGAGAGCTTAAGGAACAGGTAACTTTCTGATACTGTAATTCAGAATAAAATTTGTTTCTTTGGTCTTATCTCTGTGCCCCTTGTGCACATTGAATTTACACTGCTTCACATACTTGTATATAGCTTTTCATATTCATTTTCTTCTGCAAGTGGTAAAAAATGGTCTGTAATAGGTAGCCTTTTTCTTTCAGGTAGATACTCTGAAAAAGGCATTGAGAAGCAAAGAATTGGAAAATGCATCACTTAAACTCAATGAGGATACAACTAGGAGTGAGAGATTAAAGAAATTACCAGATCACACACCCCCAAGGTCACGGAGGTTAAGCTTAGAGAATGTTAGTTCTGGTAAAGCCAGAGTGCCAGAAAGAAAGACACCGAAATCACCTCGTTTAACAATGAGTTTCACAGGAGATCAGAGGATAATTCGTGACAAGAAATGTAGTGCTGATGACTTGCTACACGTCAAGCACCACACACCAGTAATACAGGTACATTTTGCTCTTTAAAACTTCATTTTGATCAATGCTGTAGTAGGGTGACTTTTTTATTTCTTGCCCATTGCAATAGGCGATATCAGAAGCATTCCCTGAAGATCACGTCATAGAGGAGAACAAGAAGATTATTTCCACAGTCGATACAGTGGAATTTTGCCAACTACCCGCTGATGCTTATACTAGCCTATATAAGCAATCAGGGTTGAATACTCCAGAAGGAACACCATGCAGACCAAGGAACATGAGCACTGAAGTAAGTCGCACTGATGATCCTTGTTCCACTGCCAAATTGGTAAAGGTGACAAGAACCACGACAAAAAAAGGATCACATTTAAGGAAATCGATTCAGAGCAGCATAGGGAGATTGATTCATGGCTCTGAAAGAAGGTATGCACTAAGGCGCATGTTTTTTCTTGTAGTAAGAATTTATGTTGATAAAAGGTTTCATTGTTGTTTCTGCAACTTTGCAGGAATGTCCAACATTCAGTACAAGAGACTCCAGCCAAAATCACTGCGAATGAATGCACCAGTATTGCATCTCCTGTTATATCTGAACTCCGGTTGAGGAGACAGTCACTGACAGGTCTTCCACCACCGCCTTCAACTATGTCACGCAGATCCTCTCTTGGAGGGAAGTCAGATATAAGTAAGTTTTCTGATCAGGAAACTCCATTGTTGCTCTTATGTTTATATACTTGAAGTTATAAAAATGTAGGTTGCCCATACTGGTCAAATGAGTTTTATGGTTAGACTTCTTGTGTCTCAGAAAGAATCAAGTAAAGTGTAATCATATCTTGTCATTTGATGAAAGGTATAACCGTATAACCAGTGCATGTGCTGCCAGCATATACAAGCCATTGCAGTTCTCCTGGATCCCCATGGCCTGAGCAAGGTCAAATGTTGATTCTCCATTTTTAGCAGATCCGTGCTTACCATGCCAGTACCCTTTACCTTCTTGCTATTTTTTTCTACATTGAGGGTTGATAAAATCCAAGAAAATCATCAACATCAGGGATTATTTCGAATGTCCATAAGTAGATGAAACATCAACAGTGGAATTTCTATCAGATCCTAGTTGGTGCTTCCAAGTGCAAAACAGATTTACTTTACTTTTTGATTGTGATGTCTGTTGCTATGAATGATGCTTTGTTTGATCCCTTGCTTTACTGAAAGAGCTTGTTCTTCATTGTCAGGTTCGAATGATAAAAGAGGCACAAAAACACCACCGCCAGTGAACTCAACAGCAAAGGTGAAAAGATGGTTGTGAATCTGAAGTGAAATCATCAGAAAATGTTGATTTGAAGCAGAGCTCAAGGTTTTGTAAAAGCTGATGCGTTCTTTCATTTCATCAGCCAATTATGGGAGCTGTAAGATTCTGTCTTTGATGGTTACTCACTCCGTTTCGAAATATTTGACACTGGTTAGTTTAAAATATTTCGAAATGGAGGAAGTACATTCTTTTATAGCGACTGAAACATATTTCTAGAGGTATATCAGTTGGAACTAGTACAAGGGAACAGACTATCTGTGTGTATTTATCGTATGCTGAATTTCTGATATGTAGTAACATGTTGGATCTTCCAACTGAATAATACGAGTTGAGCAGCTAAGCGTGTCACATCTTACGGGTGATGGCGTATAAGCTAATCTACCCTATGATGTTAGTCCTGTAACTTTGTTTGGAATCAGAAATAGGAAGCCGATAGATAGAAGGGTACAAACCAAGTGCCGGATTGTCAGAATGTGTTGTCAAGATGTTCAAAGCTGATGTCAGAGCAGCCCGCAGGAACCGAGGTTGTTGATGGGCAGGCATGAGCAGAGTGAACAGTTACTAGTTGATGATTCACAGGAGGTGGAGCCGAGGAGGAAGGCAACGACAACAACAAAAACAAGTTTCTTTTTCACAAGAGAAGAGAAGAGAAGAAAAGAGAAGCATAATGCGCAATTACTCCCTCCGTTCTTAATTAAATAACGTTTAGAACAGCTAATCTAGTTTGAATTGAACTAGATTTTTTGTGCTAAACGTAATTTATTTCAGAATAGAGGGATTACTTACTTATACAAGCAAGGAGCATGAGGAATTTACAATCATCAGGAGAAGCATGATCACAGTCCACAATCAATACCACCCAACCCCAACCCCATGGCGATCATCGATCAGCTAATCCATCTCCCCGTCGTCGTCGCCGGAGGAGAGCTGCGCGGCCGCGAGCGCGTCGGCCAGCGCGCGCATGGTTTTGACCTGCATCTCCAGCGCGGCCACGTAGTCGGCCGCCTCCTCGAGCAGCGCCGTCGCGGGGAGCTTCCGGCAGCCGGGGACGAGGCGGCCCAGCACGCGGAGCCGCTCCTTGACCTTCCTCTCCTTGAGCGCCAGGGGTTCCAAGGCCGCAGCTTTCGGCCTGCGGTGGCGGCGCCGGGTCTTGCCTCCGGCCTTGACGAGCACGCGGCGTCGGCAGGTGGACAGCAGGATGGCGCGGCTCCAGCGCGTCTGGCCGCGCGCGGTGAGCGCGAGCGCCGAGTCAGCCGCCGCCTTGACGGCCCGAGGCTGCCTGCCGCTGGCGCGGAGCGCGTCGAGCAATCGGCGGCCGTAGATCTTCTGCTGCGTGCCGGTCCGCCACTTGATCTGCGGCGGCTTGGGCTGGGAGGTCTTGGAAGAGGAGGAGCCGGAGCCGGAGCTGCCTCCGCCGCCGCCGCCTCCGCCTCCGCCTCCTAGAGTGATCATGGCACCGCCGTATCCTTTGCGGATGGATGAAAGCAAGCAAGCAAGGAAGGAAGGAGTTGGGGGCAGACTTGCGAAGGTGGGTGAGGTTGGAGAAAAAAACAAAGGAAAGAAAGAAAAGAAGATGCGGTTGCGGACTTGCGGTGGAAGAAGAAGAAGAAGAAGAAGAAGAAGAAGGATGAAAAGATTAGCTTAGCTATGAGCTGATGACGATTTGATTGATTAGCTTTTCTTTTTTTTTAAAAAAAAAATTCTTTGGTTTTGTGGTATGATGGGTTGGGTTGGGTGCACCACTCACTTTGAAGGAAGCGACTTTTTCTTTTGTGGTGCGCGGGATGGATGGGTGGCTTTCTACTAAGTTCATACGGTTTGGACAATAAATCTAGTTGAAAACTAAGATAAACTTTGGTGCTAACTATAAGAATTTAAATATAGAGGGAGTAGTTTACTTTGCTGGCGAACCACGCCGGCCGGAACGAAACGAAAGGCACTAGCTGTAGCTCCCTCCCGGTCCCGGGGCCGGGTGGGTGTGGTGGGGCCCACGCGGGTTTTTTTCCATGATCCAGATCCGGACAGGCAATCATTCGTCGAGGGAGTAGTACTCGTATACAAAGCACAACAGTCGTCGTCCTCCTCCTCCAGCCTCCCAGAGGAGGCAGCAGCAGAGCAGGATCACAAGCAGAGGCTTCTTCTCACCGACTGCTGACTGACTGTTCACCGAAGGAGGAGGAGGAGGAGGAGGAGGAGAAGAGGTCCCTTCTTTCCCTGGTATGGAAGCATCCCTAACCCCCTTGCCCCATCCACCCACCTAGCTTGCTTGCTTGCTTCGCTCACCTGAATGCCTGATCCTGATTGGACTTCTCTCCGATCCGTCCATCCGAGTTTATATTTGGTGCGCGCTGTCCTTTGGACTGCTTCCCTTCTAGTAGTAGTAGAGAAGAGAGAAATTCTGCGGGATATAATTTCCTAGGTTTTGTTTTTTTATACGATGAAATCTCACTTCTTTCTTAAGGGTGATGATCTCATCAGCTGCATCGAGTTAGATCCCCATTCTATGCCCTGATCATTCCTGCTGCCTGAACTGTATAAGCAATGGATTGGAGGCCTAATTCTTGACCGATTTCAGTACACGGCAATCAGGGTTATGAATGAAAACTAAGCCTCTGTCACTCATACCCCCCCCCCCCCCTGTAGTAACAAAAGAGCGTCCCTGCTTCTTCACATAATCCCTGCTCATGGAATCTCCTTGATCTGCTTTCTACTAGTTTGCGTTTCACTCTTTTTATGAACAAAACTAGTCAAAACGAATTCTCTCCTCCTCCTCCTCCTCCTCCTCCTCCTCCTCCTCCTCGATGTATCCATCCAAGAAGACCTGTGCTCTTTTGCTACTATTGTCCATCCGATCCGCATCTCCCAAGGGATCCAAGTTTTTGCATGCTACCATTGACATGGGAAATATAGTAGCACGACCATAATAGCAAGAGAAACAACATATGGAAGAAAGCAGATGTCTCATTCTTGATTTTTATGCCTTTTATCATGCTATCATGTAATAACATCTGGACTGCTATTGCTTCTAGCATCATGTCAGAAACGAATGACTCCAATGCCGCTCCTCTTGTTGGAAACCCTGACCCTATGGATCAAAGTGAAGATAATTCCATGCCATCAGCTCAGCAACAGGTTATTCTCTAGAGTAATAACAACTGCTCTTGGATTTCACCGTTACATAATTTTCAGAAACCCTGAGTACAGCTCTGGAGATTATATAACGCTGCTCTTCAATCTTGCTTTTGATAAGCATCTGTCTGGCATGATAAGCGGTACTGAACATACAAATGTTGTCCTGTGGCAGGAAGAAGCAGTCAAGAAGAAGTTTGGAGGACTAATGCCCAAAAAGCCACCGCTCATCTCCAAGGTTGTATAACGTGCACGCTCATATCACATAAGATGAAATAACAGCAGTTGTTATCTACCAGTAACTAAATTATTATCTGTAACCGTAGGATCATGAACGTGCCTATTTCGATTCTGCTGACTGGGCTCTGGGAAAGGTACGTGATACCCTTTTCTATGCCTTCAATACAGAGCTTCCAATCTTCCATGGATTAGTATTCTGACACTAAGTCCTGTACAGCAAGGTGTTGCAAAACCGAAAGGGCCGCTGGAGGCACTTCGGCCAAAGTTGCAGGTGCTATTCATGTGTTGCATTTAGCATCTTTAGATTAAAAAGAGTGACATTGTTTTTCGTTTCAGCCAACACGCCAGCAGCAACAGCAACGCGCAAGGCGCTCCATCTACACAGCCTCAGAGAACGAGGGTACGTACCAACATACATGTCATAGACGGATACTTTTATGATTGATTCTGTGCGATCACATACATGATAGATTTCAACTCCCAAACGCCCGTGCAGATGGAGAGGGTGCTGTTGCTGAGGACATGAACATGAACTGAAGAAGAAGCAAGCAAGTTGCTGTCGTTATTTATGGAGTGGGGCTGTCATTGTTTGTTCCATTGAGATATATATACATGATGCAGCCTGACAGGCAAGGAACACAAACTTAAATGGATGCATGGTTGAGAGATTTGATTCTCCTAAGTTATAATTTTATTAGTGTCACATATTTTACATCTGAAAACGGAAGGTTGAGGTGTGAGATGTCTTGTGTCGACATATACATAGATGAACAGCACGAGCGAGACATGCATGGAGGCCGAGAGGCTCGCGGTCGAAGAAGATGACACAGCAGAGATGAAGTTCATCAGGATAGACAGTTTTGTGTGTGTGGGGGGGGGGGGGGGGGGGGGGGATTTTATTTTTTTCCTTCATCTCGTCACGATATAACAACAAAAATAATAATCAGCCGGTGGCGGTGGATGGCGCGTCGTGATCCAAGAACTCCTTGACGGTGGCCGGGAATGGTCGTCCATCCGCATCCGCCGAAAGCTTGGCGAGCAGCAGGTGCGCCAGCCTTGCGGGCTCGGAGCTGGGCCGGTGGTAAAAATGCTGGATCCAGGCGTCGAGCCTCCTCTTCTCCCCGCTGCACTTGGGCCCCACCACCCCGACCACCTTGGCTAGGAACCCGTCGCCGCCGCTGCAGTCACACCCGCCGCCGCTAAGATCCCGTGGCGGAGACAGCCCGAGCAGCGCCATGAGCCGCTCAATATCACCGTCCTCTTCTTCAGCTTCCTGGGTCTGGGTGCGCTCGTCGTGCTCGTACCTGGTGAGAGTGAGGAAGTCCAGAGCCGGGCTGCTGCTGGTGGTGGTGTGGGCGGTCGCTGGGTGGTCGAGCAAGACAAGGGGGGAGGCGGCGGCGGTCATGGAGTCGGTGGATTGCTCCTGCTGCTGCTTCTCCTTCTCCTCCTTCTCCAAGGCCAGCCGGTCTTCCACCTGACAAGAGATTGTAGCGCATGCAAAATCAATGGCAATGGAACAAGGGAATCCCACCCAAACCCAATAGGGACAATTACCCGCTGGAGGGAGGCGAAGAAGCCGGCGTGCCGCGACAAGGCCATCGCGATCTATCTCTCTCTCTCTTTTTTTCCTCAGCGAAAACGAAGATCACAAGCCGATTTTGCTTGGTGGGAGGAGGAGGAGGCCGGCAGCGGCGGCGGCGGCGCTGGGCTGAGTGGTAGCAAGTAGTTAGGGCACGCAAACGATTATAGCTCCTTGTTCCTGATGGGATCGATAGTGAAAAAACAAACAGAGTACGTATTGCAGAGGATGAAGCTGTGACCAATCTGCTGCAGCAGAGTAATAGAGTATGCTGGATACGAACGATTACAGACAGACACACACAGAGAAGAGAGAGAGAGAGAGAGAGAGAGAGAGAGAGAGAGAGAGAGAGAGAGAGAGAGTCAACAAGTGCAACATTTGAGTTAGGGCACGCACCACACACACAACAGTACAACACAAACATCAGCATCCATGAAGGAAAACCGAGCAAGCAGGACATGGACCAGAGCCAGCCAGCTCTCAGTCTCAGAGGTTCCATCTCATCAGTAGTAAGTGCAAGAACCATAACCTGCGATTCACATGACCTTCCTATTGTTACAGCTCTGCAAATCATTCGATAAAGGAGGAAGCTGCAAGTAATTCAACGAACTTGGGTCGGACTGCACGACGAGAGCCGAGTTGTTGAAGTAGCAGTTCCAGGCGTGCCGGCCGTTGGCAGCGTAGTAGAGGTTCATGGCCACGGCGGCGCGCGACACCAGGTTATCCGGGTAGTAGCAGGGCCCGCCTTTCTGGATCACTGCGCAGCTCACCTGTGAGCAGGCGTAGTTGAGGTTCAACGCAAGAATCTCGTTCGATGCAGAAGGCTTCGCCACGCACCAAGTTTTCTGCAACCAAAAATTTCAGGGGACATCACAGTCAAAGAAGCTAGTACATGAAGACAGTTTGCAATTTAAAGCCTAGTAGATCGCACAAAACAAGGATCTAAATACGAGTACCTGCCCCTCAGCCAACCGAATGGTGCTTCCTGCAAAACAAGGAACGGAGACCTCGTTCAGCAGTTCCAAGTACAAGAAACAACATGCAGACGATGTAAAGAACTGCACACCTCAATTCTCAAATGCACCTAGGCATACTGCGTACTGAAGGAGATGAATCTCATATGGGATCAGGACAGATTGATACGGGATCAGCAACTGAAGAAATGTGATTACTACCTGAGCTGGCCAAGTAGAGGAGCACAAGCCCCAGGGAGAAGAGCAGGAGCGACGAAGATGGCTGACCTCCTCTGGCCATCCTCCCTCTGCACTGCAGCAGCCAGCAGCAGAGCAAGGTGGCTGAGCCCCTCTGGTCAAGAAGAGAGATGGAATGGAGACTAGTGCAAGCAAAGGTAGGGGATGGGTTTATAAAGCTGGGATGGGGAAAGGGGCTGCTTGATTGCCTTGTTGAGTACTGTACTGCTGTACTGGTACCAGTAGCTGACACCACTGCTGGAAAGAAAAAAAAAACAAAAAGGATGGTGACTTAGAAGGTCTTTGGCTTCAACCCAGGGCAACCTACCATGTGCTTCAGCAGGATATCATAACATAACAGTTTGCCATCTCCACTCTGAACTGTGGCATCTTTTGGGTCTCTGATCCGATCGCAAAGCACAGCAGTTTGCCCCACATTGACTCTAGTTCCTCTGTCCCCAGTTTTTGTGTAGCTTGCTAGTCAGAACAGGGTCAAATTTGAGTTCAGTGAACAAAGCCCCCACTCAGTTCCCACCTCTTTCAAATATAGATATATACACACACACACCCAGACCTACCCCATACCATATTTTTTCCACCACAAACAGGAAGACATGATACACGAATTCTGTGTGAACTAGATCCAATCGCATCCTATAACTATGAATCCCGTAATCAATACTGCCTCGCGGTGGTAGAAAAAGATCGCCATATATGAGAATCTACATATCATCAGGCAGTGCCACTTATTAGTAAGCTAACGTACTAGGCAGGGCTTTGCTTCATACCTTTCTTTGTTCCTGCATTTCCTCCTTTTCCATTTGGCTTTATTCCTTCTCTTCGCATCCAGGTTCCATGCCCTGACAATTTTCAGTCTAGCTTTCTCCACTCGCGTGGAAGGTTGGCTTGGTTTCAGAAATATCCAAAGTGTACCATTGCATAGGTTCATTGCACGCAAGTCACTTGTACCATGAAAACTTTATACAGCAAAAGGAACTATTTGTTTGATGCTGTTACAAGCCAAAGTGCTTGCCGACGGAACACTTGAAGAGCTTAAGCTCACCTGGTGAAAAGGGTCGCTACAAACTTCAGTCGCTGTTCCTCTATGGCTGTATTATTTGGTCATGTAAGCTGACAACAAAGATGGTTGTGATGTAGATTCTTCAGCAACAGTGGTGTCAGTATCCTTCCCAGGAAGACCTTGAAAACAAAGAGTAGCAGTAGTCAACATATGCTAGCTATTCAATCAAACTAGGTTCTATTGAGCAAGGACACATAGAGAGGCAAACGAATGTTAGAACACAAACAGAAATAGCTTTACCTAAATTATCAGCACACACACACACACTGAGTTATTCATTTAGCTATTGAAAGTGTAATTCTACTTAAAAGATCCAACTTGTAGTCAAGGGGTGTCGAAGTGTGTAGTCGACACTTCCCCCGGACCTGCTGCTCTGGGCAGCCCACGGAGGTTCTTTTGCGGAGGGGCTAGACACTTGCGGAGAGCTTCAACGTTAGGGACGAGTGAGGGAGAAGCTTGACACGGGGAGTTTTACGTGGTTCAGGCCGCTGGAGCGTAAAACCCTACGTCCACGGTGAGCAGAGGTGCTCGCTGTATTGCTTGCTGCTCAGAACCGGAGTCCTGAGCTTGAGGGTGAGTAATGTCAAGAGTGCGAGTTCACAGAGTTCGAACCCTTTGTAACGTTGCCTACCCGAGCCTTTTATAGTCCAAGGCTTGGGCGGCTTACAAGGTGGGCCCCCGGGGACTCGACAGGTGGCCCGGGGTGATTTTCTACCAGCTTCTATGTCTTGGCGCTGGCGTCGAGGTCCTCGTCCTGCCACCCTGCCCATGCTGCAGGCTAGGTGTAGCGTGCAGCCGTTGGTGATGGCAGGGACGGTAGGGCATGTCTTGTCCGTGTCTTGTCGCAGCCTTC
The DNA here is from genome assembly GCA_030760725.1 of Neostapfia colusana. Lineage (NCBI taxonomy): Eukaryota > Viridiplantae > Streptophyta > Magnoliopsida > Poales > Poaceae > Neostapfia > Neostapfia colusana. The sequence goes on along the minus strand of JASWHV010000018.1, from coordinate 170,324 downwards.
AATGGACTGCAACTTCTGACACTGTGTGCCTGTCTTGACTGTGACTGGTCACAGTGGCGCCTGCCTGGCGTGCGCCGCGCTTCCGCGTCTTGGGAAGGCGCGGGTCTTGAATGCCTTGTACGGTAAAGGCATGGCGCGCCTTTACTCCTGCTGCCTACCGCACTGGGCGGACAGCGCTCCTTTGCTGGCCACGTGTTGGGCCCGGAGCTCTCCTCTGAGGAGAGGAGGAGCTCTGGCCCCGCCAGACACGTGGAGCCTTCGGAGCTCACCCCCGCGGAGGGGGCGAGGTCTGGCCTTCTAGGCCACGTGGCAGGCCCGGAGCTATCCTCCGAGGGGAGGGGACCTCCGGCCCTACTGGACACGTGGCTCCTTCGGAGCTCACCCCGGCGGAGGGGGCGAGGTCCGGCCTTCTGGGCCACGTAGCAGGCCCGGAGCTATCCTGTGAGGAGAGGAGAGTTGTGACCCTGCCGGACACGTGGCACCTTCGGAGCTCGCCCCTGCGGAGGGGGCGAGGTCCTTAGGCGGTTTCACCTTGTGCGCGGGGGTACCCGATATTGAGGGTACGTATAGTGGCCCCCGGGCCCACCTCGGGGGAGGTAACGATCCCGGGGTGGGGCCTTCTTCTTTCCGCGCTCTTCCTTGTCTTGAGTATTCCCTGTGCTGATAGGGTCTCGACGGCTTCGGAGTTCAGCTTCTGAGGAGGGGGTGAACCCCGACATCGGAGCTCAGCCCTGCTGTGGGGGCGGAGGTCCGGAAGTCATCGGAGCTCAGGCCCACGAAGGGCGTGAGGTCCGGCATCAGGGTTCGCCTCTGAAAGGAGGGCGAGGGCTGGCATCGGAGCTCGGCCCAGCTGTGGGGTCGGAGGTCCGGAAGTCATCGGAGCTCAGGCCCACGGAGGGCGTGAGGTCCGGCATCAGGGCTCGCCTCTGAAAGGAGGGCGAGGGCTGGCCTCGGAGCTCGGCCCGGCTGTGGGGGAGGAGGTCCGGAAGTCATCGGACCTCAGGTCCACTGAGGGCGTGAGGTCTGGCATCAGGGCTCACCTCTGAAAGGAGGGCGAGGGCTGGCCTCGGAGCTTGGCCCAGTTGTGGGGGCGGAGGTCCGGAAGTCATCGGAGCTCAGGTCCACGGAGGGCGTGAGGTCCGGCATCAGGGCTCGCCTCTAAAAGGAGGGCGAGGGCTGGCCTCGGAGCTCGGCCCAGCTGTGGGGGCGGAGGTCCGGAAGTCATCGGAGCTCAGGCCCACGGAGGGCGTGAGGTCCGGCATCAGGGCTCGCCTCTAAAAGGAGGGCGAGGGCTGGCCTCGGAGCTCAGGCCCACGGAGGGCGTGAGGTCCGGCATTAGGGCTCGCCTCTGAAAGGAGGGCGAGGGCTAGCCTTGGAGCTCGGCCCGGTTGTGGGGGCGGAGGTCCGGAATCATCGGAGCTCAGGTCCACGGAGGGCGTGAGGTCCGGCATCAGGGCTCACCCCTGCGGAGGGGTGATGTGCGTCTTCATAGCTCAGCTCAGTGTAGGGCGCAAGGTCCGACTTCGGTGTTCACCCCTGCTGACGGGGTGGTGACCGACTTCAGAGGTCACCCCTGCGATAGGGGTGTCGTCCGGCATCGGGCCTCAGCCTAGTGTAGGGCACACGGTCCGGCTTCGGTGTTCACCCTTGGGGGTGGCGACCGGCTTCGGAGATCGCCCCTGCGATAGGGGTATCGTCCGGCATCGGACCTTAGCCCAGTGTAGGGCGCACGGTCCGTCTTCGGTGTTCACCCCTGGGGGTGGTGACCGGCTTCGGAGATCACCCCTGCGATAGGGGTGTCGTCCGGCATCGGACCTTAGCCCAGTGTAGGGCACACGGTCCGACTTCGGTGTTCACCCCTGGGGGTGACGACCGGCTTCGGAGATCGCCCCTGCGATAGGGGCGTCGTCCGGCATCGGACCTTAGCCCAGTGTAGGGCACACGGTCCGGCTTCGGTGTTCACCCATGGGGGTGGCGACCGGATTCGGAGATCGCCCCTGCGATAGGGGTGTTGTCCGGCATCGGACCTTAGCCTAGTGTAGGGCACACGGTCCGGCTTCGGTGTTCACCCCTCGGGGGGTGGCGACCGACTTCGGAGATCGCCCCTGCAATAGGGGTGTCGTCCGGCATCGGACCTTAGCCCAGTGTAGGGCACACGGTCCAGCTTCAGTGTTCACCCGTGGGGGTGGCGACCGGCTTCAGAGATCGCCCCTACGATAGGGGTGTCGTCCGGCATCGGACCTTAGCCCAGTGTAGGGCACACAGTCCGCTTAGGTGTTCACCCCTGGGGGGTGGCGACCGGCTTCGGAGATCGCCCCTGCGATAGGGGTGTCGTCCGACATCGGACCTTAGCCCAGTGTAGGGCACACGGTCCGACTTTGGTGTTCACCCCTGGGGGGTGGCGACCGGCTTCGGAGATCGCCCCTGCGATAGGGGTGTCGTCCGGCATCGGACCTTAGCCCAGTGTAGGGCACATGGTCCGGCTTTAGTGTTCACCCCTGGGGGGTGGCGACCGGCTTCGGAGATCGCCCCTGAGATAGGGGTGTCGTCCGGCATTAGACCTTAGCCTAGTGTAGGACACACGATCCGGCTTCGGAGCTCACCCCTGCTGAGGTGGTGAGGCCCGACGCTGCTCAGGGGCCCTCCCTTTCCTGTCCCTTAGTCTCATTTGGCTTACTGTCCCGGGCCGGAATACGGGGCTTGGGTAATCCAGTGCACTTGGTCCCGGAGGTCTGGCCCCCAGCCGTAGTCAGGGTGTAACCGTCCGGCCCCCTAGTACTCAGACCGTAGCGCTGGGGGGCAGAGTGTGCATGCTATGGGTGCAGGACCGGGCAAAGCAAGGCTCCTGACCCCCCGGTCTGGCGTAGGTCTTTTCCTGGAGGAGACCAACTGGTGTTATAGTACCCTTACAAGGGGAGGTCCAGAAGGCCCCCGGGCCTCTGGCAGGTACCCCAAGCACTACCGCCTTCGGCAGGATGGCAAATATCGACTATGCATGAGAGCAGGAAAGAGGAACCGAGTGTACAATGGATGTACACTGTCTAGAGCGTGGGGAGGTGATCATGTAAATTAATGCGTAATTTAAATAAACACCTAAGTAAGCATGGTGAATTTACTGGGGTAGCGTCGGAGCGCCTGTCTTGGGATCCCATGCACGGATCAGTGGCGCCAGGGCGTCTGTCGGTACCGCGCGATCTGGAGCGGAGGATTGACGGCAGCAGCGTCGAGGTCGTTGACGTCGCGGATCCACTACTGGGTGGCCCCCTGGAGGGCGTCTTCAGCAGGGGGATTGTCTAGGAACGCTTCTGCGGCGGCTAGCGCGCTTGCTTGAGCGGCACTCTGCGTCGCGGTAGACCATGAGGTTGATGGAGTTCGTGTTGCCGGCGTTGGCTGCTGGCTTCCAGCTCGCACCGACACACTCCGTGCTGAGTGTGTCGAGACGTAGTTCTCGCTGGTCACCGTTCGTCGAGAACGTGGGCGAGGAGAGCTTGCCGCTGAAGGAAGCTTCGTCATCTTCGCCGGCAAAAGCTCGTCGCGCAAGGGAAAAGCCCCTACCTGGCGCGCCAAATGTCGAAGTGTGTAGTCGACACTTCCCCCGGACCTGCTCTAGGCAGCCTGCGGAGGTTCTTTTGCGGAGGGGCTAGACACTTGCGGAGAGCTTCAGCGTTAGGGACGAGTGAGGGAGAAGCTTGACATGGGTAGTTTTACGTGGTTCAGGTCGTCGGAGCGTAAAACTCTACATCCACGGTGAGCTGAGGTGCTCGCTGTATTGCTTGTTGCTCAGAACCGGAGTCCTGAGCTTGATTGTGAGTAATGTCTAGAGTGCGAGTTCACAGAGTTCGAACCCTTTGTAACGTTGCCTACCCGAGCCTTTTATAGTCCAATGCTTGGACGGCTTACAAGGTGGGCCCCCGGGGACCCGACAGGTGGCCCCGGGGTGATTTCCTACCAACTTCTATGTCTTGGCGCTGGCGTCGAGGTCCTCGTCCTGCCACCCTGCCCATGCTGCAGGCTAGGTGTAGCGTGCAGCCATTGGTGATGGCAGGGACGGTAGGGCATGTCTTGTCCGTGTCTTGTCGCTGCCTTCAATGGACTGCAGCTTCTGACACTGTGTGCCTGTCTTGACTGTGATTGGTCACAGTGGCGCCTGCCTGGCGTGCGCCGCGCCTCCGCGTCTTGGGAAGGCGCGGGTCTTGAATGCCTTGTACGGTAAAGGCATGACGCGCCTTTACTCCTGCTGCCTACCGCACTGGGCGGACAGCGCTGCTCTGCTGGCCACGTGTCGGGCCCGGAGCTCTCCTCTAAGGAGAGGAGGAGCTGTGGCCCCGCCAGACACGTGGAGCCTTCGGAGCTCGCCCCGGCGGAGGGGGCGAGGTCCGGCCTTCTGGGCCACGTGGCAGGCCCGGAGCTATCCTCTGACGAGAGGAGAGCTCCGACCCTGCCGGACACATGGCGCCTTCGGAGCTCGCCCCTGCGGAGGGGGCGAGATCCTTAGGAGGTTTCACCTTGTGCGCGGGGTACCCGGTATTGAGGGTACCGACAAGGGTTTTTGTTTTGTTTTGTTTAATTAGTAATATCATGTCGTTATTGTTCATGAAATACATATATGGATGTCAATCTCAGGAAACAAAAAAGTTTCATCAACACAAACACACATCTAAACAAATATAATGTTCCTATGCAAGAATGTACAGACAAGAAACAAACAACTTGCCACACCAATGAATATGAACATATTACAGCTTGGGTGTTGGAAGCTGAGCTGATACTTCAGCACTCACTGCTCATGATTGGCCAGCGTCTACATGGTGACCTTGGCGGCGTGGCGGTCGATGTCGACGAACCTGAGCTTGCCGGCGCTGATCTTGACGCAGCGGTACTTGTCGATCTTGTTGTACGGAGGCAAGTACCTGCTCCGGCGGGACGGAGACATGGTCGCCGCGCTGCATCCCCTCGTTGAGAAGGAGGTCCACCTGGTGGGAATGTCGAGGCAGACATCCATAGGATGATTCGTGATGATGGATCCTGCCGATGCACATCATCTCAGTTTATGTTAGATTATTGTGTATTCAGGGGCATTTTAGTACTTATGGGTATGTACCCTATATGTATCTTTTGTGAGGTTAATGGAGACAACTTTTCCCTTCTAATTTGGTATCAGACACTCTCTCTCCTCTCTCTCCCGAAATGCAGCCGAGCGGGCCGAAGCCGCCACCCGCTGGCGCGCCGCCGCCGCCGCTGCCCCCTGCCCCTCCTTCCTTCCCTCTCTCCGCCAACGCTGCTGCGCTGCCCGCCGCCGTTTCGCCTGCGCCGCCATCTCCCGAGCGTGGGCCGCCGCCGCTGGCCCTCGCCCCTCTTTCCTTCCCTCTCTTTGCCTCCGCTGCCGCCGCCCTACCCTCGGGGTCGGCCACCGCTTGCTGGGTCGCGCCGCCCTGGGCCGCGGTCACCTCGCCAGCTCCGCGCGTGGCCGCGCCGCCCTAGGCCACCGGCACCTCACCAGCGCCGCCCTGGGCCACCGCTGCCTCACCAGCCGCGCCGTCGCCGCCCGTCTGGGCCGCGTGGGCTGCGCCGCCACCACCGCCTGGTGGTCAGATCCGGTCGCCGCGGGGCGCCGCCTACATCACGTTGTCGCTGTCCGCCCGGGCCGCTGCCAGACGCGTGGGCCGGGCCGCCACCCTCGGCTGCCGCCGCCTCGCCCCTGTGGCTGCTGCCGTCGGCCGCCGCTGGCTCGGCGGCGTCCCCGTGGGCTATCGCTGCCTCGCCGGCCCAACTCCGGTTGTTGCCGGCTTCGATCCGGCTGCAGCCGCCTCCGTACGCCGCCGCGCCACTGAGGGCCGCCGCCGCCTCGCCTCGGCCGCCACCACCGGCCCACATCCGGTCATCAGCGGCTCTGACTTGGCAGTCGACGCCGTCGTCTTCAGCCGCCGCCGGCTCGGCCGCGCCACCTTGGGCCGCCGCGACCTCGCCTCCTGACGTGCGACCGTTGTTTCCTGTTCAGCCTCGATCATCGCCACAGGGTACTCGGCCGCCATCGGCTGGTGTCCTTGGATCGACTGTTGCCTACTCTGTTGGCACGGCCGTCGAGGGTCCGAGCGTGTTGTCTTCCTTCCTGGCGCCGCCACCGTTGGGGCATGTCGCGACCCGTTCTACACCGTCAGTCTACCTACGGGGTGTCACGCCGTCTTGCTCTGACTGGGTGGTGGACTCCGGTGCCTCGTACCACACCACCCTTGACGTTGGTATCCTCTCTTCTACCCGCCCTTCCCGTCCCTCTGATCCTTCATCTATCGTTGTTGGGAATGGGTCAACTCTTCCAGTCACCTCAGTAGGTGACTCGGGTTCGCCGGATTCGTTTCAGCTACGTGATGTTCTTGTTGCTCCTGACATCATTCAACACCTTCTTTCCGTTCGTCGTTTTACTACTGACAACCATGTTTCCATTGAGTTCGATCCTTATGGTTTAACTGTGAAGGATCTTATTACTCGATGAATTCTCTTTTGTTGTGAGAGTACGGGTCCCCTGTACACGATGCATCTTCCCGCTTCCGCTCCGCCTCTTGCCCTGACTACGACAACCTCTTCGACCATTTGGCAGCGTCGGCTTGGCCACCCCGGTGTTGATGCTATGTCGAAGTTGTCTGGTAGTTCAGTGATTTTGTGTACTCGGGGTACTCATGAATCTCTTTGCCATGCTTGTCAGTTGGGTTGCCACGTTCGACTTCCTTTTCCGCATTCTGTCACTCGTGTCGAGCGCATCTTTGATTTGATTCACTGTGATCTTTGGATTTCACCTGTTCTTAGTGTTTCTGGATATAAGTACTACTTGGTGGTCATTGATGACTTTTTCCACTATTCGTGGACTTTTCCCTTGCAACAGAAGTCCGATACGTTCGACACTCTTTCTCACTTCTTCGCTTGGGTGTCCGGCCAATTTGGGCGCACGATTCGTGCGGTCCAGTGCGATAACGGGCGCGAGTTTGACAACTCTGCGTTTCGTGACTTTCTACTTTCTCGTGGTGTTCAGTTGCGTATGTATTGCCCATACACTCCCCCCCCCTAGAACGGCAAGGCTGAGCGCATGATTCGGACCACCAACTATGTCATGCGCTCTCTGATGTTTCAGGCTTCTACCCCTGCTCGCTACTGGGCGGAGGCGCTTCACACCGCCACTTACCTCATTAATCGCCTTCCTACTAAGGCGATTAGTGCTCCCACCCCTCACTTCGCTTTGTTCGACACCCCTCCTCTCTACGACCACTTTCGAGTCTTCGGGTGCGCTTGCTACCCTAACCTCTCCGCCAGGGCTCCCCATAAGCTTGCGCCTCGCTCGACTCGGTGTGTTTTCCTTGGGTACTCCCCTGACCATAAGGGGTACCGATGCCTTGACCCTACCACCCGTCGTATCTTGATCTCTCTACACGTCGTCTTCGACGAGTCTTCCTTTCCCTTTTCCACCCCGTCTTCTGACTCCGTCGTTGAGTTGGATTCTCTCTTCTCTACTGACCCCGAGGCCGCTCCTGTACCTTGCCTTTTACCTCTTGCAGGTTACCCACCCGCTGCGCCACGCGCAGCTTCGGCATCTTCCACGCCACCTGTTGTGCCTTACGTGGCACCGACGTCTTTGACACCACTTATTGCGCCACGCGCGGCACCGACGTCCCTGATGCCGCCAGCTGCGCCCTGTGCGGCCCCGGTGTCCCCGGCGTCGCCTGCTGCGCCACGCGCGGCCCCGACGTCCCTGACGACGCCTGCTGCGCCGAGCATGGTTACAACGTCCCTGCCGACGCCTGCTGCACCGAGCGCGGCCTCGGCGTCCCCGACGCCAGCAGTCATGCCGTGTGCGGCCTCGGCGTCCCCGACGTCGACTACTGCACCACGCGCGGCTCCTGTGGCGCGGTACGCCGACCCCGCTCTTGTCTATCAGCGACGAGTGCGGGTTGGTGCTCTAGCCACTTCCCGCCCTGAGCCTCCGGTGTAGCACCCTCCACTGCTCCATCGGGACCCCCATCATGTTCACCTGATGGTGACCCGACAGGCCGCTGGGGTTCTCCGGCCGGTGGAGCGTTTCTCCAGGGTCGTCCTCTCGTCGTCGACCCCCCCACCGCCTGACCCGTCACCCATCTCGCCTATCCCCTCTTCTGTCCGTAGCGCCCTCGTCGATCCTCACTGGCGTCGGGCTATGGAAGAAGAGTATGCGGCTCTGCTTGCCAACCGAACTTGGGACCTTGTTTCCCGTCCTGGTCGTGGCAATATTGTCACGGGCAAGTGGGTGTTCACGCATAAGTAGAGGGCGGATGGGTCTCTGGAGAGGTACAAGGCACGGTGGGTTCTTCGCGGTTTCACGCAGCACCCCTACGTCGACTACGACGAGACCTTCAGCCTGGTGGTGAAGCCCGCGACGGTTCGTACCGTTCTGTCACTGACTTTGTCGCGTTCTTGGCCTGTCCACCAGCTGGACGTCAAGAACGCCTTCCTCCACGGGACGCTGACGGAGACGGTGTACTGCAGTCAACCGACAGGGTTCGTTGATACAGCCCGTCCAGACATGGTTTGCCGGCTGAACAAGTCCCTGTACGGGCCGAGGCAGGCGCCTCGGGCTTGGTACAGCCGGTTCGCCTCCTTCCTGGTCTCGCTCGGCTTCTTCGAGGCCAAGTCAGACACTTCGCTCTTCGTCTACAGGCGTGAGGGTGACATTGTCTACCTCCTCCTGTACGTGGACAACATTGTGATCACGGCATCAAGTCCGGCTCTCCTTCAGCGCACGATCTCCGCCCTGCAGCGGGAGTTCGCAATGAAGGACCTTGGCCAGCTCCACCACTTCCTAGATGTTGCGGTCGAGCACCGACCGAACGCTCTGTTCCTCCACCAGCGCCAGTACTGCCTGGATATCCTCGAGAGAGCGGGCATGGCTGATTGCAAGCCGTGCTCCACTCCGGTGGACACTCAAGCGAAGGTATCCTCAGCCGACGACATTCCTGTCGTTGACCCCACCTCTTACAGGAGTCTTGTCGGTGCCTTGCAGTACCTCACCTTCACCAGGCCGGACATCTCCTACGCGGTTCAGCAGGTGTGTCTCCACATGCATGATCCGCGGGAGCCGCATCTCACGGCGGTGAAGCGGATCCTCCGTTACCTACGGGGCACCCACGACTACGACCTTCTTCTGCGACGTGACTCTGCTTCCGCGCTGGTCGTCTACACCGACGCTGACTGGGCAGGTTGTCCGGATACCCGCCGGTCCACCTCTGGCTACGTCGTCTTCCTGGGCGGCAACCTCGTCTCCTGGTCCTCGAAGCGGCAGCACGTGGTGTCCCGCTCGAGTGCTGAGGCGGAGTATCACGTCGTGGCCAACAGCGTGGGTGAGGCCACCTGGCTTCAGCAGCTTCTTCAGGAGCTTCACTCCCCCCTCGCCCGGAGTACGTTGGTCCACTGTGACAACGTCAGCGCCGTCTACCTCTCCACCAACCCAGTGCAGCATCAGCGCACGAAGCACGTGGAGATTGATCTTCACTTCGTTCGTGAGCGGGTGACTCTCGGGGAGGTTCGAGTTCTGCACATTCCGACGTCGTCGCAGTTCGCCGACATCTTCACGAAGGGTCTGCCTTCGTCGGTGTTCACCGAGTTTCGGTCTAGTCTCAACATCTGTCGTGGCTAGATGTTGAGACTGCGGGGGGGGGGGGGGGGGGGGGGGGGGGGGGGTTAGACTATTGTGTATTCAGGGGCATTTTAGAACTTATGGGTACAATTGTTTCAATGATTAGTTTTAATGCTGTCTATAATTAGAAAGACATAGTCGGTTTCCCTGTGCTTGGGCAAATCAAGCTCAATCCAGAAAATTTTAAGAGCAATTTGTGAGTTTCCTTGTGCGTAATGTCAAGAATTTCCTCCGATCCATCGATCTATTCCTTTGATCGATCGATCCCGATCGGTAAACATCCATGGACCCGGCCGCCTTCCTCTCCCCGATATTCAATTCAACTCCATTCTCTGCTAACTACGTGCTAAATTTATATTAATACTACCATTGTTTTGGATTAAATGACATTTAGAATAGCTAATCTAGTTTAAAATAAACTAATTTTTTGTTCTAAACGTCATTTATTTCAGAACGAAGGGGTACGTGATAGTTAAAATTGCCTTGCAGCAGACAGAGCGACCAAAGGTGATTGGAGGGGGCTGTTCGGGGGCCTACAATCGTGAGATTCATTGCATGCATGTCATCTGCCTATTCTTCCTCATTGTCAATCATCCTCGTTAAAAGCCTGACGATCAAATGAGAGCATCATGTTAACAAGCCTGAGAAGATTCCCACCAATATCTTCGTGTCTGTTCATGGCACCTGATCGAAATCGGTGTTCTCTGTCTTCCGAATTCACTTGGACCATTTGTAAAATCTCTCTTTTACAATATATAGAAGCATCAAATTTTACCAAATTAAAGTTACATTAAGGTGAAACCTTTTTTCGCTTCACAGGTTACTCAGATGTCACTCATATACATGCTATAAACTTAGGGGAATTGCCTTATACGCAAATTGTACAACTTCAAATCCTTAATAGACATCGATGTGTCTATGACATGTAAGGCCACTGTAAATGGCATATCAAAGATAGTATTTTATCAATGACATATACGAAATTTCTCCTACAAACTTTTGTCACGAAGAGAAGAGAACAGAAAATGGCAGAGCATGCTACAGCGTGTAGAGAAGCACGCATGCAGCATATGCAGAGAACGCAACAGCTGCTATGGATGGTGCGGCAGACCAAAGTCCTACCCGCCGTCTTCCTCAGAAAGACCACAATGGACCTGACAAATGATGGGTTCTACAGCTCCCCAGAAAGTGAGAGGGTAACTACTGACTGACTATAGTAGTTACACGAGATGGAGCCAGCAACCAAAATCATACGAGCATGCTCCTCCACTCTTCTGGCAGCGATGCTCCAAACACCTGGCCCAGCACCAGCTTCTGCTTCTTATTCAGTTGAGAAAACTCTAGCTGACTCCTGCGGGCGGCACCATTCAATAGCTTGCGTCCGTCGTCCACAGCTTTCCTTCTCAGGGAGCACAGTTGTGCCGATGGTCCAGCTGTAACAAAGCCATCTGTTTCGCCTTCTCCTTCATCTGCTCCCCAGTCCAACTCGTCGTCGGTCATGCCTTTCGATGCATCATGTGCTGCCGATTCATAGCTCACATCTTTTGCAGGTGCAGTTGAATCCGTGTGGCTGCTGGCCCCCCACCATTTCATAGTTTCACGCGACAAGCCAGATGAAGGAAACCCGTATTTGAAATCATCCATGAAGGTAGGGATGTCTTTGGTTTGGTTAACCAGGGCCAACCCACCTGGTGCATTTTGTTTACCTGGGGGCAAAACCTGTCCTGCCTTAGAAATGCTTTGTTGAGACTTTGCTGGTGCCTGGGAAGTGCTTGATGACCTACCAAACATGTCCAATCAGAGTGTGAGATGAACTTGGCATTTTTGTTGGTTCAATACTACAAAGATAAAATATCATCATACGATCCAGTCATGGTAAAGAGCTATAATATAGCATCCTAATATATATGTTCAGGACAAAACATGGGGTTAATATCTCCACATCTTTCAAGGACACGTGATTCGCCAAACATGTTTAGCACTTCATAAAGCATGCTTCTTGGATAAAAGAGCCCTGGAGAGGGATGGTCTAAAAGTGAGTGGTCATGATCAGGCTTACCTGGTGACCACCACAGCATACCATTCCCAATATTGGATGTATCAAGGTGTATCTCAGAGTCAATTACAAGTATGGTATGTTGACTATGTTTAGATTGGACTCTATCTCTATCTTGTTATACTTAACCTTGAGGCGGTTGTATCCTTCCTCATCTAGATAAAATCCAGATTATATTCCTTTTCTAGACTCTATTTTCCATGCAAAGTCGGGGTCCATATCGTGATTTTGTATGCTTGGCCCACCTGAGGCCTCCCCTCCTAAAATCCTCAAAAAAATAAGTACCACAACTATTGTACCTGTTTTGTGGAAGTTTAATACCACAGAATTTGTGCCCGAGTCAAACATGACACTGAACAGATCAGAAACAATTTTGTGGTTCAGGGTTCAGGCAAACTCTTCCAACAATAATCAATTCTTACAGAAAATGGCACTAGCAGCCATATTTTTCTACTTAAAAATTCAGCCAGAAGGGGAGCTCTGGCGCAGCGTTAAAACTGTTGCCTTGTGACCATGGGGGCACATATTTGAGTCTTGGAAAGCCTCTTGTAGAAATGAAGAGAAATATTGCATATAAAAGATCCAAGTGGGTCGGACCCTTCCTCGGACACTGCGCAAGCTAGAGCTACATACATTGGACTGCCCCTTCTTTTAAAAAAAATTGGCCAGCCAGTCATACAATCCTACTTAAACTTTGCAGTTCATACACAAGGCCTTCGTTTCTTTTTCAAAGAGGTAAGGGACACTCAAGATGCATAGACAACTAAAATTTAGGCATCAGATCAAGAAGGCTCTACTCACATTGCTGATGGGGCTGACGAACTGAAAGGCTTCTGTTTTGCAGCTTTTGACAGCTCAAGAAGTTCCTTAGCTTTCTCTCTTTCAGAATTTTTTGAGTCATCGCCAGCTTTCCCAGAAACAAGCTGCAAAAATGATGACTCAATTAAGAATATAGTATAGAGAATTAAAACATAGCTGCAAGTGTCAGATAGCAAGGAAACAACTATGTGTAAATCTAGGGTAAGAAGACATACCATTAATAATATTGAAGTTGTGAAGACTAAAGAGCAACTAAAATCTAGGGTAAGAGCACTTCAAAAATTGGAGTGCTCAATTTTTTAGAGCAATTGAAGAGCATATATGATTTCACATTTGCGCCCCAAAAAAATCACTCCCTCTGTTCTTGCATATTTGACATTGAAGATACTCCCCCTGTTCTGAAATAAATGACGTTTAGGACACAAAATCTAGTTTAAATTGAACTAAATTAGCTGTCCTAAACATCATTTATTTCAGAACGGAGGGAGTAATAGTTTAAGTTCTCCCACCGTCATATATACAAGAGCATAGGGGTATGCTTTTATTTATAAGTTGTTTTGTTTAATGTCATGTCGCGCACGGCAGACATGACAAATCCTCAAGACAGGAAGTGCGGTACATGAGATGCTATTGGATTGTGTGTGGGGGAGTTGTTGGAGTTGAATGGAAGGGCAATAGAGTGAATCCTGGTGAATTTGTATTGCATCACCCGAATTGCGGTTGGGTAAAAGGTACGCATGATTTGTTCCCCAGAATTTTCTCGACGAGCAAACACTGGATCATGATCCCATGTTCGGACAGTAACATTCAAGTAGAAAGCAGGCATGCTAGATGTGGGAGTGACTGGAAAAAGAAAGAAAATAAAAACTTTGGGGTGGGTTACAACTAAAGAAACCTTTCGATAGGGCCATCTGACAATCCCGTGGCTTCGGCATATCCTCTTTAATACACTTGTGCAGACTCCTGCAGGGAGATGAGTAGGTGAGGTTCAGCTTCTTCTCCGGCGAGCTTTCAGAAGCTAGTAGTAGGTACAGGTGTAGAAGCGAGGGGGTGGAGAGCAGGTTACCGAGGATGGAGGCAGCCTCGGCGATGGGGAGGGAGAAGAGCTTGGAGATCTCCTCGAACGAGAGGGACGCTCTCGTCGGCTTCGGCTGCGCCGGGGCGTTGGAAGCCATGGGCGGCCTTCGGCAAGGGACGGGACGGAAGGGGATCGATCGGCTGTGGCGGCCGACGAAGGACTGTCTTGTGGCCTCGCTTCCGATGGGCTGGGCCGGGCTGGGCCGAAATGAGCCGGTCTCTTGTCCTCCTGGTGGTAAGAAGCCTGTTTGGTTCCGGCATGCCAGGTGGGCCGGAAGCGCAGCTTAGTAAGTATTGACAGCCCACCAAAAATGTCGATCCCTGTTTTTTCTTCTTTTTTTTTTTGTAGTACTCGAGATTCAGATCACAGGAGAGTGGGAATGCATGGGACCGGTCAATGGCGTTGGCGTTGGCGTCGTCGTCGTCGTCCACGTGGAAGTTTGGGAGCTTCGTGGAAGGAGACTACGCTAACTAAGATCGTCCAGGGAGACGATCAGGTCGTCGCCGGCCGTCGTCTATCTATCTAGCTATCCCGACCAGTCCGGACACGCCACGTTATCCCGCCGCTGACGCAGCTCCTGACGTCATTCCTGCCCTCTCCTTTCTTCTTCCTCTTCTCCTTCTTCTTCTCTCTCTCCTTTCCTCCCCAGGCCCAGGCGAGCAGGCAGCGGCAAGCAACTTAACCAAGTTGCATGGACAAAGCCCACTGCGGGGCAGCTTTCTTCGACGCCGCCTCGCCGCGCGCGCTCAACAACCTGCCGTTCCACTCCACCGACGACGACATGGACTCGTCGGAGGACGCCGCCGTTCCACGCCACCAGAATCAACGGGCATCCGTCGAGGTGGACTTCTTCTCCGACGACAAGAACAAGAAGAAGAGGAAGAGGAAGGCCGACGACGACGAGCCGGACCGCGACATCAAGGAGGAGGACCTCACCATTAACGTACGTCACGAGCAGAGGCGTCATCTCCATCTCCCATCACCATTAACGTACGATCATGAATCTCTGCTGCAGCTCCATCCGGCCGGGAAGAAGAAGAACACCACCGACGAGGTACAACAACAGTCACCTTCCTTCCTTCCTTCCTTCCTTCCTTCCTTCCTGCAGCTGGTTGTTCCAGAAAAACAAAAGAAAAGAAAAGAAAAGGAAATTTATTAAGGGCCGGGCCGGGGGCGGTGGGATCTGGCGATCCGCGCGCAGCTGGCGGCGATGCAGGCGGAGCTGGGCCGCATGAACGAGGAGAACCAGCGCCTGCGGGGGATGCTCACCCAGGTCACCACCAGCTACCAGGCGCTGCAGATGCACCTCCTCGCGCTCCTGCAGCAGACGACGAAGGCCGATGCCGCCGTGCTGCCGAGGCAGTTCCTCGACCCTGCAGGCCCCGAGGAGACGTCCGACTCTTCGACGGAGGCCGGCAGACCGGCCAAGCTGGAGGAGGAGGAGGATCTGCAGCTGGCCACCATGAGGAAGGCTCGCGTCTCCGTCCGCGCGCGATCCGAAGCTCCAATCGTAAGACGATGAATCTCTCTCGCTCGTCTTAATTACGTACCTCAATTAACTAGCTAGACGTGAGTTTTGGTGATGAAGATCGCGGACGGATGCCAGTGGCGCAAGTACGGGCAGAAGATGGCCAAGGGGAACCCTTGCCCACGAGCCTACTACCGGTGCACCATGGCCAACGGATGCCCCGTGCGGAAGCAGGTTTGACCGAAACTCCGTTTGACCACCACCAGTATCGATCTGCTAGCTTATCTTCGTCTCGTCGCAGGTCCAACGATGCGCCGACGACCGCTCCGTCCTCGTCACCACGTACGAGGGCACCCACAACCACCCGCTCCCGCCCGCCGCCGTGGCCATGGCCTCCACCACCTCCGCCGCGGCCTCCATGCTGCTCTCGGGCTCCGTGCCCAGCGCCGACGACGGCGTCGCCTCTTCCAACTTCCTGGCGCGCACCGTGCTGCCCTGCTGCTCCTCCAGCTCCAGCATCGCCACCATCTCCGCCTCCGCGCCCTTTCCGACCGTCACGCTCGACCTCACCAGCGCCGCGCGCCCGCCGCAGTTCCACGTGCCTCTGCCCGCCGGTGGCGGGGCAGCCCCGGCGCCCTTCGCCGCGCCGCCGCAGCAGCAGCAGCTGCCGTACAACCAGTCCACCAGGTTCTCCGGCCTTCAAATGTCATCGGGCGCCCCCCCTGTCGTCGACACCGTCAGTGCGGCCGCGGCCGCCATCACGGCAGACCCCAACTTCACCGTGGCGCTGGCAGCGGCCATCACCTCCATTCTAGGAGGAGGAGGAGGAGGAGGAGGAGGAGGAGGAGGCCATGGCCAGCCCCGCGCTGTCAGTAACGATAACAACAACAACAACATCAATGGCAGCAGCAACCACACGACGACGACGACGACGAGCAACAACACCAACAGTGAGACCCAGTGATTGAACATAATAAATACACACGGTCTTGAGAAAGATACACAGCAGATTCTTTGGTCTTGGTACCCGGTCCTAGCTAGTTTCCCAAAAGAGTTAGCTGTCTGTATCACTTTATTGCCGTTGTTCTTTCATTTCTGCCGCCAGCGATCGAGCTGTCCCATGATAGATACGATACAATAATAAAAGTAATACGTAATATATATACAGCTAGCTCCTTGAGACAGTTTGTTGAGAGAATATATATGAATTCAAACGAGTTTGAGTTTCTTGGGCTCGAGTCTGCAAATGAGCTACTGTAATAAAGAAAAACAGTGCCAATTACTGTACATTTGGTGCAATCTATCATGTGGTTTAGAAGAGATTTTTATGCGATTATACTAAGTGACTGTTTGCATTCTAGTCGTTCCCACTCATAGATGGTCAAAACGATTTTATTGGGCATCGATCGGATGGAGCGACTAGCTTCGTCTAGCTACGAGTGCTCGAGCATCTTCACGACCTGTGCCATGGTGGGTCTGTTGCAGGGATCACAGTCCAGGCACTTGTCCGCCACGGCGAACACGAGCCTGACCTCGTCGGCGGGGAAACACGGCAAAGCCTCGTCAACGGCGTGCTCCTCCCTCTTCTCTTCCATGGTCTCCTTGACCCAGGTGACGAGCCTGCAGGTGCCGTTTCCAAGGAAGAAGGACTCGTCGGTCGGCCTCTTCCCCGTGAGGAGCTCCAGCAAGACGACGCCGTAGCTGTAGACGTCTCCCTTGGTGGTGGCCCTCCCGGTGTCGAAGTACTCCGGCGCGAGGTAGCCGAAGGTGCCGGCGACGATGGTGGTGACGTGGCTGTCGTCGGGCTTCATGAGCGTGGCGAGGCCGAAGTCGCAGAGCCTGGCCTCCATGTTGTGGTCGAGCAGTATGTTGCTGGACTTGATGTCGCGGTGGATGACGTGGGGGACGCAGTCGTGGTGGAGGTAGGAGAGGCCTCGCGCCACGCCCAGCGCGATCTTGTACCTCGCCGGCCAGTCCAGCAGAGGGCGGAGCCTGTTATTCTTGTTGCTGCTGCTGCCGCCGCCGCCGCTGCCGTCGCCCTGATGATGATGCTGACGACGGTGGTGGAGAATGGCGTCCAGGCTCCCGTTGGGCATGAGCTCGTAGATGAGGAGGTTGAAGTGAGGCGCCGCGTAGTAGCCGCAGAGCGGGACGATGTTGCGGTGCTTGATGTCGCCCATGGTGTCCAGCTCGCGCTCGAAGCCCCGGTCCATCTCGGCGCTGCCCCGGTTGAGCCTCTTGACGGCCAAGTCCATCGTGTCGTCCACCCGCAGCCTGTACACGGTGCCGTAGCCGCCGGAGCCGATCACGTCCTTGCTGGACAGCCCCATGATCATGGCCAGGAACGACTTGGGGCTCACCGACGACTGCATCATCGCCGCGGACCGGAAGATCACCATCTTGCCGCCGCCGCCGCCGCCTGCTGTCAGGCTGTTGTCGATGATCCTCTTCTTGCGGGCCCATCTCTTGTACAGCAGGAACGAGATGAGCATCTTGGAGACGATGAACAGCACGGAGCAGATGGTGATGTACAGCGCCACCAAGCTCGGAGTCGGAGGCATCCTCCTATCTTCCTCCTGCTTCGTATCTGCCTGCTCGAGAGCACCACCGGAAGATCAGTGAGCAGATCGAGCTCTGCCTGCTTGAGAATTAAGATACCGGACCAGATCAGACCAGAGGATGAGTGCTGGGCAGGCAGTTGGGCAGAGGCGGCGGTGGAAAAGTGTAGTGCTGCTAGCTCAATCAATGTGGCTGGCTGGCTGGTAGGATCATGTGAACGGCTTTTCATCAATCAATTCTTGCAGTGGCACTATTTATCCAATTCTTTTCAAGTTATACTGAAACAAATTGATCTTATTCTTAACAAGTTCATCTATTTCCTTTTCTTGTCGATCGACGTGGCTTATTGGGTTGAAAAGCGGCGATCGACGCCGATGATAATCAATCCAGGACACGTCACAAGCTTGCTTGCTTCACGAGGAAAACGGGATGATGGCCTGCACCGCATGTGAAAGGAGCTTCCGGCGGGCCGGATCACGTGAGAGTTTGCGATTGGATGGAACTGCACAAGATGCTTGTACTAGCTCTGCCAATGTTCTGAACCAGATTTCTCGAGCTAGTCAGATGGCCTAAAAATCACTCTGCACACAGGTTGTTTGTGGCTAGAGCTGGGATATGGGCCCGGCCATTTCCGGGCGTGCCGAAGCCTCACAGGCCAGCACGGCCCAGACACGAATTATGCCGGAAATAGATCCGGGCTGGGCTGGCCCGACACGGTATTTTGGGCCGTGCCGTGCCCGGGTTCGGGGTCTTTGTGCGGCCCGACAGGAAATTGATTTTCGGGTCATGCTCGGGCCGGCCCGACCTGAAATTAGCCCATCGGCTCGAAATGCACAAAAATGGCCCGAATTTGTCCGATTTTTTTTATTTTACATATTTTTTGGATTTTTTGGGATTTTTTCAATTTTACAGTTATTTTTGGATTTTTTTCGACTTTATATTTTTTTTTGAATTTTTTGAGATTTTTAGGATATCTGGGTCGTGCTTGGGCCGGGCCCGTCCTGAAATTGGCCCGTCGGGCCGCGTGCCGTGCTCGGGCTGGAGGTTTACTAATTCGTGTCGGCCGGCCTGACCCAAAATGACCCGTCGTGCTTTCGGTCCGCGGGCCGAATCGGCCCGAAGCACGAAATTTCCGGGCCGTGCCGGCCCGACCCGAAATTGGCCCACGCGGGCCGCGTGCCGTGCTCAGACTGGAAGTTTACTAATTAGTGCCGGCCGGCCCGGCCCAAAATGACCTGTCGTGCTTTCGGCCCGAAGCACGAAATTTCCGGATCGTGCCGGCCCGGCCCGGCCGGACTCCCAGCTCTATTTGTGGCTGGTACATAGACCTCCACAGATAGAGAGAAGAGGAAGTGAAACAGCAACAAGAGAAATGAAGATCTGCACGTGATGGATAAGACCCAGCGACCAAGTCCTTAAAAATGGACATAGTCCAGGCCAGCCAGGGTGAAAGGAGCCATCTCATCAGTCCAACTACCCAGACTAGCTAGCCGGAGTGTCATTGCCCACCTGTAGAGCAGCTACATCTGAACAGCAACAGCTTGATATGGCAGCCACCTGTAGAGCAGCTACATCTGAACAGCAACAGCTTGAGATGGCAGCAGCAGCAGCAGCTAGCTAGCTAGCTTCATCACATCATAGACGACGTACGGTCACGACTAATAGTCGATCCAGTTGTATATATGTACACATTCTCATTACAATACAAATGTACAGCAAGTGGATGGCATATATATAATCGAAAAATAATAATCTTCACTTTTAATGATAATGATAATAATAATCTTCACTTGTCGATCGTAATGGCAGCTAGCTAGCGCACGGGCAGCTGGTGGCAGTGGAAGGGGTCGTCGTGCGGCAGCAGGTCGTTGGTGCGGACGGCGGTGAAGACCATGAGCGCGAGGGTGACGGCCACCGACAGCACGGCGAGCGCCAGCATCAGCACGTTGGCCGCCGCCTGCCTCACGGCGTGGGCATACTCCGTCGCCGCCAGCGCCAGCGCCGTCAGCGGGAACGAGTAAGCCCACCACGCCACCGTGAAACGACGCATCGCGCGCTTGAACAGCGACGGACGGCACACCTGCATAAGTATATATGACTCTCCTTTAATTTTTTTTTCTTTTACTTCTCTCTTTCCCTTCGTTCTAAAATAAATAACGGTTTGGATAAAAAATTAGTTCATATATATATATATATATATTTTAAGCTAAATTAGCTATTCAGAACAGATCGAGAATAGAAATTAAAGGCTAGATAATATTTTATCGTTAACAAAAAAATAAATTAAAGACAAAGAAAACAGAAAGGAAAAAAAAACTAGATCAGCAACTGAACTAATAATACCAGGGAGGCGAAGAGGAAGAGTGAGAGGAAGAAGAGCATCTTGCAGCAGTTGCCGAAGGAGGAGGGCGATATGGCGTCCCACGCGAGCGACGCCATGCTCGGGGCGGCGAAGAAGAGGAAGAACACCGGGCGCAGCATGGCCGGCAGCGAGTCGGAGCCGAGAAACCTCTGGTAGAGCGTCACGAAGAGCACGAGGTAGTGGGCGGCGCCGACGGCGAATATGGCCACGGCGCCCTCGTGCCAGCCCATCTTGGCGGCGGCCCTGGCCATGACCAGGTTGCCGATGACGGTGATGTGGCTGGCCGGGTTGGCCACCATGGACAGGAACTTCCTGCCCCGCGTGAACCACTGCCCGTAGATCTTGACGTCGAGCGCGAGGATGGGCAGGGAGAAGGCGCACCAGAGCAGGTGGTAGGGCGGCTCGTCGGGGCGCAGGAAGGGCGCGGACTGCAGCAGCAGCAGCCACGAGATCCATGGCGCGAACAGGTAGTTCATGGCGACGTGGTGGCGGAACTCGGCGCGCACCGCGGGGAAGCGGAGGAGGCAGCGCGCGGCGTAGAGCGCGCACAGGGCGAGCAGGGACAGCAGCGCCAGCGACCAGAGCAGCAGGAACGCCGCCGAGGGCAGCGACCGCGTGGAGGAGTCGCGCAGCGTGCGCCACAGCAGCGCCTGCCCGCTCAGGGCAAGGCTGATGCGGAAGTAGCCCGCGTGGAAGCGCGTCAGCATCGCGAAACGCCCCTCGTCTCGCTCCTCCGGCCGGTGAGCCGGTGGTTTCTTCTTCCTTGCTGGCCTGCCGCCGGCGGTGGAGCTCGTCGTTTCCGCCGCCGCCAGTTGGTGATGATGATCCTCCATATATGGCACGTACGTACGTACCTACTGTTGTTTGATACTCAAGCAAGAGGCACCTTCCTAGCTAGCTAGCTAGCTAGCTGATGTGATGCTGCCCCATCGATCCCAACCGAGATGCGCTAGCTAGCTACCTTCACCATGCATGCATTGTAGTAGCAGCTACCACCAAGGAGAGCTCTCAGCTCGCGCTCGGCGGCCGGCGGCGCGGTATTTGTAGGCGGCCGCGCGCGAGAAGGCAGGCAATCCTTTTGTGGTTTCGTCGATTCTTTGTGCTATATATACTGTTTTATTTGAAGTTGGAGAATTAAATTTAGTTCTCCCAACGTTAAATATTATATCGATATGATAGATACATCACGAGCACTCTCTATCAGCCGGTAGCAACGGAATATGAGTCCTACGCGGATCCCTCGTTCTTTAGTTTTTACATATAGCACTATCTCTTTATAATAATTATTATTATTTAATATATCGTTCGTTAGGTCATCAAAAGTCGAACTAACCAACGGTATAAAAAACAGAGCGACCTCGGTTGCATGCAGAATTAACGGCACTTT
Organism: Neostapfia colusana; assembly: GCA_030760725.1. Taxonomy (NCBI): domain Eukaryota; kingdom Viridiplantae; phylum Streptophyta; class Magnoliopsida; order Poales; family Poaceae; genus Neostapfia; species Neostapfia colusana. The sequence goes on along the minus strand of JASWHV010000018.1, from coordinate 148,940 downwards.
GATGCAGAAACAAAGATTAAACGCAAAAAGGAGGTTCAGGTGGAGGTACCACACGATATAATTAATAAAGATAAGCGAGCCACGCACACAGAGCGGATGGGACTGGATTAAGTTGATGCCACATCATCCCAAATTAACCATCCACCATTGAACCAAACCAAGCATCAATGCGTGGCGTGCCGTGTCGTGTCGTGGAGAGAAAACTAGTAGTACTACTGTAATACGGAGTAGTAGGATAGATGCAGCTGGACCTGTGGTCGGATGGCTCTGATGCCTGACACGCGAATCGCATCGATGCCTAGCCTGCCTCTGCTCCGCCGGTCCTGAATGAAACACGCAACGCAACGCAAGGCATCCTTAATTTGTTCCCTTCTCCGACCATGCATTCTTTAATTTTTGATGCACACTATACCTCTGTTCTTAATTATTTAACGTTAGCATAGATTGTTTAGTTCAAAATTGAACTAAAAATTCTGTCAAATAAATAGCAGTTCCGCCGAATGAGCTAGTACGTATATATGCAAACGATGAAAGAACTGAATCGATCCTCAGTTTTTTTCAATTCGACAATTAAAGAATATACATATATAATTTCGTAATCGTAATAAGTCTAGGCAAAGTTATTGCCGCGCCGTTCGACTGGAACGGCTCCCTGACGACTTCCGCCGTGGATCGCGAGGACGTAGAAGAACTGCGTCACTGTCAGGACGATCGTAAAGGCCTCCATGGTTCCCTGTCGTCGTCGTCGATCAGCAACAAGGCATGCATGCAGATGCAGGCGCTTAATTAGCTGCTTGCATGCTTGTATTTTAGATTATTAACTAGGAACCAGCGCGCGGTACGTACCAGCTTGGCATTCCTTCGGTCGAAAGAGATCTCCTGACAAGCTAGCCTGCATGCAGCAAATTAATGTAATAAGTACTCCTTCTGTTCTCAATTATTTGACGTTAGGACATATTGTTTAGTTCAAAATTAAACTAAAATCCCTGTCCTAACGTCAAATAAAAGAGAATGGAGAGAGTATATATAGTATCGATCATATACATATGTACGTACTACTCTCTCTGTTCTAAATTAATTGATGTTTAGGACATAAAATCTAACTAGGTACGTACGTACCCCATGGCTAGGACGGTGAGCGCCCACGCAAGGAGACCGTACGACGCCGCAGGCTGCAGGCTGTGGTAGTTCCAGAAGTGGAGGTGGGTGAAGCCCACGATGGCGGAGGCGATCCCCGTGACGCCGGCGACGAGGGAGAACACCACGAAGAAGCCGGTGGCCGAGTTGCCGATGGGGAAGAATATCGGGTGGAAGTGCGCCGGAAGCCGCAGCTCGGGGCCTATGACGAAGCCGCGGTCGACAGCGACGTTGACCGCCCACCCGCCGATGACGGCGAGGATGATGTACATGCACAGATTCATCAGCAGCAGGAGGAAGGCCACGGGCTTGAGGTTCTCGGCGCCGGCGCCGGCCATGTCGATCAGCTGATCGATCCTGCTATAGCTAGCTCAGCTCTCTCTCGATTATCTATCTATCTATTTATCTCGCCCGTACTAGCTGCTAGTTACGCTGGGACGATCGGACGCTTCTGCTTCTGCAGTTTATATATATATAACTAACCTGGATGGACATGGATCGTCGATGAGTTTTGTTCTTTGCTTGCCTTGATTGCCTCCGATCCGATTCTCATATGTCTCGCATGCACCAAGCATGGAGGGAAGGAAAACTTGCATGATCCGTTTCTTTTGGCGAGCGAGGGCATAAGCAAACTTGCGCGCCAAATAAGATTATTAATTCAACGAGATTATATTGATCGAATCACAAGCAACCGGCCGGGCCGTCCGTTTGGTTACCCGCGCGCATGAATATTTTTCTTTAAAACAATACAGTATAGTATTCTCTTTATGAACAACATTTCTGCATGCCATGCCCCCTCCATCGCTCCGTCGACCAGCAATATATAGTAGTTGACGATGATGACTTGTCTGCTGCTTTGAGATTAGTGTTGCAAACTAACCGTCTGGTTTGAGATTAGTGTTGCAAACTTCTGACAGATCACCCGATTTAAAAGCGAGTCTGTCGAACCTACGTTAATTTCAGGACCCTAGCTAGCTGTACGTGGCCTATTTCTTCTTTTTTAAGCAACATATATGAATTGATTAAAACGTACGGTGAGGCAGCATTGACCCTCATATGCGTGTCAATTGATTAACTTTTATAGGCATCTACGTTAAGTTACTTTTTCTAGCTAGCCAGTACTCCCTCCGTTGTTTCAAATTATAAAATAACTCAAAACGGAGGGAGTACGTAGTTTGGTCCCACGGGATGATAACATTATTTGGGATGACTAGTATGTATTATTCAGTGACAATAAGACAGACTAAGTTGTAATAAGATGACCATAAATAACCTCAAAAAAACTCATATATACGACACATTACGTACACACATGCATATATGATTTCATTTATTTATACCACCTTTACCACTCTTATATAGTTAAACACATATATAATAAATAATGAAGTTGACGAACACATAAATCTGCTCAACTTCTTGTTCTTTTTTATGCTCTGTGTAATAATATACGTATAGCTAGATTAGATCCCAGCAGGATCGGATTAATCGAAATGCTTCAGACAACACAAGATATGATGTACGTACTGCGATTCTTATTTCTCAATCTTATCGATGGATGAATTGAAGAGATATATATGTGTAGGTTGCCTGCTAGAGCTGCATCGCCATGCATCGCCTCGATCTTCACCCTGCGTAGTTGCAGAAGCCGAACGTGCAGTCATGGCTGCTGCACTGAACGCCACACACGCCGCAGTTCCTGCTGTCAGTGAGGAGGTTGACGCACTTTCCGGCACAGCAGGTATCCCCGTACTTGCATGTCTTGTTGCAGTTGCCGCAGTGCTGGCTGCTGTGCTCCGTGTCCACGCACACGCCCTTGCAGCACGTCGCGCCGGGGCTCCCCGGCTCCAGGCACACGGACGGGGGCTTCTTGATGCAGTCGTAGTACGACGGCGGCGGCGAGAATTTGCCCGCGGCCGCCAGGAAGCGGCTTCTCCTGGTGGCCGGTGGAGTGGCCGCCGCGGCCGTGGCGAGGAGGGTGGGGAGGATTAGTGCGAGCGCCATGATCAGAAAGATGGTGGCTTTTCTCATGACGGCCGGGCGCGCGGTGGCGATCGAGGGGCCGGCCGGGGCGCAGCTGCAGGTTCAGAGCCGGCCGGAGGAGAGGGAGAGGGATCGGAGGAAGAAATGGGATGATGGAGGGAAGGGAGGACTGCTTATACTAATTACTCCAAGATAGATAGCTAGCTAGAGGCGCTGCCGGCCGCATGCAGTGTGCCAAAGTCTGCAGAGCTAGGTTGATTTGCACGGCAAATTAAAGCCTGGAGTGCAGGACGGGAGTGTGCGGAGCAAGGCTGGGAACGCTGCAAGCTAGCCAGCTCCCGGCCAACTAACCACGCTTGCGACGCGTTGCCTCTTTAATTGAACATGCATATATAGAGAGAGGAATATGCTAATTAATGGCTAATCACACTACTCCGATCCTCAAGATTTGGTATGTATATAGGGCACGAGTTGACCAGTATTTTTACGGTACCATGATGAATTTATATGATATGGCACTTTAAAAATCAGCTTTTCATGCATTCACTATTAGTTCTGGCTTACTACGTACGTCCGTTGATCCAACTCCTTAGCAGTCCCTCCAGGAGCACTTTGTCGGCGTTGCTGTTTTATTAGACATCAACAATTGACCAACTCAATCAAGGAACCTAGATACATGCAACGCGTTGAAATTAGTTTTGACGTACCTTTCAAGTCACTAATAATTCTTTCTTGTCATGCATATATGTGGTTCAGCATGACACACGCTCGACATCCTTAACCAAGTTTCAAAACTGCCGCCCCTATAGAGGGTCTTCTAAAGTTTTGTTCTAGAAAACTACTCCCTGTTTAGTTTCTATGACATTAGATATATAGTTGAATTTTGAACTAACCCAAACATCACATACATAGGTCTTTGAGAGCTCTGATCTTGATAAATCATCCCAAAACATCATGTTGCTAGCTAATGTGTGTTGATCATAACACAGTGCTTACACAATTCAACTTGCATGTAAAACCATAGCACGGTACAACTTCTATGTGAAACGTAACATAATGCATAAATGGTTTGACCTTTCTGTAAACCATTTGTACTATGCGTGAACGGTTCAACCTCCGTGTAGGTAAACGGATTTAGCCTATGATGTGCAAACTGCAACACGTGTAGACATTACAACTTATGAAGCCCTTCAAAGGTATTGCTCTTATTGAGAATATAATTCTCATGTGTAAGAAAAATATATTTGTGACCAATTATTTGACAGAAATCTCTATTTTCAGTAATATCAAAGGTTAACCCCTTTGGATTACTCTCGAAAATTTTGATATTTTCTATAAATACCAAAAAATAGGAATGACTAGGTAACACATACCTGATACAGAATGCAAGCCTCGTGTGCCGGAAAAATAATTTTGTGACCAATTATTTGAAGGAAACCTCCTTGGGTAATATTGAAGGCTAACCCCTTTGATTTTTTCTAAAATTTTTTGATATTTTTTAGAACCTCCCGAAAAATAGGTATGGATAGGTAACACGTAGCCGACAGAGAATACAAGCCTCATGTGCATGAAAAATGAATTTTTCACGAGTTATTAACCAAAAACCTCTCTGTTCAATAATATCGAAGGCTAATCCCTTTGGAATTTTCTAAAAATTTTTGATATTTTTTTGAACCTTCCAAAAAATAAGTATGGATAGGTAACGCATAGCCGATACAGAATACAAGTCTCATATGAAAGAAAAATGAATTTTTGACGAGTTATTTGATAGAAAAATGAATTTTTTACGAGTTATTTGACGGAAACCTCCCTTTTCGGTAATATCGAAGGCTAACCCCTTTGGATTTTCTCAATAATGTTGATATTTTTTATAACCTCTGAAAAATTAAGTTTGGATTGGTAATGCATAGCCGATAGAGAATACAAGTTTCATGTGCAAGAAAAATGAATTTTTGACGAGTTATTTGACGGAAACCTCCATTTTTAATAATATCGAAAGCTAACCCCTTTTGATTTTTCTCAAAATTTTGATATTTTTTAGAACCTCCTGAAAAATAGGTAGTGATAGGTAACATGTAGCCGATAGAGAATACAAGCCTCATGTGCAAGAAAAATGAATTTTTGACGAGATATTTGATGGAAACCCCCTTTGGATTTTTCAAAAAAATTTTGATATTTTTTGAAACCTCCTGAAAATAGGTATGGGTAGGTAACACGTAACCGATAGATAATACAAGCCATGTGTAAGAAAAATAAAATTTTCACGAGTTATTTGACGGAAACCTCCCTTTTTGATAATATCGAAGGCTAACCTCTTTGGATTTTTCTCAAAATTTTTGATATTTTTTATAACCTCCCAAAAAATAGGTATGGATAGGTAATACGTAGCCGATAGAGAATACAAGCCTCATGGGCAAGAAAAATGAATTTTTCACGAGTTATTAAACGAAAACCTCCCTTTTCAATATTATCGAAGGCTAACCCCTTTGAATTTTTCTCAAAAATTTTGATATTTTTTAGAACCTTCCAAAAAATAAGTATGGATAGGTAACGCGTAGCTGATACATAATACACGTCTGATGTGCAAGAAAAATGAATTTTTGACGAGTTATTTGACAGAAAAATGAATTTGTGACGGGTTATTTGTCGGAAACCTCTCTATTCGGTAATATCGAAGTCTAACCCCTTTGGATTTTCTCAAAATTTTTGATATTTTTTATAACCTCCCAAAAATTAAGTTTGGATTGTAACACGTAGCCGATAGAAATACAAGCCTCATGTGCAAGAAAAATAATTTTTTCATGAGTTATTAACCGAGAACCTCCTTTTTCAATAATATCGAAGGCTAATACCTTTGGATTCTTCTCTAAAATTTTATTATTTTTTAGAACCTTCTAAAAAATAAGTATGAATAGGTAACGCGTAGCCGACACAGAATACAAGCCTCATGTACAAAAAAAATGAATTTTTGACGAGTTGTTTGACAGAAAAATGAATTTTTGATGAGTTATTTGATGGAAACCTCCCTTTTTGGTAATATCGAAGGCTAACCCCTTCGGATCTTCTCAAAAAGTTTGAAATTTTTTATAACCGCACAAAAATTAAGTTTGGATTGGTAACGCACAACCGATAGAGAATGCAAGTCTCATGTGCAAGAAAAATAAATTTTTGACGAGTTGTTTGACGGAAACCTCCCTTTTTGGTAATATCGAAGGCTAACCCCTTTGGACTTTTCTCAAAAATTTTGATATTTTTTAGAACCTCCAAAAAAATAGGTATGGATAGGTAACACGTAGCCGATAGAGAATACAAGGCTCATGTGCAAGAAAAATGAATTTTTCATGAGTTATTTAATGCAAAACTCCCTTTTCAAAAACATCGAAGGCTAACCCTTTTGGATTTTTCTCGAAAATTTTGATATATTTTAGAACCTTCCAAAAACTAAGTATAGATAGGTAACGCGTAGCCGATACAGAATACAAGCCTGATGTGCAAGAAAAAAAATTGACAAGTTATTTGATAGAAAAACGAATTTTTGACGAGTTATTTGACGGAAATGTCCTTTTCGGTAATCTCAAAGGCTAACCACTTTGAATTTTCTCAAAAATTTTAATATTTTTTATAACCTCCCAAAAATTAAGTTTGGATTGAGAACGCATAGCCGATAGAGAATACAAGTCTCATGTGCAAGGAAAATGAATTTTCGACGAGTTATTTGACGGAACCTCCCTTTTCGGTAATATCAAAGGCTAACCACTTTGGATTTTTCTCAAACTTTTTTATATTTTTAAAACCTTCCAAAAAAGGTATGGATAGGTAACACGTAACAGATAGAGAATACAAGCCTCATGTGCATGAAAAATAAATTTTTCACGAGTTATTAACTCAAAACCTCTCTTTTCAATAATACCGAAGACTAACCCCTTTGGATTTTTCTTAAAATTTTTAATATTTTTTAGAACCTTCCAAAAAATAAGTATGGATAGGTAACACATAACCGATAAAGAATACAAGCCTCATGTGCAAGAAAAATGAATTTTTGACGAGTTATTTGATAGAAAAATGAATTTTTGATGAGTTATTTGACGGAAATCTCCCTTTTCGGTAATATCAAAGGCTAACCCCTTTGGATTTTCTCAAAAATGTTGATATTTTTTATAACCTCTGAAAAATTAAGTTTGGATTGGTAAAACGTAGCCGATAGAGAATACGAGCCTCATGTGCATGAAAAATGAATTTTTGATGAGTTATTTGACGGAACCTCCCTTTTTAGTAATATCGAAGGATAATCCCTTTTGATTTTTCTCAAAATTTTTGATATTTGTTAGAACCTCCTGAAAAATAGGTATGGATAGGTAACACGTAGTCGATAGAGAATACGAGCCTCATGTGCAAGAAAAATGATTTTTTGATGAGTTATATGGCAGAAAAATGAATTTTTGACGAGTTATTTGACAAAAACCTCCTTTTTTTGGTAATATCGAAGGCTAACCCCTTTAGGTTTTCTAAAAAATTTTGATATTTTTTAAAACCTCTTGAAAAATAGGTATGGGTAGGTAACACATAGCCGATAGAGAATACAAGCCATGTGCAAGAAAAATGAATTTTTAACGAGTTATTTGACGGAAGCCTCCCTTTTTGATAATATCGAAGGCTAACCCCTTTGGATTTTTCTCAAACTTTTTGATATTTTTGGGAACCTCCCGAAAAATAGGTATGGATAGATATCACGTAGCCGATAGAGAATACAAGCCTCATGTGCAAGAAAAATGATTTTTTCACGAGTTATTAACCGAAAACCTCCCTTTTTAATAATATCGAAGGCTAACCCCTTTGGATTTTTCTCAAAAATTTTGGTATTTTTTAGAATTTTCCAAAAAATAAGTATGGATAGGTAACGCGTAGCCGATACATAATACAAGCCTGATGTGCAAGAAAAATGAATTTTTGACGAGTTATTTGACAGAAAAATGAATTTTGGACGGGTTATTTGTCGGAAACCTCCCTATTTGGTAATATCGAAGGCTAACCCCTTTGGATTTTCTAAAAAAATTGATATTTTTTATAACCACCCAAAAATTAAGTTTGGATTGGTACCACGTAGCCGATAGAGAATACAAGCCTCATGTGCTAGAAATATAAATTTTTCATGAGTTATTAACCGAAAACCTTCTTTTTCAGTAATATCAAAGGCTAACACCTTTAGTTTTTTCTCAAAATTTTTGATATTTTTTAAAACCTTCCAAAAAATAAGTATGGATAGGTAACGCGTAGCCGATAAAGGATACAAACCTCATGTGCAAGAAAAATGGATTTTTGACAAGTTATTTGACAGAAAAATGAATTTTTGATGAGTTATTTGACGGAAACCTCCCTTTTCGGTAATATCAAAGGCTAACCACTTTGGATTTTCTTAAAAATTTTGATATTTTTCTGAACCTCCTGAAAAATAAGTATGGATAGGTAACATGTAGCCGATAGAGAATACAAGCCTCATGTGCAAGAAAAATGAATTTTTCATGAGTTATTTAACGGAAACCTCCCTATTCAATAATATCGATGGCTAACCACTTTGGATTTTTTTCAAAAATTTTGATATTTTTTATAACCTCCCAAAAATTAAGTTTGGATTGAGAACACATAGCCGATAGAGAATACAAGTCTTATGTGCAAGAAAAATGAACTTTTGACGAGTTATTTGACGGAAACCTCCCTTTCCGGTAATAACGAAGGCTAACCCTAGTGGATTTTTCTCAAAGTTTTTTATATTTTTTAGAACCTCCCGAAAAATAGGTATGGATAGGTAACACGTAGCCGATAGAGAATACATGTCTCATGTGCAAGAAAAATGAATTTTTGACGAGTTGTTTGACAGAAAAATGAATTTTTGACGAATTATTTGACGGAATCCGCCCTTTTCGGTAATATCGAAGGCTAACCACTTCGGATTTTCTCAAAAATTTTGAAATTGTTTATAACCACCCAAAAATTACGTTTGGATTGCTATCATAGCAGATAGAGAATACAAGTCTCATGTGCAAGAAAAATGAATTTTTGACGAGTTATTTGACGGAAACCTCCCTATTCGGTAATATCGAAGGCTAACCCCTTTGGACTTTTCTCAAAAATTTTGATATTTTTTAGAACCTCCTAAAAAATATATATGGATAGGTAACAAGTAGCCGATAGAGAATACAAGGCTCATGTGCAAGAAAAATGAATTTTCACAAAATATTTAACGAAAAACTCCCATTTCAAAAATATCGAAGGCTAACCTTTTTGGATTTTTCTTGAAAATTTGATATTTTTAGATCCTTCCAAAAAATAAGTATGGATAGGTAACGCGTAGCCGATACAGAATACAAGCCTCATGTGCTAGAAATATAAATTTTTCATGAGTTACTAACCGAAAACCTTCCTTTTCAATAATATCGAAGGCTAACCCCTTTAGATTTTTCTCAAAATTTTTGATATTTTTTAAAACCTTCCAAAAAATAAGTATGGATAGGTAACGCGTAGCGGATAAAGGATACAAACCTCATGTGCAAGAAAAATAGATTTTTGGCAAGTTATTTGACAGAAAAATGAATTTTTGACGAGTTATTTGACGGAAACCTCCCTTTTCGGTAATATCAAAGGCTAAACACTTTGGATTTTCTCAAAAATGTTGATATTTTTTTGAACCTCCGGAAAAATAAGTATGGATACGTAACATGTAGCCGATAGAGAATACAAGCCTCATGTGCAAGAAAAATGAATTTTTCATGAGTTATTTAACGAAAATCTCTCTTTTCAATAATATCGAAGGCTAACTCCTTTGGATTTTCTCAAAAATTTTGATATTTTTTGGAACCTTCCAAAAAATAAGTATGGATAGGTAACGCATAGTCGATACAGGATACAAGCCTAATGTGCAAGAAAAATAAATTTTTGACGAGTTATTTGACAGAAAAATGAATTTTTGACGGGTTATTTAAAAGAAACCTCCCTTTTCGGTAATATCGAAGGCTAACCCCTTTGGATTTTCTCAAAATTTTTGATATTTTTCATAACCTCCCAAAAATTAAGTTTAGATTGGTACCACGTAGCCAATAGAGAATACAAGTCTCATGTGCAAGAGAAATAAATTTTTCACGAGTTATTAACCGGAAACCTCCCTTTTTAATAATATCGAAGGCTAACCCCTTTGGATTTTCCACAAAATTTTTAATATTTTATAAAACCTTCCAAAAAATAAGTATGGATAGGTAACGTGTAGCCGACACAGAATACAAGCCTCATGGTCAAGAAAAATGAATTTTTGACGAGTTGTTTGGCAGAAAAATGATTTTTTTGACGAGTTATTTGACGGAAACCTCTGTTTTCGATAATATTGAAGGCTAACACCTTCGGATTTTCTCAAAACTTTTGAAATTTTTTATAACCGCCTAAAAATTAAGTTTGGATTGGTAACATATAGCCGTTAGAGAATACAAGTCTCATATGCAAGAAAAATAAATTTTTGATGAGTTATTTGATGGAAACCTCCCTTTTTTGTAATATCGAAGGCTAACCCCTTTAGATTTTTCTCCAAAATTTTTAATATTTTTTAGAACCTCCCGAAAAATAGGTATGGATAGGTAACACGTAGCCGATAGAGAATACAAGCCATGTGCAAGAAAAATGAATTTTTAACGAGTTATTTGACGGAAACCTCCCTTTTTTATAATATCGAAGGCTAACCCGTTTGGGTTTTCTCAAACTTTTTGATATTTTTTAGAACCTCCCGAAAAATAGGTATGGATAGGTAACACGTAGCCGATAGAGAAAACAAGCCTCATGTGCAAGAAAAATGAATTTTTCACAAGTTATCAACCGAAAACCTCCCTTTTCAATAATATCAAAGGCTAACCCCTTTGGATTTTTCTCAAAAATTTTGATATTTTTTAGAACCTTCCAAAAAATAAGTATGGATAGGTAACGCGTAGCCGATATATAATACAAGCATGATGTGCAAGAAAAATGAATTTTTGACGAGTTATTTGACAGAAAAATGAATTTTTGACGGGTTATTTGTCGGAAACCTCACTATTTGGTAATATCGAAGACTAACCCCTTTGGATTTTCTAAAAAAAATTGTTATTTTTTATAACCACCCAAAAATTAAGTTTGGATTGGTACCACGTAGCCGATAGAGAATACAAGCCTTATGTGCTAGAAATATAAATTTTTCATGAGTTATTAACCGAAAATCTTCCTTTTCAGTAATATCGAAGGCTAACCCCTTTGGATTTTTCTCAAAATTTTTGATATTTTTTAAAACCTTCCAAAAAATAAGTATGGATAGGTAACGCGTAACCGATAAAGAATACAAACCTCGTGTGCAAGAAAAATGGATTTTTGACAAGTTATTTGACAGAAAAATGAATTTTTGACTAGTTATTTGACGAAAACCTCCCTTTTCGGTAATATCAAAGGCTAACCACTTTGGATTTTTTCAAAAATTTTGATATTTTTTAGAACCTCCCAAAAAAATAGGTATGGATAGGTAACATGTAGCCGATAGAGAATACAAGCCTCATGTACTAGAAAAATGAATTTTTCAAGAGTTATTTAACGGAAAACTCCCTTTTCAAAAATATCGAAGGCTAACCCATTTGGATTTTTCTCAAAAATTTTGATATTTTTTATAATCTTCAAAAAATAAGTATGGATAGGTAACGCGTAGCTGATACAGAATACAAGCCTGATGTGCAAGAAAATTAAATTTTTGACAAGCTATTTGAAAGAAAAACGAATTTTTGACGAGTTATTTGACAGAAACCTCCCTTTTCGGTAATATCAAAGGCTAACCCCTTTGGATTTTATTAAAAATTTTGATATTTTTTATAACCTCCCAAAAATTAAGTTTGGATTGAGAACACATAGCTGATAGAGAATACAAGTCTCATGTGCAAGAAAAATGAACTTTTGACGAGTTATTTGACGGAAATCTTACTTTCCGGTAATAACGAAGGCTAACCCTAGTGGATTTTTCTCAAAAAATTTGATATTTTTTAGAACCTCCCAAAAAATAGGTATGGATAGGTAATACGTAGCCGATAGAGAATACAGGTCATGTGCAAGAAAAATGAATTTTTAACGAGTTATTTCACGGAAACCTCCCTTTTTGAAAATATCGAAGGCTAACCTCTTTGGATTTTTCTCAAAATTTTTGATATTTTTTAGAACCTCCTAAAAAATAGGTATGGATAGGTACCACATAGCCGATAGAGAATACAAGCCTCATGTGCAAGAAAAATGAAATTTTCATGAGTTATTAACCGAAAACCTCCTTTTTCAATAATATCGATAGCTAACCCCTTTGGATTTTTATTAAAACTTTTGATATTTTATTAACCTTCCGAAAAATAAGTATGGATAGGTAACGCGTAGCCGATACATAATACAAGCCTGATGTGCAAGAAAAATGAATTTTTGACGAGTTATTTGACAGAAAAATGAATTTTTGACGGGTTATTTGTCTGAAACCTCCCTATTTGGTAATATCAAAGGCTAACCCATTTTGATTTTCTCAAAATTTTTGATATTTTTCATAACCACTCAAAAATTAAGTTTGGATTGGTACCACGTAGCTGATAGAGAATACAAGCCTCATGTGCAAGAAAAATAAATTTTTCATGAGTTATTAACCGGAAACCCCTTTGGATTTTTCTCAAAAAATTTGATATTTTTTTAAAACCTTCCAAAAAATAAGTATGGATAGGTAACGCGTAGCCGATACAGGATACAAACCTCGTGTGCAAGAAAAATAATTTTTTGACAAGTTATTTGACAGAAAAATGAATTTTTGATGAGTTATTTGATAGAAACCTCCCTTTTCGGTAATATCAAAGGTTAACCACTTTGTATTTTCTCAAAATATTTGATATTTTTTAGTACCTCCCAAAAAATAGGTATGGATAGGTAACACGTAGCCGATAGAGAATACAAGCCTCATGTGCAAGAAAATTGAATTTTTCACGAGTTATTTAACAGAAACCTCCCTTTTCAATAATATCAAATGCTAACCCCTTTGGATTTTTCTCAAAAATTTTGGTATTTTTTGGAACCTTCCAAAAAATATGTATGGATAGGTAACGCGTTGCCGGTACAGGATACAAGCCTGATGTGCAAGAAAAATAAATTTTTGACGAGTTATTTGACAGAAAAATGATTTTTTGACGGGTTATTTGAAAGAAACCTCCCTTTTCGGTAATATCGAAGGCTAAACCCTTTGGATTTTCTTAAAATTTTTGATATTTTTCATAACCACCCAAAAATTAAGTTTGGATTGGTACCACATAGCTGATAGAGAATACAAGCCTCATGTGCAAGAAAAATAAATTTTTCATGAGTTATTAACCGAAACCTTTCTTTTTAATAATATCAAAGGCTAACCACTTTGGATTTTTCTCAAAAATTTTAATATTTTTAAAACCTTCCAAAAAATAAGTATGGATAGGTAAGCGTAGTTGACACAGAATACAAGCCTCATGTGCAAGAAAAATGAATTTTTGACGAGTTGTTTGATAGAAAAATGAATTTTTGACGAGTTATTTGACGGAAACCTCTCTTTTCGGTAATATCGAAGGCTAACCCCTTCGGATTTTCTCAAAATTTTTGAAATTTTTTATAACTGCCCAAAAATTAAGTTTGGATTCGTAACACATAGCCGATAGAGAATACAAGTCTCATGTGCAAGAAAAATGAATTTTTGACGAGTTATTAACCGGAACCTTCCTTTTTAATAATATCAAAGGCTAACCCCTTTGGATTTTTTTTCAAAAAGTTTAATATTTTTAAAACCTTCCAGAAAATAAGTATGGATAGGTAAGCGTAGCCGACACAGAATACAAGCCTTATGTGCAAGAAAAATGAATTTTTGACGAGTTGTTTGATAGAAAATTGAATTTTTGACGAGTTATTTGACGGAAACCTCCCTTTTCGGTAATATCGAAGGCTAACCCCTTCGGATTTTCTCAAAACTTTTGAATTTTTTATAACCGCCCAAAAATTAAGTTTGGATTGGTAACAGATAGCCTTTAGAGAATACAAGTCTCATGTGCAAGAAAAATGAATTTTTGACGAGTTATCTGACGGAAACCTCCCTTTTTGGTAATATCGAAGGCTAACCCCTTTAGATTTTTCTCCAAAATTTTGATATTTTTTAGAACCTCCCGAGAAATAGGTATGGATAGGTAACATGTATCCGATAGAGAATACAAGCCTCATGTACTAGAAAAAAGAATTTTTCAAGAGTTATTTAACGGAAAACTCCCTTTTCAAAAATATCGAAGGCTAAACTATTTGGATTTTCTCAAAAATTTTGATATTTTTTAGAACCTTCCAAAAAATAAGTATAGATAGGTAACACGTAGCGGATACAGAATAAAAGCCTGATGTGCAAGAAAAATAATTATTTTTAAAGTTATCTGAAAGAAAAACGAATTTTTGACGAGTTATTTGACGGAAACCTCACTTTTCGATAACATCGAAGGCTAACCCCTTTGGATTTTTATTTTATTTTATTTTTATTTTTTAGAACCTCCCGAAAAATAGGTATGGATTGGTAACACGTAACCGATGGAGAATACAAGTCTCATGTGCATGAAAAATGAATTTTTGACGGAACCTCCCTTTTTAGTAATATCGAAGGATAACTTGATTTTTGTCAAAATTTTTGATATTTCTTAGAACCTCCGGAGAAATAGGTATGGATAGGTAACACATAGTCGATAGAGAATACGAGCCTCATGTGCAAGAAAAATGAATTTTTGACGAGTTATATGATAGAAAAATGAATATTTGACAAGTTATTTGACGGAAACCTCCTTTTTGGTAATATCGAAGGCTAACGCCTTTGGATTTTTCTCGAAAATTTTGATATTTTTTATAACATCCCAAAAAATAAGTATGGATAGGTAACGTGTAGCCGATACATAATACAAACCTCATGTGCAACAAAAATGAATTTTGACAAATTATATGATAGAAAAATGAATTTTTGACGAGTTATTTGTCGGAAAGCTCCCTTTTTGGTAATATCGAAGGCTAACCACTTTAGATTTTTCTCAAAAATTTTGAAATTTTTTCAAACCACCCGAAAAATACGTATGGATAGGTAACACGTAGCCGATATAGAATACAAGCCTCATGTGCAAGAAAAATGAATTTTTCACGAGTTATTAACCGGGAACCATCCTTTTCAATAATATCGAAGGCTAACCCCTTTCGATTTTTCTCCAAAAATTTTTAATATTTTTTACAACCTTCCAAAAAATATATATGGATAGGTAACGTGTTGCCGATACAGAATACAAGTCTCATCTGCAAGAAAAATGAATTTTTGACTAGTTATTTCACAGAGAAATAAATTTTTGACGAGTTATTCGAGAGAAACCTCCCTTTTTGGTAATATCGAAAGCTAACCCCTTTGGATTTTCTCAAAGATTTTGATATTTTTTATAACCTCCCAAAACTTAAGTTTGGATTGGTAACATGTAGCCGATTGAGAATACAAGCCTCATGTGCAAGAAAAATAAATTTTTCATGAGTTATTAACCGGAAACATCCCGTTTCAATAATACCGAAGGCTAACCCTTTTGGATTTTTCTCAAAAATTTTGATATTTTTTAGAACCTTCGAAAAAATAAGTATGTATAGGTAACGTTTAGCCGATACAGAATACAAGCCTCATGTGCAAGAAAAATGAATTTTTTACGAGTTACTTGACAGAAAAATGAATTTTTATGAGTTATTTGATGGAAACCTCACTTTTTGGTAATATTGAAGGCTAACCACTTTTGATTTTCTCAAAAATTTTGATATTTTTTATAACCTCCCAAAAATTATGTTTGGATTGGTAAAGCATAGACGATTGAGAATACAAGCTTCATGTGCAAGAAAAATGAATTTTTAACGAGTTATTTGACTCAAAGCTCCTTTTTTGGTAATATCGAAGGCTAACCGCTTTGGATTTTTCTCAAAAATTTTGATATTTTTTTCGAACCTCCTGAAAAATAGGTATGGATAGGTACCACGTAGCCGATAGAGAATACAAGCCTCATGTGTAAAAAAAATGAATTTTTCACGAGTTATTAACCAGGAACCTTCCTTTTCAATAATATCGAAGGCTAACCCCTTCGGATTTTTCTCCAAAATTTTGATATTTTTTACAACATTCCAAAAAATAAGTATGGATAGGTAACGCATAGCCGATACAGAATACAAGTCTCATCTGCAAGAAAAATGAATTTTTGACTAGTTATTTCACAGAGAAATAATTTTTTGACGAGTTATTCGATAGAAACCTCCCATTTCGGTAATATCGAAGGCTAACCCTTTTGGATCTTCTAAAAAATTTTGATATTTTTTATAACTTCCCAAAAATTATGTTTGGATTGGTAACGGATAGCGGATAGAGAATACAAGTCTCGTGTGCAAGAAAAATGAATTTTTAACGAGTTATTTGTCAGAAAGCTCCCTTTTTGGTAATATGAATGGCTAACCCCTTTGGATTTTTCTCAAAAATTTTGATATTTTTTAGAACCTCCCAAAAAATAGATATATATATAGGTAACACGTAGCCGATAGAGAATACACGCCTCATGTGCAAGAAAAATGAATTACTCACGAGTTATTATCCGGCAACCTTCCTTTTCAATAATATTGAAGGCTAACCCCTTTGGATTTTTCTCAAAAAATTTGATATTTTTTACATCCTTCCAAAAAATAAGTATGGATAGGTAACGTGTAGCCGATACGGAATACAAGTTCATCTCCAAGAAAAATGAATTTTTGACTAGTTATTTTTTAGAGAAATAATTTTTTGACAAGTTATTCGATAGAAACCTCCCTTTTCGGTAATATCGAAGGCTAACCCCTTTGTATTTTCTCAAAAATTTTGATATTTTTTATAACCTCCCAAAAATTAAGTTTGGTTTGGTAACGCATAGCGGATAGAGAATACAACCCTCATGTGCAAGAAAAATGAATTTTTGACGAGTTATTTGTCCGAAAGCTCCCTTTTCGGTAATATCGAAGGCTAACCCCTTTGGATTTTTCTCAAAAATTTGATATTTTTTAGAACCTCCCGAAAAATAGGTATGGATAGGTAACGAGTAGGCGATAGTGATTACACGCCTCATGTGCAAGAAAGATGAATTTTTCACGAGTTATACACCGGGAACCTTCCTTTTCAATAATATCGAAGGCTAACCCCTTTGTATTTTTCTCAAAAATTTTGATATTTTTACAACCTTCCAAAAATAAGTATGGATAGGTAAAGCATAGCCGATACAGAATACAAGCCTCATGTGTAAGAAAAATGAATTTTTTTACTAGTTGTATCACAGAAAAATAATTTTTTGACGAGTTATTTGACAGAAACCTCACTTTTTAGTAATATCGAAGCCTAACCCCTTTGGATTTTCTCAAAAAATTGATATTTTTTATAACCTCCCAAAATTAAGTTTCAATTGGTAACACGTAGCCGATTGAGAATACAAGACTCATGTGCAAGAAAAATGAATTTTTCACGAGTTATTAACCGTAAACCTCCCTTTTCAATAATACCGAAGGTTAACCCCATTGGATTTTTCTCCTAATTTTTTTTATTTTGTAGAACCTTCCCAAAAAATAAGTATGGATAGGTAACGCGTAGCCGATACAGAATACAATCCTCATGTGCAAGAAAAATGAATTGTGACAAGTTATTTGACAAAAACATGAATTTTTGACAAGTTATTTGACGGAAACCTCCCTTTTCGTTAAAATCGAAGCCTAACCCTTTTGGATTTTCTCAAAAAATTTGATATTTTTTATAACCTCCCAAAAATTAAGATTGGATTGGTAACGCATAGACAATAAAGAATACAAGTCTCATGTGTAAGAAAAATGAATTTTTAACGAGTTATTTGACGGAAAGCTCCCTTTTTGGTAATATCGAAGGCTAACCCTTTTGGATTTTTCTCAAAAATTTCGATATTTTTTGAACCTCCTGAAAAATAGGTATGGATAGGTAACATGTACCCGATAGAGAATACAAGCCTCATGTGCAAGAAAAATGTATTTTTCACGAGTTATTAACCGGTAACCTCTCTTTTCAATAATATCGAAGGCTAACCTATTTGGATTTTTTCTCAAAAATTTTGATATTTTTTACAACCTTCCAAAAAATATGTATGGATAGGTAACGCGTAGCTGACACAGAATACAAGTCTCATCTGCAAGAAAAATGAATTTTTGACTAGTTATTTCATAGAGAAATAAATTTTTGATGAGTTATTTGACAGAAACCTCCCATTTCGGTAATATCGAAGGCTAACCCCTTTGGATTTCCTCAAAAATTTTGATATTTTTTATAACCTCCCAAAAATTAAGTTATGATTGGTAAGACATAGCGGATAGAGAATACAAGTCTCATGTGCAAGAAAAATAAATTTTTGATGAGTTATTTGTCGGAAAGCTCCCTTTTTGGTAATATCAAAGGCTAACCCCTTTGAATTTTTCTCAAAAAAATTGGATATTTTTTTTAAAACCTTCCAAAAAATAAGTATGTATAGGTAACGTTTAGCCGATACAGAATACAAGCCTCATGTGTAAGAAAAATGAATTTTTTATGAGTTATTTGACAGAAAAATGAATTTTTACGAGTTATTTAATGGAAACCTCACTTTTTGGTAATATCGAAGGCTAACCCCTTTGGATCTTCTCAAAAATTTTGATATTTTTTATAACCTCCCAAAAATTAAGTTTGGATTGGTAACGGATAGCGGATAGAGAATACAAGTCTTATGTGCAAGAAAAATAAATTTTTGACGAGTTATTTGTCAGAAAGCTCCCTTTTTGGTAATATGAAAGGCTAACTCCTTTGTATTTTTCTCAAAAATTTTGATATTTTTTAGAACCACCCAAAAAATAGGTATAGATAGGTAACACGTTGCCGATAGAGAATACACGTCTCATGTGCAAGAAAAATAAATTATTCACGAGTTATTATCCGGCAACCTTCCTTTTCAATAATATCGAAGGCTAACCCCTTTGGATTTTTCTCAAAAAATTTGATATTTTTTCATCCTTCCAAAAAATAAGTATGGATAGGTAACGCGTAGCTGATACAGAATACAAGTTCTCTGCAAGAAAAATGAATTTTTGACTAGTTATTTCTTAGAGAAATAATTTTTTGACAAGTTATTCGACAGAAACCTCCCTTTTCGGTAATATCGAAGGCTAACCCCTTTGGATTTTCTTAAAAATTTTGATATTTTTTATAACCTCCCAAAAATTAAGTTGGTTTGGTAACGCATAGCGGATAGAGAATACAAGCCTCATGTGCAAGAAAAATGAATTTTTGATGAGTTATTTGTCGAAAAGCTCCCTTTTTGGTAATATCGAAGGCTAACCCCTTTGGGTTTTTCTCAAAAATTTTGATATTTTTAGAACCTCCCGAAAAATAGGTATGGATAGGTAACACGTAGCCGATAGAGAATACATGCCTCATGTGCAAGAAAGATGAATTTTTCACGAGTTATACACCGGGAACCTTCCTTTTCAATAATATCGAAGGCTAACCCCTTTGTATTTTTCTCAAAAATTTTGATATTTTTACAACCTTCCAAAAATAAGTATGGATAGGTAAAGCGTAGCCGATACAGAATACAAGCCTCATGTGCAAGAAAAATGAATTTTTTTACTAGTTATTTCATAGAAAAATATTTTTTTGACGAGTTATAAACCGGAAACCTCCCTTTTCGGCAAAATCGAAGTCTAACCCGTTTGGATTTTCTCAAAAATCTTGATATTTTTTATAACCTCCCAAAAATTAAGTTTGGATTGGTAACACGTAGCCGATTGAGAATAGAAGCCTCATGTGCAAGAAAAATGAATTTTTCATGAGTTATTAACCGGAAACGTCCCGTTTCAATAATACCGAAGGCTAACCCTTTTGGATTTTTCTCAAAAAATTTGACATTTGAGAACCTTCAGAAAAAAGAAGTATGTATAGGTAACTTGTAGCCGATACAGAATACAAGCCTCATGTGCAAGAAAAATGAATTTTTGACTAGTTATTTGACAGAAAAATAAATTTTTGACGAGTTATTTGACGGAAACTTCACTTTTCGGTAATATCGAAGGCTAACCCCTTTGGATTTTCTCAAAACTTTTGATATTTTTATAACCTCCCAAAAATTAAGTTTGGATTGGTAAAGCATAGCCGATTGAGAATACAAGCCTCATTTGCAAGAAAAATGAATTTTTAACGAGTTGTTTGACGGAAAGCTCCCTTTTTGGTAATATCGAAGGCTAACCCCTTTGGATTTTTCTCAAAAATTTTGATATTTTTTCGAACCTCCCGAAAAATAGGTATGGATAGGTAACACATAGCCGATTGAGAATACAAGCCTCATGTGCAAGAAAAATGAATTTTTCACGAGTTATTAACTGGGAACCTTCCTTTTCAATAATATCGAAGGCTAACCCCTTTGGATTTTTCTCAAAAAAATTGATATTTTTTACAACCTTCGAAAAAATAAGTATGAATTGGTAACGCATAGCTGATACAGAATACAAGTTCATTTGCAAGAAAACTGAATCTTTGACTAGTTATTTCATAGAGAAATAAATTTTTGATGAGTTATTTGACAGAAACCTCCCTTTTCGGTAATATCAAAGGCTAACCCCTTTTGATTTTCTCAAAAATTTTGATATTTTTTATAACCTCTCAAAAATTAAGTTTAGATTGGTAACGCATAGCGGATAGAGAATACAAGTTTCATGTGCAAGAAAAATGAATTTTTGACGAGTTATTTGTCGGAAAGCTCCCTTTTTGGTAATATCGAAGGCTAACCCCTTTGGATTTTTCTCAAAAATTTTGATATTTTTAGAACCTCCCGAAAAATAGATATGGATAGGTAACACGTAGGCGATAGAGAATACACACATCATGTGCAAGAAAAAAGAATTTTTCACGAGTTATTAACCGGGAATCTTCCTTTTCAATAATATCGAAAGCTAACCCCTTTGTATTTTTCTCAAAAATTTGATATATTTACAACCTTCCAAAAAAAAGTATGGATAGGTAAATCGTAGCTGATACAGAATACAAGCCTCATGTGCAAGAAAAATGAATTTTTGACTAGTTATTTCACAGAAAAATAAATTTTTGACGAGTTATTTGACAGAAACCTCACTTTTCAGTAATATCGAAGGCTAACCCCTTTGGATTTTCTCAAAAATTTTGATATTTTTTATAACCTCCCAAAAATTAATTTTCAATTGGTAACACATAGCCATTGAGAATACAAGCCTCATGTGCATGAAAAATGAATTTTTCACGAGTTATTAACCGGAAACCTCCCTTTTCAATAATACGGAAAGCTAACCCCTTTGGATATTTCTCCAAAATTTTGATATTTTGTATACCTTCCCAAAAAATAAGTATGGATAGGTAACGCGTAGCCGATACAGAATACAAGCCTCATGTGCACGAAAAATGAATTTTTGACAAGTTATTTGACAGAAACATGATTTTTTGACGAGTTATTTGACGGAAACCTCCCTTTTCGGCAAAATCGAAGTCTAACCCCTTTGGATTTTCTCAAAAATCTTGATATTTTTTATAACCTCCCAAAAATTAAGTATGGATTGGTAACACGTAGCCGATTGAGAATAGAAGCCTCATGTGCAAGAAAAATGAATTTTTCATGAGTTATTAACCGGAAACGTCCCGTTTCAATAATACCGAAGGCTAACCCTTTTGGATTTTTCTCAAAAAATTTGACATTTTTGAGAACCTTCAGAAAAAAGAAGTATGTATAGGTAACGTGTAGCCGATACAGAATACAAGCCTCATGTGCAAGAAAAATGAATTTTTGACTAGTTATTTGACAAAAAAATAAATTTTTGACGAGTTATTTGACGGAAACTTCACTTTTCGGTAATATCGAAGGCTAACCCCTTTGGATTTTCTCAAAACTTTTGATATTTTTATAACCTCCCAAAAATTAAGTTTGGATTGGTAAAGCATAGCCGATTGAGAATACAAGCCTCATTTGCAAGAAAAATGAATTTTTAACGAGTTGTTTGACGGAAAGCTCCCTTTTTGGTAATATCGAAGGCTAACCCCTTTGGATTTTTCTCAAAAATTTTGATATTTTTTCGAACCTCCCGAAAAATAGGTATGGATAGGTAACACATAGCCAATTGAGAATACAAGCCTCATATGCAAGAAAAATGAATTTTTCACGAGTTATTAACTGGGAACCTTCCTTTTCAATAATATCGAAGGCTAACCCCTTCGGATTTTTCTCAAAAAATTAGATTTTTTTACAACATTCCAAAAAATAAGAATGGATAGTTAACGCGTAGCAGATACAGAATACAATTCTTATCTGCAAGAAAAATGATTTTTGACTAGTTATTTCATAGAGAAATAAATTTTTGATGAGTTATTTGACAGAAACCTCCCATTTCGGTAATATCGAAGGCTAACCCCTTTGGATTTTCTCAAAAAATTTGAAATTTTTTATAACCTCCCAAAAATTATATTTGGATTGGTAACACATAGCGGATAGAGAATACAAGTCTCATGTTCAAGAAAAATGAAGTTTTTACGAGTTATTTGTCAGAAAGCTCCCTTTTGGTAATATCAAAGGCTAACCCCTTTGGTTTTTTCTCAAAATTTTTGATATTTTTTAGAACCTCCTGAAAAATAGGTATGGATAGGTAACAGATAGCCGATAGAGAATACATGCCTTATGTGCAAGAAAAATGAATTTTTCACGAGTGATTATCTAGAAACCTTCCTTTCCAATAATATCGAACGCTAACCCCTTTAGATTTTTCTCAAAAAATTTCATATTTCTTACAACCTTCCAAAAAATAAGTATGGATTGGTAACGCATAGCCGATATAGAATACAAGTTCATTTGCAAGAAAAATGAATTTTTGACTAGTTATTTCACAGAGAAATAAATTTTTGATGAGTTATTTGACAGAAACCTCCCTTTTCAGTAATATCAAAGGCTAACCCCTTTGGATTTTCTCAAAAATTTTGATATTTTTTATAACATCTCAAAAATTAAGTTTAGATTGGTAACGCATAGTGGATAGAGAATACAAGTCTCATAAGCAAGAAAAATGAATTTTTGACGAGTTATTTGTCGGAAAGCTCCATTTTTGGTAATATCAAAGGCTAACCCCTTTGGATTTTTCTCAAAAATTTTGATATTTTTTAGAATCTCGTGAAAAATAGGTATGGATAGGTAACACGTAGCTGATAGAGAATACATGCTTCATGTGCAAGAAAAATGAATTTTCACGAGTTATTAACCGAGAAAATTCCTTTTCAATAATATCGAAGACTAACCCCTTTGGATTTTTCTCAAAAATTTTGATATTTTTCACAACCATGCAAAAAATAAGTATGGATAGGTAACGCGAAGCCGATACAGAATACAAGTTCATCTGCAAGAAAATGAATTTTTGACTAGTTATTTCACAGAGAAATAAATTTTTGACGAGTTATTCGATAGAAACCTCCCTTTTCGGTAATATCGAAGGCTAACCCCTTTGGATTTTTCTCAAGAATTTTGATATTTTTTAGAACCTCCCGAAAAATAGGTATGGATAGGTAACACGTAGGCGATAGAGAATACACGCCTCATGTGCAAGAAAAAAAGAATTTTTCACGAGTTATTAACCGGGAATCTTCCTTTTCAATAATATCGAAAGCTAAACCCTTTGTATTTTTCTCAAAAAATTTGATATTTTTTACAACCTTCCAAAAATAAGTATGGATAGGTAAATCGTAGCTGATACAGAATACAAGCCTCATGTGCAAGAAAAATGAATTTTTGACTAGTTATTTCACAGAAAAATAAATTTTTGACGATTTATTTGACAGAAACCTCACTTTCAGTAATATCGAAGGCTAACCACTTTGGATTTTCTGAAAATTTTTGATATTTTTTATAACCTCCCAAAAATTAAGTTCCAATTGGTAACACGTAGCCATTGAGAATACAAGCCTCATGTGCAAGAAAAATGAATTTTTCACGAGTTATTAACCGGAAACCTCCCTTTTCAATAATACCGAAGGCTAACCCCTTTGGATTTTTCTCCAAAATTTTGATATTTTGTATATCCTTCCCAAAAAATAAGTATGGATAGGTAACGCGTAGCCGATAAAGAATACAAGACTCATGTGCAAAAAAAATTAAGTTTTGACAAGTTATTTGATAGAAACATGAATTTTTGACGAGTTATTTGACGGAAACCTCCCTTTTCAGCAAAATCGAAGACTAACCCCTTTGGATTTTCTCAAAAATCTTGATATTTTTTATAACCTCCCAAAAATTTATTTTTGATTGGTGACACGTAGCCGATTGAGAATACAAGCCTCATTTGCAAGAAAAATGAATTTTTCATGAGTTATTAACCGGAAACATCCGGTTTCAATAATACCGAAGGTTAACCCTTTTGGATTTTTCTCAAAAAATTGACATTTTTTAGAACCTTCAAAAAAATAAGTATGGATAGGTAACGTGTAGCCGATACAGAATACAAGCCTCATGTGCAAGAAAAATGAATTTTTGACGAGTTATTTGAAAGAAAAATAAATTTTTGACGAGTTATTTGTCGGAAACTTCACTTTTCGGTAATATCGAAGGCTAACCCCTTTGGATTTTCTCAAAAATTTTGATATTTTTTATAACCTCCCAAAATGGATTGTTAAAGCATAGCCGGTTCAGAAAACAAGCCTCATGTGCAAGAAAAATGAATTTTTAACGAGTTATTTGATGGAAAGCTCCCTTTTTGGTAATATCGAAGGCTAACCCCTTTGGATTTTTCTCAAAAATTTTGATATTTTTTTGAACCTCCCAAAAAATAGGTATGGATAGGTAACACGTAGCCGATAGAGAATACAAGACTCATGTGCAAGAAAATGAATTTTTCACGAGTTATTAACCGGGAACCTTCCTTTTCAATAATATCGATGGCTAACCCCTTCCGATTTTTCTCAAAAAAATAGATATTTTTAACAACATTCCAAAAAATAAGTATGGATAGTTAACGCGTAGAAAATACAGAATACAAGTCTTATGTGCAAGAAAAATGATTTTTTGACTAGTTATTTCAAAGAGAAATAAATTTTTGATGAGTTATTTGACAGAAACCTCCCAATTCGGTAATATCGAAGGCTAACCCCTTTGGATTTTCTCAAAAATTTTGATATTTTTTATAACCTCCCAAAAATTATGTTTGGATTGGTAACGCATAGTGGATAGAGAATACAAGTCTCATGTGCAAGAAAAAAGAATTTTTTACGAGTTATTTGTTAGAAAGCTCCCTTTTGGTAATATCAAAGGCTAACCCCTTTGGATTTTTCTCAAAATTTTTGATATTTTTTAAAACTTCCTGAAAAATAGGTATGGATAGGTAACACGTAGCCGATAGACAATACACGCCTCATGTGCAAGAAAAATGAATTTTTCATGAGTTATTATCTAGGAACCTTCCTTTTCAATAATATCGAAGGCTAACCACTTTGGATTTTTCTCAAAAAATTTGATATTTTTTACAACCTTCCAAAAAATAAGTATGGATTGGTAACGCATAGCCGATACAGAATACAAGTTCATTTGCAAGAAAAATGAATTTTTGACTAGTTATTTCACAGAGAAATAAATTTTTTATGAGTTATTTACAGAAACCTCCCTTTTCGGTAATATCAAAGGCTAACCCCTTTGGATTTTCTTAAAAATTGTGATATTTTTTATAACCTCTCAAAAATTAAGTTTAGATTGGTAACACATAGTGGATAGAGAATACAAGTCTCACGAGCAAGAAAAATGAATTTTTGACGAGTTATTTGTCGGAAAGCTCCCTTTTTGGTAATATCAAAGGCTAACCCATTTGGATTTTTTTCAAAAATTTTGATATTTTTTAGAATCTCGTGAAAAATAGGTATGGATAGGTAGCATGTAGCTGATAGAGAATACATGCCTCACGTGGAAGAGAAATGAATTTTTCACGAGTTATTAACCGAGAACCTTCCTTTTTAATAATATCGAAGGCTAACTCCTTTGGATTTTTCTCAAAAATTTTGATATTTTTCACAACCATGCAAAAAATAAGTATGGATAGGTAACGCGTAGCCGATACAGAATACAAGTTCATCTGCAAGAAAATGAATTTTTAACTAGTTATTTCACAGAGAAATAAATTTTTGACGAGTTATTCGATAGAAACCTCCCTTTTCGGCAATACCGAAGGCTAACCCCTTTAGATTTTTCTCAAAAATTTTGATGTTTTTTAGAACCTCCCGAAAAATAGGTATGGATAGGTAACACGTAGGCGATAGAGAATACATGCCTCATGTGCAAGAAAAATGAATTTTTCACGAGTTATTAACCGGGAATCTTCCTTTTCAATAATAACGAAAGCTAACCCCTTTGTATTTTTCTCAAAAAAATTGATATTTTTTACAACCTTCCGAAAATAAGTATGGATAGGTAAATCGTAGCTGATACAGAATACAAGCCTGATGTGCAAGAAAAATGAATTTTTGACTAGTTATTTCACAGAAAAATAAATTTTTGACGAGTTATTTGACAGAAACCTCACTTTTCAGTAATATCGAAGGCTAACCCCTTTGGATTTTCTCAAAAATTTTGATTTTTTTATAACCATACAAAAATTAAGTTTCAATTGGTAACACGTAGCCATTGAGAATACAAGCATCATGTGCAAGAAAAATGAATTTTTCACGAGTTATTAACCGGAAACCTCCCTTTTCAATAATATGGAAGGCTAACCCATTGGATTTCTCTCCACAATTTTTATATTTTGTATAACCTTCCCAAAAAATAAGTATGGATAGGTAACGTGTAGCCGATACAGAATACAAGCCTCATGTGCAAGAAAAATGAATTTTTGACAAGTTATTTGACAGAAACATGAATTTTTGACGAGTTATTTAACGGAAACCTCCCTTTTCGGCAAAATCGAAGCCTAACCCCTTTGGATTTTCTCAAAAATCTTGATATTTTTTATAACCTCCCAAAAATTAAGTTTATATTGGTAACACATAGCCGATTGAGAATACAAGACTCATGTGCAAGAAAAATGAATTTTTTATGAGTTATTAACCGGAAACATCCCGTTTCAATAATACTGAAGGCTAACGCTTTTGGATTTTTCTCAAAAAATTTGACATTTTGAGAACCTACAGAAAAAATAAGTATGTATAGGTAACGTGTAGCCGATACAGAATGCAAGCCTCATGTGCAAGAAAAATGAATTTTTGACGAGTTATTTGACAGAAAAATAATTTTTTGACGAGTTATTTGACGGAAACTTCACTTTTCGGTAATATCGAAGGCTAACCCCTTTGGATTTTCTCAAAAGTTTTGATATTTTTATAACCTTCCAAAAATTAAGTTTGGATTTGTAAAGCATAGCCGATTGAGAATACAAGCCTCATGTGCAAGAAAAATGAATTTTTAACGAGTTGTTTGACGGAAAGCTCCCTTTTTGGTAATATCGAAGGCTAACCCCTTTGGATTTTTCTTAAAAATTTTGATATTTTTTCAAACCTCCCGAAAAATAGGTATGGTTAGGTAACACATAGCCGATAGAGAATACAAGCCTCATGTGCAAGAAAAATGAATTTTTCACGAGTTATTAACCGGGAACCTTCCTTTTCAATAATATCGAAGGCTAACCCCTTCGGATTTTTCTCAAAAATTTAGATATTTTTTACGACATTCCAAAATATAAGTATCGATAGGTAACGTGTAGCCGATACAGAAACAAGTCTTATATGCAAGAAAAATGAATTTTTCACTAGTTATTTCACAGAGAAATAATTTTTTGATGAGTTATTTGATAGAAACCTCCCATTTCGGTAATATCGAAGGCTAACCCCTTTGAATTTTCTCAAAAAATTTGATATTTTTTACAACCTTCCAGAAAATAAGTATGGATAGATAACGCGTAGCCGATACAGAATACAAGTTCATCTGCAAGAAAATGAATTTTTGAATAGTTATTTCATAGAGAAATAAATTTTTAACGAGTTATTTGACAGAAACCTCCCTTTTCGGTAATATTGAAGGCTAACCCCTTTGGATTTCTTTAAAAAAATTTGATATTTTTTAGAACCTCCCGAAAAATAGGTATGGATAGGTAACACGTAGGCGATAGAGAATACGCGCCTCATGAGCAAGAAAAATGAATTTTTACCGGGAATCTTTCTTTTCAATAATATCGAAAGCTAACCCCTATGTATTTTTCTTAAAAATTTTGATATTTTTTACAACCTTCCAAAAAATAAGTATGGATAGGTAAATCGTAGCTGATACAGAATACAAGCCTCATGTGCAAGAAAAATGAATTTTTGACTAGTTATTTCACAGAAAAATAAATTTTTGACGAGTTATTTGAAAGAAACCTCATTTTTTAATAATATCGAAGGCTAACCCCTTTGGATTTTCTCAAAAATTTTGATATTTTTTATAACCTCCCAAAAATTAAGTTTAAATTGGTAACACGTAGCCATTGAGAATACAAGCCTCATGTGCAAGAAAAATGAATTTTTCACGAGTTATTAACCGGAAACCTCCCTTTTTAATAATACCGAAGGCTAACCCCTTTGGATTTTTCTCCAAAATTTTGATATTTTGTATAACCTTCCCAAAAAATAAGTATGGATAGGTAATGCGTAGCCGATATAGAATACAAGCCTCATGTGCAAGAAAAATGAATTTTTGACAAGTTATTTGACAGAAACATGAATTTTTGACGAGTTATTTGACGGAAACCTCCCTTTTCGGCAAAATCGAAGCCTAACCCCTTTGGATTTTCTCAAAAATCTTGATATTTTTTATAACCTCCCAAAAATTAATTTTGGATTGGTAACACGTAGCCGATTGAGAATACAAGCCTCATGTGCAAGAAAAATAAATTATTCACGAGTTATTAACCGGAAACATCCTGTTCCAATAATACCGAAGGCTAACCCTTTTGGATTTTTCTCAAAAAATTTGACATTTTTTAGAACCTTCAGAAAAAATAAGTATGGATAAGTAACGTGTAGCTGATACAAAATACAAGCCTCATGTGTAAGAAAAATGAATTTTTGACAAGTTATTTGACAGAAAAATAAATTTTTGACGAGTTATTTGATGAAAACTTCACTTTTCGGTAATATCGAAGGTTAACCCCTTTGGATTTTCTCAAAAATTTTGATATTTTTTATAACCTCCCAAAAATTAAGTTTGGATTGTTAAAGCATAGCCGATTCAGAATACAAGCCTCTTGTGTAAGAAAAATGAATTTTTAACGAGTTATTTGATGGAAAGCTCCCTTTTTGGTAATAGCGAAGGCTAACCTCTTTGGATTTTTCTCAAAATTTTTGACATTTTTTCGAACCTCCCGAAAAATAGGTATGGATAGGTAACACGTAGCCGATAGAGAATACAAGCCTCATGTGCAAGAAAAAATAAATTTTTCACAAGTTATTAACCGGGAACCTTCCTTTTCAATAATATCAAAGGCTAACCCCTTCCGATTTTTCTCAAAAAATTAGATATTTTTTACAACATTCCAAAAAATAAGTATGGATAGTTAACGCGTAGTAGATACAGAATACAAGCCTTATCTGCAACAAAAATGATTTTTTGACTAGTTATTTCACAGAGAAATAAATTTTTTTGATGAGTTATTTGACAGAAACCTCCCATTTCGGTAATATCGAAGGCTAACCCCTTTGAATTTCTCAAAAATTTTGATATTTTTTATAACCTCCCAAAAATTATGTTTGGATTGGTAACGCATAGCAGATAGAGAATACAAGTCTCATATGCAAGAAAAATGAATTTTTTACGAGTTATTTGTCAGAAAGCTCCCTTTTTGGTAATATCAAAGGCTAACCCCTTTGGATTTTTCTAAAAAATTTTGATATTTTTTAGAACCTCCCGAAAAATAGGTATGGATAGGTAACACCTAGCCGATAGAGAATACACGCCTCATGTGCAAGAAAAATGAATTTTTCACGAGTTATTATCTGGGAACCTTCCTTTTCAATAATATCGAAGGCTAACCCCTTTGGATTTTTCTCAAACAATTTGATATTTTCTACAACCTTCCAAAAAATAAGTATGGATTGGTAACTCATAGCCGATACAGAATACAAGTTCATTTGCAAGAAAAATAAATTTTTGACTAGTTATTTCACAGAGAAATAAATTTTTGATGAGTTATTTGACAGAAACCTCCCTTTTCGGTAATATCAAAGGCTAACCCCTCTGGATTTTCACAAAAATTTTGATATTTTTTATAACCTCTCAAAAATTAAGTTTAGATTGGTAATGCATAGCGGATAGAGAATACAAGTCTCATGTGGAAGAAAAATGAATTTTTGACGAGTTATTTGTCGGAAAGCTCTCTTTTTGGTAAAATCGAAGGCTAACCCCTTTGGATTTTTTTTTCAAAAATTTTGATATTTTTTAAAACCTGGTGAAAAATAGGTATGGATAGGTAACACGTAGCTGATAGAGAATACATGCCTCATGTGCAAGAAAAATGAATTTTTCACGAGTTATTAACCGAGAACCTTCCTTTTTAATAATATCGAAGGCTAACCCCTTTGGATTTTTCTCAAAAATTTTGATATTTTTCACAACCATGCAAAAAATAAGTATGGATAGGTAACGCGTAGCTGATACAGAATACAGGTTCATCTGCAAGAAAATAAATTTTTGACTAGTTATTTCACAGAGAAATAAATTTTTGACGAGTTATTCGATAGAATCCTCCCTTTTCGGTAATATCGAAGGCTAACCCCTTTGGATTTTTTTAAAATTTTTTTGATATTTTGTAGAACCTCCCGAAAAATAGGTATGGATAGGTAACACGTAGGCGATAGAGAATACGCGCCTCATGAGCAAGAAAAAATGAATTTTTTCACGATTTATTAACCGGCAATCTTCCTTTTCAATAATATCGAAAGCTAACCCCTATGTATTTTTCTCAAAAATTTTGATATTTTTTACAACCTTCCAAAAAATAAGTATGGATAGGTAAATCATAGCTGATACAGAATACAAGCCTCATGTGCAAGAAAAATAAATTTTTGACTAGTTATTTCAGAGAAAAATAAATTTTTGACGAGTTATTTGACAGAAACCTCACTTTTTAGTAATATCGAAGGCTAACTCCTTTGGATTTTCTTAAAATTTTTGATATTTTTTATAACCTCCCAAAAATTAAGTTTCAATTGGTAACACGTAGCCATTGAGAATACAAGCCTCATGTGCAGGAAAAATGAATTTTTCACGAGTTATTAACCGGAAATCTCCCTTTTCAATAATACCGAAGGCTAACCCCTTTGGACTTTCTCCAAAATTTTGATATTTTGTATAACCTTCCCAAAAAATAAGTATGGATAGGTAACGCGTAGCCGATACAGGATACAAGCCTCATGTGAAAGAAAAATAAATTTTTGACAAGTTATTTGACAGAAACATGAATTTTTGACGAGTTATTTGACGGAAACCTCCCTTTTCGGCAAAATCGAAGCCTAACGCCTTTGGATTTTCTCAAAAATCTTGATATTTTTTATAACCTCCCAAAAGTTAATTTTGGATTGGTAACACGTAGCCGATTGAGAATACAAGCCTCATGTGCAAGAAAAATGAATTATTCATGAGTTATTAACCGGAAACATCCCGTTTCAATAATACCGAAGGCTAACCCTTTTGGATTTTTCTCAAAAAATTTGACTTTTGTGAGAACCTTCAGAAAAAATAAGTATGGATAGGTAACGTGTAGCCGATACAGAATGCAAGCCTCATGTGCAAGAAAAAATGAATTTTTGACGAGTTATTTGACAGCAAAATAAATTTTTGACGAGTTATTTGACGGAAACTTCACTTTTCGGTAATATCGAAGGCTAACCCCTTTGGATTTTCTCAAAAATTTTGATATTTTTATAACCTCCCAAAAATTAAGTTTGGATTGGTAAAGCATAGCCGATTGAGAAGACAAGCCTCATGTGCAAGAAAAATGAATTTTTAACGAGTTGTTTGACGGAAAGCTCCCTTTTTGGTAATATCGAAGGCTAACCCCTTTGGATTTTTCTCAAAAATTTTGATATATTTTAGAACCTTCCGAAAAATAGGTATGGATAGGTAACACGTAGGTGATAGAGAATACATGCCTCATGTGCAAGAAAAATGAATTTTTCACGAGTTATTAACCGGGAACCTTCCTTTTCAATAATATCGAAGGCTAACCCCTTCGGATTTTTCTCAAAAATTTAGATATTTTTTACAACATTCCAAAATATAAGTATCGATATGTAACGCGTAACCGATACAGAAACAAGTCTTATATGCAAGACTTATGAATTTTTGATTAGTTATTTCACAGAGAAATAATTTTTTGATGAGTTATTCGATAGAAACCTCCCATTTCGGTAATATCGAAGGCTAACCCCTTTGGATTTTCTCAAAAAATTTGATATTTTTTATAACCTTCCAGAAAATAAGTATGGATAGATAACGCGTAGCCGATACAGAATACAAGTTCATCTACAAGAAAATGAATTGTTGACTAGTTATTTCACAGAGAAATAAATTTTTAATGAGTTATTCGACAGAAACCTCCCTTTTCGGTAATATCGAAGGCTAACCCCTTTGGATTTTTTTAAAAAATTTTTGATATTTTTTAGAACCTCCCGAAAAATAGGTATGGATAGGTAACACGTAGGCGATAGAGAATACGCGCCTCATGAGCAAGAAAAATGAAATTTTTCACAATTTATTAACCGGCAATCTTCCTTTTCAATAATATCGAAAGCTAACCCCTATGTATTTTTCTCGAAAATTTTGATATTTTTTACAACCTTCCAAAAAATAAGTATGGATAGGTAAATCATAGCTGATATAGAATACAAGCCTCATGTGCAAGAAAATAAATTTTTGACTAGTTATTTCAGAGAAAAATAAATTTTTGACGAGTTATTTGACAAAAACCTCACTTTTTAGTAATATCGAAGGCTAACCCCTTTGGATTTTCTCAAAAATTTTGATATTTTTTATAACCTCCTAAAAATTAAGTTTCAATTGGTAACACGTAGCCATTGAGAATACAAGCCTCATGTGCAGGAAAAATGAATTTTTCACGAGTTATTAACCGGAAACCTCCCTTTTCAATAATACCGAAGGCTAACCCCTTTGGACTTTCTCCAAAATTTTGATATTTTGTATAACCTTCCCAAAAAATAAGTATGGATAGGTAACGCGTAGCCGATACAGAATACAAGCCTCATGTGCAAGAAAAATAAATTTTTGACAAGTTATTTGACAGAAACATGAATTTTTGACGAGTTATTTGACGGAAACCTCTCTTTTCGGCAAAATCGAAGCCTAACCCCTTTGGATTTTCTCAAAAATCTTGATATTTTTTATAACCTCCCAAAAGTTAATTTTGGATTGGTAACACGTAGCCGATTGAGAATACAAGCCTCATGTGCAAGAAAAATGAATTATTCATGAGTTATTAACCGGAAACATCCCGTTTCAATAATACCGAAGGCTAACCCTTTTGGATTTTTCTCAAAAAATTTGACATTTTTTAGAACCTTCAGAAAAAATAAGTCTGGATAGGTAACGTGTAGCCGATACAGAATACAAGGCTCATGTGCAAGAAAAATGAATTTTTGACGAGTCATTTGACAGAAAAATAAATTTTTGACGAGTTATTTGACGGAAACTTCACTTTTCGGTAATATCGAATGCTAACCCATTTAGATTTTCTCAAAAATTTTGATATTTTTTATAACCTTCCAAAAATTAAGTTTGGATTATTAAAGCATAGCCGATTGAGAATACAAGCCTCATGTGCAAGAAAAATGAATTTTTAACGAGTTATTTGACGGAAATCTCCCTTTTTGGTAATAGCGAAGGCTAACCCCTTTGGATTTTTCTCAAAAAATTTGATATTTTTTCGAACCTCCCAAAAAATAGGTATGGATAGGTAACACGTAGCCGATAGAGAATACAAGCCTCATGTGCAAGAAAAATGAATTTTTTACGAGTTATTAACTGGGAACCTTCCTTATTAATAATATCGAAGGCTAACCCCTTCAGATTTTTGTCAAAAAATTAGATATTTTTTACAACATTCCAAAAAATAAGTATGTATAGTTAACGTGTAGCCGATACAGAATACAAGTCTTATCTGCAAGAAAAATGATTTTTTGACTAGTTATTTCATAGAGAAATAAATTTTTTATTAGTTTATCGACAGAAACCTCCCATTTCGGTAATATCGAAGGCTAACCCCTTTGGATTTTCTCAAAAATTTTGATATTTTTTATAACCTCCCAAAAATTATGTTTGGATTGGTAACGCATAGCGGATAGAGAATACTAGTCTCATGTGCAAGAAAAAAGAATTTTTTTACGAGTTATTTGTCAGAAAGCTCCCTTTTTGGTAATATCAAAGGCTAACCCCTTTGGATTTTTCTCAAAAATTTTGATATTTTTTAGAACCTCCCGAAAAATAGGTATGGATAGGTAACACGTAGCCGATAGAGAATACACGCCTCATGTGCAAGAAAAATGAAATTTTCACTAGTTATTATCTAGGAACCTTCCTTTTCAATAATATCGAAGGCTAACCCCTTTGGATTTTTCTCAAAAAATTTGATATTTTTTACAACCTTCCAAAAAATAAGTATGGATTGGTAACACATAGCTGATACAGAATACAAGTTCATTTGCAAGAAAAATAAATTTTTGACTAGTTATTTCATAGAGAAATAAATTTTTGATGAGTTATTTGACAAAAACCTCCCTTTTCGGTAATATCAAAGGCTAACCCCTTTGAATTTTCTCAAAAAATTTGATATTTTTTATAACCTCTCAAAAAATAAGTTTAGATTGGTAACGCATAGCGGATAGAGAATAAGTCTCATGTGTAAGAAAAATGAATTTTTGATGAGTTATTTGTCGGAAAGCTCCCTTTTTGGTAATATCGAAGGCTAAACCCTTTGGATTTTTCTCAAAAATTTTGATATTTTTTAGAATCTTGTAAAAAATAGGTATGGATAGGTAACACGTAGCTGATAGAGAATACATGCCTCATGTGCAAGAAAAATGAATTTTTTCACCAGTTATTAACCGAGAACCTTCCTTTTCAATAATATTGAAGGCTAACCCCTTTGGATTTTTCACAAAAATTTTGATATTTTTTACAACAATGCAAAAAATAAGTATGAATAGGTAACGCGTAGCCGATACAGAATACAAGTTCATCTGCAAGAAAATGAATTTTTGACTAGTTATTCCACAGAGAAATAAATTTTTGACGAGTTATTCGATAGAAACCTCCCTTTTCGGTAATATCGAAGGCTAACCCCTTTGGATTTTTCTAAAAGATTTTGATATTTTTTAGAACCTCCCGAAAAATAGGTATGGATAGGTAACACGTAGGCGATAGAGAATCCAGGCCTCATGTGCAAGAAAAATGAATTTTTCACGAGTTATTAACCGGGAATCTTCCTTTTCAATAATATCGAAAGCTAACACCTTTGTATTTTTCTCAAAAAATTTGATATTTTTTACAACCTTCCAAAAATAAGTATGGATAGGTAAAATCATAGCTGATACAGAATACAAGCCTCATGTGTAAGAAAAATGAATTTTTGACTAGTTATTTCACAGAAAAATAAATTTTTGGCGAGTTATTTGACAGAAACCTCACTTTTCAGTAATATCGAAGGCTAACCCCTTTGGATTTTCTCAAAAACTTTGATATTTTTTATAACCTCCCAAAAATTAAGTTTCAATTGGTAACACGTAGCCATTGAGAATACAAGCCTCATGTGCAAGAAAAATAAATTTTTCACGAGTTATTAAACGGAAACCTCCCTTTTCAATAATACGGAAGGCTAACCCCTTTGGATTTTTCTCCAAAATTTTGATATTTTGTATTACCTTCCCAAAAATAAGTATGAATAGGTAACGCGTAGCCGATACAGAATGCAAGCCTCATGTGCAAGAAAAATGAAATTTTGACAAGTTATTTGATAGAAACATGAATTTTTGACGAGTTATTTGACGGAAACCTCCCTTTTCGGCAAAATCGAAGCCTAACCCCTTTGGATTTTCTCAAAAATCTTGATATTTTTTATAACCTCCCAAAAATTAAGTTTGGATTGGTAACACGTAGCCGATTGAGAATACAAGCCTCATGTGTAAGAAAAATGAATTTTTCATGAGTTATTAACAGGAAACATCCCGTTTTAACAATACCGAAGGCTAACCCTTTTGGATTTTTCTCAAAAAATTTGACATTTTTTAGAACCTTTAGAAAAAATAAGTCTGGATAGGTAACGTGTAGCCGATACAGAATACAAGCCTCATGTGCAAGAAAAATGAATTTTTGACGAGTCATTTGACAGAAAAATAAATTTTTGACGAGTTATTTGACGGAAACTTCACTTTTCGGTAATATCGAAGGCTAACCCCTTTGGATTTTCTCAAAATTTTTGATATTTTTTATAACCTTCCAAAAATTAAGTTTGGATTATTAAAGCATAGCCGATTGAGAATACAAGCCTCATGTGCAAGAAAAATGAATTTTTAACGAGTTATTTGACGGAAATCTCTCTTTTTGGTAATAGCGAAGGCTAACCCCTTTGGATTTTTCTCAAAAAATTTGATATTTTTTCGAACCTCCCAAAAAATAGGTATGGATAGGTAACACGTAGCCGATAGAGAATACAAGCCTCATGTGCAAGAAAAATGAATTTTTTATGAGTTATTAACTGGGAACCTTCCTTATTAATAATATCGAAGGCTAACCCCTTCAGATTTTTGTCAAAAAATTAGATATTTTTTACAACATTCCAAAAAATAAGTATGTATAGTTAACGTGTAGCCGATACAGAATACAAGTCTTATCTGCAAGAAAAATGATTTTTTGACTAGTTATTTCATAGAGAAATAAATTTTTTATGAGTTTATCGACAGAAACCTCCCATTTCGGTAATATCGAAGGCTAACCCCTTTGGATTTTCTCAAAAATTTTGATATTTTTTATAACCTCCCAAAAATTATGTTTGGATTGGTAACGCATAGCGGATAGAGAATACTAGTCTCATGTGCAAGAAAAAAGAATTTTTTTACGAGTTATTTGTCAGAAAGCTCCCTTTTTGGTAATATCAAAGGCTAACCCCTTTGGATTTTTCTCAAAAATTTTGATATTTTTTAGAACCTCCCGAAAAATAGGTATGGATAGGTAACACGTAGCCGATAGAGAATACACGCCTCATGTGCAAGAAAAATGAAATTTTCACGAGTTATTATCTAGGAACCTTCCTTTTCAATAATATCGAAGGCTAACCCCTTTGGATTTTTCTCAAAAAATTTGATATTTTTTACAACCTTCCAAAAAATAAGTATGGATTGGTAACACATAGCTGATACAGAATACAAGTTCATTTGCAAGAAAAATGAATTTTTGACTAGTTATTTCATAGAGAAATAAATTTTTGATGAGTTATTTGACAAAAACCTCCCTTTTCGGTAATATCAAAGGCTAACCCCTTTGAATTTTCTCAAAAAATTTGATATTTTTTATAACTTCTCAAAAATTAAGTTTAGATTGGTAACGCATAGCGGATAGAGAATAAGTCTCATGTGTAAGAAAAATGAATTTTTGATGAGTTATTTGTCGGAAAGCTCCCTTTTTGGTAATATCGAAGGCTAACCCCTTTGGATTTTTCTCAAAAATTTTGATATTTTTTAGAATCTTGTAAAAAATAGGTATGGATAGGTAACACGTAGCTGATAGAGAATACATGTCTCATGTGCAAGAAAAATGAATTTTTTCACGAGTTATTAACCGAGAACCTTCCTTTTCAATAATATCGAAGGCTAACCCCTTTGGATTTTTCACAAAAATTTTGATATTTTTTACAACAATGCAAAAAATAAGTATGAATAGGTAACGCGTAGCCGATACAGAATACAAGTTCATCTGCAAGAAAATGAATTTTTGACTAGTTATTCCACAGAGAAATAAATTTTTGACGAGTTATTCGATAGAAACCTCCCTTTTCGGTAATATCGAAGGCTAACCCCTTTGGATTTTTCTAAAAGATTTTGATATTTTTTAGAACCTCCCGAAAAATAGGTATGGATAGGTAACACGTAGACGATAGAGAATCCAGGCCTCATGTGCAAGAAAAATGAATTTTTCACGAGTTATTAACCGGGAATCTTCCTTTTCAATAATATCGAAAGCTAACACCTTTGTATTTTTCTCAAAAAATTTGATATTTTTTATAACCTTCCAAAAATAAGTATGGATAGGTAAATCATAGCTGATACAGAATACAAGCCTCATGTGTAAAAAAAATGAATTTTTGACTAGTTATTTCACAAAAAAATAAATTTTTGGCGAGTTATTTGACAGAAACCTCACTTTTCAGTAATATCGAAGGCTAACCCCTTTGGATTTTCTCAAAAACTTTGATATTTTTTATAACCTCCCAAAAATTAAGTTTCAATTGGTAACACGTAGCCATTGAGAATACAAGCCTCATGTGCAAGAAAAATAATTTTTTCACGAGTTATTAACCGGAAACCTCCCTTTTCAATAATACGGAAGGCTAACCCCTTTGGATTTTTCTCCAAAATTTTGATATTTTATATAACCTTCCCAAAAAATAAGTATGGATAGGTAACGTGTAGCCGATACAGAATACAAGCCTCATGTGCAAGAAAAATGAATTTTTGACAAGTTATTTGACAGAAACATGAATTTTTGACGAGTTATTTGACGAAAACCTCCCTTTTCGACAAAATCGAAGCCTAACCCCTTTGGATTTTCTCAAAAATCTTGATATTTTTTATAACCTCCCAAAAATTAAGTTTGGATTGGTAACACGTAGCCGATTGATAATACAAGCCCCATGTGCAAGAAAAATGAATTTTTCATGAGTTATTAACCGGAAACATCCCGTTTCAACAAAACTGAAGGCTAACACTTTTGGATTTTTCTCAAAAAATTTGACATTTTTGAGAACCTTCAGAAAAAATAAGTATGGATAGGTAACGTGTAGCCGATAAAGAATACAAGCCTCATGTGCAAGAAAAATAAATTTTTGACGAGTTATTTGATAGAAAAATAATTTTTTGATGAGTTATTTGACGGAAACTTCACTTTTCGGTAATATCGAAGGCTAACCCCTTTGGATTTTCTCAAAATTTTTGATATTTTTATAACCTCCCAAAAATTAAGTTTGGATTGGTAAAGCATAGCCGATTGAGAATACAAGCCTCATGTGCAAGAAAAATGAATTTTTAACGAGTTGTTTGACGGAAAGCTCCCTTTTTGGTAATATCGAAGGCTAACCGCTTTGGATTTTTCTCAAAATTTTGATGTTTTTTAGAACCTCTCGAAAAATAGGTATGGATAGGTAACACGTAGGCGATAGAGAATACATGCCTCATGTGCAAGAAAAATGATTTTTTCACGAGTTATTAACCGGGAATCTTTCTTTTCAATAATATCGAAAGCTAACCCCTTTGTATTTTTCTCAAAAAATTGATATTTTTTACAACCTTCCAAAAATAAGTACAGATAGGTAAATTGTAG
This sequence comes from Neostapfia colusana, assembly GCA_030760725.1. Lineage (NCBI taxonomy): Eukaryota > Viridiplantae > Streptophyta > Magnoliopsida > Poales > Poaceae > Neostapfia > Neostapfia colusana. The sequence goes on along the minus strand of JASWHV010000018.1, from coordinate 109,122 downwards.
CTGATACAGAATACAAGCCTCATGTGCAAGAAAAATAAATTTTTGACTAGTTATTTCACAGAAAAATAAATTTTTGACAAGTTATTTGACAGAAACCTCACTTTTCAGTAATATCAAAGGCTAACCCCTTTGGATTTTCTCAAAAATTTTGATATTTTTTATAACCTCCCAAAAATCAAGTTTCAATTGGTATCACTTAGCCATTGAGAATACAAGCCTCATGTGCAAGAAAAATAAATTTTTCACGAGTTATTAACCGGAAACCTCCCTTTTCAATAATACGGAAGGCTAACCCATTGGATTTTTCTTCAAAATTTTGATATTTTGTATAACCTTCCCAAAAAATAAGTATGGATAGGTAACGTGTAGCCGATACAAAATACAAGCCTCATGTGGAAGAAAAATGAATTTTTGACAGAAACATGAATTTTTGACGAGTTATTTGACGGAAAACTCCCTTTTCGGCAAAATCGAATCCTAACCCCTTTGGATTTTCTCAAAAATCTTGATATTTTTTATAATCTCCCAAAAATTAAGTTTAGATTGATAACACGTAGCCGATTGAGAATACAATCCTCATGTGCAAGAAAAATGAATTTTTCATGAGTTATTAACCGGAAACATCCCGTTTCAATAATACCGAAGGCTAACCCTTTTGGATTTTTTCTCAAAAAATTTGACATTTTTGAGAACATTCAGAAAAAATAAGTATGTATAGGTAACGTGTAGCCGATACAGAATGCAAGCCTCATGTGCAAGAAAAATAAATTTTTGACGAGTTATTTGACAGAAAAATAAATTTTTGACAAGTTATTTGACGGAAACTTCACTTTTCGGTAATATCGAAGGCTAAACCCTTTGGATTTTTCTCAAAAATTTTGATATTTTTATAACCTCTCAAAAATTAAGTTTGGATTGGTAAAGCATAGCCGATTGAGAATACAAGCCTCATGTGCAAGAAAAATGAATTTTTAACGAGTTGTTTGACGGAAAGCCCCCTTTTTGGTAATATCGAAGGCTAACCCCTTTGGATTTTTCTCAAAAATTTTGATGTTTTTTATAACCTTCCGAAAAATAGGTATGGATAGGTAACACGTAAGCGATAGAGAATACATTCCTCATGTGCAAGGAAAATGAATTTTTCACGAGTTATTAACCGGGAACCTTCCTTTTCAATAATATTGAAGGCTAACCCCTTCGGATTTTTCTTAAAAATTTAGAAATTTTTTACAACATTCCAAAATATAAGTATGGATAGGTAAATCATAGCTGATACAGAATACAAGCCTCATGTGCAAGAAAAATAAATTTTTGACAAGTTATTTGACAGAAACATGAATTTTTGACGAGTTATTTGACGGAAACCTCTCTTTTTGGCAAAATCGAAGCCTAACCCCTTTGGATTTTCTCAAAAATCTTGATATTTTTTATAACCTCCCAAAAGTTAATTTTGGATTGGTAACACGTAGCCGATTGAGAATACAAGCCTCATGTGCAAGAAAAATGAATTATTCATGAGTTATTAACCGGAAACATCCCGTTTCAATAATACCGAAGGCTAACCCTTTTGGATTTTTCTCAAAAAAATTGACATTTTTTAGAACCTTCAGAAAAAATAAGTCTGGATAGGTAACGTGTAGCCGATACAGAATACAAGGCTCATGTGCAAGAAAAATGAATTTTTGACGAGTTATTTGACAGAAAAATAAATTTTTGACGAGTTATTTGACGGAAACTTCACTTTTCGGTAATATCGAAGGCTAACCCCTTTGGATTTTCTCAAAATTTTTGATATTTTTTATAACCTTCCAAAAATTAAGTTTGGATTATTAAAGTATAGCCGATTGAGAATACAAGCCTCATGTGCAAGAAAAATGAATTTTTAACGAGTTATTTGACGGAAATCTCCCTTTTTGGTAATAGCGAAGGCTAACCCCTTTGGATTTTTCTCAAAAAATTTGATATTTTTTCGAACCTCCCAAAAAATAGGTATGGATAGGTAACACGTAGCCGATAGAGAATACAAGCCTCATGTGCAAGAAAAATGAATTTTTTACGAGTTATTAACTGGGAACCTTCCTTATTAATAATATCGAAGGCTAACCCCTTCAGATTTTTGTCAAAAAATTAGATATTTTTTACAACATTCCAAAAAATAAGTATGTATAGTTAACGTGTAGCCGATACAGAATACAAGTCTTATCTGCAAGAAAAATGATTTTTTGACTAGTTATTTCATAGAGAAATAAATTTTTTATGAGTTTATCGACAGAAACCTCCCATTTCGGTAATATCGAAGGCTAACCCCTTTGGATTTTCTCAAAAATTTTGATATTTTTTATAACCTCCCAAAAATTATGTTTGGATTGGTAACGCATAGCGGATAGAGAATACTAGTCTCATGTGCAAGAAAAAAGAATTTTTTTACGAGTTATTTGTCAGAAAGCTCCCTTTTTGGTAATATCAAAGGCTAACCCCTTTGGATTTTTCTCAAAAATTTTGATATTTTTTAGAACCTCCCGAAAAATAGGTATGGATAGGTAACACGTAGCCGATAGAGAATACACGCCTCATGTGCAAGAAAAATGAAATTTTCACGAGTTATTATCTAGAAACCTTCCATTTCAATAATATCGAAGGCTAACCCCTTTGGATTTTTCTCAAAAAATTTGATATTTTTTACAACCTTCCAAAAAATAAGTATGGATTGGTAACACATAGCTGATACAGAATACAAGTTCATTTGCAAGAAAAATAAATTTTTGACTAGTTATTTCATAGAGAAATAAATTTTTGATGAGTTATTTGACAAAAACCTCCCTTTTCGGTAATATCAAAGGCTAACCCCTTTGAATTTTCTCAAAAAATTTGATATTTTTTATAACCTCTCAAAAATTAAGTTTAGATTGGTAACGCATAGCGGATAGAGAATAAGTCTCATGTGTAAGAAAAATGAATTTTTGATGAGTTATTTGTCGGAAAGCTCCCTTTTTGGTAATATCGAAGGCTAACCCCTTTGGATTTTTCTCAAAAATTTTGATATTTTTTAGAATCTTGTAAAAAATAGGTATGGATAGGTAACACGTAGCTGATAGAGAATACATGTCTCATGTGCAAGAAAAATGAATTTTTTCACGAGTTATTAACCGAGAACCTTCCTTTTCAATAATATTGAAGGCTAACCCCTTTGGATTTTTCACAAAAATTTTGATATTTTTTACAACAATGCAAAAAATAAGTATGAATAGGTAACGCATAGCCGATACAGAATACAAGTTCATCTGCAAGAAAATGAATTTTTGACTAGTTATTCCACAGAGAAATAAATTTTTGACGAGTTATTCGATAGAAACCTCCCTTTTCGGTAATATCGAAGGCTAACCCCTTTGGATTTTTCTAAAAGATTTTGATATTTTTTAGAACCTCCCGAAAAATAGGTATGGATAGGTAACACGTAGGCGATAGAGAATCCAGGCCTCATGTGCAAGAAAAATGAATTTTTCACGAGTTATTAACCGGGAATCTTCCTTTTCAATAATATCGAAAGCTAACACCTTTGTATTTTTCTCAAAAAATTTGATATTTTTTACAACCTTCCAAAAATAAGTATGGATAGGTAAATCATAGCTGATACAGAATACAAGCCTCATGTGTAAGAAAAATGAATTTTTGACTAGTTATTTCACAGAAAAATAAATTTTTGGCGAGTTATTGGACAGAAACCTCACTTTTCAGTAATATCGAAGGCTAACCCCTTTGAATTTTCTCAAAAACTTTGATATTTTTTATAACCTCCCAAAAATTAAGTTTCAATTGGTAACACGTAGCCATTGAGAATACAAGCCTCATGTGTAAGAAAAATAAATTTTTCACGAGTTATTAAACGGAAACCTCCCTTTTCAATAATACGGAAGGCTAACCCCTTTGGATTTTTCTCCAAAATTTTGATATTTTGTATAACCTTCCCAAAAATAAGTATGAATAGGTAACGCGTAGCCGATACAGAATGCAAGCCTCATGTGCAAGAAAAATGAAATTTTGACAAGTTATTTGATAGAAACATGAATTTTTGACGAGTTATTTGACGGAAACCTCCCTTTTCGGCAAAATCGAAGCCTAACCCCTTTGGATTTTCTCAAAAATCTTGATATTTTTTATAACCTCCCAAAAATTAAGTTTGGATTGGTAACACGTAGCCGATTGAGAATACAAGCCTCATGTGCAAGAAAAATGAATTTTTCATGAGTTATTAACAGGAAACATCCCGTTTTAACAATACCGAAGGCTAACCCTTTTGGATTTTTCTCAAAAAATTTGACATTTTTTAGAACCTTTAGAAAAAATAAGTCTGGATAGGTAACGTGTAGCCGATACAGAATACAAGCCTCATGTGCAAGAAAAATGAATTTTTGACGAGTCATTTGACAGAAAAATAAATTTTTGACGAGTTATTTGACGGAAACTTCACTTTTCGGTAATATCGAAGGCTAACCCCTTTGGATTTTCTCAAAATTTTTGATATTTTTTATAACCTTCCAAAAATTAAGTTTGGATTATTAAAGCATAGCCGATTGAGAATACAAGCCTCATGTGCAAGAAAAATGAATTTTTAACGAGTTATTTGACGGAAATCTCCCTTTTTGGTAATAGCGAAGGCTAACCCCTTTGGATTTTTCTCAAAAAATTTGATATTTTTTCGAACCTCCCAAAAAATAGGTATGGATAGGTAACACGTAGCCGATAGAGAATACAAGCCTCATGTGCAAGAAAAATGAATTTTTTACGAGTTATTAACTGGGAACCTTCCTTATTAATAATATCGAAGGCTAACCCCTTCAGATTTTTGTCAAAAAATTAGATATTTTTTACAACATTCCAAAAAATAAGTATGTATAGTTAACGTGTAGCCGATACAGAATACAAGTCTTATCTGCAAGAAAAATGATTTTTTGACTAGTTATTTCATAGAGAAATAAATTTTTTATGAGTTTATCGACAGAAACCTCCCATTTTAGTAATATCGAAGGCTAACCCCTTTGGATTTTCTCAAACATTTTGATATTTTTTATAACCTCCCAAAAATTATGTTTGGATTGGTAACGCATAGCGGATAGAGAATACTAGTCTCATGTGCAAGAAAAAAGAATTTTTTTACGAGTTATTTGTCAGAAAGCTCCCTTTTTGGTAATATCAAAGGCTAACCCTTTTGGATTTTTCTCAAAAATTTTGATATTTTTTAGAACCTCCCGAAAAATAGGTATGGATAGGTAACACGTAGCCGATAGAGAATACACGCCTCATGTGCAAGAAAAATGAAATTTTCACGAGTTATTATCTAGGAACCTTTCTTTTCAATAATATCGAAGGCTAACCCCTTTGGATTTTTCTCAAAAAATTTGATATTTTTTACAACCTTCCAAAAAATAAGTATGGATTGGTAACACATAGCTGATACAGAATACAAGTTCATTTGCAAGAAAAATGAATTTTTGACTAGTTATTTCATAGAGAAATAAATTTTTGATGAGTTATTTGACAAAAACCTCCCTTTTCGGTAATATCAAAGGCTAACCCCTTTGAATTTTCTCAAAAAAATTGATATTTTTTATAACCTCTCAAAAATTATGTTAGATTGGTAACGCATAGCGGATAGAGAATAAGTCTCATGTGTAAGAAAAATGAATTTTTGATGAGTTATTTGTCGGAAAGCTCCCTTTTTGGTAATATCGAAGGCTAACCCCTTTGGATTTTTCTCAAAAATTTTGATATTTTTTAGAATCTTGTAAAAAATAGGTATGGATAGGTAACACGTAGCTGATAGAGAATACATGCCTCATGTGCAAGAAAAATGAATTTTTTCACGAGTTATTAACCGAGAACCTTCCTATTCAATAATATCGAAGGCTAACCCCTTTGGATTTTTCACAAAAATTTTGATATTTTTTACAACAATGCAAAAAATAAGTATGAATAGGTAACGCGTAGCCGATACAGAATACAAGTTCATCTGCAAGAAAATGAATTTTTGACTAGTTATTCCACAGAGAAATAAATTTTTGACGAGTTATTCGATAGAAACCTCCCTTTTCGGTAATATCGAAGGCTAACCCCTTTGGATTTTTTCTAAAAGATTTTGATATTTTTTAGAACCTCCCGAAAAATAGGTATGGATAGGTAACACGTAGGCGATAGAGAATCCAGGCCTCAGGTGCAAGAAAAATGAATTTTTCACGAGTTATTAACCGGGAATCTTCCTTTTCAATAATATCGAAAGCTAACACCTTTGTATTTTTCTCAAAAATTTTGATATTTTTTACAACCTTCCAAAAATAAGTATGGATAGGTAAATCATAGCTGATACAGAATACAAGCCTCATGTGTAAAAAAAATGAATTTTTGACTAGTTATTTCACAAAAAAATAAATTTTTGGCGAGTTATTTGACAGAAACCTCACTTTTCAGTAATATCGAAGGCTAACCCCTTTGGATTTTCTCAAAAACTTTGATATTTTTTATAACCTCCCAAAAATTAAGTTTCAATTGGTAACACGTAGCCATTGAGAATACAAGCCTCATGTGCAAGAAAAATAATTTTTTCACGAGTTATTAACCGGAAACCTCCCTTTTCAATAATACGGAAGGCTAACCCCTTTGGATTTTTCTCCAAAATTTTGATATTTTATATAACCTTCCCAAAAAATAAGTATGGATAGGTAACGTGTAGCCGATACAGAATACAAGCCTCATGTGCAAGAAAAATGAATTTTTGACAAGTTATTTGACAGAAACATGAATTTTTGACGAGTTATTTGACGAAAACCTCCCTTTTCGACAAAATCGAAGCCTAACCCCTTTGGATTTTCTCAAAAATCTTGATATTTTTTATAACCTCCCAAAAATTAAGTTTGGATTGGTAACACGTAGCCGATTGAGAATACAAGCCCCATGTGCAAGAAAAATGAATTTTTCATGAGTTATTAACCGGAAACATCCCGTTTCAACAAAACTGAAGGCTAACACTTTTGGATTTTTCTCAAAAAATTTGACATTTTTGAGAACCTTCAGAAAAAATAAGTATGGATAGGTAACGTGTAGCCGATAAAGAATACAAGCCTCATGTGCAAGAAAAATAAATTTTTGACGAGTTATTTGATAGAAAAATAATTTTTTGATGAGTTATTTGACGGAAACTTCACTTTTTGGTAATATCGAAGGCTAACCCCTTTGGATTTTCTCAAAATTTTTGATATTTTTATAACCTCCCAAAAATTAAGTTTGGATTGGTAAAGCATAGCCGATTGAGAATACAAGCCTCATGTGCAAGAAAAATGAATTTTTAACGAGTTGTTTGACGGAAAGCTCCCTTTTTGGTAATATCGAAGGCTAACCGCTTTGGATTTTTCTCAAAAATTTTGATGTTTTTTAGAACCTCCCGAAAAATAGGTATGGATAGGTAACACGTAGGCGATAGAGAATACATGTCTCATGTGCAAGAAAAATGAATTTTTCACGAGTTATTAACCGGGAATCTTCCTTTTCAATAATATCGAAAGCTAACCCCTTTGTATTTTTATCAAAAAATTGATATTTTTTACAACCTTCCAAAAATAAGTACAGATAGGTAAATTGTAGCTGATACAGAATACAAGCCTCATGTGCAAGAAAAATAAATTTTTGACTAGTTATTTCACAGAAAAATAAATTTTTGACGAGTTATTTGACAGAAACCTCACTTTTCAGTAATATCAAAGGCTAACCCCTTTGGATTTTCTCAAAAATTTTGATATTTTTTATAACCTCCCAAAAATTAAGTTTCAATTGGTATCACTTAGCCATTGAGAATACAAGCCTCATGTGCAAGAAAAATAAATTTTTCACGAGTTATTAACCGGAAACCTCCCTTTTCAATAATACGGAAGGCTAACCCATTGGATTTTTCTTCAAAATTTTGATATTTTGTATAACCTTCCCAAAAAATAAGTATGGATAGGTAACGTGTAGCCGATACAAAATACAAGCCTCATGTGGAAGAAAAATGAATTTTTGACAGAAACATGAATTTTTGACGAGTTATTTGACGGAAAACTCCCTTTTCGGCAAAATCGAAGCCTAACCCCTTTGGATTTTCTTAAAAAATCTTGATATTTTTTATAATCTCCCAAAAATTAAGTTTAGATTGATAACACGTAGCCGATTGAGAATACAAGCCTCATGTGCAAGAAAAATGAATTTTTCATGAGTTATTAACCGGAAACATCCCGTTTCAATAATACCGAAGGCTAACCCTTTTGGATTTTTTCTCAAAAAATTTGACATTTTTGAGAACATTCAGAAAAAATAAGTATGTATAGGTAACGTGTAGCCGATACAGAATACAAGCCTCATGTGCAAGAAAAATGAATTTTTGACGAGTTATTTGACAGAAAAATAAATTTTTGACAAGTTATTTGACGGAAACTTCACTTTTCGGTAATATCGAAGGCTAAACCCTTTGGATTTTTCTCAAAAATTTTGATATTTTTATAACCTCTCAAAAATTAAGTTTGGATTGGTAAAGCATAGCCGATTGAGAATACAAGCCTCATGTGCAAGAAAAATGAATTTTTAACGAGTTGTTTGACGGAAAGCTCCCTTTTTGGTAATATCGAAGGCTAACCCCTTTGGATTTTTCTCAAAAATTTTGATGTTTTTTATAACCTTCCGAAAAATAGGTATGGATAGGTAACACGTAGGCGATAGAGAATACATTCCTCATGTGCAAGGAAAATGAATTTTTCACGAGTTATTAACCGGGAACCTTCCTTTTCAATAATATTGAAGGCTAACCCCTTCGGATTTTTCTTAAAAATTTAGATATTTTTTACAACATTCCAAAATATAAGTATGGATAGGTAAATCATAGCTGATACAGAATACAATCCTCATGTGCAAGAAAAATAAATTTTTGACTAGTTATTTCACAGAAAAATAAATTTTTGACGAGTTATTTGACGGAAACTTCACTTTTCGGTAATATCGAAGGCTAACCCCTTTGGATTTTCTCAAAAAACTTGATATTTTTATAACCTCCCAAAAATTAAGTTTGGATTGGTAAAGCATAGCCAATTGAGAATACAAGCATCATGTGCAAGAAAAATGAATTTTTAACGAGTTGTTTGACGGAAAGCTTCCTTTTTGGTAATATCGAAGGCTAACCCCTTTGGATTTTTCTCAAAAATTTTGATATTTTTTTGAACCTCCCGAAAAATAGGTATGGATAGGTAACACGTAGCCGATAGAGAATACAAGCCTCATGTGCAAGAAAAATGAATTTTTCACGAGTTATTAACCGGGAACCTTCCTTTTCAATAATATTGAAGGCTAACCCCTTCGGATTTTTCTCAAAAATTTAGATATTTTTTACAACATTCCAAAGTATAAGTATATGCAAGAAAAATGAATTTTTGTCTAGTTACTTCATAGAGAAATAATTTTTTGATGAGTTATTCGATAGAAACTTCCCATTTCGGTAATATCGAAGGCTAACCCCTTTGGATTTTCTCAAAAAATTTGATACTTTTTACAACCTTCCAGAAAATAAGTATGGATAGATAACGCGTAGCCGATACAGAATACAAGTTTATCTGCAAGAAAATGAATTTTTGACTAGTTATTTCACAGAGAAATAAATTTTTAACAAGTTATTCGACAAAAACCTCCCTTTTCGGTAATATCGAAGGCTAACCCCTTAAGATTTTATTTAAATAAATTTGATATTTTTTAGAACCTCCCAAAAAATAGGTATGGATAGGTAACACGTAGGCGATAGAGAATACGCGCCTCATGTGCAAGAAAAATAATTTTTTTACGAGTTATTAACCGGGAATTCCTTTTCAATAATATCGAAAGCTAACCCCTATGTATTTTTCTCAAAAATTTTGATATTTTTTACAACCTTCCAAAAAATCAGTATGGATAGGTAAATCGTAGCTGATACAGAATACAAGTCTCATGTGCAAGAAAAATGAATTTTTGACTAGTTATTTCACAGAAAAATAAATTTTTGACGAGTTATTTGACAGAAACCTCACTTTTTAGTAATATCGAAGGCTAACCCCTTTGGATTTTCTCAAAAAATTTGATATTTTTTATAAACTCCCAAAAATTGAGTTTCAATTGGTAACACGCAGCCGTTGAGAATACAAGCCTCATGTGCAAGAAAAATAAATTTTTCACGAGTTATTAACCGGAAACCTCGCTTTTCAATAATACCGAAGGCTAACCCATTTGGATTTTCTCCAAAATTTTGATATTTTGTATAACCTTCCCAAAAAATAAGTATGGATAGGTAATGCGTAGCTGATATAGAATACAAGCCTCATGTGCAAGAAAAATGAATTTTTAACTAGTTATTCACAGAAAAATAAATTTTTGACGAGTTATTTGACGGAAACTTCACTTTTCGCTAATATTGAAGGCTAACCCCTTTGGATTTTCTAAAAAATTTTGATATTTTTTATAACCTCCCAAAAATTAAGTTTCAATTGGTAACACGTAGCCATTGAGAATACAAGCCTCATGTGAAAGAAAAATGAATTTTTCACGAGTTATTAACCGGAAACCTCCCTTTTCAATAATATGGAAGGCTAACCACTTTGGATTTTTCTCCAAAATTTTGATATTTCATATAACCTTCCCAAAAAATAAGTATGGATAGGTAACGTGTAGCCGATACAGAATACAAGCCTCATGTGCAAGAAAAATGAATTTTTGACAAGTTATTTGACAGAAACATGAATTTTTGACGAGTTATTTGACGAAAACCTCCCTTTTCGACAAAATCGAAGCCTAACCCCTTTGGATTTTCTCAAAAATCTTGATATTTTTTATAACCTCCCAAAAATTATGTTTGGATTGGTAACACGTAGCCGATTAAGAATACAAGCCTCATGTGCAAGAAAAATGAATTTGTCATGAGTTATTAACCGGAAACATCCCGTTTCAATAATACTGAAGGCTAACACTTTTGGATTTTTCTCAAAAAATTTGACATTTTTGAGAACCTTCAGAAAAAATAAGTATGGATAGGTAACGTGTAGCCGATAAAGAATACAAGCCTCATGTGCAAGAAAAATAAATTTTTGACGAGTTATTTGATAGAAAAATAATTTTTTGATGAGTTATTTGACGGAAACTTCACTTTTCGGTAATATCGAAGGCTAACCCCTTTGGATTTTCTCAAAATTTTTGATATTTTTATAACCTCCCAAAAATTAAGTTTGGATTGGTAAAGCATAGCCGATTGAGAATACAAGCCTCATGTGCAAGAAAAATGAATTTTTAACGAGTTGTTTGACGGAAAGCTCCCTTTTTGGTAATATCGAAGGCTAACCGCTTTGGATTTTTCTCAAAAATTTTGATGTTTTTTAGAACCTCCCGAAAAATAGGTATGGATAGGTAACACGTAGGCGATAGAGAATACTTGCCTCATGTGCAAGAAAAATGAATTTTTCACGAGTTATTAACCGGGAATCTTCCTTTTCAATAATATCGAAAGCTAACCCCTTTGTATTTTTCTCAAAAAATTGATATTTTTTACAACCTTCCAAAAATAAGTACAGATAGGTAAATTGTAGCTGATACAGAATACAAGCCTCATGTGCAAGAAAAATAAATTTTGACTAGTTATTTCATAGAAAAATAAATTTTTGACGAGTTATTTGACAGAAACCTCACTTTTCAGTAATATCAAAGGCTAACCCCTTTGGATTTTCTCAAAAATTTTGATATTTTTTATAACCTCCCAAAAATTAAGTTTCAATTGGTAACACTTAGCCATTGAGAATACAAGCCTCATGTGCAAGAAAAATAAATTTTTCACGAGTTATTAACCGGAAACATCCCGTTTCAATAATACCGAAGGCTAACCCTTTTGGATTTTTTCTTAAAAAATTTGACATTTTTGAGAACATTCAGAAAAAATAAGTATGTATAGGTAACGTGTAGCCGATACAGAATGCAAGCCTCATGTGCAAGAAAAATGAATTTTTGACAAGTTATTTGACAGAAAAATAAATTTTTGACAAGTTATTTGACGGAAACTTCACTTTTCGGTAATATCGAAGGCTAAACCCTTTGGATTTTTCTCAAAAATTTTGATATTTTTATAACCTCTCAAAAATTAAGTTTGGATTGGTAAAGCATAGCCGATTAAGAATACATGCCTCATGTGCAAGAAAAATGAATTTTTAACGAGTTGTTTGACGGAAAGCTCCCTTTTTGGTAATATCGAAGGCTAACCCCTTTGGATTTTTCTCAAAAATTTTGATGTTTTTTATAACCTTCCGAAAAATAGGTATGGATAGGTAACACGTAGGCGATAGAGAATACATTTCTCATGTGCAAGGAAAATGAAATTTTCACGAGTTATTAACCGGGAACCTTCCTTTTCAATAATATTGAAGGCTAACCCCTTCGGATTTTTCTTAAAAATTTAGATATTTTTTACAACATTCCAAAATATAAGTATAGATAGGTAAATCATAGCTGATACAGAATACAAGCCTCATGTGCAAGAAAAATAAATTTTTGACTAGTTATTTCATAGAAAAATAAATTTTTGACGAGTTATTTGACGGAAACTTCACTTTTCGGTAATATCGAAGGCTAACCCCTTTGGATTTTCTCAAAAAACTTGATATTTTTATAACCTCCCAAAAATTAAGTTTGGATTGGTAAAGCATAGCCAATTGAGAATACAAGCATCATGTGCAAGAAAAATGAATTTTTAACGAGTTGTTTGACGGAAAGCTTCCTTTTTGGTAATATCGAAGGCTAACCCCTTTGGATTTTTCTCAAAAATTTTGATATTTTTTTGAACCTCCCGAAAAATAGGTATGGATAGGTAACACGTAGCTGATAGAGAATACAAGCCTCATGTGCAAGAAAAATGAATTTTTCACGAGTTATTAACCGGGAACCTTCCTTTTCAATAATATTGAAGGCTAACCCCTTCGGATTTTTCTCAAAAATTTAGATATTTTTTACAACATTCCAAAGTATAAGTATCGATAGGTAACGCGTAGCCGATACAGAAACAAGTCTTATATGCAAGAAAAATGAATTTTTGTCTAGTTATTTCATAGAGAAATAATTTTTTGATGAGTTATTCGATAGAAACTTCCCATTTCGGTAATATCGAAGCCTAACCCCTTTGGATTTTCTTAAAAAATTTGATACTTTTTACAACCTTCTAGAAAATAAGTATGGATAGATAACGCGTAGCCGATACAGAATACAAGTTTATCTGCAAGAAAATGAATTTTTGACTAGTTATTTCATAGAGAAATAAATTTTTAACGAGTTATTCGACAAAAACCTCCCTTTTCGGTAATATCGAAGGCTAACCCCTTAAGATTTTTTTAAATAAATTTGATATTTTTTAGAACCTCCCGAAAAATAGGTATGGATAGGTAACACGTAGGCGATAGAGAATACGCGACTCATGTGCAAGAAAAATAATTTTTTTACGAGTTATTAACCGGGAATTCCTTTTCAATAATATCGAAAGCTAACCCCTATGTATTTTTCTCAAAAAATTTGATATTTTTTACAACCTTCCAAAAAATAAGTATGGATAGGTAAATCGTAGCTGTTCTAGAATACAAGTCTCATGTGCAAGAAAAATGAATTTTTGACTAGTTATTTCACAGAAAAATAAATTTTTGACGAGTTATTTGACAGAAACCTCACTTTTTAGTAATATCGAAGGCTAACCCCTTTGGATTTTCTCAAAAAATTTGATATTTTTTATAAACTCCCAAAAATTAAGTTTCAATTGGTAACACGCAGCCGTTGAGAATACAAGCCTCATGTGCAAAAAAAATAAATTTTTCACGAGTTATTAACCGGAAACCTCGCTTTTCAATAATACCGAAGGCTAACCCATTTGGATTTTCTCCAAAATTTTGATATTTTGTATATCCTTCCCAAAAAATAAGTATGGATAGGTAACGTATAGCCGATATAGAATATAAGTCTCATGTGCAAGAAAAATGAATTTTTGCCAAGTTATTTGACAGAAGCATGAATTTTTGACGAGTTATTTGACGGAAACCTCCCTTTTCGGCAAAATCGAAGCCTAACCCCTTTGGTTTTTCTCAAAAATCTTGATATTTTTTATAACCTCCCAAAAATTAATTTTGGATTGGTAACACGTAGCCGATTGAGAATACAAGCCTCATGTGCAAGAAAAATAAATTATTCATGAGTTATTAACCAAAAACACCCCGTTTCAATAATACCGAAGGCTAACCCTTTTGGATTTTTCTCAAAAAATTTGACATTTTTTAGAACCTTCAGAAAAAATAAGTATGGATAGGTAACGTGTAGCCGATACAGAATACAAGCCTCATGTGCAAGAAAAATGAATTTTTAACGAGTTATTTGACAGAAAAATAAATTTTTGACGAGTTATTTGACGAACACTTCACTTTTCGGTAATATCGAAGGCTAACCCCTTTGGATTTTCTCAGAAATTTTGATATTTTTTATAACCTCCCAAAAATTAAGTTTGGATTGTTAAAGCATAGCCGATTCAGAATACAAGCCTCATGTGCAAGAAAAATGAATTTTTAACGAGTTATTTGACGGAAAGCTCCCTTTTTGGTAATATCGAAGGCTAACCCCTTTGGATTTTTCTCAAAAATTTTGATATTTTTTCAAACCTCCCGAAAAATAGGTATGGATAGTTAACACGTAGCCGATAGAGAATACAAGCCTCATGTGCAAGAAAAATGAATTTTTCACGAGTTATTAACCGGGAACCTTCCTTTTCAATAATATTGAAGGCTAACCCCTTCGGATTTTTCTAAAAAATTTAGATATTTTTTACAACATTCCAAAGTATAAGTATCGATAGGTAACGCGTAGCCGATACAGAAACAAGTCTTATATGCAAGAAAAATAAATTTTTGTCTAGTTATTTCACAGAGAAATAATTTTTTGATGAGTTATTCGATAGAAACCTCCCATTTCGGTAATATCGAAGGCTAACCCCTTTGGATTTTCTCAAAAAATTTGATACTTTTACAACCTTTCAGAAAATAAGTATGGATAGATAACGCGTAGCCGATACAGAATACAAGTTCATCTGCTAGAAAATGAATTTTTGACTAGTTATTTCACAGAGAAATAAATTTTTAACGAGTTATTCGACAGAAACCTCCCTTTTCGGTAATATCGAAGGCTAACCCCTTAGAATTTTTTTAAATAAATTTAATATTTTTTAGAACCTCCCAAAAAATAGGTATGGATAGGTAACACGTAGGCGATAGAGAATACGCGCCTCATGTGCAAGAAAAATGAATTTTTCACGAGTTATTAACCGGGAATTCCTTTTCAATAATATCGAAAGCTAACCCCTATGTATTTTTCTCAAAATTTTTGATATCTTTTACAACCTTCCAAAAAATAAGTATGGATAGGTAAATCGTAGCTGATACAGAATACAAGCCTCATGTGCAAGAAAAATGAATTTTTGACTAGTTATTTCACAGAAAAATAATTTTTTGACGAGTTATTTGACAGAAATCTCACTTTTCAGTAATATCGAAGGCTAACCCCTTTGGATTTTTTCAAAAAATTTGATATTTTTTATAACCTCCCAAAAATTATGTTTCAATTGGTAACACGTAGCCATTGAGAATACAAGCCTCATGTGCAAGTAAAATGAATTTTTCACGAGTTATTAACCAGAAACCTCCCTTTTCAATAATACTGAAGGCTAACCCCTTTGGATTTTTCTCCAAAATTTTTGATGAGTTATTTGACAGAAACCTCCCTTTTCGATAATATCAAAGGCTAACCCCTTTGGATTTTCTCAAAAATTTTGATATTTTTTATAACCTCTCAAAAATTAAGTTTAGATTGTAACGCATAGTGGATAGAGAATACTAAGTCTCATGTGCAAGAAAAATGAATTTTTGACGAGTTATTTGTCGGAAAGCTTCCTTTTTGGTAATATCGAAGGCTAACCCCTTTGGATTTTTCTCAAAAATTTTGATATTTTTTAGAATCTCGTGAAAAATAGGTATGGATAGGTAACACGTAGCTGATAGAGAATACATGCCTCATGTGCAAGAAAAATGAATTTTTCACGAGTTATTAACCGAGAACCTTCCTTTTCAATAATATCGAAGGCTAACCCCTTTGGATTTTTCTCAAAAATTTTGATATTTTTCACAACCATGGAAAATATAAGTATGGATAGGTAACGCGTAACCGATACAGAATACAAGTTCATCTGCAAAAAAATAAAATTTTGACTAGTTATTTTACAGAGAAATAAAATTTTGACGAGTTATTCAATAGAAACCTCCCTTTTCGGTAATATCGAAGGCTAACCCCTTTGGATTTTTCTCAAAAATTTTGATGTTTTTTAGAACCTCCCGAAAAATAGGTATGGATAGATAACACGTAGGCGATAGAGAATACATGCCTCATGTGCAAGAAAAATGAATTTTTCACGAGTTATTAACCGGGAATCTTCTTTTTCAATAATATCGAAGCTAACCCCTTTGTATTTTTCTCAAAAAATTTGATATTTTTTACAACCTTCCAAAAATAAGTATGGATAGGTATATCGTAGCTGATATAGAATACAAGTCTCATGTGCAAGAAAAATGAATTTTTAACTAGTTATTTCACAGAAAAATAAATTTTTGACGAGTTATTTGACGGAAACTTAATTTTTCGGTAATATTGAAGGCTAACCCCTTTGGATTTTCTAAAAAAATTTGATATTTTTTATAACCTCCCAAAAATTAAGTTTCAATTGGTAAGACGTAGCCATTGAGAATACAAGCCTCATGTGAAAGAAAAATGAATTTTTCACGAGTTATTAACCGGAAACCTCCCTTTTCAATAATACGGAAGGCTAACCCTTTTGGATTTTTCTCCAAAATTTTGATATTATGTATAACCTTCCCAAAAAATAAGTATGGATAGGTAACGTGTAGCCGATACAGAATACAAGGCTCATGTGCAAGAAAAATGAATTTTTGATAAGTTATTTGATAGAAACATGAATTTTTGACGAGTTATTTGATGGAAACCTCCCTTTTCGACAAAATCGAAGCCTAACCCCTTTGGATTTTCTCAAATATCTTGATATTTTTTATAACCTCCAAAAAATTAAGTTTGGATTGGTAACACGTAGCCGATTGAGAATACAAGCCTCATGTGCAAGAAAAATGAATTTTTCATGAGTTATTAACCGGAAACATCCCGTTTCAATAATATCGAAGGCTAACCCTTTTGGATTTTTCTCAAAAAATTTGACATTTTTGAGAACCTTCAGAAAAAATAAGTATGGATAGGTAACGTGTAGCCGATAAAGAATACAAGCCTCATGTGCAAGAAAAATGAATTTTTCACGAGTTATTAACCGGGAACCTTCCTTTTCAATAATATTGAAGGCTAACCCCTTCGGATTTTTCTCAAAAATTTAGATATTTTTTACAACATTCCAAAGTATAAGTATCGATAGGTAACGCGTAGCCGATACAGAAACAAGTCTTATATGCGAGAAAAGTGAATTTTTGTCTAGTTATTTGACAGAGAAATAATTTTTTGATGAGTTATTCGATAGAAACTTCCCATTTCGGTAATATCGAAGGCTAACCCCTTTGGATTTTCTTAAAAAATTTGATACTTTTTACAACCTTTCAGAAAATAAGTATGGATAGATAACGCGTAGCCGATACAGAATACAAGTTTATCTGCAAGAAAATGAATTTTTGACTAGTTATTTCACAGAGAAATAAATTTTTAACGAGTTATTCGAC
Organism: Neostapfia colusana; assembly: GCA_030760725.1. Classification (NCBI taxonomy): domain Eukaryota; kingdom Viridiplantae; phylum Streptophyta; class Magnoliopsida; order Poales; family Poaceae; genus Neostapfia; species Neostapfia colusana. Next base: position 91,297 of record JASWHV010000018.1, on the reverse strand, counting down.
AGAAACCTCCCTTTTCGGTAATATCGAAGGCTAACCCCTTAAGATTTTTTAAATAAATTTGATATTTTTTAGAACCTCCCGAAAAATAGGTATGGATAGGTAACACGTAGGCGATAGAGAATACGCGCCTCATGTGCAAGAAAAATGAATTTTTCACGAGTTATTAACCGAGAATTCGTTTTCAATAATATCGAAAGCTAACCCCTATGTATTTTTCTCAAAAATTTTGATATTTTTTACAACCTTCCAAAAAATAAATATGGATAGGTAAATCGTAGCTGATATAGAATACAAGCCTCATGTGCAAGAAAAATGAATTTTTGACTAGTTATTTCACAGAAAAATAAATTTTTGACGAGTTATTTGACAGAAACCTCACTTTTTAGTAATATCGAAGGCTAACCCCTTTGGATTTTCTCAAAAAATTTGATATTTTTTATAACCTCCCAAAAATTAAGTTTCAATTGGTAACACGCAGCCATTGAGAATACAAGCCTCATGTGCAAGAAAAATGAATTTTTCACGAGTTATTAACCGGATACCTCGCTTTTCAATAATACCGAAGGCTAACCCATTTGGATTTTTCTCCAAAATTTTGATATTTTGTATAACCTTCCGTAAAAATAAGTATGGATAGGTAACGTATAGCCGATATAGAATACAGGCCTCATGTGCAAGAAAAATGAATTTTTGCCAAGTTATTTGACAGAAGCATGAATTTTTGACGAGTTATTTGACGGAAACCTCCCTTTTCGGCAAAATCGAAGCCTAACCACTTTGGTTTTTCTCAAAAATCTTGATATTTTTTATAACCTCCCAAAAATTAATTTCGGATTGGTAACACGTAGCCGATTGAGAATACAAGCCTCATGTGCAAGAAAAATAAATTATTCATGAGTTATTAACCGAAAACACCCCGTTTCAATAATACCGAAGGCTAACCCTTTTGGATTTTTCTCAAAAAATTTGACATTTTTTAGAACCATCAGAAAAAATAAGTACGGATAGGTAACGTGTAGCCGATACAGAATACAAGCCTTATGTGCAAGAAAAATGAATTTTTAACGAGTTATTTGACAGAAAAATAAATTTTTGACGAGTTATTTGACGAACACTTCACTTTTCGGTAATATCGAAGGCTAACCCCTTTGGATTTTCTCAGAAATTTTGATATTTTTTATAACCTCCCAAAAATTAAGTTTGGATTGTTAAAGCATAGCCGATTCAGAATAAAAGCCTCATGTGCAAGAAAAATGAAATTTTAACGAGTTATTTGACGGAAAGCTCCCTTTTTGGTAATATCGAAGGCTAACCCCTTTGGATTTTTCTCAAAAATTTTGATGTTTTTTCGAACCTCCCAAAAAATAGGTATGGATAGGTAACACGTAGCCGATAGAGAATACAAGCCTCATGTGCAAGAAAAATGAATCTTTCACGAGTTATTAACCGGGAACCTTCCTTTTCAATAATATTGAAGTCTAACCCCTTCGGATTTTTCTTAAAAATTTAGATATTTTTACAACATTCCAAAATATAAGTATGGATAGGTAAATCATAGCTGATACAGAATACAAGCCTCATGTGCAAGAAAAATGAATTTTTGACTAGTTATTTCACAGAAAAATAAATTTTTGACGAGTTATTTGACGGAAACTTCACTTTTCGATAATATCGAAGGCTAACCCCTTTGGATTTTCTCAAAAAATTTGATATTTTTATAACCTCCCAAAAATTAAGTTTGGATTGGTAAAGCATAGCCAATTGAGAATACAAGCCTCATGTGCAAGAAAAATGATTTTTTTAATGAGTTGTTTGACGGAATTTCCCTTTTTGGTAATATCGAAGGCTAACCCCTTTGGATTTTTCTCAAAAATTTTGATATTTTTTGAACCTCCCGAAAAATAGGTATGGATAGGTAACACGTAGCCATGGAGAATACAAGCCTCATGTGCAAGAAAAATGAATTTTTCACGAGTTATTAACCGGGAACCTTCCTTTTCAATAATATTGAAGGCTAACCCCTTTGGATTTTTCTCAAATATTTAGATATTTTTTACAACATTCCAAAGTATAAGTATCGACAGGTAACGCGTAGCCGATACAGAAACAAGTCTTATATGCAAGAAAAATGAATTTTTGTCTAGTTATTTCACAGAGAAATAATTTTTTGATGAGTTATTCGATAGAAACCTCCCATTTCGGTAATATCGAAGGATAACCCCTTTGAATTTTCTCAAAAAATTTGATACTTTTTACAACCTTCCAGAAAATAAGTATGGATAGATAACGCGTAGCCGATACGGAATACAAGTTCATCTGCAAGAAAATGAATTTTTGACTAGTTATTTCACAGAGAAATAAATTTTTAACGAGTTATTCGACAGAAACCTCCCTTTTCGGTAATATTGAAGGCTAACCTCTTAGAATTTTTTTAAATAAATTTGATATTTTTTAGAACCTCCCGAAAAATAGGTATGGATAGGTAACACGTAGGCGATAGAGAATACGCGCCTCATGTGCAAGAAAAATAAATTTTTCACGAGTTATTAACCGGAAACCTCCCTTTTCAATAATGCCGAAGGCTAACCCCTTTGGATTTTTCTCCAAAATTTTGATATTTTGTATAACCTTCCCAAAAAACAAGTATGGATAGGTAACGTATAGCCGATATAGAATACAAGCCTCATGTGCAAAAAAAATGAATTTTTGACAAGTTATTTGACAGAAACATGAATTTTTGACGAGTTATTTGACGGAAACCTTCCTTTTCGGCAAAATCGAAGCCTAACCCCTTTGGATTTTCTCAAAAATCTTGATATTTTTTATAACCTCCCAAAAATTAATTTTGGATTGGTAACACGTAGCCGATTGAGAATACAAGCCTCATGTGCAAGAAAAATAAATTATTTATGAGTTATTAACCGGAAACATCCCGTTTCAATAATACCGAAGGCTAACCCTTTTAGATTTTTCTCAAAAAATTTGACATTTTTTAGAACCTTCAGAAAAAATAAGTATGGATAGGTAACGTGTAGCCGATACAGAATACAAGCCTCATGTGCAAGAAAAATGAATTCTTAACGAGTTATTTGACAGAAAAATAAATTTTTGACGAGTTATTTGACGGACACTTCACTTTTCGGTAATATCGAAGGCTAACCCCTTTTGATTTTCTCAGAAATTTTGATATTTTTTATAACCTCACAAAAATTAAGTTTGGATTGTTAAAGCATAGCCGATTCAGAATACAAGCCTCTTGTGCAAGAAAAATGAATTTTAATGAGTTATTTAACGGAAAGCTCCCTTTTTGGTAATATCGAAGGCTAACCCCTTTGGATTTTTCTCAAAAATTTTGATATTTTTTCGAACCTCCCGAAAAATAGGTATGGATAGGTAACACGTAGCCGATAGAGAATACAGGCCTCATGTGCAAGAAAAATGAATTTTTCACGAGTTATTAACAGGGAACCTTCCTTTTCAATAATATTGAAGGCTAACCCCTTCGGATTTTTCTCAAAAAATTAGATATTTTTTACAACATTCGAAAAAATAAGTATGGATAGTTAACGCGTAGCCGATACAGAATACAAGTCTTATCTGCAAGAAATATGATTTTTTGACTAGTTATTTCACAGAGAAATAAATTTTTGATGAGTTATTCGACAGAAACCTCCCATTTCGGTAATATCGAAGGCTAACCCCTTTGGATTTTCTCAAAAAATTTGATATTTTTTACAACCTTCCAGAAAATAAGTATGGATAGATAACGCGTAGCCGATACAGAATACAAGTTCATCTGCAAGAAAATGAATTTTTGACTAGTTATTTCACAGAGAAATAAATTTTTAACGAGTTATTCGACAGAAACCTCCCTTTTCGGTAATATCGAAGGCTAACCCCTTAGGATTTTTTTAAAAAAATTGATATTTTTTAGAACCTCCTGAAAAATAGGTATGGATAGGTAACATGTAGGCGATAGAGAATACGCGCCTCATGTGCAAGAAAAATGAATTTTTCACGAGTTATTATCCGGGAATCTTCCTTTTCAATAATATCGAAAGCTAACCCCTATGTATTTTTCTCAAAAATTTTGATATTTTTTACAACCTTCCAAAAAAAAAGTATGGATAGGTAAATCGTAGCTGATACAAAATACAAGCCTCATGTGCAAGAAAAATGAATTTTTGACTAGTTATTTCACAGAAAAATAAATTTTTGACGAGTTATTTGATAGAAACCTCACTTTTTAGTAATATCGAAGGCTAACCCCTTTGGATTTTCTCAAAAATTTTGATATTTTTTATAACCTCCCAAAAATTAAGTTTGAATTGGTAACACGTAGCCATTGAGAATACAATCCTCATGTGCAAGAAAAATGAATTTTTCATGAGTTATTAACCGGAAACCTCTCTTTTCAATAATACTGAAGGCTAACCCCTTTGGATTTTCTCCAAAATTTTAATATTTTGTATAACCTTCCGTAAAAATAAGTATGGATATGTAACGTATAGCCGATATAGAATACAAGCCTCATGTGCAAGAAAAATGAATTTTTGACAAGTTATTTGACAGAAGCATGAATTTTTGACGAGTTATTTGACGGAAACCTCCCTTTTTGGCAAAATCGAAGCCTAACCCCTTTGGATTTTCTCAAAAATCTTGATATTTTTTATAACCTCCCAAAAATTAATTTTAGATTGGTAACACGTAGCCGATTGAGAATACAAGCCTCATGTGTAAGAAAAATAAATTATTCATGAGTTATTAACCGGAAACATCCTGTTTCAATAATACCGAAGGCTAACCCTTTTAAATTTTTCTCAAAAAATTTGACATTTTTCAGAACCTTCAGAAAAAATAAGTATGGATAGGTAACGTGTAGCCGATACAGAATACAAGCCTCATGCGCAAGAAAAATGAATTTTTAACGAGTTATTTGACAGAAAAATAAATTTTTGACGAGTTATTTGACGGACACTTCACTTTTCGGTAATATCGAAGGCTAACCCCTTTGGATTTTCTCAAAAATTTTGATATTTTTTATAACCTCCCAAAAATTAAGTTTGGATTGTTAAAGCATAGCCGATTCAGAATACAAGCCTCATGTGCAAGAAAAATGAATTTTTAACTAGTTATTTGACGGAAAGCTCCCTTTTTGGTAATATCGAAGGCTAACCCCTTTGTATTTTTCTCAAAAATTTTGATATTTTTTCGAACCTCCTGAAAGATAGGTACGGATAGGTAACACGTAGCCGATAGAGAATACAAGCCTCATGTGCAAGAAAAGTGAATTTTTCACGAGTTATTAACCGGGAAACTTCCTTTTCAATAATATCGAAGGCTAACAACTTCGGATTTTTCTAAAAAATTAGATATTTTTTACAACATTCCAAAAAATAAGTATGGATAGTTAACGCGTGGCCGATACAGAATACAAGTATTATCTGCAAGAAATATGATTTTTTGACTAGTTATTTCACAGAGAAATAAATTTTTGATGAGTTATTCGACATAAACCTCCCATTTCGGTAATATAGAAGGCTAACCACTTTGGATTTTCTCCAAAATTTTGATATTTTTTATAACCTCCCAAAAATTATGTTTGGATTAGTAACGCATAGCGGATAGAGAATACAAGTCTCATGTGCAAGAAAAATGATTTTTTACGAGTTATTTGTCAAAAAGCTCCCTTTTTGGTAATATCTAAGGCTAACCCCTTTGGATTTTTCTCAAAAAATTTGATATTTTTTAGAACCTCCCGAAAAATAGGTATGGATAGGTAACACGTAGCCGATAGAGAATACACGCCTCATGTGCAAGAAAAATGAATTTTTCACGAGTTATTATCTAGGAACCCTGCTTTTCAATAATATCGAAGGCTAACACCTTTGGATTTTTCTAAAAAAAATTGATATTTTTTATAACCTTCCAAAAAATAAGTATGGATCGGTAACGCATACCCGATACAGAATACAAGTTCATTTGCAAGAAAAATGAATTTTTGACTAGTTATTTTACAGAGAAATAAATTTTTGATGAGTTAAACATCCCTTTTTGGTAATATCAAAGGCTAACCCCTTTGGATTTTCTCAAAAATTTTGATATTTTTTATAACCTCTCAAAAATTAAGTTTAGATTGGTAACGCATAGCGGATAGAAAATACAAGTCTCATGTGTAAGAAAAATGAATTTTTGACAAGTTATTTGTTAGAAAGCTCCGTTTTTGGTAATATCGATGGCTAACCCCTTTGGATTTTTCTCAAAAATTTTGATATTTTTAGAATCTTGTGAAAAATAGGTTTGGATAGGTAACACGTAGCTGATAGAGAATACATGCCTCATGTGCAAGAAAAATGAATTTTTCATGAGTTATTAACCGAGAACCTTCCTTTTCAATAATATCGAAGGCTAACCCCTTTGGATTTTTCTAAAAAAATTTGATATTTTTACAACCTTCCAAAAAATAAGTATGGATTGGTAACGCATAGTCGATACAGAATACAAGTTCATTTGCAAGAAAAATGAATTTTTGACTAGTTATTTCACAGAAAAATAATTTTTTGATAAGTTATTCGATAGAAACTTCCCATTTCGGTAATATCGAAGGCTAACCCCTTTGAATTTTCTCAAAAAATTTGATACTTTTTACAACCTTCCAGAAAATAAGTATGGATAGATAACTCGTAGCCGATACAGAATACAAGTTCATCTGCAAGAAAATGAATTTTTGACTAGTTATTTCACAGAGAAATAAATTTTTAACGAGTTATTCAACAGAAACCTCCCTTTTCGGTAATATCGAAGGCTAACCCCTTAGGATTTTTTTTAAAAAAAATTGATATTTTTTAGAACCTCACTAAAAATAGGTATGGATAGGTAACACATAGGCGATAGAGAATACGCGCCTCATGTGCAAGAAAAATGAATTTTTCACGAGTTATTATTCGGCAATCTTCCTTTTGAATAATATCGAAAGCTAACCCCTATGTATTTTCGCAAAATTTTTGATATTTTTTACAACCTTCCAAAAAATAAGTATGGATAGGTAAATCGTAGCTGATACAAAATACAAGCCTCATGTGCAAGAAAAATGAATTTTTGACTAGTTATTTCACATAAAAATAAACTTTTGACGAGTTATTTGATAGAAACCTCACTTTTTAGTAATATCGAAGGCTAACCCCTTTGGATTTTCTCAAAAAATTTGATATTTTTTATAACCTCCCAAAAATTAAGTTTCAATTGGTAACACGTAGCCATTGAGAATACAAGCCTCATGTGATAGAAAAATGAATTTTTCACGAGTTATTAACCGGAAACCTCCCTTTTCAATAATACTGAAGGCTAACCCCTTTGGATTTTTCTCCAAATTTTTGATATTTTGTATAACCTTCCGTAAAAATAAGTATGGATAGGTAACGTATAGCCGATATAGAATACAAGCCTCATGTGCAAGAAAAATGAATTTTTGACAAGTTATTTGACAGAAGCATGAATTTTTGACGAGTTATTTGACGGAAACCTCCCTTTTCGGCAAAATCGAAGCCTAACCCCTTTGGATTTTCTCAAAAATCTTGATATTTTTTATAACCTCCCAAAAATTAATTTTGGATTGGTAACACGTAGCCGATTGAGAATACAAACCTCATGTGCAAGAAAAATAAATTATTCATGAGTTATTAACCGGAAACATCCTGTTTCAATAATACCGAAGGCTAACCCTTTTAAATTTTTCTCAAAAAAATTGACATTTTTTAGAACCTTCAGAAAAAATAAGTATAGATAGGTAACGTGTCGCCGATACAGATTACAAGCCTCATGTGCAAGAAAAATGAATTTTTAACGAGTTATTTGACAGAAAAATAAATTTTTGACGAATTATTTGACGGACACTTCACTTTTCGGTAATATCGAAGGCTAACCCCTATGGATTTTCTCAAAAATTTTGATATTTTTTATAACCTCCCAAAAATTAAGTTTGGATTGTTAAAGCATAGCCGATTCAGAATACAAGCCTCATTTGCAAGAAAAATGAATTTTTAACTAGTTATTTGACGGAAAGCTCCCTTTTTGGTAATATCGAAGGCTAACCCCTTTGGATTTTTCTCAAAAATTTTGATATTTTTTCGAACCTCCCGAAAGATTGGTATGGATAGGTAACACGTAGCCGATAGAGAATACAAGCCTCATGTGCAAGAAAAATGAATTTTTCACGAGTTATTAACCGGAAACCTTCCTTTTCAATAATATCGAAGGCTAACAACTTCGGATTTTTCTCAAAAAAATAGATATTTTTTACAACATTCCAAAAAATAAGTATGGATAGTTAACGCGTGGCCGATACAGAATACAAGTATTATCTGCAAGAAATATGATTTTTTGACTAGTTATTTCACAGAGAAATAAATTGTTGATGAGTTATTTGACATAAACCTCCCATTTCGGTAATATCGAAGGCTAACCACTTTGGATTTTCTCCAAAATTTTGATATTTTTTATAACCTCCCAAAAATTATGTTTGGATTAGTAACGCATAGCGGATAGAGAATACAAGTCTCATGTGCAAGAAAAATGATTTTTTACGAGTTATTTGTCAAAAAGCTCCCTTTTTGGTAATATCAAAGGCTAACCCCTTTGGATTTTTATCAAAAAATTTGATATTTTTTAGAACCTCCCGAAAAATAGGTATGGATAGGTAACACGTAGCCGATAGAGAATACACGCCTCATATGCAAGAAAAATGAATTTTTCACGAGTTATTATCTAGGAACCTTGCTTTTCAATAATATTGAAGGTTAACCCCTTTGGATTTTTTTAAAAAAATTTGATATTTTTTACAACCTTCCAAAAAATAAGTATGGATTGGTAACGCATAGTCGATACAGAATACAAGTTCATTTGCAAGAAAAATGAATTTTTGACTAGTTATTTCACAGAGAAATAATTTTTTGATGAGTTATTCGATAGAAACCTCCCATTTCAGTAATATCGAAGGCTAACCCCTTTGAATTTTCTCAAAAAATTTGATACTTTTTACAACCTTCCAGAAAATAAGTATGGATAGATAACGCGTAGCCGATACAGAATACAAGTTCATCTGCAAGAAAATGAATTTTTGACTAGTTATTTCACAGAGAAATAAATCTTTAACGAGTTATTCAACAGAAACCTCCCTTTTCGGTAATATCGAAGGCTAACCCCTTAGGATTTTTTTAAAAAAAATTGATATTTTTTAGAACCTCCCGAAAAATAGGTATAGATAGGTAACACGTAGGCGATAGAGAATACGCGCCTCATGTGCAAGAAAAATGAATTTTTCACGAGTTATTATCCGGGAATCTTCCTTTTGAATAATATCGAAAGCTAACCCCTATATATTTTTATCAAAATTTTTGATATTTTTTACAACCTTCCAAAAAATAAGTATGGATAGGTAAATCGTAGCTGATACAAAATACAAGCCTCATGTGCAAGAAAAATGAATTTTTGACTAGTTATTTCACAGAAAAATAAACTTTTGACAAGTTATTTGATAGAAACCTCACTTTTTAGTAATATCGAAGGCTAACCCCTTTGGATTTTTTCAAAAAATTTGATATTTTTTATAACCTCCCAAAAATTATGTTTCAATTGGTAACACGTAGCCATTGAGAATACAAGCCTCATGTGCAAGTAAAATGAATTTTTCACGAGTTATTAACCAGAAACCTCCCTTTTCAATAATACTGAAGGCTAACACCTTTGGATTTTTCTCCAAAATTTTGATATTTTGTATAACCTTCCGTAAAAATAAGTATGGATAGGTAACGTATAGCCGATATAGAATACAAGTCTCATGTGCAAGAAAAATGAATTTTTGACAAGTTATTTGACAGAAGCATGAATTTTTGACGAGTTATTTGACGGAAACCTCCCTTTTCGGCAAAATCGAAGCCTAACCCCTTTGGATTTTCTCAAAAATCTTGATATTTTTTATAACCTCCCAAAAATTAATTTTGGATTGGTAACACGTAGCCGATTGAGAATACAAACCTCATGTGCAAGAAAAATAAATTATTCATGAGTTATTAACCGGAAACATCCTGTTTCAATAATACCGAAGGCTAACCGTTTTGAATTTTTCTCAAAAAATTTGACATTTTTTAGAACCTTCAGAAAAAATAATTATAGATAGGTAACGTGTCGCCGATACAGAATACAAGCCTCATGTGTAAGAAAAATGAATTTTTAACGAGTTATTTGACAGAAAAATAAATTTTTGACGAGTTATTTGACGGACATTTCACTTTTCGGTAATATCGAAGGCTAACCCCTTTGGATTTTCTCAAAAATTTTGATATTTTTTATAACCTCCCAAAAATTAAGTTTGGATTGTTAAAGCATAGCCGATTCAGAATACAAGCCTCATGTGCAAGAAAAATGAATTTTTAACTAGTTATTTGACGGAAAGCTCCCTTTTTGGTAATATCGAAGGCTAAACCCTTTTGGATTTTTCTCAAAAATTTTGATATTTTTTCGAACCTCCCGAAAGATAGGTATGGATAGGTAACACGTAGCCGATAGAGAATACAAGCCTCATGTGCAAGAAAAATGAATTTTTCACGAGTTATTAACCGGGAACCTTCCTTTTCAATAATATCGAAGGCTAACCCCTTTGGATTTTTCTCAAAAATTTTGATATTTTTAGAATCTTGTGAAAAATAGGTTTGGATAGATAACACGTAGCTGATAGAGAATACATGCCTCATGTGCAAGAAAAATGAATTTTTCATGAGTTATTAACCGAGAACCTTCCTTTTCTACAATATCGAAGGCTAACCCCTTTGGATTTTTCTAAAAAAATTTGATATTTTTTACAACCTTCCAAAAAATAAGTATGGATTGGTAACGCATAGTCAATACAGAATACAAGTTCATTTGCAAGAAAAATGAATTTTTGACTAGTTATTTCACAGAGAAATAATTTTTTGATGAGTTATTCGATAGAAACCTCCCATTTCGGTAATATCGAAGGCTAACCCCTTTGAATTTTCTCAAAAAATTTGATACTTTTTACAACCTTCCAGAAAATAAGTATGGATAGATAACGCGTAGCCGATACAGAATACAAGTTCATCTGCAAGAAAATGAATTTTTGACTAGTTATTTCACAGAGAAATAAATTTTTAACGAGTTATTCGACAGAAACCTCCCTTTTCGGTAATATCGAAGGCTAACCCCTTAGGATTTTTTTAAAAAAATTGATATTTTTTAGAACCTCCTGAAAAATAGGTATGGATAGGTAACATGTAGGCGATAGAGAATACGCGCCTCATGTGCAAGAAAAATGAATTTTTCACGAGTTATTATCCGGGAATCTTCCTTTTCAATAATATCGAAAGCTAACCCCTATGTATTTTTCTCAAAAATTTTGATATTTTTTACAACCTTCCAAAAAAAAAGTATGGATAGGTAAATCGTAGCTGATACAAAATACAAGCCTCATGTGCAAGAAAAATGAATTTTTGACTAGTTATTTCACAGAAAAATAAATTTTTGACGAGTTATTTGATAGAAACCTCACTTTTTAGTAATATCGAAGGCTAACCCCTTTGGATTTTCTCAAAAATTTTGATATTTTTTATAACCTCCCAAAAATTAAGTTTGAATTGGTAACACGTAGCCATTGAGAATACAATCCTCATGTGCAAGAAAAATGAATTTTTCATGAGTTATTAACCGGAAACCTCTCTTTTCAATAATACTGAAGGCTAACCCCTTTGGATTTTCTCCAAAATTTTAATATTTTGTATAACCTTCCGTAAAAATAAGTATGGATATGTAACGTATAGCCGATATAGAATACAAGCCTCATGTGCAAGAAAAATGAATTTTTGACAAGTTATTTGACAGAAGCATGAATTTTTGACGAGTTATTTGACGGAAACCTCCCTTTTTGGCAAAATCGAAGCCTAACCCCTTTGGATTTTCTCAAAAATCTTGATATTTTTTATAACCTCCCAAAAATTAATTTTAGATTGGTAACACGTAGCCGATTGAGAATACAAGCCTCATGTGTAAGAAAAATAAATTATTCATGAGTTATTAACCGGAAACATCCTGTTTCAATAATACCGAAGGCTAACCCTTTTAAATTTTTCTCAAAAAATTTGACATTTTTCAGAACCTTCAGAAAAAATAAGTATGGATAGGTAACGTGTAGCCGATACAGAATACAAGCCTCATGCGCAAGAAAAATGAATTTTTAACGAGTTATTTGACAGAAAAATAAATTTTTGACGAGTTATTTGACGGACACTTCACTTTTCGGTAATATCGAAGGCTAACCCCTTTGGATTTTCTCAAAAATTTTGATATTTTTTATAACCTCCCAAAAATTAAGTTTGGATTGTTAAAGCATAGCCGATTCAGAATAAAAGCCTCATGTGCAAGAAAAATGAATTTTTAACTAGTTATTTGACGGAAAGCTCCCTTTTTGGTAATATCGAAGGCTAACCCCTTTGTATTTTTCTCAAAAATTTTGATATTTTTTCGAACCTCCTGAAAGATAGGTACGGATAGGTAACACGTAGCCGATAGAGAATACAAGCCTCATGTGCAAGAAAAGTGAATTTTTCACGAGTTATTAACCGGGAAACTTCCTTTTCAATAATATCGAAGGCTAACAACTTCGGATTTTTCTAAAAAATTAGATATTTTTTACAACATTCCAAAAAATAAGTATGGATAGTTAACGCGTGGCCGATACAGAATACAAGTATTATCTGCAAGAAATATGATTTTTTGACTAGTTATTTCACAGAGAAATAAATTTTTGATGAGTTATTCGACATAAACCTCCCATTTCGGTAATATAGAAGGCTAACCACTTTGGATTTTCTCCAAAATTTTGATATTTTTTATAACCTCCCAAAAATTATGTTTGGATTAGTAACGCATAGCGGATAGAGAATACAAGTCTCATGTGCAAGAAAAATGATTTTTTACGAGTTATTTGTCAAAAAGCTCCCTTTTTGGTAATATCTAAGGCTAACCCCTTTGGATTTTTCTCAAAAAATTTGATATTTTTTAGAACCTCCCGAAAAATAGGTATGGATAGGTAACACGTAGCCGATAGAGAATACACGCCTCATGTGCAAGAAAAATGAATTTTTCACGAGTTATTATCTAGGAACCCTGCTTTTCAATAATATCGAAGGCTAACACCTTTGGATTTTTCTAAAAAAAATTGATATTTTTTATAACCTTCCAAAAAATAAGTATGGATCGGTAACGCATACCCGATACAGAATACAAGTTCATTTGCAAGAAAAATGAATTTTTGACTAGTTATTTTACAGAGAAATAAATTTTTGATGAGTTAAACATCCCTTTTTGGTAATATCAAAGGCTAACCCCTTTGGATTTTCTCAAAAATTTTGATATTTTTTATAACCTCTCAAAAATTAAGTTTAGATTGGTAACGCATAGCGGATAGAAAATACAAGTCTCATGTGTAAGAAAAATGAATTTTTGACAAGTTATTTGTTAGAAAGCTCCGTTTTTGGTAATATCGATGGCTAACCCCTTTGGATTTTTCTCAAAAATTTTGATATTTTTAGAATCTTGTGAAAAATAGGTTTGGATAGGTAACACGTAGCTGATAGAGAATACATGCCTCATGTGCAAGAAAAATGAATTTTTCATGAGTTATTAACCGAGAACCTTCCTTTTCAATAATATCGAAGGCTAACCCCTTTGGATTTTTCTAAAAAAATTTGATATTTTTACAACCTTCCAAAAAATAAGTATGGATTGGTAACGCATAGTCGATACAGAATACAAGTTCATTTGCAAGAAAAATGAATTTTTGACTAGTTATTTCACAGAAAAATAATTTTTTGATAAGTTATTCGATAGAAACTTCCCATTTCGGTAATATCGAAGGCTAACCCCTTTGAATTTTCTCAAAAAATTTGATACTTTTTACAACCTTCCAGAAAATAAGTATGGATAGATAACTCGTAGCCGATACAGAATACAAGTTCATCTGCAAGAAAATGAATTTTTGACTAGTTATTTCACAGAGAAATAAATTTTTAACGAGTTATTCAACAGAAACCTCCCTTTTCGGTAATATCGAAGGCTAACCCCTTAGGATTTTTTTTTAAAAAAATTGATATTTTTTAGAACCTCACTAAAAATAGGTATGGATAGGTAACACATAGGCGATAGAGAATACGCGCCTCATGTGCAAGAAAAATGAATTTTTCACGAGTTATTATTCGGCAATCTTCCTTTTGAATAATATCGAAAGCTAACCCCTATGTATTTTCGCAAAATTTTTGATATTTTTTACAACCTTCCAAAAAATAAGTATGGATAGGTAAATCGTAGCTGATACAAAATACAAGCCTCATGTGCAAGAAAAATGAATTTTTGACTAGTTATTTCACATAAAAATAAACTTTTGACGAGTTATTTGATAGAAACCTCACTTTTTAGTAATATCGAAGGCTAACCCCTTTGGATTTTCTCAAAAAATTTGATATTTTTTATAACCTCCCAAAAATTAAGTTTCAATTGGTAACACGTAGCCATTGAGAATACAAGCCTCATGTGATAGAAAAATGAATTTTTCACGAGTTATTAACCGGAAACCTCCCTTTTCAATAATACTGAAGGCTAACCCCTTTGGATTTTTCTCCAAATTTTTGATATTTTGTATAACCTTCCGTAAAAATAAGTATGGATAGGTAACGTATAGCCGATATAGAATACAAGCCTCATGTGCAAGAAAAATGAATTTTTGACAAGTTATTTGACAGAAGCATGAATTTTTGACGAGTTATTTGACGGAAACCTCCCTTTTCGGCAAAATCGAAGCCTAACCCCTTTGGATTTTCTCAAAAATCTTGATATTTTTTATAACCTCCCAAAAATTAATTTTGGATTGGTAACACGTAGCCGATTGAGAATACAAACCTCATGTGCAAGAAAAATAAATTATTCATGAGTTATTAACCGGAAACATCCTGTTTCAATAATACCGAAGGCTAACCCTTTTAAATTTTTCTCAAAAAAATTGACATTTTTTAGAACCTTCAGAAAAAATAAGTATAGATAGGTAACGTGTCGCCGATACAGATTACAAGCCTCATGTGCAAGAAAAATGAATTTTTAACGAGTTATTTGACAGAAAAATAAATTTTTGACGAATTATTTGACGGACACTTCACTTTTCGGTAATATCGAAGGCTAACCCCTATGGATTTTCTCAAAAATTTTGATATTTTTTATAACCTCCCAAAAATTAAGTTTGGATTGTTAAAGCATAGCCGATTCAGAATACAAGCCTCATTTGCAAGAAAAATGAATTTTTAACTAGTTATTTGACGGAAAGCTCCCTTTTTGGTAATATCGAAGGCTAACCCCTTTGGATTTTTCTCAAAAATTTTGATATTTTTTCGAACCTCCCGAAAGATTGGTATGGATAGGTAACACGTAGCCGATAGAGAATACAAGCCTCATGTGCAAGAAAAATGAATTTTTCACGAGTTATTAACCGGAAACCTTCCTTTTCAATAATATCGAAGGCTAACAACTTCGGATTTTTCTCAAAAAAATAGATATTTTTTACAACATTCCAAAAAATAAGTATGGATAGTTAACGCGTGGCCGATACAGAATACAAGTATTATCTGCAAGAAATATGATTTTTTGACTAGTTATTTCACAGAGAAATAAATTGTTGATGAGTTATTTGACATAAACCTCCCATTTCGGTAATATCGAAGGCTAACCACTTTGGATTTTCTCCAAAATTTTGATATTTTTTATAACCTCCCAAAAATTATGTTTGGATTAGTAACGCATAGCGGATAGAGAATACAAGTCTCATGTGCAAGAAAAATGATTTTTTACGAGTTATTTGTCAAAAAGCTCCCTTTTTGGTAATATCAAAGGCTAACCCCTTTGGATTTTTATCAAAAAATTTGATATTTTTTAGAACCTCCCGAAAAATAGGTATGGATAGGTAACACGTAGCCGATAGAGAATACACGCCTCATATGCAAGAAAAATGAATTTTTCACGAGTTATTATCTAGGAACCTTGCTTTTCAATAATATTGAAGGTTAACCCCTTTGGATTTTTTTAAAAAAATTTGATATTTTTTACAACCTTCCAAAAAATAAGTATGGATTGGTAACGCATAGCCGATACAGAATACAAGTTCATTTGCAAGAAAAATGAATTTTTGACTAGTTATTTTACAGAGAAATAAATTTTTGATGAGTTATTTGACAGAAACCTCCCTTTTCGGTAATATCAAAGGCTAACCCCTTTGGATTTTCTCAAAAATTTTGATATTTTTTATAACCTCTCAAAAATTAAGTTTAGATTGGTAACGCATAGCGGATAGAAAATACAAGTCTCATGTGTAAGAAAAATAAATTTTTGACAAGTTATTTGTTAGAAAGCTCCCTTTTTGGTAATATCGATGGCTAACCCCTTTGGATTTTTCTCAAAAATATTGATATTTTTAGAATCTTGTGAAAAATAGGTTTGGATAGGTAACACGTAGCTGATAGAGAATACATGCCTCATGTGCAAGAAAAATGAATTTTTCATGAGTTATTAACCGAGAATCTTCCTTTTCTACAATATCGAAGGCTAACCCCTTTGGATTTTTCTAAAAAAATTTGATATTTTTTACAACCTTCCAAAAAATAAGTATGGATTGGTAACGCATAGTCGATACAGAATACAAGTTCATTTGCAAGAAAAATGAATTTTTGACTAGTTATTTCACAGAGAAATAATTTTTTGATGAGTTATTCGATAGAAACCTCCCATTTCAGTAATATCGAAGGCTAACCCCTTTGAATTTTCTCAAAAAATTTGATACTTTTTACAACCTTCCAGAAAATAAGTATGGATAGATAACGCGTAGCCGATACAGAATACAAGTTCATCTGCAAGAAAATGAATTTTTGACTAGTTATTTCACAGAGAAATAAATCTTTAACGAGTTATTCAACAGAAACCTCCCTTTTCGGTAATATCGAAGGCTAACCCCTTAGGATTTTTTTTAAAAAAAATTGATATTTTTTAGAACCTCCCGAAAAATAGGTATAGATAGGTAACACGTAGGCGATAGAGAATACGCGCCTCATGTGCAAGAAAAATGAATTTTTCACGAGTTATTATCCGGGAATCTTCCTTTTGAATAATATCGAAAGCTAACCCCTATATATTTTTATCAAAATTTTTGATATTTTTTACAACCTTCCAAAAAATAAGTATGGATAGGTAAATCGTAGCTGATACAAAATACAAGCCTCATGTGCAAGAAAAATGAATTTTTGACTAGTTATTTCACAGAAAAATAAACTTTTGACAAGTTATTTGATAGAAACCTCACTTTTTAGTAATATCGAAGGCTAACCCCTTTGGATTTTTTCAAAAAATTTGATATTTTTTATAACCTCCCAAAAATTATGTTTCAATTGGTAACACGTAGCCATTGAGAATACAAGCCTCATGTGCAAGTAAAATGAATTTTTCACGAGTTATTAACCAGAAACCTCCCTTTTCAATAATACTGAAGGCTAACACCTTTGGATTTTTCTCCAAAATTTTGATATTTTGTATAACCTTCCGTAAAAATAAGTATGGATAGGTAACGTATAGCCGATATAGAATACAAGTCTCATGTGCAAGAAAAATGAATTTTTGACAAGTTATTTGACAGAAGCATGAATTTTTGACGAGTTATTTGACGGAAACCTCCCTTTTCGGCAAAATCGAAGCCTAACCCCTTTGGATTTTCTCAAAAATCTTGATATTTTTTATAACCTCCCAAAAATTAATTTTGGATTGGTAACACGTAGCCGATTGAGAATACAAACCTCATGTGCAAGAAAAATAAATTATTCA
The DNA here is from genome assembly GCA_030760725.1 of Neostapfia colusana. NCBI lineage: Eukaryota > Viridiplantae > Streptophyta > Magnoliopsida > Poales > Poaceae > Neostapfia > Neostapfia colusana. Next base: position 73,378 of record JASWHV010000018.1, on the reverse strand, counting down.
TGAGTTATTAACCGGAAACATCCTGTTTCAATAATACCGAAGGCTAACCGTTTTGAATTTTTCTCAAAAAATTTGACATTTTTTAGAACCTTCAGAAAAAATAATTATAGATAGGTAACGTGTCGCCGATACAGAATACAAGCCTCATGTGTAAGAAAAATGAATTTTTAACGAGTTATTTGACAGAAAAATAAATTTTTGACGAGTTATTTGACGGACATTTCACTTTTCGGTAATATCGAAGGCTAACCCCTTTGGATTTTCTCAAAAATTTTGATATTTTTTATAACCTCCCAAAAATTAAGTTTGGATTGTTAAAGCATAGCCGATTCAGAATACAAGCCTCATGTGCAAGAAAAATGAATTTTTAACTAGTTATTTGACGGAAAGCTCCCTTTTTGGTAATATCGAAGGCTAAACCCTTTTGGATTTTTCTCAAAAATTTTGATATTTTTTCGAACCTCCCGAAAGATAGGTATGGATAGGTAACACGTAGCCGATAGAGAATACAAGCCTCATGTGCAAGAAAAATGAATTTTTCACGAGTTATTAACCGGGAACCTTCCTTTTCAATAATATCGAAGGCTAACCCCTTTGGATTTTTCTCAAAAATTTTGATATTTTTAGAATCTTGTGAAAAATAGGTTTGGATAGATAACACGTAGCTGATAGAGAATACATGCCTCATGTGCAAGAAAAATGAATTTTTCATGAGTTATTAACCGAGAACCTTCCTTTTCTACAATATCGAAGGCTAACCCCTTTGGATTTTTCTAAAAAAATTTGATATTTTTTACAACCTTCCAAAAAATAAGTATGGATTGGTAACGCATAGTCAATACAGAATACAAGTTCATTTGCAAGAAAAATGAATTTTTGACTAGTTATTTCACAGAGAAATAATTTTTTGATGAGTTATTCGATAGAAACCTCCCATTTCGGTAATATCGAAGGCTAACCCCTTTGAATTTTCTCAAAAAATTTGATACTTTTTACAACCTTCCAGAAAATAAGTATGGATAGATAACGCGTAGCCGATACAGAATACAAGTTCATCTGCAAGAAAATGAATTTTTGACTAGTTATTTCACAGAGAAATAAATTTTTAACGAGTTATTCGACAGAAACCTCCCTTTTCGGTAATATCGAAGGCTAACCCCTTAGGATTTTTTTAAAAAAATTGATATTTTTTAGAACCTCCTGAAAAATAGGTATGGATAGGTAACATGTAGGCGATAGAGAATACGCGCCTCATGTGCAAGAAAAATGAATTTTTCACGAGTTATTATCCGGGAATCTTCCTTTTCAATAATATCGAAAGCTAACCCCTATGTATTTTTCTCAAAAATTTTGATATTTTTTACAACCTTCCAAAAAAAAAGTATGGATAGGTAAATCGTAGCTGATACAAAATACAAGCCTCATGTGCAAGAAAAATGAATTTTTGACTAGTTATTTTACAGAAAAATAAATTTTTGACGAGTTATTTGATAGAAACCTCACTTTTTAGTAATATCGAAGGCTAACCCCTTTGGATTTTCTCAAAAATTTTGATATTTTTTATAACCTCCCAAAAATTAAGTTTGAATTGGTAACACGTAGCCATTGAGAATACAATCCTCATGTGCAAGAAAAATGAATTTTTCATGAGTTATTAACCGGAAACCTCTCTTTTCAATAATACTGAAGGCTAACCCCTTTGGATTTTCTCCAAAATTTTAATATTTTGTATAACCTTCCGTAAAAATAAGTATGGATAGGTAACGTATAGCCGATATAGAATACAAGCCTCATGTGCAAGAAAAATGAATTTTTGACAAGTTATTTGACAGAAGCATGAATTTTTGACGAGTTATTTGACGGAAACCTCCCTTTTCGGCAAAATCGAAGCCTAACCCCTTTGGATTTTCTCAAAAATCTTGATATTTTTTATAAACTCCCAAAAATTAATTTTGGATTGGTAACACGTAGCCGATTGAGAATACAAACCTCATGTGCAAGAAAAATAAATTATTCATGAGTTATTAACCGGAAACATCCTGTTTCAATAATACCGAAGGCTAACCGTTTTGAATTTTTCTCAAAAAATTTGACATTTTTTAGAACCTTCAGAAAAAATAAGTATAGATAGGTAACGTGTCGCCGGTACAGAATACAAGCCTCATGTGTAACAAAAATGAATTTTTAACGAGTTATTTGACAGAAAAATAAATTTTTGACGAGTTATTTGACGGACACTTCACTTTTCGGTAATATCGAAGGCTAACCCCTTTGGATTTTCACAAAAATTTTGATATTTTTTATAACCTCCCAAAAATTAAGTTTGGATTGTTAAAGCATAGCTGATTCAGAATACAAGACTCATTTGCAAGAAAAATGAATTTTTAACTAGTTATTTGATGGAAAGCTCCCTTTTTGGTAATATCGAAGGCTAACCCCTTTGGATTTTTCTCAAAAATTTTGATATTTTTTCGAACCTCCGAAAGATAGGTATGGATAGGTAACACGTAGCCGATAGAGAATGCAAGCCTCATGTGCAAGAAAAATGAATTTTTCACGAGTTATTAACCGGGAACCTTCCTTTTCAATAATATCGAAGGCTAACAACTTCGGATTTTTCTCAAAAATTTTGATATTTTTAGAATCTTGTGAAAAATAGGTTTGGATAGGTAACACGTAGCTGATAGAGAATACATGCCTCATGTGCAAGAAAAATGAATTTTTCATGAGTTATTAACCGAGAACCTTCCTTTTCTACAATATCGAAGGCTAACCCCTTTGGATTTTTCTAAAAAAATTTGATATTTTTTACAACCTTCCAAAAAATAAGTATGGATTGGTAACGCATAGTCAATACAGAATACAAGTTCATTTGCAAGAAAAATGAATTTTTGACTAGTTATTTCACAGAGAAATAATTTTTTGATGAGTTATTCGATAGAAACCTCCCATTTCGGTAATATCGAAGGCTAACCCCTTTGAATTTTCTCAAAAAATTTGATACTTTTTACAACCTTCCAGAAAATAAGTATGGATAGATAACGCGTAGCCGATACAGAATACAAGTTCATCTGCAAGAAAATGAATTTTTGACTAGTTATTTCACAGAGAAATAAATCTTTAACGAGTTATTCAACAGAAACCTCCCTTTTCGGTAATATCGAAGGCTAACCCCTTAGGATTTTTTTAAAAAAATTGATATTTTTTAGAACCTCCCGAAAAATAGGTATGGATAGGTAACACGTAGGCAATAGAGAATACGCGCCTCATGTGCAAGAAAAATGAATTTTTCACGAGTTATTATCCGGGAATCTTCCTTTTGAATAATATCGAAAGCTAACCCCTATGTATTTTTTTCAAAATTTTTGATATTTTTTACAACCTTCCAAAAAATAAGTATGGATAGGTAAATCGTAGCTGATACAAAATACAAGCCTCATGTGCAAGAAAAATGAATTTTTGACTAGTTATTTTACAGAAAAATAAACTTTTGATAAGTTATTTGATAGAAACCTCACTTTTTAGTAATATCGAAGGCTAACCCCTTTGGATTTTCTCAAAAAGTTTGATATTTTTTATAACCTCCCAAAAATTAAGTTTCAATTGGTAACACGTAGCCATTGAGAATACAAGCCTCATGTGCAAGTAAAATAAATTTTTCACGAGTTATTAACCGGAAACCTCCCTTTTCAATAATACTCAAGGCTAACCCCTTTGGATTTTTCTCCAAAATTTTGATATTTTGTATAACCTTCCGTAAAAATAAGTATGGATAGGTAACGTATAGCCGATATAGAATACAAGCCTCATGTGCAAGAAAAATGAATTTTTGACAAGTTATTTGACAGAAGCATGAATTTTTGACGAGTTATTTGACGGAAACCTCCCTTTTCGGCAAAATCGAAGCCTAACCCCTTTGGATTTTCTCAAAAATCTTGATATTTTTTATAAACTCCCAAAAATTAATTTTGGATTGGTAACACGTAGCCGATTGAGAATACAAACCTCATGTGCAAGAAAAATAAATTATTCATGAGTTATTAACCGGAAACATCCTGTTTCAATAATACCGAAGGCTAACCGTTTTGAATTTTTCTCAAAAAATTTGACATTTTTTAGAACCTTCAGAAAAAATAAGTATAGATAGGTAACGTGTCGCCGGTACAGAATACAAGCCTCATGTGTAACAAAAATGAATTTTTAACGAGTTATTTGACAGAAAAATAAATTTTTGACGAGTTATTTGACGGACACTTCACTTTTCGGTAATATCGAAGGCTAACCCCTTTGGATTTTCTCAAAAATTTTGATATTTTTTATAACCTCCCAAAAATTAAGTTTGGATTGTTAAAGCATAGCTGATTCAGAATACAAGCCTCATTTGCAAGAAAAATGAATTTTTAACTAGTTATTTGATGGAAAGCTCCCTTTTTGGTAATATCGAAGGCTAACCCCTTTGGATTTTTCTCAAAAATTTTGATATTTTTTCGAACCTCCGAAAGATAGGTATGGATAGGTAACACGTAGCCGATAGAGAATGCAAGCCTCATGTGCAAGAAAAATGAATTTTTCACGAGTTATTAACCGGGAACCTTCCTTTTCAATAATATCGAAGGCTAACAACTTCGGATTTTTCTCAAAAATTTTGATATTTTTAGAATCTTGTGAAAAATAGGTTTGGATAGGTAACACGTAGCTGATAGAGAATACATGCCTCATGTGCAAGAAAAATGAATTTTTCATGAGTTATTAACCGAGAACCTTCCTTTTCTACAATATCGAAGGCTAACCCCTTTGGATTTTTCTAAAAAAAATTGATATTTTTTACAACCTTCCAAAAAATAAGTATGGATTGGTAACGCATAGTCGATACAGAATACAAGTTCATTTGCAAGAAAAATGAATTTTTGACTAGTTATTTCACAGAGAAATAATTTTTTGATGAGTTATTCGATATAAACCTCCCATTTCGGTAATATCGAAGGCTAACCCCTTTGAATTTTCTCAAAAAATTTGATACTTTTTACAACCTTCCAGAAAATAAGTATGGATAGATAACGCGTAGCCGATACAGAATACAAGTTCATCTGCAAGAAAATGAATTTTTGACTAGTTATTTCACAGAGAAATAAATTTTTAACGAGTTATTCAACAGAAACCTCCCTTTTCGGTAATATCGAAGGCTAACCCCTTAGGATTTTTTTTTAAAAAAATTGATATTTTTTAGAACCTCCCGAAAAATAGGTATGGATAGGTAACACGTAGGTGATAGAGAATACGCGCCTCATGTGCAAGAAAAATGAATTTTTCACGAGTTATTATCCGGGAATCTTCCTTTTGAATAATATCGAAAGCTAACCCCTATGTATTTTTCTCAAAATTTTTGATATTTTTTACAACCTTCCAAAAAATAAGTATGGATAGGTAAATCGTAGCTGATACAAAATACAAGCCTCATGTGCAAGAAAAATGAATTTTTGACTAGTTATTTCACAGAAAAATAAACTTTTGACAAGTTATTTGATAGATACCTCACTTTTTAGTAATATCGAAGGCTAACCCCTTTGGATTTTCTCAAAAAAATTGATATTTTTTATAACCTCCCAAAAATTAAGTTTCAATTGGTAACACGTAGCCATTGAGAATACAAGCCTCATGTGCAAGAAAAATGAATTTTTCACGAGTTATTAACCGGAAACCTCCCTTTTCAATAATACTGAAGGCTAACCCCTTTGGATTTTTCTCCAAAATTTTGATATTTTGTATAACCTTCCGTAAAAATAAGTATGGATAGGTAACGTATAGCCGATATAGAATACAAGCCTCATGTGCAAGAAAAATGAATTTTTGACAAGTTATTTGACAGAAGCATGAATTTTTGACGAGTTATTTGACGGAAACCTCCCTTTTCGGCAAAATCGAAGCCTAACCCCTTTGGATTTTCTCAAAAATCTTGATATTTTTTATAAACTCCCAAAAATTAATTTTGGATTGGTAACACGTAGCCGATTGAGAATACAAACCTCATGTGCAAGAAAAATAAATTATTCATGAGTTATTAACCGGAAACATCCTGTTTCAATAATACCGAAGGCTAACCGTTTTGAATTTTTCTCAAAAAATTTGACATTTTTTAGAACCTTCAGAAAAAATAAGTATAGATAGGTAACGTGTCGCCGATACAGAATACAAGCCTCATGTGTAAGAAAAATGAATTTTTAACGAGTTATTTGACAGAAAAATAAATTTTTGACGAGTTATTTGACGGGCACTTCACTTTTCGGTAATATCGAAGGCTAACCCCTTTGGATTTTCTCAAAAATTTTGATATTTTTTATAACCTCCCAAAAATTAAGTTTGGATTGTTAAAGCATAGCCGATTCAGAATACAAGCCTCATGTGTAAGAAAAATGAATTTTTAACTAGTTATTTGACGGAAAGCTCCCTTTTTGGTAATATCGAAGGCTAACCCCTTTGGATTTTTCTCAAAAATTTTGATATTTTTTCGAACCTCCCGAAAGATAGGTATGGATAGGTAACACGTAGCCGATAGAGAATACAAGCCTCATGTGCAAGAAAAATGAATTTTTCACGAGTTATTAACCGGGAACCTTCCTTTTCAATAATATCGAAGGCTAACAACTTCGGATTTTTCTCAAAAAATTAGATATTTTTTACAACATTCCAAAAAATAAGTATGGATAGTTAACGCGTGTCCGATACAGAATACAAGTATTATCTGCAAGAAATATGATTTTTTGACTAGTTATTTCACAGAGAAATAAATTTTTGATGAGTTATTCGACAGAAACCTCCCATTTCGGTAATATCGAAGGCTAACCCCTTTGGATTTTCTCAAAAATTTTGATATTTTTTATAACCTCCCAAAAATTATGTTTGGATTGGTAACGCATAGCGGATAGAGAATACAAGTCTCATGTGATTTTTTACGAGTTATTTGTCAAAAAGCTCCCTTTTTGGTAATATCAAAGGCTAACCCCTTTGGATTTTTCTCAAAAAATTTGATATTTTTTAGAACCTCCCGAAAAATAGGTATGGATAGGTAACACGTAGCCGATAGAGAATACACGCCTCATGTGCAAGAAAAATGAATTTTTCATGAGTTATTATCTAGGAACCTTGCTTTTCAATAATATCGAAGGCTAACCCCTTTGGATTTTTCTAAAAAAATTTGATATTTTTTACAACCTTCCAAAAAATAAGTATGGATTGGTAACGCATAGCCAATACAGAATACAAGTTCATTTGCAAGAAAAATGAATTTTTGACTAGTTATTTTACAGAGAAATAAAATTTTGATGAGTTATTTGGCAGAAACCTCCCTTTTCGGTAATATCAAAGGCTAACCCCTTTGGATTTTATCAAAAATTTTGATACTTTTTATAACCTCTCAAAAATTAAGTTTAGATTGGTAACGCATAGCGGATAGAGAATACAAGTCTCATGTGTAAGAAAAATGAATTTTTGACAAGTTATTTGTCAGAAAGCTCCCTTTTGGGTAATATCGAAGGCTAACCCCTTTGGATTTTTCTCAAAAATTTTGATATTTTTAGAATATTGTGAAAAATAGGTTTTGATAGGTAACACGTAGCTGATAGAGAATACATGCCTCATGTGCAAGAAAAATGAATTTTTCATGAGTTATTAACCGAGAACCTTCCTTTTCAATAATATCGAAGGCTAACCCCTTTGGATTTTTCTAAAAAAATTTGATATTTTTTACAACCTTCCAAAAAATAAGTATGGATTGGTAACGCATAGTCGATACAGAATACAAGTTCATTTGCAAGAAAAAAGAATTTTTGACTAGTTATTTCACAGAGAAATAATTTTTTAATGAGTTATTCGATAGAAACCTCCCATTTCGGTAATATCGAAGGCTAACCCCTTTGAATTTTCTCAAAAAAATTGATACTTTTTACAACCTTCCAGAAAATAAGTATGGATAGATAACGCGTAGCCGATACAGAATACAAGTTCATCTGCAAGAAAATGAATTTTTGACTAGTTATTTCACAGAGAAATAAATTTTTAACGAGTTATTCAACAGAAACCTCCCTTTTCGGTAATATCGAAGGCTAACCCCTTAGGATTTTTTTTAAAAAAAAATTGATATTTTTTAGAACCTCCCGAAAAATAGGTATGGATAGGTAACACGTAGGTGATAGAGAATACGCGCCTCATGTGCAAGAAAAATGAATTTTTCACGAGTTATTATCCGGGAATCTTCCTTTTGAATAATATCGAAAGCTAACCCCTATGTATTTTTCTCAAAATTTTTGATATTTTTTACAACCTTCCAAAAAATAAGTATGGATAGGTAAATCGTAGCTGATACAAAATACAAGCCTCATGTGCAAGAAAAATGAATTTTTGACTAGTTATTTCACAGAAAAATAAACTTTTGACAAGTTATTTGATAGAAACCTCACTTTTTAGTAATATCGAAGGCTAACCCCTTTGGATTTTCTCAAAAAATTTGATATTTTTTATAACCTCCCAAAAATTAAGTTTCAATTGGTAACACGTAGCCATTGAGAATACAAGCCTCATGTGCAAGAAAAATGAATTTTTCACGAGTTATTAACCGGAAACCTCCCTTTTCAATAATACTGAAGGCTAACCCCTTTGGATTTTTCTCCAAAATTTTGATATTTTGTATAACCTTCCGTAAAAATAAGTATGGATAGGTAACGTATAGCCGATATAGAATACAAGCCTCATGTGCAAGAAAAATAAATTTTTGACAAGTTATTTGACAGAAGCATGAATTTTTGACGAGTTATTTGACGGAAACCTCCCTTTTCGGCAAAATCGAAGCCTAACCCCTTTGGATTTTCTCAAAAATCTTGATATTTTTTATAAACTCCCAAAAATTAATTTTGGATTGGTAACACGTAGCCGATTGAGAATACAAACCTCATGTGCAAGAAAAATAAATTATTCATGAGTTATTAACCGGAAACATCCTGTTTCAATAATACCGAAGGCTAACCGTTTTGAATTTTTCTCAAAAAATTTGACATTTTTTAGAACCTTCAGAAAAAATAAGTATAGATAGGTAACGTGTCGCCGATACAGAATACAAGCCTCATGTGTAAGAAAAATGAATTTTTAACGAGTTATTTGACAGAAAAATAAATTTTTGACGAGTTATTTGACGGGCACTTCACTTTTCGGTAATATCGAAGGCTAACCCCTTTGGATTTTCTCAAAAATTTTGATATTTTTTATAACCTCCCAAAAATTAAGTTTGGATTGTTAAAGCATAGCCGATTCAGAATACAAGCCTCATGTGTAAGAAAAATGAATTTTTAACTAGTTATTTGACGGAAAGCTCCCTTTTTGGTAATATCGAAGGCTAACCCCTTTGGATTTTTCTCAAAAATTTTGATATTTTTTCGAACCTCCCGAAAGATAGGTATGGATAGGTAACACGTAGCCGATAGAGAATACAAGCCTCATGTGCAAGAAAAATGAATTTTTCACGAGTTATTAACCGGGAACCTTCCTTTTCAATAATATCGAAGGCTAACAACTTCGGATTTTTCTCAAAAAATTAGATATTTTTTACAACATTCCAAAAAATAAGTATGGATAGTTAACGCGTGTCCGATACAGAATACAAGTATTATCTGCAAGAAATATGATTTTTTGACTAGTTATTTCACAGAGAAATAAATTTTTGATGAGTTATTCGACAGAAACCTCCCATTTCGGTAATATCGAAGGCTAACCCCTTTGGATTTTCTAAAAAATTTTGATATTTTTTATAACCTCCCAAAAATTATGTTTGGATTGGTAACGCATAGCGGATAGAGAATACAAGTCTCATGTGATTTTTTACGAGTTATTTGTCAAAAAGCTCCCTTTTTGGTAATATCAAAGGCTAACCCCTTTGGATTTTTCTCAAAAAATTTGATATTTTTTAGAACCTCCCGAAAAATAGGTATGGATAGGTAACACGTAGCCGATAGAGAATACACGCCTCATGTGCAAGAAAAATGAATTTTTCATGAGTTATTATCTAGGAACCTTGCTTTTCAATAATATCGAAGGCTAACCCCTTTGGATTTTTCTAAAAAAATTTGATATTTTTTACAACCTTCCAAAAAATAAGTATGGATTGGTAACGCATAGCCAATACAGAATACAAGTTCATTTGCAAGAAAAATGAATTTTTGACTAGTTATTTTACAGAGAAATAAAATTTTGATGAGTTATTTGGCAGAAACCTCCCTTTTCGGTAATATCAAAGGCTAACCCCTTTGGATTTTCTCAAAAATTTTGATACTTTTTATAACCTCTCAAAAATTAAGTTTAGATTGGTAACGCATAGCGGATAGAGAATACAAGTCTCATGTGTAAGAAAAATGAATTTTTGACAAGTTATTTGTCAGAAAGCTCCCTTTTGGGTAATATCGAAGGCTAACCCCTTTGGATTTTTCTCAAAAATTTTGATATTTTTAGAATATTGTGAAAAATAGGTTTTGATAGGTAACACGTAGCTGATAGAGAATACATGCCTCATGTGCAAGAAAAATGAATTTTTCATGAGTTATTAACCGAGAACCTTCCTTTTCAATAATATCGAAGGCTAACCCCTTTGGATTTTTCTAAAAAAATTTGATATTTTTTACAACCTTCCAAAAAATAAGTATGGATTGGTAACGCATAGTCGATACAGAATACAAGTTCATTTGCAAGAAAAAAGAATTTTTGACTAGTTATTTCACAGAGAAATAATTTTTTAATGAGTTATTCGATAGAAACCTCCCATTTCGGTAATATCGAAGGCTAACCCCTTTGAATTTTCTCAAAAAATTTGATACTTTTTACAACCTTCCAGAAAATAAGTATGGATAGATAACGCGTAGCCGATACAGAATACAAGTTCATCTGCAAGAAAATGAATTTTTGACTAGTTATTTCACAGAGAAATAAATTTTTAACGAGTTATTCAACAGAAACCTCCCTTTTCGGTAATATCGAAGGCTAACCCCTTAGGATTTTTTTTTAAAAAAAAATTGATATTTTTTAGAACCTCCCGAAAAATAGGTATGGATAGGTAACACGTAGGTGATAGAGAATACGCGCCTCATGTGCAAGAAAAATGAATTTTTCACGAGTTATTATCCGGGAATCTTCCTTTTGAATAATATCGAAAGCTAACCCCTATGTATTTTTCTCAAAATTTTTGATATTTTCTACAACCTTCCAAAAAATAAGTATGGATAGGTAAATCGTAGCTGATACAAAATACAAGCCTCATGTGCAAGAAAAATGAATTTTTGACTAGTTATTTCACAGAAAAATAAACTTTTGACAAGTTATTTGATAGAAACCTCACTTTTTAGTAATATCGAAGGCTAACCCCTTTGGATTTTCTCAAAAAAATTGATATTTTTTATAACCTCTCAAAAATTAAGTTTCAATTGGTAACACGTAGCCATTGAGAATACAAGCCTCATGTGCAAGAAAAATGAATTTTTCACGAGTTATTAACCGGAAACCTCCCTTTTCAATAATACTGAAGGCTAACCCCTTTGGATTTTTCTCCAAAGTTTTGATATTTTGTATAATCTTCCGTAAAAATAAGTATGGATAGGTAACGTATAGCCGATATAGAATACAAGCCTCATGTGCAAGAAAAATGAATTTTTGACAAGTTATTTGACAGAAGCATGAATTTTTGACGAGTTATTTGACGGAAACCTCCCTTTTCGGCAAAATCGAAGCCTAACCCCTTTGGATTTTCTCAAAAATCTTGATATTTTTTATAAACTCCCAAAAATTAATTTTGGATTGGTAACACGTAGCCGATTGAGAATACAAACCTCATGTGCAAGAAAAATAAATTATTCATGAGTTATTAACCGGAAACATCCTGTTTCAATAATACCGAAGGCTAACCGTTTTGAATTTTTCTCAAAAAATTTGACATTTTTTAGAACCTTCAGAAAAAATAAGTATAGATAGGTAACGTGTCACCGATACAGAATACAAGCCTCATGTGTAAGAAAAATGAATTTTTAACGAGTTATTTGACAGAAAAATAAATTTTTGACGAGTTATTTGACGGGCACTTCACTTTTCGGTAATATCGAAGGCTAACCCCTTTGGATTTTCTCAAAAATTTTGATATTTTTTATAACCTCCCAAAAATTAAGTTTGGATTGTTAAAGCATAGCCGATTCAGAATACAAGCCTCATGTGTAAGAAAAATGAATTTTTAACTAGTTATTTGACGGAAAGCTCCCTTTTTGGTAATATCGAAGGCTAACCCCTTTGGATTTTTCTCAAAAATTTTGATATTTTTTCGAACCTCCCGAAAGATAGGTATGGATAGGTAACACGTAGCCGATAGAGAATACAAGCCTCATGTGCAAGAAAAATGAATTTTTCACGAGTTATTAACCGGGAACCTTCCTTTTCAATAATATCGAAGGCTAACAACTTCGGATTTTTCTCAAAAAATTAGATATTTTTTACAACATTCCAAAAAATAAGTATGGATAGTTAACGCGTGTCCGATACAGAATACAAGTATTATCTGCAAGAAATATGATTTTTTGACTAGTTATTTCACAGAGAAATAAATTTTTGATGAGTTATTCGACAGAAACCTCCCATTTCGGTAATATCAAAGGCTAACCCCTTTGGATTTTCTCAAAAATTTTGATATTTTTTATAACCTCCCAAAAATTATGTTTGGATTGGTAACGCATAGCGGATAGAGAATACAAGTCTCATGTGATTTTTTACGAGTTATTTGTCAAAAAGCTCCCTTTTTGGTAATATCAAAGGCTAACCCCTTTGGATTTTTCTCAAAAAATTTGATATTTTTTAGAACCTCCCGAAAAATAGGTATGGATAGGTAACACGTAGCCGATAGAGAATACACGCCTCATGTGCAAGAAAAATGAATTTTTCATGAGTTATTATCTAGGAACCTTGCTTTTCAATAATATCGAAGGCTAACCCCTTTGGATTTTTCTAAAAAAATTTGATATTTTTTACAACCTTCCAAAAAATAAGTATGGATTGGTAACGCATAGCCAATACAGAATACAAGTTCATTTGCAAGAAAAATGAATTTTTGACTAGTTATTTTACAGAGAAATAAAATTTTGATGAGTTATTTGGCAGAAACCTCCCTTTTCGGTAATATCAAAGGCTAACCCCTTTGGATTTTCTCAAAAATTTTGATACTTTTTATAACCTCTCAAAAATTAAGTTTAGATTGGTAACGCATAGCGGATAGAGAATACAAGTCTCATGTGTAAGAAAAATGAATTTTTGACAAGTTATTTGTCAGAAAGCTCCCTTTTGGGTAATATCGAAGGCTAACCCCTTTGGATTTTTCTCAAAAATTTTGATATTTTTAGAATATTGTGAAAAATAGGTTTTGATAGGTAACACGTAGCTGATAGAGAATACATGCCTCATGTGCAAGAAAAATGAATTTTTCATGAGTTATTAACCGAGAACCTTCCTTTTCAATAATATCGAAGGCTAACCCCTTTGGATTTTTCTAAAAAAAATTGATATTTTTTACAACCTTCCAAAAAATAAGTATGGATTGGTAACGCATAGTCGATACAGAATACAAGTTCATTTGCAAGAAAAAAGAATTTTTGACTAGTTATTTCACAGAGAAATAATTTTTTAATGAGTTATTCGATAGAAACCTCCCATTTCGGTAATATCGAAGGCTAACCCCTTTGAATTTTCTCAAAAAATTTGATACTTTTTACAACCTTCCAGAAAATAAGTATGGATAGATAACGCGTAGCCGATACAGAATACAAGTTCATCTGTAGGAAAATGAATTTTTGACTAGTTATTTCACAGAGAAATAAATTTTTAACGAGTTATTCAACAGAAACCTCCCTTTTCGGTAATATCGAAGGCTAACCCCTTAGGATTTTTTTTTAAAAAAATTGATATTTTTTAGAACCTCCCGAAAAATAGGTATGGATAGGTAACACGTAGGCGATAGAGAATACGCGCCTCATGTGCAAGAAAAATGAATTTTTCACGAGTTATTATCCGGGAATCTTCCTTTTGAATAATATCGAAAGCTAACCCCTATGTATTTTTCTCAAAATTTTTGATATTTTTTACAACCTTCAAAAAAATAAGTATGGATAGGTAAATCGTAGCTGATACAAAATACAAGCCTCATGTGCAAGAAAAATGAATTTTTGACTAGTTATTTCACAGAAAATTAAACTTTTGATGAGTTATTTGATAGAAACCTCACTTTTTAGTAATATCGAAGGCTAACCCTTTTGGATTTTCTCAAAAATTTTGATATTTTTTATAACCTCCCAAAAATTAAGTTTCAATTGGTAACACGTAGCCATTGAGAATACAAGCCTCATGTGCAAGAAAAATGAATTTTTCACGAGTTATTAACCGGAAACCTCCCTTTTCAATAATACTGAAGGCTAACCCCTTTGGATTTTTCTCCAAAATTTTGATATTTTGTATAACCTTCCGTAAAAATAAGTATGGATAGGTAACGTATAGCCGATATAGAATACAAGCCTCATGTGCAAGAAAAATGAATTTTTGACAAGTTATTTGACAGAAGCATGAATTTTTGACGAGTTATTTGACGGAAACCTCCCTTTTCGGCAAAATCGAAGCCTAACCCCTTTGGATTTTCCCAAAAATCATGATATTTTTTATAACCTCCCAAAAATTAATTTTGGATTGGTAACACGTAGCCAATTTAGAATACAAACCTCATGTGCAAGAAAAATAAATTATTCATGAGTTATTAACCGGAAACATCCCGTTTCAATAATACCGAAGGCTAACCGTTTTGAATTTTTCTCAAAAAATTTGACATTTTTTAGAACCTTCAGAAAAAATAAGTATAGATAGGTAACGTGTCGCCGCTATAGAATACAAGCCTCATGTGCAAGAAAAATGAATTTTTAACGAGTTATTTGACAGAAAAATAAATTTTTGACGAGTTATTTGACGGACACTTCACTTTTCGGTAATATCGAAGGCTAACCCCTTTGGATTTTCTCAAAAATTTTGATATTTTTTATAACCTCCCAAAAATTAAGTTTGGATTGTTAAAGCATAGTCGATTCAGAATACAAGCCTCATGTGCAAGAAAAATGAATTTTTAACTAGTTATTTGACGGAAAGCTCCCTTTTTGGTAATATCGAAGGCTAACCCCTTTGGATTTTTCTCAAAAATTTTGATATTTTTTCGAACCTCCTGAAAGATAGGTATGGATAGGTAACACGTAGCCGATAGAGAATACAAGCCTCATGTGCAAGAAAAATGAATTTTTCACGAGTTATTAACCGGGAACCTTCCTTTTCAATAATATCGAAGGCTAACAACTTCGGATTTTTCTCAAAAAATTAGATATTTTTTACAGCATTCCAAAAAATAAGTATGGATAGTTAACGCGTGGCCGATACAGAATACAAGTATTATCTGCAAGAAATATGATTTTTTGACTAGTTATTTCACAGAGAAATAAATTTTTGATGAGTTATTCGACAGAAACCTCCCATTTCGGTAATATCAAAGGCTAACCCCTTTGGATTTTCTCAAAAATTTTGATAATTTTTATAACCACCCAAAAATTATGTTTGGATTGGTAACGCATAGCGGATAGAGAATACAAGTCTCATGTGATTTTTTTACGAGTTATTTGTTAAAAAGCTCCATTTTTGGTAATATCAAAGGCTAACCCCTTTGGATTTTTCTCAAAAAATTTGATATTTTTTAGAACCTCCCGAAAAATAGGTATGGATAGGTAACACGTAGCCGATAGAGAATACACGCCTCATGTGCAAGAAAAATGAATTTTTCATGAGTTATTATCTAGGAACCTTGCTTTTCAATAATATCGAAGGCTAACCCCTTTGGATTTTTCTAAAAAAATTTGATATTTTTTATAACCTTCCAAAAAATAAGTATGGATTGGTAACGCATAGCCAATACAGAATACAAGTTCATTTGCAAGAAAAATGAATTTTTGATTAGTTATTTTACAGAGAAATAAATTTTTGATGAGTTATTTGACAGAAACCTCCCTTTTCGGTAATATCAAAGGCTAACCCCTTTGGATTTTCTCAAAAATTTTGATATTTTTTATAACCTCTCAAAAATTAAGTTTAGATTGGTAACGCATAGCGGATAGAGAATACAAGTCTCATGTGTAAGAAAAATGAATTTTTGACAAGTTATTTGTCAGAAAGCTCCCTTTTTGGTAATATCGAAGGCTAACCCCTTTGGATTTTTCTCAAAAATTTTGATATTTTTAGAATATTGTGAAAAATAGGTTTTGATAGGTAACACGTAGCTGATAGAGAATACATGCCTCGTGTGCAAGAAAAATGAATTTTTCATGAGTTATTAACCGAGAACCTTCCTTTTCAATAATATCGAATGCTAACCCCTTTGGATTTTTCACAAAAAAATTGATATTTTTTATAACCATGCAAAAAATAAGTATGGATAGGTAACGCGTAGCCGATACAGAACACAAGTTCATCTACAAGAAAATGAATTTTTGATTAGTTATTTCACAGAGAAATAAATTTTTGACGAGTTATTCGATAGAAACCTCCCTTTTCAGTAATATCGAAGGCTAACCCCTTTGGATTTTTCTAAAAGATTTTGATATTTTTTAGAACCTCCCGAAAAATAGGTATGGATAGGTAAAACGTAGGCGATAGAGAATCCATGCCTCATGTGCAAGAAAAATGAATTTTTCACGAGTTATTAACCGGGAATCTTCCTTTTCAATAATATCGAAAGCTAACCCCTTTGTATTTTTCTCAAAAAATTTGATATTTTTTACAACCTTCCAAAAATAAGTATGGATAGGTAAATCGTAGCTGATATAGAATACAAGCCTCATGTGAAAGAAAAATGAATTTTTGACTAGTTATTTCACAGAAAAATAAATTTTTGACGAGTTATTTGACAGAAATCTCACTTTTCAGTAATATCGAAGGCTAACCCCTTTGGATTTTCTCAAAATTTTTAATATTTTTGATAACCTCCCAAAAGTTAAGTTTCAATTGGTAACATGTAGCCATTGAGAATACAAGCCTCATGTACAAGAAAAATGAATTTTTCACGAGTTATTAAACCGAAACCTCCCTTTTCAATAATACGGAAGGCTAACCCCTTTGGATTTTTCTCCAAAATTTTGATATTTTGTATAACCTTCCCAAAAATAAGTATGGATAGGTAACGCATATCCGATACAGAATACAAGCCTCATGTGCAAGAAAAATGAATTTTTGACAAGTTATTTGACAGAAACATGAATTTTTGGCGAGTTATTTGACGGAAACCTCCCTTTTCGGCAAAATCGAAGCCTAACCCCTTTGGATTTTCTCAAAAATCTTGATATTTCTTATAACCTCTCAAAAATTAAGTTTGGATTGGTAACACGTAGTCTATTGAGAATACAAGCCTCATGTGCAAGGAAAATGAATTTTTCGTGAGTTATTAACCGGAAACATCCCGTTTCAATAATACCGAAGGCTAACACTTTTGGATTTTTCTCAAAAAATTTGACATTTTTTAGAACCTTCAGAACAAATAAGTTTGGATAGGTAACGTGTAGCCGACACAGAATACAAGCCTCATGTGCAAGAAAAATGAATTTTTGACGAGTTATTTGACACAAAAATAAATTTTTGACGAGTTATTTGACGGACACTTCACTTTTCGGTAATATCGAAGGCTAACCCCTTTGGATTTTCTAAAAATTTTTTGTAGTTTTTATAACCTCCCAAAAATTAAGTTTGGATTGTTAAAGCATAGCCGATTCAGAATACAAGCCTCATGTGCAAGAAAAATGAATTTTTAACGAGTTATTTGACGGAAAGCTCCCTTTTTGGTATTATCGAAGGCTAACCCCTTTGGATTTTTCTCAAAAATTTTGATATTTTTTCGAACCTCCCGAAAAATAGGTATAGATAGGTAACACGTAGCCGATAGATAATACAAGCCTCATGTGCAAAAAAATGAATTTTTCACGAGTTATTAACCGGGAATCTTCCTTTTCAATAATATCGAAAGCTTACCCCTTTGTATTTTTCTCAAAAAAAATGATATTTTTTACAACCTTCCAAAAATAAGTATGGATAGGTAAATCATAGCTGATACACAATACAAGCCTCATGTGCAAGAAAAATGAATTTTGACTAGTTATTTCACAGAAAAATAAATTTTTGACGAGTTATTTGACGGAAACTTCACTTTTCGGTAATATCGAAGGCTAACCCCTTTGGATTTTCTCAAAAATTTTGATATTTTATAACCTCCCAAAAATTAAGTTTGGATTGGTAAAGCATAGCCGATTGAGAATACAAGACTCATGTGCAAGAAAAATGAATTTTTAACGAGTTGTTTTATGGAATGCTCCCTTTTTGGTAATATCGAAGGCTAACCCCTTTGGATTTTTCTCAAAAATTTTGATATTTTTTTGAACCTCCCGAAAAATAGGTATGGATAGGTAACACGTAGCCGATAGAGAATACAAGCCTCATGTGCAAGAAAAATGAATTTTTCACGAGTTATTAAACGGGAACCTTCCTTTTCAATAATATCGAAGGCTAACCCCTTCGGATTTTTCTCAAAAATTTAGATATTTTTTACAACATTCCAAAATATAAGTATCGTTAGGTAACGCGTAGCGGATACAGAAACAAGTCTTATATGCAAGAAAAATGAATTTTTGTCTAGTTATTTCATAGAGAAATAATTTTTTGATGAGTTATTCGATAGAAACCTCCCATTTCGGTAATATCGAAGGCTAACCCCTTTGGATTTTTTCAAAAAATTTGATATTTTTTACAACCTTCCAGAAAATAAGTATGGATAGATAACGCGTAGCAGATACAGAATACAAGTTCATCTGCAAGAAAATGAATTTTTGACTAGTTATTTCATAGAGAAATAAATTTTTAACAAGTTATTCGACAGAAACCTCCCTTTTCGGTAATATCGAAGGCTAACCCCTTAGGATTTTTTTTAAAAAAATTTGATATTTTTTAGAACCTCCCGAAAAATAGGTATGGATAGGTAACACGTAGGCGATAGAGAATCCATGCCTCATGTGCAAGAAAAATGAATTTTTCACGAGTTATTAACCAGGAATCTTCCTTTTCAATAATATCGAAAGCTAACCCCTTTGTATTTTTCTCAAAAAAATTGATATTTTTTACAACCTTCCAAAAATAAGTATGGATAGGTAAATCGTAGCTGATACAGAATACAAGCCTCATGTGAAAGAAAAATGAATTTTTGACTAGTTATTTCACAGAAAAATAAATTTTTGACGAGTTATTTGACAGAAACCTCACTTTTCAGTAATATCGAAGGCTAAACCCTTTGGATTTTCTCAAAATTTTTAATATTTTTGATAACCTCCCAAAAATTAAGTTTCAATTGGTAACATGTAGCCATTGAGAATACAAGCCTCATGTGCAAGAAAAATTAATTTTTCACGAGTTATTAAACCGAAACCTCCCTTTTCAATAATACGGAAGGCTAACCCCTTTGGATTTTTCTCCAAAATTTTGATATTTTGTATAACCTTCCCAAAAATAAGTATGGATAGGTAACGCATATCCGATACAGAATACAAGCCTCATGTGCAAGAAAAAATGAATTTTTGATAAGTTATTTGACAGAAACATGAATTTTTGACGAGTTATTTGACGGAAACCTCCCTTTTCGGCAAAATCGAAGCCTAACCCCTTTGGATTTTGTCAAAAATCTTGATATTTTTTATAACCTCTCAAAAATTAAGTTTGGATTGGTAACACGTAGCCGATTGAGAATACAAGCCTCATGTGCAAGGAAAATGAATTTTTCATGAGTTATTAAACGGAAACATCCCGTTTCAATAATACCGAAGGCTAACACTTTTGAATTTTTCTCAAAAAATTTGACATTTTTTAGAACCTTCAGAACAAATAAGTTTGGATAGGTAACGTGTAGCCGATACAGAATACAAGCCTCATGTGCAAGAAAAATGAATTTTTGACGAGTTATTTGACACAAAAATAAATTTTTGACGAGTTATTTGACGGACACTTCACTTTTCGGTAATATCGAAGGCTAACCCCTTTGGATTTTCTAAAATTTTTTTATAGTTTTTATAACCTCCCAAAAATTAAGTTTGGATTGTTAAAGCATAGCCGATTCAGAATACAAGCCTCATGTGCAAGAAAAATGAATTTTTAACGAGTTATATGACGGAAAGCTCCCTTTTTGGTATTATCGAAGGCTAACCCCTTTGGATTTTTCTCAAAAATTTTGATATTTTTTCGAACCTCCAGAAAAATAGGTATAGATAGGTAACACGTAGCCGATAGATAATACAAGCCTCATGTGCAAAAAAATGAATTTTTCACGAGTTATTAACCGGGAATCTTCCTTTTCAATAATATCGAAAGGTTACCCCTTTGTATTTTTATCAAAAAAATGATATTTTTTACAACCTTCCAAAAATAAGTATGGATAGGTAAATCATAGCTGATACACAATACAAGCCTCATGTGCAAGAAAAATGAATTTTGACTAGTTATTTCACAGAAAAATAAATTTTTGACGAGTTATTTGACGGAAACTTCACTTTTCGGTAATATCGAAGGCTAACCCCTTTGGATTTTCTCAAAAATTTTGATATTTTATAACCTCCCAAAAATTAAGTTTGGATTGGTAAAGCATAGCCGATTGAGAATACAAGACTCATGTGCAAGAAAAATGAATTTTTAACGAGTTGTTTGACGGAATGCTCCCTTTTTGGTAATATCGAAGGCCAACCCCTTTGGATTTTCTCAAAAATTTTGATATTTTTTTGAACCTCCCGAAAAATAGGTATGGATAGGTAACACGTAGCCGATAGAGAATACAAGCCTCATGTGCAAGAAAAATGAATTTTTCACGAGTTATTAAACGAGAACCTTCCTTTTCAATAATATCGAAGGCTAACCCCTTCGGATTTTTCTCAAAAATTTAGATATTTTTTACAACATTCCAAAATATAAGTATCGTTAGGTAACGCGTAGCGGATACAGAAACAAGTCTTATATGCAAGAAAAATGAATTTTTGTCTAGTTATTTCATAGAGAAATAATTTTTTGATGAGTTATTCGATAGAAACCTCCCATTTCGGTAATATCGAAGGCTAACCCCTTTGGATTTTCTTAAAATTTGATATTTTTTACAACCTTCCAGAAAATAAGTATGGATAGATAACGCGTAGCCGATACAGAATACAAGTTCATCTGCAAGAAAATGAATTTTTGACTAGTTATTTCACAGAGAAATAAATTTTTAACAAGTTATTCGACAGAAACCTCCCTTTTCGGTAATATCGAAGGCTAACCCCTTAGGATTTTTTTTAAAAAAAATTTGATATTTTTTAGAACCTCCCGAAAAATAGGTATGGATAGGTAACACGTAGGCGATAGAGAATCCATGCCTCATGTGCAAGAAAAATGAATTTTTCACGAGTTATTAACCGGGAATCTTCCTTTTCAATAATATCGAAAGCTAACCCCTTTGTATTTTTCTCAAAAAAATTGATATTTTTTACAACCTTCCAAAAATAAGTATGGATAGGTAAATCGTAGCTGATACAGAATACAAGCCTCATGTGAAAGAAAAATGAATTTTTGACTAGTTATTTCACAGAAAAATAAATTTTTGACGAGTTATTTGACAGAAACCTCACTTTTCAGTAATATCGAAGGCTAAACCCTTTGGATTTTCTCAAAATTTTTAATATTTTTGATAACCTCCCAAAAATTAAGTTTCGATTGGTAACATGTAGCCATTGAGAATACAAGCCTCATGTGCAAGAAAAATTAATTTTTCACGAGTTATTAAACCGAAACCTCCCTTTTCAATAATACGGAAGGCTAACCCCTTTGGATTTTTCTCCAAAATTTTGATATTTTGTATAACCTTCCCAAAAATAAGTATGGATAGGTAACGCATATCCGATACAGAATACAAGCCTCATGTGCAAGAAAAATGAATTTTTGACAAGTTATTTGACAGAAACATGAATTTTTGACGAGTTATTTGACGGAAACCTCCCTTTTCGGCAAAATCGAAGCCTAACCCCTTTGGATTTTCTCAAAAATCTTGATATTTCTTATAAGCTCTCAAAAATTAAGTTTGGATTGGTAACACGTAGTCTATTGAGAATACAAGCCTCATGTGCAAGGAAAATGAATTTTTCATGAGTTATTAACCGGAAACATCCCGTTTCAATAATACCGAAGGCTAACACTTTTGGATTTTTCTCAAAAAATTTGACATTTTTTAGAACCTTCAGAACAAATAAGTTTGGATAGGTAACGTGTAGCCGACATAGAATACAAGCCTCATGTGCAAGAAAAATGAATTTTTGACGAGTTATTTGACACAAAAATAAATTTTTGACGAGTTATTTGACGGACACTTCACTTTTCGGTAATATCGAAGGCTAACCCCTTTGGATTTTCTAAAAATTTTTTATAGTTTTTATAACCTCCCAAAAATTAAGTTTGGATTGTTAAAGCATAGCCGATTCAGAATACAATCCTCATGTGCAAGAAAAATGAATTTTTAACGAGTTATTTGACGGAAAGCTCCCTTTTTGGTATTATCGAAGGCTAACCCCTTTGGATTTTTCTCAAAAATTTTGATATTTTTTCGAACCTCCTGAAAAATAGGTATAGATAGGTAACACGTAGCCGATAGATAATACAAGCCTCATGTGCAAAAAAATGAATTTTTCACGAGTTATTAACCGGGAATCTTCCTTTTCAATAATATCGAAAGCTTACCCCTTTGTATTTTTCTCAAAAAAAAATGATATTTTTTACAACCTTCCAAAAATAAGTATGGATAGGTAAATCATAGCTGATACACAATACAAGCCTCATGTGCAAGAAAAATGAATTTTGACTAGTTATTTCACAGAAAAATAAATTTTTGACGAGTTATTTGACGGAAACTTCACTTTTCGGTAATATCGAAGGCTAACCCCTTTGGATTTTCTCAAAAATTTTGATATTTTATAACCTCCCAAAAATTAAGTTTGGATTGGTAAAGCATAGCCGATTGAGAATACAAGACTCATGTGCAAGAAAAATGAATTTTTAACGAGTTGTTTTATGGAATGCTCCCTTTTTGGTAATATCGAAGGCTAACCCCTTTGGATTTTTCTCAAAAATTTTGATATTTTTTTGAACCTCCCGAAAAATAGGTATGGATAGGTAACACGTAGCCGATAGAGAATACAAGCCTCATGTGCAAGAAAAATGAATTTTTTACGAGTTATTAAACGGGAACCTTCCTTTTCAATAATATCGAAGGCTAACCCCTTCGGATTTTTCTCAAAAATTTAGATATTTTTTACAACATTCCAAAATATAAGTATCGTTAGGTAACGCGTAGCGGATACAGAAACAAGTCTTATATGCAAGAAAAATGAATTTTTGTCTAGTTATTTCATAGAGAAATAATTTTTTGATGAGTTATTCGATAGAAACCTCCCATTTCGGTAATATCGAAGGCTAACCCCTTTGGATTTTCTTAAAAAATTTGATATTTTTTACAACCTTCCAGAAAATAAGTATGGATAGATAACGCGTAGCCGATACAGAATACAAGTTCATCTGCAAGAAAATGAATTTTTGACTAGTTATTTCACAGAGAAATAAATTTTTAACAAGTTATTCGACAGAAACCTCCCTTTTCGGTAATATCAAAGGCTAACCCCTTAGGATTTTTTTTAAAAAAATTTAATATTTTTTAGAACCTCCCGAAAAATAGGTATGGATAGGTAACACGTAGACGTTAGAGAATACGCGCCTCATGTGCAAGAAAAATGAATTTTTCGCGAGTTATTAACCGGGAATCTTCCTTTTCATATCGAAAGCTAACCCCTATGTATTTTTCTCAAAAATTTTGATATTTTTTACAACCTTCCAAAAAATAAGTATGGATAGGTAAATCATAGCTAATACAGAATACAAGCCTCATGTGCAAGAAAAATGAATTTTTGACTAGTTATTTCACAGAAAAATAAATTTTTGACGAGTTATTTGACAGAAACCTCACTTTTTAGTAATATCGAAGGCTAACCCCTTTGGATTTTCTCAAAAAATTTGATATTTTTTATAACCTCCCAAAAATTAAGTTTCAATTGGTAACACGTAGCCATTGAGAATACAAGCCTCATGTGCAAGAAAAATGAATTTTTCACGATTTATTAACCGGGAACCTCCCTATTCAATAATATCGAAGGCTAACCCCTTTGGATTTTTCTAAAAATTTTGATATTTTTTACAACCTTCCAAAAAATAAGTATGGATAGGTAAATCGTAGCTGATACAGAATACAAGCCTCATGTGCAAGAAAAATGAATTTTTGACTAGTTATTTCATAGAAAAATAAATTTTTGACGAGTTATTTGACAGAAACCTCACTTTTTAGTAATATCGAAGGCTAACCCCTTTGGATTTTCTCAAAAATTTTGATATTTTTTATAACCTCCCAAAAATTAAGTTTCAATTGGTAACACGTAGCCATTGAGAATACAAGCCTCATGTGCAAGAAAAATGAATTTTTCACGAGTTATTAACCGGAAACCTCCCTTTTCAATAATATTGAAGGCTAACCCCTTTGGATTTTTCTCCAAAATTTTGATATTTTGTATAACCTTCCGTAAAAATAAGTATGGATAGGTAACGTATAGCCGATATAGAATACAAGCCTCATGTGCAAGAAAAATGAATTTTTGACAAGTTATTTGACAGAAGCATGAATTTTTGACAAGTTATTTGACGGAAACCTCCCTTTTCGGCAAAATCGAAGCCTAACCCCTTTGGATTTTCTCAAAAATCTTGATATTTTTTATAACCTCCCAAAAATTAATTTTGGATTGGTAACACGTAGCCGATTGAGAATACAAGTCTCATGTGCAAGAAAAATAAATTATTCATGAGTTATTAACCGGAAACATCCCGTTTCAATAATACCGAAGGTTAACCCTTTTGAATTTTTCTCAAAAAATTTGACATTTTTTAGAACCTTTAGAAAAAATAAGTATGGATAGGTAACGTATAGCCGATATAGAATACAAGCCTCATGTGCAAGAAAATTCAATTTTTGACAAGTTATTTGACAGAAGCATGAATTTTTGACGAGTTATTTGACGGAAACCTCCCTTTTCGGCAAAATCGAAGCCTAACCCCTTTGGATTTTCTCAAAAATCTTGATATTTTTTATAACCTCCCAAAAATTAATTTTGGATTGGTAACACGTAGTCGATTGAGAATAAAAGCCTCATGTGCAAGAAAAATAAATTATTCATGAGTTATTAACCGGAAACATCCCGTTTCAATAATACCGAAGGCTAACCCTTTTAATTTTTCTCAAAAAATTTGACATTTTTTAGAACCTTCAGAAAAAAATAAGTATGGATAGGTAACGTGTAGCCGATACAGAATACAAGCCTCATGTGCAAAAAAATGAATTTTTAACGAGTTATTTGATAGAAAAATAAATTTTTGACGAGTTATTTGACGGACACTTCACTTTTCGGTAATATCGAAGGCTAACCCCTTTGGATTTTCTCAAAAATTTTGATATTTTTTATAACCTCCCAAAAATTAAGTTTGTATTGTTAAAGCATAGCCGATTCAGAATACAAGCCTTATGTGCAAGAAAAATGAATTTTTAACGAGTTATTTGACGCAAAGCTCCCTTTTTGGTAATATCGAAGGCTAACCCCTTTAGATTTTTCTCAAAAATTTTGATATTTTTTTAACCTCCCGAAAAATAGGTATGGATAGGTAACACGTAGCAGATAGAGAATACAAGCCTCATGTGTAAGAAAAATGAATTTTTCACGAGTTATTAACTCGGAACCTTCCTTTTCAATAATATCAAAGGCTAACCCCTTCGGATTTTTCTCAAAAAGTTAGATATTTTTTACAACATTCCAAAAAATAAGTATGGATAGTTAACACGTAGCCGATACAGAATACAAGTATTATCTGCAAGAAATATGATTTTTTGACTAGTTATTTCATAGAGAAATTAATTTTTGATGAGTTATTCGACGACAACCTCCCATTTCGGTAATATCGAAGGCTAACCCCTTTGGATTTTCTCAAAAAATTTGATATTTTTTATAACCTCCCAAAAATTATGTTTGGATTGGTAACGCATAGCGGATAGAGAATACAAGTCTCATGTGCAAGAAAAATGATTTTTTACGAGTTATTTGTGAGAAAGCTCCCTTTTTGGATCAAAGGCTAACCCCTTTAGATTTTTCTCAAAAATTTTGATATTTTTTAGAACCTCCCGAAAAATAGGTATGGATAGGTAACACGTAGCCGATAGAGAATACACGCCTCATGTGCAAGAAAAATGGATTTTTCACGAGTTATTATCTAGGAACCTTCCTTTTCAATAATATTGAAGGCTAACCCCTTTGGATTTTTCTAAAAAAAATTGATATTTTTTACAACCTTCCAATAAATAAGTATGGATTAGTAACGCAAAGCCGATACAGAATACAAGTTCATTTGCAAGAAAAATGAATTTTTGACTAGTTATTTTACAGAGAAATAAATTTTTGATGAGTTATTTGACAGAAACCTCCCTTTTCGGTAATATCAAAGGCTAACCCCTTTGGATTTTCTCAAAAAATCTGATATTTTTTATAACCTCTCAAAAATTAAGTTTAGATTGGTAACGCATAACGGATAGAGAATACAAGTCTCATGTGTAAGAAAAATGAATTTTTGACAAGTTATTTGTCAGAAAGCTCCCTTTTTGGTAATATCGAAGGCTAACCCCTTTGGATTTTTCTCAAAAATTTTGATATTTTTTAGAATCTCATGAAAAATAGGTTTGGATAGGTAACACGTAGCTGATAGAGAAGGCATGCCTCATGTGCAAGAAAAATGAATTTTTCATGAGTTATTAACCGAGAACCTTCCTTTTCAATAATATCGAAGGCTAACCCCTTTGGATTTTTCACAAAAAATTTGATATTTTTTACAACCATGCGAAAAATAAGTATGGATAGGTAACACGTAGCCGATACAGAATACAAGTTCATCTGCAAGAAAATGAATTTTTGACTATTTATTTCACAGAGAAATAAATTTTTGACGAGTTATTCGATAGAAACCTCCCTTTTCGGTAATATCGAAGGCTAACCCCTTTGGATTTTTCTAAAAATTTTTGATATTTTTTAGAACCTCCCAAAAAATAGGTATGGATAGGTAACACGTAGGCGATAGAGAATTCATGCCTCATGTGCAAGAAAAATGAATTTTTCACGAGTTATTAACCGGGAATCTTCCTTTTCAATAATATCGAAAGCTAACCCCTTTGTATTTTTCTCAAAAATTTTGATATTTTTACAACCTTCCAAAAATAAGTATGGATAGGTAAATCGTAGCTGATACAGAATACAAGCCTCATGTGCAAGAAAAATGAATTTTTGACTAGTTATTTCACAGAAAAATAAATTTTTGACGAGTTATTTGATAGAAACCTCAATTTTCAGTAATATCGAAGGCTAACCCCTTTGGATTTTCTCAAAAACTTTAATATTTTTTGTAACCTCCCAAAAATTAAGTTTCAATTGGTAACACGTAGCCATTGAGAATACAAGCCTCATGTGCAAGAAAAATGAATTTTCACGAGTTATTAAACAGAAACCTCCCTTTTCAATAATACGGAAGGCTAACCCCTTAGGATTTTCTCCAAAATTTTGATATTTTGTATAACCTTTCCAAAAATAAGTATGGATAGGTAACGCGTATCCGATACAAAATACAAGCCTCATGTGCAAGAAAAATGAATTTTTGACAATTTATTTGACAGAAACATGAATTTCTGACAAGTTATTTGATGGAAACCTCCCTTTTCGGCAAAATCGAAGCCTAACCCCTTTGGATTTTCTCAAAAATCTTGATATTTTTTATAACCTCCCAAAAATTAAGTTTGGATTGGTAACACGTAGTCGATTGAGAATACAAGCCTCATGTGCAAGAAAAATGAATTTTTCACGAGTTATTAACCGGAAACATCCCGTTTCAATAATACCGAAGGCTAACCCTTTTGGATTTTTCTTAAAAAATTTGACATTTTTTAGAACCTTCAGAACAAATAAGTATGGATAGGTAACGTGTAGCCGATACAGAATACAAGCCTCATGTGCAAGAAAAATGAACTTTTGACGAGTTATTTGACAGAAAAATAATTTTTTGACGAGTTATTTGACGGAAACTTCACTTTTCGATAATATCGAAGGCTAACCCCTTTGGATTTTCTCAAAAATTTTGATATTTTTATAACCACCCAAAAATTAAGTTTGGATTGGTAAAGCATAGCCGATTAAGAATACAAGCCTCATGTGCAAGAAAAATAAATTTTTAACGAGTTATTTGATGGAAAGCTCCCTTTTTGGTAATATCGAAGGCTAACCCCTTTGGATTTTTCTCAAAAATTTTGATATTTTTCTGAACCTCGCAAAAAATAGTATGGATAGGTAACACGTAGCCGATAGATAATGCAAGCCTCATGTGCAAGAAAAATGAATTTTTCACGAGTTATTAACCGGGAACCTTCCTTTTCAATAATATCAAAGGCTAACCCCTTCAGATTTTTCTCAAAAATTTAGATATTTTTTACAACATTCCAAAATATAAATATGGATAGGTAACGCGTAGCGGATACAGAAACAAGTGTTATATGCAAGAAAAGTGAATTTTTGATTATTTATTTCACAGAGAAATAAATTTTTGATGAGTTATTCGATAGAAACCTCATATTTCGGTAATATCGAAGGCTAACCCCTTTGGATTTTCTCAAACATTTTGATATTTTTTATAACCTCCCAAAAATTAAGTTTGGATTGGTAACGCATAGCAGATAGAGAATACAAGTCTCATGTGCAAGAAAAATGAATTTTTTACGAGTTATTTGTTAGAAAGCTCCCTTTTGGTAATATCAAAGGCTAACCCTTTTTGATTTTTTTTTCAAAAATTTTGATATTTTTAGAACCTCCCGAAAAACAGGTATGGATAGGTAACACGTAGCCCATAGAGAATACAAGCCTCATGTGTAAGAAAAATGAATTTTTCACGAGCTATTATCTGGGAACCTTCCTTTTCAATAATATCGAAGGCTAACCCCTTTGGATTTTTCTCAAAAATTTGATATTTTTTACAACCATGCAAAAAATAAGTATGGATAGGTAACGCGTAGTCGATACAGAATACAAGTTCATCTGCAAGAAAATGAATTTTTGACTAGTTATTTCATAGAGAAATAAATTTTTGACGAGTTATTCGACACAAACCTCCCTTTTTGGTATTATCGAAGGCTAACCCCTTTGGATTTTTCTCAAAAATTTTGATATTTTTTAGAACCTCCCGAAAAATAGGTATGGATAGGTAACACGTAGGCGATAGAGAATACATGCCTCATGTACAATAAAAATGATTTTTTCACGAGTTATTAACCGGGAATCTTCCTTTTCAATAATATCAAAGGCTAACCCCTTTGGATTTTTCTCAAAAAATTGATATTTTTTACAACCTTCCAAAAAATAAGTATGATAGGTAACGCGTAGCAGATACAGAATACAAATTCATCTGCAAGAAAAATGAATTTTTGACTAGTTATTTCACAGAGAAATAAATTCTTGACGAGTTATTCTACAGAAACCTACCTTTACGGTAATATCGAAGGCTAACCCCTTTGGATTTTTCTCAAAAATTTTGATATTTTTTAGAACCTCCCAAAAAATAGGCATGGATAGGTAACACGTAGGCAATAGAGAATGCATGCCTCATATGCAAGAAAAATGAATTTTTCACGAGTTATTAACCGGGAACCTTCATTTTCAATAATATCGAAAGCTAACCCCTTTGTATTTTTCTCAAAATTTTTAATATTTTTTACAACCTTCCAAAAAATAAGTATGGATAGGTAAAGCGTATCTGATACAGAATACAAGCCTCATGTACAAGAAAAATGAATTTTTGACTAGTTATTTCACAGAAAATCAAATTTTTGACGAGTTATTTGACAGAAACCATATTTTTCACTAATATCGAAGGCTAACCCGTTTGGATTTTCTCTAAAATTTTGATATTTTTTATAACCTCCCAAAAATTAAGTTCCAATTGGTAACACGTAGCCACAAGCCTCATGTACAAGAAAAATAATTTTTTCACGAGTTATTAATCGGAAACCTCCCTTTTCAATAATATCGAAGGCTAACCCCTTTAGATTTTTCTCCAAAATTTTGATATTTATTATAGCCCTCTCAAAAAATAAGTATGGATAGGTAACGCATAGCCGATACAGAATACAAGCCTCATGTGCAAGAAATGAATTTCCGATGAGTTATTTCACAGAAAAATAAATTTTTGACGAGTTATTTGACAGAAACCTCCCTTTTCGGTAAAATCGAAGCTTAACCTCTTTGGATTTTCTAAAAAAATTTGATATTTTTTGTGACCTCCCAAAAATTAAGTTTGGATCGGTAACGCATAGCCGATAGAGAATACAATCTCCTGTGCAAGAAAAATGAATTTTTAATGAGTTATTTGACGGAAAGCTCCATTTTTGGTAATATCGAAGGCTAAGCCCTTCGGATTTTTCTCAAAAATTTGATATTTTTTTGAACCTCCCAAAAAATAGGTATGGATAGGTAACACGTAGTCGATAGAGAATACAAGCCTCATGTGCAAGAAAAATGAATTTTTCACGAGTTATTAACCGGTAACATCTCTTTTCAGTAATATCGAAGGCTAACCCCTTTGGATTTTTCTCAAAAAATTTTGATATTTTTACAGCCATTCAAAAAAAGTATGGATAGGTAACACGTAGCCGATACCGAATACAAGCCTTATGTGCATGAAAAATTAATTTTTGACTTGTTATTTCACAGAAAAATAAATTTTTGACGAGATATTTGACAGAAACCTCACTTTTCGGTAATATCAAAGGCTAACCCCTTTGGATTTTCTCAAAGATTTTTATATTTTTTATAACCTCCCAAAAATTAAGTTTGGATTGGTAACACGTAGCCGATTGAGAATACAAGCCTCATGTGCAAGAAAAATTATTTTTTCATGAGTTATTAACGGAAACATCTCGTTTCAATAATACCGAAGGCTAACTCTTTTGGATTTTTCTCAAAATTTTGATATTTTTTAGAACCTTCCAAAAAAATAAGTATGGATAGGTAACGTGTAGCCGATACAGAATACAAGCCTCATGTGCAAGAAAAATGAATTTTTGACGAGTTATTTGACAGAAAAACGAATTTTTGACGAGTTATTTGACGGAAACCTCACTTTTCGGTAATATCGAAGGCTAACCACTTTGGATTTTCTCAAAAAATTTGATATTTTTTTTAACCTCCCAAAAATTAAGTTTGGATTGGTAAAGTATAGCCAATAGAGAATACAAGTCTCATGTGCAAGAAAAATGTATTTTTAACGAGTTATTTGATGGAAAGCTTTCTTTTGGTAATATCGAAGGCTAACCCATTTGGTTTTTTCTCAAAAAATTTGATATTTTTTGATCCTCCCAAAAAATAGGTATGGATAGGTAGTACGTAGCCAATAGAGAATACAAGCCTCATGTGCAAGAAAAATGAATTTTTCATGAATTATTAACCGGGAACCTCTCTTTTCAATAATACCAAAGGCTAACCCCTTTGGATTTTTCTCAAAAAATTTGATATTTTTGAAAATCTTCCCAAAAATAAGTATGAATAGGTAACGCCTAGCCGATACAGAATACAAGCCTCATGTGCAAGAAATGAATTTTTGACGAGTTATTTCCAAGAAAGATAAAATTTTGACAAGTTATTTGACAGAAACCTCCCTTTTCGGTAATATCAAAGGCTAACCCCTTTGTATTTTCTCAAAAATTTTGATATTTTTTATAACCTCTCAAAAATTAAGTTTAGATTGGTAACGCATAGCGGATAGGGAATACAAGTCTCATGTGCCAGAAAAATGAATTTTTGACGAGTTATTTGTCGGAAAGCTCCCTTTTTGGTAATATCAAAGGCTAACCCCTTTGGATTTTTCTCAAAAAAATTTATATTTTTTAGAATCTCGTGAAAATAGGTATGGATAGGTAACACGTAGCTGATAGAGAATACATGCCTCATGTGCTAGAAAAATGATTTTTTCACGAGTTATTAACCGGGAACCTTCCTTTTCAATAATATCGAAGGCTAACCCCTTTGGTTTTTTCTCAAAATTTGGATATTTTTTACAACCATCTAAAAAATAAGTATGGATAGGTAACACGTAGTCGATACAGAATACATGTTCATCTGCAAGAAAATGAATTTTTGACTAGTTATTTCACAGAGAAATAAATTTTTTACGAGTTATTCGACACAAACCTCCCTTTTGGTATTATCGAAGGAACCCCTTTGGATTTTTGTCAAAAATTTTGATATTTTTTAGAACCTCCCGAGAAATAGGTATGGATAGGTAACACGTAGGAGATAGAGAATACATGCCTCATGTGCAATAAAAATGAATTTTTCATGAGTTATTAACCGGAAATCTTCCTTTTCAATAATATCGAAGGCTAACCCCTTTGGATTTTTCTCAAAAAATTTGATATTTTTTACAACCTTCCAAAAAATAAGTATGGATAGGTAACGCGTAGCCGATACAGAATACAATCCTCACGTGCAAGAAAAATGAATTTTTGACTAGTTACTTTATAGAAAAATAAATTTTTGACGAGTTATTTGACAGAAACCTCCCTTTTTTGTAATATCGAAGCCTAACCCCTTTGGATTTTCTCAAAAAATTTGATATTTTTTACAACCTTCCAAAAAATAAGTATGGATAGGTAACGCGTAGCCGATACAGAATACAAATTCATCTGCAAGAAAAATGAATTTTTGACTAGTTATTTCACAGAGAAATAATTTTTTGACGAGTTATTCGACAGAAACCTACCTTTACAGTAATATCGAAGGCTAACCCCTTTGGATTTTTCTCAAAAATTTTGATATTTTTTAGAACCTCCCAAAAAATAGGTATGGATAGGTAACACGTAGGCAATAGAGAATGCACGCCTCATATGCAAGAAAAATGAATTTTTCACGAGTTATTAACCGGGAACCTCTCTTTTCAATAATATCAAAGGCTAACCCCTTTGGATTTTTCTCAAAAAAAATTTTACAACCTTCGAAAAAATATGTATGGATATGTAACGCGTAGACGATACATAATACAAGCCTCATGTGCAAGAAAAATGAATTTTTGACTAGTTATTTCACAGAAAAATAATTTTTTGAAGAGTTATTTGACAGAAACCTCACTTTTCAGTAATATAGAAGGCTAACCCCTTTGGATTTTCTCAAAAAATTAGATATTTTTTATAACCTCCCAAAAATTAAGATTGGATTGGTAACACGTAGCCGATTGAGAATACAAGCCTCCTGTGCAAGAAAAATGAATTTTTCACGAGTTATTAACTGGAAACCTCCCTTTTCAATAATACCGAAGGCTAACCCCTTTGGATTTTTCTCAAAAATTTTGATATTTTTTAGAATCTTACCAAAAATAAGTATGGATAGGTAACGCGTAGCCGATACAGAATACGAGCCTTATGTGCAAGAAAAATGAATTTTTGACGAGTTATTTGACAGAAAAATGAATTTTTGACGAGTTATTTCACGGAAACCTCCTTTTCGGTAGTATCGAAGGCTAACCCCTTTGGATTTTCTCAAAAATTTTGATATTTTTTAGAACCTCCCAAAAATAGGTATGGATAAGTAACACGTAGCCGATAGAGAATACAAGCTTCATGTGCAAGAAAAATGAACTTTTCACGAGTTATTAACCGGGAACCCCCCTTTTAAATAATATCGAAGGCTAACCCATTTGGATTTTTCTCAAAAATTTTGATATTTTTACAACCTTCCAAAAAATAAGTATGGATAGGTAACGCGTAGCCGATACAGTATACAACCCTCATGTGCAAGAAAAATGAATTTTTGACTAGTTATTTCACAGAAAAATAATTTTTTGACGAGTTATTTGACAGAAACCTCACTTTTTTGTAATATCGAAGGCTAACCCCTTTGGATTTTCTCAAAAATTTTGATATTTTTTATAACATCCCAAAAATGAAGTTTGGATTTGTAACGCATAGCGGATAGAGAATACAAGTCTCGTGTGGAAGAAAAATGAATTTTTGACGAGTTATTTGTTGGAAAGCTCCCTTTTCGGTAATATCAAAGGCTAACCCCTTTGGATTTATCTCAAAAATTTTGAAATTTTTTAGAATCTACCGAAAAATAGGTACGGATAGGTAACAAGTAGCCGATAGAGAATACAAGCCTCATGTGCAAGAAAAATGAATTTTTCATGAGTTATTAATCGGGAACCTCCCTTTTCAATAATATCGAAGGCTAACCCCTTTGGATTTTTCTCAAAAATTTTGATATTTTTTACAACCTTCCAAAAAATAAGTATGGATAGGTAACGCGTAGCCGATACAGAATACAATCCTCACGTGCAAGAAAAATGAATTTTTGACTAGTTACTTTATAGAAAAATAAATTTTTGACGAGTTATTTGACAGAAACCTCCCTTTTTTGTAATATCGAAGCCTAACCCCTTTGGATTTTCTCAAAAAAATTGATATTTTTCATAACCTTCCAAAAATTAAGTTTGGATTGGTAACACGTAGCCGATTGAGAATACAAGCCTCATGTGCAAGAAAAATGAATTTTTCATGAGTTATTAATCGGGAACCTCCCTTTTCAATAATATCGAAGGCTAACCCCTTTGGATTTTTCTCAAAAATTTTGATATTTTTTACAACCTTCAAAAAAATATGTATGGATAGGTAACGCGTAGACGATACATAATACAAGCCTCATGTGCAAGAAAAATGAATTTTTGACTAGTTATTTCATAGAAAAATAATTTTTTAAAGAGTTATTTGACAGAAACCTCACTTTTCATTAACATCGAAGGCTAACCCTTTGGATTTTCTCAAAAAATTAGATATTTTTTATAACCTCCCAAAAATTAAGATTGAATTGGTAACACGTAGCCGACTGAGAATACAAGCCTCCTGTGCAAGAAAAATGAATTTTTCACGAGTTATTAACCGGAAACCTCCCTTTTCAATAATACCGAAGGCTAACCCCTTTGGATTTTTCTCAAAAATTTTGATATTTTTTAGAATCTTACCAAAAATAAGTATGGATAGGTAACGCGTAGCCGATACAGAATACAAACCTTATGTGCAAGAAAAATGAATTTTTGATGAGTTATTTGACAGAAAAATGAATTTTTGACGAGTTATTTGACGGAAACCTCCTTTTCGGTAATATCAAAGGCTAACCCCTTTGGATTTTCTCAAAAAATTTGATATTTTTTAGAACCTCCCGAAAATAGATATGGATAGGTAACACGTAGCCGATAGAGAATACAAGCTTCATGTGCAAGAAAAATGAACTTTTCATGAGTTATTAACCGGGAACCCCCCTTTCAAATAATATCGAAGGCTAACCCCTTTGGATTTTTCTCAAAAATTTTGATATTTTTACAACCTTCCAAAAAATAAGTATGGATAGCTAACGCGTAGCCGATACAGTATACAACCCTCATGTGCAAGAAAAATGAATTTTTGACTAGTTATTTCACAGAAAAATAATTTTTTGACGAGTTATTTGACGGAAACCTCACTTTTTGGTAATATCGAAGGCTAACCCCTTTGGATTTTCTCAAAATTTTTGATATTTTTTATAACATCCCAAAAATGAAGTTTGGATTTGTAACGCATAGCGGATAGAGAATACAATTCTCATGTGCAAGAAAAATGAATTTTTGACGAGTTATTTGTCGGAAAGCTCCCTTTTCGGTAATATCAAAGGCTAACGCCTTTGGATTTATCTAAAAAATTTTGAAATTTTTTAGAACCTACCAAAAAATAGGTACGGATAGGTAACAAGTAGCCGATAGAGAATACAAGCCTCATGTGCAAGAAAAATGAATTTTTCGTGAGTTATTAATCAGGAACCTCCCTTTTCAATAATATCGAAGGCTAACCCCTTTGGATTTTTTTCAAAAAATTTGATATTTTTTACAACCTTCCAAAAAATAAATATGGATAGGTAACGCGTAGCCGATACAGAATACAATCCTCACGTGCAAGAAAAATGAATTTTTGACTAGTTACTTTATAGAAAAATAATTTTTTGACGAGTTATTTGACAGAAACCTCTCTTTTTTGTAATATCAAAGGCTAACCCCTTTGGATTTTCTCAAAAAATTTGATATTTTTCATAACCTTCTAAAAATTAAGTTTGGATTGGTAACACGTAGCCGATTGAGAATACAAGCCTCATGTGCAAGAAAAATAAATTTTTCATGAGTTATTAATCGGGAACCTCACTTTTCAATAATATCGAAGGCTAACCCCTTTGCATTTTTCTCAAAAATTTTGATATTTTTTACAACCTTCGAAAAAATATGTATGGATAGGTAACGCGTAAACGATACATAATACAAGCCTCATGTGCAAGAAAAATGAATTTTTGACTAGTTATTTCACAGAAAAATATTTTTTTGAAGAGTTATTTGACAGAAACCTCACTTTTCAGTAATATAGAAGGCTAACCCCTTTGGATTTTCTCAAAAAATTAGATATTTTTTATAACCTCCCAAAAATTAAGATTGGATTGGTAACACGTAGCCGATTGAGAATACAAGCCTCCTGTGCAAGAAAAATGAATTTTTCACGAGTTATTAACTGGAAACCTCCCTTTTCAATAATACCGAAGGCTAACCCCTTTGGATTTTTCTCAAAAATTTTGATATTTTTTAGAATCTTACCAAAAATAAGTATGGATAGGTAACGCGTAGCCGATACAGAATACGAGCCTTATGTGCAAGAAAAATGAATTTTTGACGAGTTATTTGACAGAAAAATGAATTTTTGACGAGTTATTTGACGGAAACCTCCTTGTCGGTAATATCGAAGGCTAACCCCTTTGGATTTTCTGAAAAAATTTGATATTTTTTAGAACCTCCCGAAAATAGGTATGGATAGGTAACACGTAGCCGATAGAGAATACAAGCTTCATGTGCAAGAAAAATGAACTTTTCACGAGTTATTAACCGGGAACCCCCCTTTTAAATAATATCGAAGGCTAACCCATTTGGATTTTTCTCAAAAATTTGATATTTTTACAACCTTCCAAAAAATAAGTATGGATAGGTAACGCGTAGCCGATACAGTATACAACCCTCATGTGCAAGAAAAATGAATTTTTGACTAGTTATTTCACAGAAAAATAAATTTTTGACGAGTTATTTGACGGAAACATCACTTTTTTGTAATATCGAAGGCTAACCCCTTTGGATTTTCTCAAAAATTTTGATATTTTTTATAACATCCCAAAAATGAAGTTTGGATTTGTATCGCATAGCGGATCGCGAATACAAGTCTCGTGTGGAAGAAAAATGAATTTTTGACGAGTTATTTGTTGGAAAGCTCCCTTTTCGGTAATATCAAAGGCTAACCCCTTTGGATTTATCTCAAAAATTTTGAAATTTTTTAGAATCTACCGAAAAATAGGTACGGATAGGTAACAAGTAGCCGATAGAGAATACAAGCCTCATGTGCAAGAAAAATGAATTTTTCGTGAGTTATTAATCGGGAACCTCTCTTTTCAATAATATCGAAGGCTAACCCCTTTGGATTTTTCTCAAAAATTTTGATATTTTTTACAACCTTCCAAAAAATAAGTATGGATAGGTAACGTGTAGCCAATACAGAATACAATCCTCACGTGCGAGAAAAATGAATTTTTGACTAGTTACTTTATAGAAAAATAAATTTTTGACGAGTTATTTGACAGAAACCTCCCTTTTTGTAATATCGAAGGCTAACCCCTTTGGATATTCTCAAAAAATTTGATATTTTTCATAACCTTCCAAAAATTAATTTTGGATTGGTAACACGTAGCCGATTGAGAATACAAGCCTCATGTGCAAGAAAAATAAATTTTTCATGAGTTATTAATCGGGAACCTCCTTTTTCAATAATATCGAAGGCTAACCCCTTTGGATTTTTCTCAAAAATTTTGATATTTTTTACAACCTTCGAAAAAATATGTATGGATAGGTAACGCGTAGACGATACATAATACAAGCCTCATGTGCAAGAAAAATGAATTTTTGACTAGTTATTTCATAGAAAAATAATTTTTTGAAGAGTTATTTGACAGAAACCTCACTTTTCAGTAATATCGAAGGCTAACCCTTTGGATTTTCTCAAAAAATTAGATTTTTTTATAACCTCCCAAAAATTAAGATTGGATTGGTAACACGTAGCCGATTGAGAATACAAGCCTCCTGTGCAAGAAAAATGAATTTTTCACGAGTTATTAACCGGAAACCTCCCTTTTCAATAATACCGAAGGCTAACCCCTTTGGATTTTTCTCAAAA
Organism: Neostapfia colusana; assembly: GCA_030760725.1. NCBI lineage: Eukaryota > Viridiplantae > Streptophyta > Magnoliopsida > Poales > Poaceae > Neostapfia > Neostapfia colusana. Next base: position 34,803 of record JASWHV010000018.1, on the reverse strand, counting down.
ATTTTGATATTTTTTAGAATCTTACCAAAAATAAGTATGGATAGGTAACGCGTAGCCGATACAGAATACAAGCCTTATGTGCAAGAAAAATGAATTTTTGATGAGTTATTTGACAGAAAAATGAATTTTTGACGAGTTATTTGACGGAAACCTCCTTTTCGGTAATATCAAAGGCTAACCCCTTTGGATTTTCTCAAAAAATTTGATATTTTTTAGAACCTCCCGAAAATAGGTATGGATAGGTAACACGTAGCCGATAGAGAATACAAGCTTCATGTGCAAGAAAAATGAACTTTTCACGAGTTATTAACCGGGAACCCCCCTTTTAAATAATATCGAAGGCTAACCCCTTTAGATTTTTCTCAAATATTTTGATATTTTTACAACCTTCCAAAAAATAAGTATGGATAGGTAACGTGTAGCCGATATAGTATACAACCCTCATGTGCAAGAAAAATGAATTTTTGACTAGTTATTTCACAGAAAAATAATTTTTTGACGAGTTATTTGACGGAAACCTCACTTTTTGGTAATATCAAAGGCTAACCCCTTTGGATTTTCTCAAAAATTTTGATATTTTTTATAACATCCCAAAAATTAAGTTTGGATTTGTAACGCATAGCGGATAGAGAATACAATTCTCATGTGCAAGAAAAATGAATTTTTGACGAGTTATTTGTCGGAAAGCTCCCTTTTCGGTAATATCAAAGGCTAAAGCCTTTGGATTTATCTAAAAATTTTTGAAATTTTTTAGAACCTACCAAAAAATAGGTACGGATAGGTAACAAGTAGCCGATAGAGAATACAAGCCTCATGTGCAAGAAAAATGAATTTTTCGTGAGTTATTAATCGGGAACCTCCCTTTGCAATAATATCGAAGGCTAACCCCTTTGGATTTTTCTCAAAAATTTTGATATTTTTTACAACCTTCCAAAAAATAAATATGGATAGGTAACGCATAGCCGATACAGAATACAATCCTCACGTGCAAGAAAAATGAATTTTTGACTAGTTACTTTATAGAAAAATAAATTTTTGACGAGTTATTTGACAGAAACCTCCCTTTTTTGTAATATTGAAGGCTAACCCCTTTGGATTTTCTCAAAAAATTTGATATTTTTCATAACCTTCCAAAAATTAAGTTTGGATTGGTAACACGTAGCCGATTGAGAATACAAGCCTCATGTGCAAGAAAAATAAATTTTTCATGAGTTATTAATCGGGAACCTCACTTTTCAATAATATCGAAGGCTAACCCCTTTGGATTTTTCTCAAAAATTTTGATATTTTTACAACCTTCGAAAAAATATGTATGGATAGGTAACGCGTAGATGATATATAATACAAGCCTCATGTGCAAGAAAAATGAATTTTTGACTAGTTATTTGACGGAAACCTCCTTTTCGGTAATATCGAAGGCTAACCCCTTTGGATTTTCTCAAAAATTTTGATATTTTTTATAACCTCCCAAAAATAGGTATGGATAGGTAACACGTAGCCGATAGAGAATACAAGCTTCATGTGCAAGAAAAATGAACTTTTCACGAGTTATTAACCGGGAACCCCCCTTTTAAATAATATCGAAGGCTAACTCCTTTGGATTTTTATCAAAAATTTTGATATTTTTACAACCTTCCAAAAAATAAGTATGGATAGGCAACGCGTAGCCGATACAGTATACAACCCTCATGTGCAAGAAAAATGAATTTTTGACTAGTTATTTCATAGAAAAATAATTTTTTGACGAGTTATTTGACGAAAACCTCACTTTTTGGTAATATCGAAGGCTAACCCCTTTGGATTTTCTCAAAAATTTTGATATTTTTATAACATCCCAAAAATGAAGTTTGGATTTGTAACACATAGCGGATAGAGAATACAAGTCTCATGTGCAAGAAAAATGAATTTTTGACGAGTTATTTGTCGGATAGCTCCCTTTTTGGTAATATCAAAGGCTAACCCCTTTAGATTTATCTCAAAAATTTTGAATTTTTTTAGAACCTACCGAAAAATAGGTACGGATAGGTAACAAGTAGACGATAGAGAATACAAGCCTCATGTGCAAGAAAAATGAATTTTTCATGAGTTATTAATCGGGAACCTCCCTTTTCAATAATATCAAAGGCTAACCCCTTTGGATTTTTCTCAAAAATTTTGATATTTTTTACAACCTTCCAAAAAATAATTATGGATAGATAACGCGTAGCTGATACAGAATACAATCCTGACATGCAAGAAAAATGAATTTTTGACTAGTTACTTTATAGAAAAATAAATTTTTGACGAGTTATTTGACAGAAACCTCCCTTTTTTGTAATATCGAAGGCTAACCCCTTTGGATTTTCTCAAAAAAATTGATATTTTTCATAACCTTCCAAAAATTAAGTTTGGATTGGTAACACGTAGCCGATTGAGAATACAAGCGTCATGTGCAAGAAAAATAAATTTTTCATGAGTTATTAATCGGGAACCTCACTTTTCAATAATATCGAAGGCTAACCCCTTTGGATTTTTCTCAAAAATTTTGATATTTTTTAAAACCTTCGAAAAATATGTATGGATAGGTAACGCGTAGACGATACATAATACAAGCCTCATGTGCAAGAAAAATGAATTTTTGACTAGTTATTTCACAGAAAAATAATTTTTTGAAGAGTTATTTGACAGAAACCTCACTTTTCAGTAATATCGAAGGCTGACCACTTTGGATTTTCTCAAAAAATTAGATATTTTTTATAACCTCCCAAAAATTAAGATTGGATTGGTAACACGTAGCCGATTGAGAATACAAGCCTCCTGTGCAAGAAAAATGAATTTTTCACGAGTTATTAACCGGAAACCTCCCTTTTCAATAATACAGAAGGCTAACCCCTTTGGATTTTTCTCAAAAATTTTGATATTTTTTAGAATCTTACCAAAAATAAGTATGGATAGGTAACGCGTAGCCGATACAGAATACAAGCCATATGTGCAAGAAAAATGAATTTTTGACGAGTTATTTGACGGAAACCTCCTTTTCGGTAATATCGAAGGCTAACCCCTTTGGATTTTCTCAAAAATTTTGATATTTTCTATAACCTCCCAAAAATAGGTATGGATAGGTAACACGTAGCCGATAGAGAATACAAGCTTCATGTGCAAGAAAAATGAACTTTTCACGAGTTATTAACCGGGAACCCCCCTTTTAAATAATATCGAAGGCTAACTCCTTTGGATTTTTATGAAAAATTTTGATATGTTTACAACCTTCCAAAAAATAAGTATGGATAGGTAACGCGTAGCCGATACAGTATACAACCCTCATGTGCAAGAAAAATGAATTTTTGACTAGTTATTTCACAGAAAAATAATTTTTTGACGAGTTATTTGACGAAAACCTCACTTTTTGGTAATATCGAAGGCTAACCCCTTTGGATTTTCTCAAAAATTTTGATATTTTTTATAACATTCCAAAAATGAAGTTTGGATTTGTAACACATAGCGGATAGAGAATACAAGTCTCATGTGCAAGAAAAATGAATTTTTGACGAGTTATTTGTCGGATAGCTCCTTTTTTTGTAATATCAAAGGCTAACCCCTTTAGATTTATCTCAAAAATTTTGAATTTTTTTAGAACCTACCGAAAAATAGGTACGGATAGGTAACAAGTAGCTGATAGAGAATACAAGCCTCATGTGCAAGAAAAATGAATTTTTCATGAGTTATTAATCGGGAACCTCCCTTTTCAATAATATCAAAGGCTAACCCCTTTGGATTTTTCTCAAAAATTTTGATATTTTTTACAACCTTCCAAAAAATAAGTATGGATAGGTAACGCGTAGCTGATACAGAATACAATCCTGACGTGCAAGAAAAATGAATTTTTGACTAGTTACTTTATAGAAAAATAAATTTTTGACGAGTTATTTGACAGAAACCTCCTTTTTTTGTAATATCGAAGGCTAACCCCTTTGGATTTTCTCAAAAAAATTGATATTTTTTATAACCTTCCAAAAATTAAGTTTGGATTGGTAACACGTAGCCGATTGAGAATACAAGCCTCATGTGCAAGAAAAATGAATTTTTCATGAGTTATTAATCGGGAACCTCCCTTTTCAATAATATCGAAGGCTAACCCCTTTGGATTTTTCTCAAAAATTTTGATATTTTTTACAACCTTCAAAAAAATATGTATGGATAGGTAACGCGTAGACGATACATAATACAAGCCTCATGTGCAAGAAAAATGAATTTTTGACTAGTTATTTCACAGAAAAATAATTTTTTAAAGAGTTATTTGACAGAAACCTCACTTTTCAGTAATATCAAAGGCTAACCCCTTTGGATTTTCTCAAAAAATTAGATATTTTTTATAACCTCCCAAAAATTAAGATTGGATTGGTAACACGTAGCCGATTGAGAATACAAGCCTCCTGTGCAAGAAAAATGAATTTTTCACGAGTTATTAACCGGAAACCTCCCTTTTCAATAATACCGAAGGCTAACCCCTTTGGATTTTTCTCAAAAATTTTGATATTTTTTAGAATCTTACCAAAAATAAGTATGGATAGGTAACGCGTAGCCGATACAGAATACGAGCCTTATGTGCAAGAAAAATGAATTTTTGATGAGTTATTTGACGGAAACCTCCTTTTTGGAAATATCGAAGGCTAACCCCTTTGGATTTTCTCAAAAATTTTGATATTTTTTACAACCTTCCAAAAAATAAATATGGATAGATAACGCGTAGCCGATACAGAATACAATCCTCACGTGCAAGAAAAATGAATTTTTGACTAGTTACTTTATAGAAAAATAAATTTTTGACGAGTTATTTGACAGAAACCTCCCTTTTTTGTAATATTGAAGGCTAACCCCTTTGGATTTTCTCAAAAAATTTGATATTTTTCATAACCTTCCAAAAATTAAGTTTGGATTGGTAACACGTAGCCGATTGAGAATACAAGCCTCATGTGCAAGAAAAATAAATTTTTCATGAGTTATTAATCGGGAACCTCACTTTTCAATAATATCGAAGGCTAACCCCTTTGGATTTTTCTCAAAAATTTTGATATTTTTACAACCTTCGAAAAAATATGTATGGATAGGTAACGCGTAGACGATACATAATACAAGCCTCATGTGCAAGAAAAATGAATTTTTGACTAGTTATTTCATAGAAAAATAATTTTTTGAAGAGTTATTTGACAGAAACCTCACTTTTCAGTAATATCGAAGGCTGACCACTTTGGATTTTCTCAAAAATTAGATATTTTTTATAACCTCCCAAAAATTAAGATTGGATTGGTAACACGTAGCCGATTGAGAATACAAGCCTCCTGTGCAAGAAAAATGAATTTTTCACGAGTTATTAACCGGAAACCTCCCTTTTCAATAATACCGAAGGCTAACCCCTTTGGATTTTTCTCAAAAATTTTGATATTTTTTAGAATCTTACCAAAAATAAGTATGGATAGGTAACGCGTAGCCGATACAGAATACAAGCCTTATGTGCAAGAAAAATGAATTTTTGACGAGTTATTTGACGGAAACCTCCTTTTCGGTAATATCCAAGGCTAACCCCTTTGGATTTTCTCAAAAATTTTGATATTTTTTATAACCTCCCAAAAATAGGTATGGATAGGTAACACGTAGCCGATAGAGAATACAAGCTTCATGTGCAAGAAAAATGAACTTTTCACGAGTTATTAACCGGGAACCCCCTTTTAAATAATATCGAAGGCTAACTCCTTTGGATTTTTATCAAAAATTTTGATATTTTTACAACCTTCCAAAAAATAAGTATGGATAGGTAACGCGTAGCCGATACAGTATACAACCCTCATGTGCAAGAAAAATGAATTTTTGACTAGTTATTTCACAGAAAAATAATTTTTTGACGAGTTATTTGACGAAAACCTCACTTTTTGGTAATATCGAAGGCTAACCCCTTTGGATTTTCTCAAAAATTTTGATATTTTTTATAACATCCCAAAAATGAAGTTTGGATTTGTAACACATAGCGGATAGAGAATACAAGTCTCATGTGCAAGAAAAATGAATTTTTGACGAGTTATTTGTCGGATAGCTCCCTTTTTGGTAATATCAAAGGCTAACCCCTTTAGATTTATCTCAAAAATTTTGAATTTTTTTAGAACCTACCGAAAAATAGGTACGGATAGGTAACAAGTAGCCGATAGAGAATACAAGCCTCATGTGCAAGAAAAATGAATTTTTCATGAGTTATTAATCGGGAACCTCCCTTTTCAATTATATCAAAGGCTAACCCCTTTGGATTTTTCTCAAAAATTTTGATATTTTTTACAACCTTCCAAAAAATAAGTATGGATAGGTAACGCGTAGCTGATACAGAATACAATCCTGACATGCAAGAAAAATGAATTTTTGACTAGTTACTTTATAGAAAAATAAATTTTTGACGAGTTATTTGACAGAAACCTCCCTTTTTTGTAATATCGAAGGCTAACCCCTTTGGATTTTCTCAAAAAAATTGATATTTTTCATAACCTTCCAAAAATTAAGTTTGGATTGGTAACACGTAGCCGATTGAGAATACAAGCCTCATGTGCAAGAAAAATGAATTTTTCATGAGTTATTAATCGGGAACCTCCCTTTTCAATAATATCGAAGGCTAACCCCTTTGGATTTTTCTCAAAAATTTTGATATTTTTTACAACCTTCAAAAAAATATGTATGGATAGGTAACGCGTAGACGATACATAATACAAGCCTCATGTGCAAGAAAAATGAATTTTTGACTAGTTATTTCACAGAAAAATAATTTTTTAAAGAGTTATTTGACAGAAACCTCACTTTTCAGTAATATCAAAGGCTAACCCCTTTGGATTTTCTCAAAAACTTAGATATTTTTTATAACCTCCCAAAAATTAAGATTGGATTGGTAACACGTAGCCGATTGAGAATACAAGCCTCCTGTGCAAGAAAAATGAATTTTTCACGAGTTATTAACCGGAAACCTCCCTTTTCAATAATACCGAAGGCTAACCCCTTTGGATTTTTCTCAAAAATTTTGATATTTTTTAGAATCTTACCAAAAATAAGTATGGATAGGTAACGCGTAGCCGATACAGAATACGAGCCTTATGTGCAAGAAAAATGAATTTTTGACGAGTTATTTGACGGAAACCTCCTTTTTGGAAATATCGAAGGCTAACCCCTTTGGATTTTTCTCAAAAATTTTGATATTTTTTACAACCTTCCAAAAAATAAATATGGATAGGTAACGCGTAGCCGATACAGAATACAATCCTCACGTGCAAGAAAAATGAATTTTTGACTAGTTACTTTATAGAAAAATAAATTTTTGACGAGTTATTTGACATAAACCTCCCTTTTTTGTAATATTGAAGGCTAACCCCTTTGGATTTTCTCAAAAAATTTGATATTTTTCATAACCTTCCAAAAATTAAGTTTGGATTGGTAACACGTAGCCGATTGAGAATACAAGCCTCATGTGCAAGAAAAATAAATTTTTCATGAGTTATTAATCGGGAACCTCACTTTTTAATAATATCGAAGGCTAACCCCTTTGGATTTTTCTCAAAAATTTTGATATTTTTACAACCTTCGAAAAAATATGTATGGATAGGTAACGCGTAGACGATACATAATACAAGTCTCATGTGCAAGAAAAATGAATTTTTGACTAGTTATTTCACAGAAAAATAATTTTTTGAAGAGTTATTTGACAGAAACCTCACTTTTAAGTAATATCGAAGGCTGACCACTTTGGATTTTCTCAAAAAATTAGATATTTTTTATAACCTCACAAAAATTAAGATTGGATTGGTAACACGTAGCCGATTGAGAGTACAAGCCTCCTGTGCAAGAAAAATGAATTTTTCACGAGTTATTAACCGGAAACCTCCCTTTTCAATAATACCGAAGGCTAACCCCTTTGGATTTTTCTCAAAAATTTTGATATTTTTTAGAATCTTACCGAAAATAAGTATGGATAGGTAACGCGTAGCCGATACAGAATACGAGCCTTATGTGCAAGAAAAATGAATTTTTGACGAGTTATTTGACGGAAACCTCCTTTTTGGAAATATCGAAGGCTAACCCCTTTGGATTTATCTCAAAAATTTTGATATTTTTTACAACCTTCCAAAAAATAAATATGGATAGGTAACGCGTAGCCGATACAGAATACAATCCTCACGTGCAAGAAAAATGAATTTTTGACTAGTTACTTTATAGAAAAATAAATTTTTGACGAGTTATTTGACAGAAACCTCCCTTTTTTGTAATATTGAAGGCTAACCCTCTTGGATTTTCTCAAAAAATTTGATATTTTTCATAACCTTCCAAAAATTAAGTTTGGATTGGTAACACGTAGCCGATTGAGAATACAAGCCTCATGTGTAAGAAAAATAAAATTTTCATGAGTTATTAATCGGGAACCTCATTTTTCAATAATATCGAAGGCTAACCCCTTTGGATTTTTCTCAAAAATTTTGATATTTTTACAACCTTCGAAAAAATATGTATGGATAGGTAACGCGTAGACGATACATAATACAAGCCTCATGTGCAAGAAAAATGAATTTTTGACTAGTTATTTCACAGAAAAATAATTTTTTGAAGAGTTATTTGACAGAAACCTCACTTTTCAGTAATATCGAAGGCTGACCACTTTGGATTTTCTCAAAAAATTAGATATTTTTTATAACCTCCCAAAAATTAAGATTGGATTGGTAACACGTAGCCGATTGAGAATACAAGCCTCTTGTGCAAGAAAAATGAATTTTTCACGAGTTATTAACCGGAAACCTCCCTTTTCAATAATACCGAAGGCTAACCCCTTTGGATTTTTCTCAAAAATTTTGATATTTTTTAGAATCTTACCAAAAATAAGTATGGATAGGTAACGCGTAGCCGATACAGAATACAAGCCTTATGTGCAAGAAAAATGAATTTTTGACGAGTTATTTGACGGAAACCTCCTTTTCGGTAATATCGAAGGCTAACCCCTTTGGATTTTCTCAAAAATTTTGATATTTTTTATAACCTCCCAAAAATAGGTATGGATAGGTAACACGTAGCCGATAGAGAATACAAGCTTCATGTGCAAGAAAAATGAACTTTTCACGAGTTATTAACCGGGAACCCCCCTTTTAAATAATATCGAAGGCTAACTCCTTTGGATTTTTATCAAAAATTTTGATATTTTTACAACCTTCCAAAAAATAAGTATGGATAGGTAACGCGTAGCCGATACAGTATACAACCCTCATGTGCAAGAAAAATGAATTTTTGACTAGTTATTTCACAGAAAAATAATTTTTTGACGAGTTATTTGACGAAAACCTCACTTTTTGGTAATATCGAAGGCTAACCCCTTTGGATTTTCTCAAAAATTTTGATATTTTTTATAACATCCCAAAAATGAAGTTTGGATTTGTAACACATAGCGGATAGAGAATACAAGTCTCATGTGCAAGAAAAATGAATTTTTGACGAGTTATTTGTCGGATAGCTCCCTTTTTGGTAATATCAAAGGCTAACCCCTTTAGATTTATCTCAAAAATTTTGAAATTTTTTAGAACCTACCGAAAAATAGGTACGGATAGGTAACAAGTAGCCGATAGAGAATACAAGCCTCATGTGCAAGAAAAATGAATTTTTCATGAGTTATTAATCGGGAACCTCCCTTTTCAATAATATCAAAGGCTAACCCCTTTGGATTTTTCTCAAAAATTTTGATATTTTTTACAACCTTCCAAAAAATAAGTATGGATAGGTAACGCGTAGCTGATACAGAATACAATCCTGACGTGCAAGAAAAATGAATTTTTGACTAGTTACTTTATAGAAAAATAAATTTTTGACGAGTTATTTGACAGAAACCTCCCTTTTTTGTAATATCGAAGGCTAACCCCTTTGGATTTTCTCAAAAAAATTGATATTTTTCATAACCTTCCAAAAATTAAGTTTGGATTGGTAACACGTAGCCGATTGAGAATACAAGCCTCATGTGCAAGAAAAATGAATTTTTCATGAGTTATTAATCGGGAACCTCCCTTTTCAATAATATCGAAGGCTAACCCCTTTGGATTTTTCTCAAAAATTTTGATATTTTTTACAACCTTCAAAAAAATGTGTATGGATAGGTAACGCGTAGACGATACATAATACAAGCCTCATGTGCAAGAAAAATGAATTTTTGACTAGTTATTTCACAGAAAAATAATTTTTTAAAGAGTTATTTGACAGAAACCTCACTTTTCAGTAATATCAAAGGCTAACCCCTTTGGATTTTCTCAAAAAATTAGATATTTTTTATAACCTCCCAAAAATTAAGATTGGATTGGTAACACGTAGCCGATTGAGAATACAAGCCTCCTGTGCAAGAAAAATGAATTTTTCACGAGTTATTAACCGGAAACCTCCCTTTTCAATAATACCGAAGGCTAACCCCTTTGGATTTTTTTCAAAAATTTTGATATTTTTTAGAATCTTACCAAAAATAAGTATGGATAGGTAACGCGTAGCCGATACAGAATACGAGCCTTATGTGCAAGAAAAATGAATTTTTGACGAGTTATTTGATGGAAACCTCCTTTTTGGAAATATCGAAGGCTAACCCCTTTGGATTTTCTCAAAAATTTTGATATTTTTTACAACCTTCCAAAAAATAAATATGGATAGGTAACGCGTAGCCGATACAGAATACAATCCTCACGTGCAAGAAAAATAAATTTTTGACTAGTTACTTTATAGAAAAATAAATTTTTGACGAGTTATCTGACAGAAACCTCCCTTTTTTGTAATATTGAAGGCTAACCCCTTTGGATTTTCTCAAAAAATTTGATATTTTTCATAACCTTCCAAAAATTAAGTTTGGATTGGTAACACGTAGCCGATTGAGAATACAAGCCTCATGTGCAAGAAAAATAAAATTTTCATGAGTTATTAATCGGGAACCTCACTTTTCAATAATATCGAAGGCTAACCCCTTGGGATTTTTCTCAAAAATTTTGATATTTTTACAACCTTCGAAAAAATATGTATGGATAGGTAACGCGTAGACGATACATAATACAAGCCTCATGTGCAAGAAAAATGAATTTTTGACTAGTTATTTCACAGAAAAATAATTTTTTGAAGAGTTATTTGACAGAAACCTCACTTTTCAGTAATATCGAAGGCTGACCACTTTGGATTTTCTCAAAAAATTAGATATTTTTTATAACCTCCCAAAAAATAAGATTGGATTGTTAACACGTAGCCGATTGAGAATACAAGCCTCCTGTGCAAGAAAAATGAATTTTTCACGAGTTATTAACCGAAAACCTCCCTTTTCAATAATACCGAAGGCTAACCCCTTTGGATTTTTCTCAAAAATTTTGATATTTTTTAGAATCTTACCAAAAATAAGTATGGATAGGTAACGCGTAGCCGATACAGAATACAAGCCTTATGTGCAAGAAAAATGAATTTTTGACGAGTTATTTGACGGAAACCTCTTTTTCGGTAATATCGAAGGCTAACCCCTTTGGATTTTCTCAAAAATTTTGATATTTTTTATAACCTCCCAAAAATAGGTATGGATAGGTAACACGTAGCCGATAGAGAATACAAGCTTCATGTGCAAGAAAAATGAACTTTTCACGAGTTATTAACCGGGAACCCCCCTTTTAAATAATATCGAAGGCTAACTCCTTTGGATTTTTATCAAAAATTTTGATATTTTTACAACCTTCCAAAAAATAAGTATGGATAGGTAACGCGTAGCCGATACAGTATACAACCCTCATGTGCAATAAAAATAAATTTTTGACTAGTTATTTCACAGAAAAATAATTTTTTGACGAGTTATTTGACGAAAACCTCACTTTTTGGTAATATCAAAGGCTAACCCCTTTGGATTTTCTCAAAAATTTTGATATTTTTTATAACATCCCAAAAATGAAGTTTGGATTTGTAACACATAGCGGATAGAGAATACAAGTCTGATGTGCAAGAAAAATGAATTTTTGACGAGTTATTTGTCGGATAGCTCCCTTTTTGGTAATATCAAAGGCTAACCCATTTAGATTTATCTCAAAAATTTTGAAATTTTTTAGAACCTACCGAAAAATAGGTACGGATAGGTAACAAGTAGCCGATAGAGAATACAAGCCTCATGTGCAAGAAAAATGAATTTTTCATGAGTTATTAATCGGGAACCTCCCTTTTCAATAATATCAAAGGCTAACCCCTTTGGATTTTTCTCAAAAATTTTGATATTTTTTACAGCCTTCCAAAAAATAAGTATGGATAGGTAACGCGTAGACGATACAGAATACAATCCTTACGTGCAAGAAAAATGAATTTTTGACTAGTTATTTTATAGAAAAATAAAATTTTGACGAGTTATTTGACAGAAACCTCCCTTTTTGTAATATCAAAGGCTAACCACTTTGGATTTTCTCAAAAAATTTGATATTTTTCATAACCTTCCAAAAATTAAGTTTGGATTGTTAACACGTAGCCGATTGAGAATACAAGCCTCATGTGTAAAAAAAATGAATTTTTCATGAGTTATTAATCGGGAAACTCCCTTTTCAATAATATCGAATGCTAACCTTTGGATTTTTGTCAAAAATTTAATATTTTTTACAACCTTCCAAAAAATATGTATGGATAAGTAACGCGTAGACGATACATAATACAAGCCTCATGTGCAAGAAAAATGAATTTTTGACTAGTTATTTCACAGAAAAATAAATTTTTGAAGAGTTATTTGACAGAAACCTCACTTTTTAGTAATATCGAAGGCTAACCCCTTTGGATTTTCTCAAAAAATTTAGATATTTTTTATAACCTCCCAAAAATTAAGATTGGATTGGTAACACGTAGCCGATTGAGAATACAAGCCTCCTGTGCAAGAAAAATGAATTTTTCACGAGTTATTAACCGGAAACCTCCCTTTTCAATAATACCGAAGGCTAACCCCTTTGGATTTTTCTGAAAAATTTTGATATTTTTTAGAATCTTACCAAAAATAAGTATGGATAGGTAACGCGTAGCCGATACAGAATACAAGCCTCATGTGCAAGAAAAATGAATTTTTGACGAGTTATTTGACAGAAAAATGAATTTTTGATGAGTTATTGACGGAAACCTCCTTTTCAATAATATCGAAGGCTAACCCATTTGGATTTTCTCAAAAAATTTGATATTTTTTAGAACCTCCCGAAAACAGGTATGGATAGGTAACACGTAGCTGATAGAGAATACAAGCTTCATGTGCAAGAAAAATGAAATTTTCACGAGTTATTAACCGGGAACCCACCTTTTAAATAATATCGAAGGCTAACCCCTTTGGATTTTCTCAAAAATTTTGATATTTTTACAACCTTCCAAAAAATAAGTATGGATAGGTAACGCGTAGCCGATACAGTATACAACCCTCATATGCAAGAAAAATGAATTTTTGACAAGTTATTTCACAGAAAAATAATTTTTTGACGAGTTATTTGACGGAAACCTCACTTTTTGGTAATATCGAAGGCTAACCCCTTTAGATTTTTTCAAAAATTTTGATATTTTTTATAACATCCCAAAAATGAAGTTTGGATTTGTAACGCATAGCGGATAGAGAATACAAGTCTCATGTGCAAGAAAAATGAATTTTTGACGAGTTATTTGTCGGAAAACTCCCTTTTCGGTAATATCAAAGGCTAACCCCTTTGGATTTATCTCAAAAATTTTGAAATTTTTTAGAACCTACCGAAAAATAGGTACGGATAGGTAACAAGTAGCCTATAGAGAATACAAGCCTCATGTGCAAGAAAAATGAATTTTTCATGAGTTATTAATCGGGAACCTCCCTTTTCAATAATATCGAAGGCTAACCCCTTTGGATTTTTCTCAAAAATTTTGATATTTTTTACAACATTTCAAAAAATAAGTATGGATAGGTAATGCGTAGCCGATACAGAATACAATCTTCACGTGCAAGAAAAATGAATTTTTGACTTGTTATTTTATAGAAAAATAAATTTCTGACGAGTTATTTGACAGAAACCTCCCTTTTTGTAATATTAAAGGCTAACCCCTTTGGATTTTCTCAAAAAATTTAATATTTTTCATAACCTCCCAAAAATTAAGATTGGATTGGTAACACGTAGCCGATTGAGAATACAAGCCTCATGTGTAAGAAAAATGAAATTTTCATGAGTTATTAATCGGGAACCTCCCTATTCAATAATATCGAAGGCTAACCCCTTTGGATTTTTCTCAAAAATTTTGATATTTTTTACAACCTTCCAAAAAATATGTATGGATAGGTAACGCGTAGACAATACATAATACAAGCCTCATGTGCAAGAAAAATGAATTTTTGACTAGTTATTTCACAGAAAAATAATTTTTTGAAGAGTTATTTGACAGAAACCTCACTTTTCAGTAATATCGAAGGCTAACCCCTTTGGATTTTCTCAAAAAATTTAGATATTTTTTATAACCTCCCAAAAATTAAGATTGGATTGGTAACACGTAGCCGATTGAGAATACAAGCCTCCTGTGCAAGAAAAATGAATTTTTCACGAGTTATTAACCGGAAACCTCCCTTTTCAATAATACCGAAGGCTAACCCCTTTGGATTTTTCTGAAAAATTTTGATATTTTTTAGAATCTTACCAAAAATAAGTATGGATAGGTAAAGCGTTGCCGATACAGAATACAAGCCTTATGTGCAAGAAAAATGAATTTTTGACGAGTTATTTGACAGAAAAATGAATTTTTGACGAGTTATTTGACGGAAACCTCCTTTTCGGTAATATCGAAGGCTAACCCCTTTGGATTTTCTCAAAAATTTTGATATTTTTTAGAACCTCCCGAAAATAGGTATGGATAGGTAACACGTAGCCGATAGAGAATACAAGCTTCATGTGCAAGAAAAATGAACTTTTCACGAGTTATTAACCGGGAACCCCCTTTTAAATAATATCGAAGGCTAACCCCTTTGGGTTTTTCTCAAAAATTTTGATATTTTTACAACCTTCTAAAAAATAAGTATGGATAGGTAACGCGTAGCCGATACAGTATACAACCCTCATGTGCAAGAAAAATGATTTTTTGACTAGTTATTTCACAAAAAAATAATTTTTTGACGAGTTATTTGACGGAAACCTCACTTTTTGGTAATATCGAAGGCTAACCCCTTTGGATTTTCTCAAAAATGTTGATATTTTTTATAACATCCCAAAAATGAAGTTTGGATTTATAACGCATAGCGGATAGAGAATACAAGTCTCATGTGCAAGAAAAATGAATTTTTGACGAGTTATTTGACGAAAACCTCCTTTTCGGTAATATCGAAGGCTAACCCCTTTGGATTTTCTCAAAAATTTTGATATTTTTTAGAACCTCCCAAAAATAGGTATGGATAGGTAACACGTAGCCGATAGAGAATACAAGCTTCATGTGCAAGAAAAATGAACTTTTCACGAGTTATTAACCGGGAACCCCCCCTTTTAAATAATATCGAAGGCTAACCCCTTTAGATTTTTCTCAAAAATTTTGATATTTTTACAACCTTCCAAAAAATAAGTATGGATAGGTAACGCGTAGCCGATACAGTATACAACCCTCATGTGCAAGAAAAATGAATTTTTGACTAGTTATTTCACAGAAAAATAATTTTTTGACGAGTTATTTGACGGAAACCTCACTTTTTGGTAATATCGAAGGCTAACCCCTTTGGATTTTCTCAAAAATTTTGATATTTTTTATAACATCCCAAAAATGAAATTTGGATTTGTAACGCATAGCGGATAGAGAATACAAGTCTCATGTGCAAGAAAAATGAATTTTTGACGATTTATTTGTCGGAAAGCTCCCTTTTCGGTAATATCAAAGGCTAACCCCTTTGGATTTATCTCAAAAATTTTGAAATTTTTTAGAACCTACCGAAAAATAGGTACGGATAGGTAACAAGTAGCCGATAGAGAGTACAAGCCTCATGTGCAAGAAAAATGAATTTTTCATGAGTTATTAATCGGGAACCTCCCTTTTCAATAATATCGAAGGCTAACCACTTTGGATTTTTCTCAAAAATTTTGATATTTTTTACAGCCTTCCAAAAAATAAGTATGGATAGGTAACGCGTAGACGATACAGAATACAATCCTCACGTGCAAGAAAAATGAATTTTTGACTAGTTATTTTATAGAAAAATAAATTTTTGACGAGTTATTTGACAGAAACCTCCCTTTTTTGTAATATCAAAGGCTAACCACTTTGGATTTTCTCAAAAAATTTGATATTTTTCATAACCTTCCAAAAATTAAGTTTGGATTGGTAACACGTAGCCGATTGAGAATACAAGCCTCATGTGTAAGAAAAATGAATTTTTCATGAGTTATTAATCGGGAACCTCCCTTTTCAATAATATCGAAGGCTAACCTTTGGATTTTTGTCAAAAATTTTAATATTTTTTACAACCTTCCAAAAAATATGTATGGATAGGTAACGCGTAGACGATACATAATACAAGCCTCATGTGCAAGAAAAATGAATTTTTGACTAGTTATTTCACAGAAAAATAAATTTTTGAAGAGTTATTTGACAGAAACCTCACTTTTCAATAATATCGAAGGCTAACCCCTTTGGATTTTCTCAAAAAAAATAGATATTTTTTATAACCTCCCAAAAATTAAGATTGGATTGGTAACACGTAGCCGATTGAGAATACAAGCCTCCTGTGCAAGAAAAATGAATTTTTCACGAGTTATTAACCGGAAACCTCCCTTTTCAATAATACCGAAGGCTAACCCCTTTGGATTTTTCTGAAAAATTTTGATATTTTTTAGAATCTTACCAAAAATAAGTATGGATAGGTAACGCGTAGCCGATACAGAATACAAGCCTCATATGCAAGAAAAATGAATTTTTGACGAGTTATTTGACAGAAAAATGAATTTCTGACGAGTTATTGACGGAAACCTCCTTTTCAGTAATATCGAAGGCTAACCCATTTGGATTTTCTCAAAAAATTTGATATTTTTTAGAACCTCCCGAAAACAGGTATGGATAGGTAACACGTAGCTGATAGAGAATACAAGCTTCATGTGCAAGAAAAATGAACTTTTCACGAGTTATTAACCGGGAACCCCCCTTTTAAATAATATCGAAGGCTAACCCCTTTGGATTTTTCTCAAAAATTTTGATATTTTTACAACCTTCCAAAAAATAAGTATGGATAGGTAACGCGTAGCCGATACAGTATACAACCCTCATGTGCAAGAAAAATGAATTTTTGACTAGTTATTTCACAGAAAAATAATTTTTTGACGAGTTATTTGACGGAAACCTCACTTTTTGGTAATATCGAAGGCTAACCCCTTTAGATTTTCTCAAAAATTTTGATATTTTTTATAACATCCCAAAAATGAAGTTTGGATTTGTAACGCATAGCGGATAGAGAATACAAGTCTCATGTGCAAGAAAAATGAATTTTTGACGAGTTATTTGACGGAAACATCCCTTTTCGGTAATAGCGAAGACTAACACCTTTGGATTTTCCCAAAATTTTTGATATTTTTTAGAATCTCCTGAAAAATAGGTATGGATAGGTAACACGTAGCCGATAGAGAATACAAGCCTCATGTGCAAGAAAAATGAAATTTTCACGAGTTATTTAACGGAGACCTCCCTTTTCAATAATATCGAAGGCTAACCCTTTTGGATTTTTCTCAAAAATTTTTATAGTTTTTAGAACTTTCCAAAAAATAAGTATGGATAGGTAACGCGTAGCCGATACAGAATACAAGCCTCATGTGCAAGAAAAATAAATTTTTGACTAGTTATTTGACAGAAAAATAAATTTTTGACGAGTTATTTGACATAAACCTCACTTTTCGGTAATATCGAAGGCTAACCCCTTCGGAATTTCTCAAAAATTTTGATATTTTTTATAACCTTCCAAAAATTAAGTTTGGATTGGTAGGCTGGAACAAATCTTGTCGCGTACGTCCCTTAGTCATTCATATCGTCACTTGACTGGTTAACTCCTAGCTACTTATTTCTTAAGCTCTCTCAACCACAAGCATGAGCTTTGAAACTGGACACTGATTTTTCCTCACCTTATACGTCACAGGGTTCAGTTCCGCGGCCAGTTGCTAGGATAGGTGTAACCTTTGCTGCTGCGTCAATCGCCCTCTTCCTTCTCAAATCCGTCGTCTCCACTGCATTTTTTGTGCTGGTATGCCGCCACAACATTTGCACTTACTGCATCTGAAGATCGCAAATTGCTCACTGCATAGGAATTGAATGATGATTGTTATTGTCACAGGCGATGATGGGGCTTATATATCTGGGCTTCCTGGCTTTGAACCCAAAGGAGGTCACTGGTTCTATTGCGGATGAAGCAGGGGGCAGCCCATCGGAAGACCTTGTGGAAGAGGCCCGTCGTATAATGGAATAATACAAGTAAAGGACTTGGACGGCTTTGTCTATTCCTATTCTGAAGCTGCAGTTCCCTCTCTTTCTTGCTGTTTGAGGAAGCTGTTTATTAATGTACTAATGTGATGAAGCCATATTGTTTGAGGAAGCTGCTGCTTTATGTGTTGTACGATAATATTTGTAGTCTGATATTTGTAAATAGAAGCCATGCTGTCTTTGGGCAACACTAGACTAGATTGTATGGATCAACCGATAATGATATGATACTCGGATTTGCTTGTCAGCTGTAGGCTTGAGTTTATGGAACTTGTGAATGGATGTCTCCCTAGCTATGGCATCGTCAATTGAGTCGTTTAACCTGGCCCGCTGATCTTCTCGGATCTGTTCCATCTGCACTCCTTCCTTAGAAGCGTGCATCTGAGACTAGAGCTAGGCTTTTCAGGCGCCTGTTTTTGGCCTCTGTGTGTTGTACTTGATGCTAACAGATTGTACGTCCATTCAAGAACAAACCCTAATAATAAGTCTAATCAAAATGACGGTAAAAAGATATGAGGATGAGGTCGACCCTTGGTCTCCGCCACCTAGCATAAATCCCGTTTTCCTATTATCATGCAGACTGCATGCATCCAGAGGCTCGCAACAATTTGCTTTGTGCGTGCAGGAGGAGAATCAAAGCAGCTCCCGGCCGGAGGACTGGCTGCATGCATGTCAACTATGAGTCTATGATACACGTTCCTACTAGGACTAGTGATAACACCAACAACCAACAGCAAATGTTTGACGCTTTTCTTTTTTTTAAAAAAAACACATGCTGCTGTAGCAGTATCTTTCCCAGCTTCTCACATGTAGGTTTTGGGAACCACTTAGCTCATATGTATCTTCTACCTGACATCTCTAGTTCCTTTAGATAAACCCTTAATATTCTTATCATTCGGACTTCTTAGAATGTTAAGGTCATCAACAACTAGAAATGGATGATAGTTTAAGTACATGCAAGTGACTGATAGTTTAAGTACTTAATCCATCCTACTTCCTCCGTCACTTCATCTCCACCGCGCCGTCGTCTAACAAAATCCCCTTTCCCATATGTTTATTGTCGCCTGATAGGAAATTGAGCGGGCTCATCGTGGCATGCAGGCCCGCATGCATATGCAGAGTCCGAGGCGCGCATCAACTGCTGCATGTAGGAGGAGGACTGTGCTGCATGAGAATTAAAGGAGAGTAAGTGATGGTTTCATGCATGGAGAATAAAAACAGGAGTAATTGCTGGCTGCATGTATACATAATCAAATTAGCTTCATTCGTCATTGCACCAGACTAATTAAAGACCTTTTGTTTTCCTCCCTGGCTGCATGCATCTGAAGTCGGATCGGAGGCGCCCAACAACTGCTGCATATGTGGAGGACACTGTGTGCTGCATGAGAATTGAAAGAGGAGTAAGTGATGGTTTCATGCATGGGGAATCAAAACAGGAGTAATTGGTCATTGCACTAGACTAAAGACCTTTCATTTTCCCCTGGCTGCTGCATCCGAGTCGGAGGCGCAAAACAACTGCCGCATATGTGGAGGACTGTGTGCTGCATGAGAATTAAAGCAGGAGTAAGTGATGGTTTCATGCATGGGGAATCAAATACATAATCAAATTAGCTTTATTGGTCATTGCACCCAGACTAATTAAAGACCTTCCATTTTCCTCCCGGGCTGCATGCATCTGGAGATCGGAGGCGCCCAACAACGGCTGCATGTAGGAATTAAAGCAAGAGTATGTGATGGGTTCATGTATGGGGAATCAAACAGGAGTAATTGCTGGCTGCATGTTCCACGTAATCAAAGAGTGCATGTATTTTCCGCAAACCCACTCAGAAAGATGGCGAAAGTTAAAACGTTTCCTCTCCCACTCTGCTCATGAACAGACGCCAGGCCCCTCCTCGGGCCATATATATATATAACTGCCTCTCCCACCCTGCTCATGAATCGATGCCCCCTCGCTCCATAACTGTCTTCTCATCCCAGCCATCTCCATCGTCAAGAACCGCCTCCTCCTTCCATTCCGCGTCCCGGTCCCCAAGTCGCGATCCATCGGGGAGTTGTATCTTGTCAGGCCTCTATGTGAGTTTCTCATCACTCCCCTTTTCCTGTGTTTGAATGTCTTGGTCTGGTAGAACTAGTAGGTTCACTTAGTGATTAGTTTTGTTATTTTCATTTAGAATACAGTCATCTTATATTGGTGGTATTTGATTGTGTGGGAGACTTTAATTTTGCTGGTGATAACACCAATAACTAACAGCAAATGTTCGACGCTTTTAAAGAAAACACATGCATGCCAAACGCTTAGAAGCACGGGACAGGTTGCATGCATGTCAGTTCCAGGGAAGCCGGAGAGGCGCAGAGTGGCAATCTGGATCCAAACGCGCGCAGCCTACGTCGCTGGGATCCAAAGCGGATCAGTTGACGAAGAAAAAGTAACCGCCGCCGCCCCCTTGGCTTTCATGCGAATTTACGTTGCCGTGTCCCCTTGATGGATAAAAATTCTCTGCATACGTGATGTAAATCGAACCCTGTGCAGTACTATATGGATTCGTGACACCTGTACACTCACACCCATCTCAAAGCATAGGAAATGTAAGCTGCGGAGCTGCTTGTTTCGTTTCGGCTCGGCTCAAAAAAAAATTCTCAGTAGACCACGTGACAGCTCAGGCTCTATCCCTTTCCTCAACCTTCTGCCGGCGGAGGGGGCCATCTGGACCTGGTCTTCCTCACCGGCTCCGGATCCGACAGGCTGGAGGTCGCGACATGGTGGCCGAGCCTCGTAGAGGAGGAGGAAGAGGATTTGGGGTCTCGCACCTCCGAGGACCACCGCCGGCCAGAACGTCGAAAGACCGTATATTTTGTTGCTTCTACGGCCTCCGGCACCATGCTGCCGTCCGCTCCTCCAAGTCAAAAATATTTTTTCTCCGTCTACTCTGCACTACTGATACTACTAGTTATGATTATTGATTGTTTGTTATTGTTGTTGTCGTGCCTGGGATCTTTCATTGCCATGCTTGTTGAATTTCGTTTCAGATTAGATTAGAGGAGAGGAGGTGGTTTCAGTTTTTGACCTTGAAATCATGACAAGTTCATGAGCAATTCTGTGGCGACATCTCTTGAACGATTCGAATGTTCCTTCTCTGCCAGGCACTCAGCCACTATATCGCGGCACTCCCGCCTGCTGGAGCCGAAGCCGGCGAGCAAGGCCAAGTGTCTAGATGGTCCTCTCCGCCGCTTAACACTGAGGCGGAGGCAGATACGGATGCTGCTGCCAAGGCCAGGAGCAGGAGGATGGACAAGGGAAAGGAGTCTGAGCTGGTTCGTGACCTGAACAGAAGTTTTTGGTGAACCGAGCCGAAGGCGAGCGGGCAGCCCAGAATCAGGTTGTCTCCCTGTGCTTTGAGATAAGTGTGAGTGTACAGGTGTCACGAATCCAGGTAGTGCTGCACAGGGTTCGATTTACATCAGGTACGCAGAGAATTTTTTTCCCCCCTTGAGTGTCAGTGTCCTGTCCTTCCAATTCATGGCAGTTTGCTAGGAAATGGCTTTGCTTGCAGAAATTTTTTTGTTCTTTCTTTCAGTTTAATTGATTTACTGATCTATCGTACGTGATATTGACCATTGCTATCAATGGTTTCAGTGTGATATGGACCATTTTTCTATTTTCTTGTTTCAGCTTGTACGATTATTTTTCTTTATCACAGACCTGTTTTAATTCAATTTTGAGGCTCTTAACCTTTAGGGACATGTTTCTTTCTCAAGTACCATCACCAGAAAGTGGGGAAATTAGTTCTTCTTGGTTATAGCCGGCCAACAAGTTACTTAACTTATTTGTTTGGTTGTTTTGTTCTCGAACCTA